>CM061542.1:209740715-210940715 GCA_030864215.1 Capsicum pubescens | reverse complement strand
CCGCCTGAAGAACAGGGTGAAGAAAAAAAAAGTCTAGGAGCCCACCTGAAGAACAGGGTGAAGAAAAAGTAAGTCCAGGAACCTTCCTGAAGAACAAGGTGAAGAAAAAAAAAGTCCAGGAGCCCGACAAAAGAATAGAGTGAAGAAAAAGTAAGTCTAGGAGCCCGCCTGAAAAACAGGGTGAAGAAAAAGTAAGTCCAAGAGCCCGCATGAAGAACAAGGTGAAGAAAAAGGAAGTCCAGAAACCCGCCTGAAGAACAGGGTGAAGAAAAGAAAGTCCAGGAGCCCATTGCAATTTTTACTTGTATTTTTCATTTTTGATATTTGTTAGTCATTTGAATGTAAAAGGCAGAAGTCGTTAACCGGAAACTCGATGAAATCTCACGCGACGTTTAACTCATTCTCTCACTATGTTTCCTTTGAATTACTCATGACCTGATTCCCTTATAATCCGAGATAGGTAGAAAGTTCAAAACCAGGACTCGGTCACATCTTTTATTTTATCTTCACTTTTTGAATAATCGGAGGGTCAAAAATCATCTCTTCGTCTATTTCTTTGTATAAAAACTCTTTGAGATTTCAAACAAAGAGGGGCTAAATGTAGACACGTGATTTTGACCCTCCCCGAGTTTAATATATATATATATATATATATATTTATTTATTTTTTTCGGTATTAAATATTTATATTTGGTCTGATATTATTTTAACTCTTATTTCATTTTTATACATTTTTATTTAAATAAATAAATAATTAAAGTTACATTTTGAATATTTTTATTTTATTTTATTTTTGTGTTTAAAATGATATGAAAATTTTAAAAATAATAATAATATTTTTCTTTTTAAATTTTAAATAAATAAGTAGGTTTAATACTATCTTAATTATATTTATTTAGGACTATTTCTAATTTTTATTATGTTTTCTTAAAATATTAAAATTAATTAGTTATTATTATATTATTTTTATTTTATTTATTTGTTTATTTATTATTTTTATCTGTTATTATTATCATTTTATTATATAAAATAAATAAATTAATAAATAAATAAATAACAAATAAAATAATCAAATTCAAAAATATCCCTTATCCAGAATAATCTTCCCCCCTAATTCCCCCCTAAGAGTTCTCATATTAAAAGACTTTTTAACCTCAGAGAAAGACAGTACATTATTCCTACAGATTACTTGAGATATCAAAAACCAGTCAAAGTAAAGAAGAGAGAGTGAAAACATTCAAAAACATTACAAAAAAAGTGAACAAAACATCAAAGAAAGAGAGAAGAGATTATCAAGTCAAATTCGAGTTTTGGTGACATCGTTCTTACTTCTATATTCTTTTAATTCATCAGGTTCTTATCCCATTTTGTATTATTTTTCATAAGTTTCATTGTTATGAACCGAAGTATGAATGAAAATATTGAAATAGTTTCTTGCATTATTTGGTATTTAGTATATGTAGTTGATTAATTATGAAAATTTTCATTGCTACGTGTACATATACTATACACAGTTACAATGTATTTTACAATATGATATACACATCGGAACATGGGTACACACACAAACTCACTGTTTTTCCATTCACTAATATATACATCATCATATAGTGGGATAGAAATTTACACATACACACGACGCACTGAAGAAATTTGCGAAATAGTATGAAAAAATCAGAAAGCCGTAGAGAAAAGATAAATAAAAATTTGCAAATTAGTGACGCAATAATAACTCAGTAGGTTGCTTCGGTCATGTTACCGCCTGAAAAAAATTGACCATCGTCCGCCCTATTTCGAATCGAAACAGTCTCATTCATACAGACTCCGACGGAGTTTACCCGGAAAAAATAAAATCGACATACCCCATTTTCGCCAGCGACCAAAATCCGCCCCGTTCTGACGAACCAGCCAGCCCCGCGCCGGCGCAACCATCCCTTCTCCCTTTTTCCCTCTTCGCCGGTACCAGTGAACTAACAGCCATCACTATCGGCCTTTCCCCACTGCTTTCAGCCACCACTGGCCGGCAAATTGCCTCTGACCGGTGACCCACAAATCGCCAAAATCGATCCCAGTCCGACGAACCCACGTTCACCGACTTTCATTGTCATCTCCTCTCCCTTTTTCCCGTTCAGATCTCTCCGGCGAAGCCAACAACGCCACCAACCTCCAAATCCACCCTTTTTCTTCGCTTTTTGACTTGATCTGCTGGCAACCGCTACTGCTGCCGACATAACAGTCTTCCAACCGCTACCACCACTATGCCGCCACTAATTTCTCTCTATCATAATAGTTGAAGTTGAAATTTAGGATATTTTATACTTGATTTGCTAATAAAGTTGAAAACAATTTAGTACGTTTATTGGCTTGTAGAGAATTAAGTTTACTGTGCACGTTTTTTGAAAAAGAGGAATCTTTACCTTATTTGTTATTAATTAATTGATTTTTTATTCATTTATTTCTTTATTTATTTTAAATTTATTTATTATTAATAAATAAATAAATAAATATTAGGAATCATAATAAAAGTAATATAATAGGATTAATTTTTGTTTATATGTATCATTTTATTATTATTATTATTATCCACTTTATTTTTATTTTATTTTATAGTTATTATAGTATCATTAACAAAAATTGATAATTGTTTTTACTAAATTAATTTATTGCTAATTTTTTTAAAAAAATATTTAAATATTCGTCTCAATTAAGAATGCGGTGTACGCATCTTTCTGAGACATTTAAAAATTCAAGGATGCAATAATGCACCTTGATAAATGTTTTTTTTCTAAAACTAACTTTCACGATTTAGTTAATATGAGAATATATAGACGGATTTTAGAAATTAAAAATGAGCGAACTTAGGTCCAAACATATTTTATTAAAATAATTTAAATCAAGATAAGTCAATAAAAGCAACCGTGCTAGAACCACGGGACTCGAGGGGTGCCTTACACCTTCCCCTCAGTCAACAGAATTCCTTACCCGGTCTTCTATTTTCGCAGACCAAATAAGAGCCATTTCCTTTTAGTTAGGGATTCAAAAAGGTGACTTGGAACACCATAACTCAATTCCAAGTGACGACTCTGTAAATCTATTAATCCCTATTTAATATCGTCACTCTAATTGGAAAAGCCCTTCGACCTTCTACTCAACCTCAAGCAAAAAAAGGGTGTGACACCTGGTTTTGTTAATACACTTGAGTCAAAAACCCTACTAGTTAGTACCTTTTGATTTCTCAAGAACCTATTTCTAACTTCCTTAGGCATAAGCTTACATTCTTCCTACCTTTAAGTTATTTTCCCTTTTTTAGGACCAGGTCCCTCTGAAGTCTGTTGCTTTATAGTCGGACTCCTATATTTCACTCCAAAACTTCTTGTTTTTATACTGATATCTTATGTTTTAGGACCAAACATACTCCTTTTTGGGTTATTTGATAGCAAGATGAGACTTTCAGCAACCCAATCATCATTTGTCATTACATTGTCAGAAAGATTATGTGTTTTTGGGGATAAATATTCATCAAAAAGTTGAGTGAAGAAGGATTCTGGCTTTGAAGGGATGGGATGACTTAACTTGGTTGACTCTTTGAATAAAGGAAGATTTTCAGACAACAAAACTTCAGAAGGAAGATCAACTATTTCCTTAGGGATTGCATTCACTTGAGATTCATCCAGAAAGATGGCTGTGAAGACTGGTTCAGTCATATGATGTCCTGATAGGGATGGAAAGGAAGAAACGGTCTAAGAGTTCTGAAGTGGGTTTGAGAGTGGGTTTTTATTTACACTGAATTTTGAGGACATGACTTATTTTAAATTAGGTGCTCATTTGAAAGAAAAAGGACCACAGGTCTTGAAAAGGCATTAGGGTAACATATGAGCACAAGGATGAGTTTTTGAAGGAGTGAAAAGAGATTGAATTCAATTTAAGGGTGACACACCTTTTCCTTTTAGGATAAGACAAATTTCTAACATAGAGAGAGAAAATGCAGCTTTTTCTGTCAGAACAAAAAAAATGCACATTCACGATACTAACCTGAGAGATGGGACTAGGTCATTTTCTTTCTTAAGTGAATCCTTAAATTTGTGCAAGTCACGTCTGTCCTTCTCCAAAGTTATTCCCATACGTGTATACCTGCAAAGGTATGATACTAAGATAGACCAACAAGTACATACTTTATCAAGGATATTTGTCTTCTGATCATAGTCATTTTTAGGGAGAAAAACTGATTCATATAGTAGGTCAGGTTATTTTGATTAACTCCAGCCTCAACCTGTTCTTCACAAATTATTCCTTGTGAAGAACCTTAGTAAAGATGTATGCTATTTGATCTTTAGTCTTGCAAAACTTCATGCAAATAACTCCCTTCTTAATATTGTCTCTCAAAAAGTGATGTCTCACATCAATATGCTTGATCGTTTTATGTTGCACTGGATTCTTGGCCATGTTAAGAGCACTTGTGTTGTCACACAGTAGAGGGATAGTTTCTGAGACAATTCTAAAGTCCTTCAGTTGCTGTTTGATCCATAATAATTGAGCACAACAAGAAGCTGCAGCCACATACTCATCTTCAGCAGTAGAAAAAGCAATTGAATTCTACTTCTTAGAAGCCAGGAGATTAAGTAAGAACCCAAAAAAATGTGCCATTCTCGGGGTACTTTTTCTATCCACTAGATATCTAGCATAATCAACATCAACATATCCTACTAGATCAAAATTGTCTCCAGAAGGATAGTACATATTAGACCCCGCAAATCCTAGTCATTTCGATCTTTTATAGCATGCCAAAAGGGGTTCTAGACTTAGAAAAATTCAGCTAAGTGTTAAGACTTAGAAGCATTTTAGCCTTCGAAATTGGGCGATGTTATTTTTTACCCTTACAACCTTAAAATATCAATTTTTAAGTCGATTCTCAGGGATGTAAATACCTTGGGTGAGTTTCGGATTATTCGAACGTCATTAGAAGCTTAATTGGATGTCCAAAATAGTGATTCAACGCGATCTCGACGCGATGCATCAGCTATCGCATCGACAGTATCGTCACCAGCGTCAGGCGTCATCATGTCACCCTTAACGCGATGCATCGTCCATCGCATCGACCCCATCAAAGCAATGTGTCGAATGTAGCATCGCTGGGCAAGGCCTTCAGTGCAATTTCTAGTGAGCCAACGCGATCATGATGCGGCCCATTGGCTATTGCATCGACCCTATCAATGCGGTGCATCTCCAAATTCATCACTAGACAGTTTTTGCTCATTAAAATCTGACTTTCCAAGGGCAATTAGGTTCTTTTTCCCTCACCCAAGTCAACTAAAATACGAAATTAAGCTCTCAAAAGGGAAAATTACATTCATTATTCACAAAATCCTCTCAAGAACAAACCCTAATTCATCAAGATTAAGATCAAGTTCCAAGAAATTTCCTACAATTCTCAAGAAATCAACAATCACGGTATGTTAGGTGTTCATCCTTGGGTTTCCTTCCACCCTTGGAGTTCAAGAACTCTTTTAAAACTACAAGTTTATTGATTTCATGATTTACATGTTTGAATTGAATTGTGTTCATGTATGTATTGTGGTATGGTTTTCAAATCAATATTCATACAAGTTTCAAGTGAATTAATTAGCAAGTAAGTAGAATCATGTGATCCTCATGTTAAACCCTTGAATTTGCAAATTGAATGTTATAGCCATGATGTTTATATCTTGATGATTTCTATGTACATTAGTTATGCTCTCCAAGTGTTTGATGGAATGCCTATGTAAATTAAATAGTGAATTCATGACATGTTATCATGTGGTCCCATTCATGTACAAGTTCATGCCTCTCAAATGTTTGACAAAATGCTTAAATGAATACATGATGAATAAGTAATTAATGTAATACTTTCAAGATTTTGCCATGTTTTGCTATTGATGCTATCGAGTCTTGGGGGTATTAAATACCCAACAATCTAGCTGTTTACCTCGAATTATAGTAGCTACAAAATAGTCTCAGCAATATCATGAATAGTAGTACTTAGTCAATTACAGAACTCAGTGAACTCATCCCAGTTCAATCAGTCAACATGATCAGTTACAGTTCAGTCAAGCCTAGTACAGTCTAGTAATCATTTCAGTGTCTATTCAGTTGGGACTAGGATTCAGCATCGAGCGAATCCAGGGATGGGGGAATTCCTGCCAGCAGAGGGTTTGACCCTTAGTAGCAGTCCCTGTATTACAAAACTACTAGCCAGCGTAGGGTAAGTTTTCCTTGTGACATATTAGGATTGACGCAACCATATATACACTTCATGAGTCTTCCTGCCAGATTAGGGTTGACACAACATTGTTAGTATCCCTTGGCAATGTGCTAACACCCTTCCAACTGGGGTCACAGGTTGGACCCCAACTCAGTTTATAATTGGGGTATGTCAGTTAGATAAACACTCCTACAATTACAGTTTCAGTATTCAGTACTCAGTAATCAGTATTCAGTCTCAGAATTTTGTAAAGAACTTCGATAGTTCTATAGAACCATGGCTATCAATTATCAGTTACTTAGCCATCAAAACTCAGCACTTCAGTTTTAGTTTAATTCAGATAGAGGTTATATGCACAGTATTGCATAGTCAGCATGATCAATAGTTACAGTTTTGCATGCACTCTTATTCAATTATTTCATAGTGTTCATTCAGTCAGTTATCATATTATGCATATGAACCCATGTATATCAGCCTGCCCCACTTAGCATACCAGTACATTCAAAGTATTGATGTATACTCTTTCTTTTCTATGATGTTTCATATCATAGGTTCAGACGCACGGGCTCCTGACCGTACTTAGCAGCTCAGGTTATCAACAACAGTTATAGTGTCGAGTCCTCAATTTCCAAGACAAAGTTATTTATTTAAGAATTCTAATAATTCAGTATGTTCAGTAGTCGAAGTTAGTTGGGGACTTGTCACATCAACTCTATATTTAGATAGTTAGAGGCTTTCAAACTAGACTATTTTAAACAGATGTTCAGTTTTTTAGTATTATTATCAGTATTCAATATTTGTTTTCAATTTATGGACCTTATGGAAATTTCAACCTAACTTCCACATATATTTTTAGTATCGTTATTATTCAGTGCTCATAAAAGGTATCATTCATGGGTTAGCTTGTGGTCCTTCGAAATTGTAAAAACCATGTGACGCCAAAGGTGTAGTTTCAGGGCGTTACAGTATAGGACCAGGTCTACTGTACCTTTCAAATACCCGAGAATTCTTTTTGCATCTTTCAAATAAAACTTTTTAGGATAGACCTGAAATCTTGCACACATTCCCATACTAAACACAATATCTAGCCTGCTTGTAGTGAGTTATAGTAAAGATCCAATAATCCCTTTATACATGGTCTCATTAACTGAGGGACCAAATTCTTTATTATCCATCTTGGAACTGGTTCCAATTGGAGTTTCAATTGGCTTGGCATCTCCCATGTTGTATTTCTTCAGTATCTCCTTGATGTACTTCTCTTGACAGATCATTATCCCTTGAGAAGTTTTCTTAATCTACAAACCAAGGAAGAAACTCAGTCCACCAATCATGCTCATTTCTAATTCACTCCCCATTAGCTTTTCAAACTCTCCACATAAGGATTCAGAAGTATCTTCAAAGATTATATCATCAACATATATCTGAACAATCTGTTATCTGCTATATTTGGACTTTAAAAGAGAGTATTGTCAATCTTTTGTCTCTTAAATCCATTTTTCAAAAGAAACTTTGAAAGTCTCTCATACCAAGCCCTATGTGCTTGTTTCAATCCATAGAGAGCTTTGTCCAATTTGAGTACATGATGAGGAAAATTTGAATCTTCAAAACCTGGAGGTTGTTTGACATAGACTTCTTCCTTCAAGTTTCTATTTAGAAAAGCACTTTTGAAATCTATTTGGAAGAGTTTGAACCCTATATAGGCAACAAAATCAATAAGAATCCTGAGAGTCTTTATCCTTTCTACAGGGGCAATGTCTCATCATAATCAATTCCTTCCTCCTGGTTTTAGGCTTGAAGAACCAGCCTTGCTTTATTTCCGTTGATAGTTCCTTGTTCATCCTGCTTTTTTTTGTACACCTATTTAGTCCCAATAATTATTATGTCAATAGGTCTGGGGACCAGGTACCAGACTTTACTTTTTTCAAATTGTTGAAGCTCCTCCTGCATTGCATTGATGCAGTCAATATCTTTTAGAGCTTTTTTCACATTCTTAGGCTCAATTTGGGACAGGAATGCTGAGAATGCCATGAAATTTCTGGCTTGAGATCTTGTTTGGACTCCAGATTCAAAAGGTATAGTCAAATTCTTAAGTGGATAAGAAGATTTGTGCCTCCAGTTCGACCTTCTGAGATGAGTTCCACTGGGACTAAGTCCCTAAAAATTTTGACTAGACCCTTCTTGTTGTTCTTCTACTGGAGCTGGGTTTTGTAACTGTGATCATAGATCACCATCACTTTCATCATTCTCATCTGCACCATTTAGTCCTTGAGCATCGTCTTCAGCAATAACATCCCTTTGAACAGGAATGGGTTCTTCTATTTCTGAATCTTCACCATCACCTAGAGTCATTAACTTTCATGACTCATCAAAGACCATATGCACACTTTCTTCAATACACAGAGTTTTTTTGTTTAAAACCTCGTGTGCTTACTTGTTGAAGAATAGCCTACAAATACTGCTTCATTACTTTTGGAGTCAGACTTTCCTAGATCATTCTTTCCATTATTTAGAACAAATTATTTGCACCCAAAAAGTCTAAAGTAGTCAAGCTTAGGCTTTCTATTGAACACAAACTCACATAGCAAGCAATATTTACAACTTAAACCCAAAAGTTCTTTGGAAGTCTACTATCAATAAACATGGTCCCGACAATCTTTGTGAGGGTTCTATTCTTTCTTTTAATAACTCCATTTTTTTAGGAGTCCATACGACAGAGAATTTATGGCTAATTCCATTTTAATCACAGAATCCTGCAACTTGAGAGTTCTCAAATTTAGTTCCATGATCAGATCTGAATTCAACAATATTGCAATTTAGTTTCATTTGAATCTGCTTGGCAAAAGTAAAAAGAACTTCATAGGTTTCATCCTTGGTTCCCAAGAACATTGTCCAGATAAACATGGAGTAGTCATCCATAATGACAAACACATACGTCCTTCCTCCTTAACTTTGGACATTAGCGGGTCCACATAGATCCATATGCAACATCTCAAGGGGTCTAGAAGTACTCACCTATTTCTTCAGTTTAAAGTAAGACCTGGTTTGTTTGACTTTAACACAAGCATTACAAACTTTGTTGCCTAGAAATTTCAACTTTGTCATGCCACGGACTAGGTCCTTTGAAATCAACTTGCTGAGCAAATAGGAACTTATATGTCCTAGCCTTCTATGCCATAAATCAGCATCTTCACTTTGAACACTTAATTCCTCATCAACCACAGGCTCCAAATCAACTACATACATATTTTTTATCCTCTTGGCTTTGAGAATAGCTCTCCCAGACTTCAAGTTTGACACAATACATCCATCAGCTGAGAATTTGACCTCATTACCTTTTTCATAGATTTGAGAAACACTTAGAAGACTGTACTTGAGGACATTCACATAGAACACAACTTTTATTGCTTGATCGAATGATTTTCCAATCTTTCCCACACCATGAATATAACCCCTTTTACCATTTCCAAAAGAGACATATCCACCTTAAAGTGTCTTGAGAGAAAGAAAGCAGTCAGTTCTCTCTGTCATATGCTTTGAACATCAACTATCCATGAACCAATTCTAATTGCATTCCCCTCCTCCTACCTCATTTTTTCCTTTATCTTCAGTGTTTTCTATAAGAGAAAATAAGGTATCATAGATAATCTCACTATCTTCCACAACTAGCATAGACACATCTGAAGTCTTCTCAGCTTCATCAGATTCATTGGAGAAATCTCCCCAAACTGCTAAGACATGTTTCACTGCATAATCAACTGCAACTTTTCTTCTTGATTTTACAGGGATCTGGTCTGTATTATTTCCTTTGTCACTCCCAGTAATGAGATATTCCTGATAATCTATTTTGTGCATTAGACTGCCCTTAATGAAATACTCAGTACTTTCTTATCTGTGACAACCCTCAACAGTGCCTCTCTTTTTGTTATTGCTTCCTCTTCCTTGAAACTGACCACTTTTTTTCATAGATCTAACAATCCTTTTTGCCAAATAAGCAACACCTGTGACTTTTTCACTTGAATCAGATTTTAAAGCCTTCAATGCTTGAGTCTTTTCTCTTTTTGCTTCCTTCTTGTCTTGTCTTTTCTACTTCTTAAGTTCATGAGTATTTAGATTACCAATATGTTCATCCATTGTGAGGTTTTTAGGTTTCTTGCCTCAGTGATAACATCCAGTTTGCTTTCCCTGGATTTTGGAAGAATACTTAGAATTTTTCTCACCGCTTTATACAAAGGAATAACTTCTCCTAAGAAATGCAGCTCATTGGTGATTGAAGTGAATCTAGTATGCATCTTTTGGATGGTATCTTCTTCTTTCATGGTGAAGGTTTCATACTGAGTAGTCGGCATATAAACTTTTGAATTCTTCACATCAGTGGTTCCTTCATGAGCAGTCCTCAAGCAATCCCAAATTTCCTTAGCACTTTCACAAGAAGAAATCCTATTATATTCATCAGGTCCTATGCTACAGATAAGAAATTTCTTTGCCTTGTAATTCTTCTCAACCTTCTTTTGATCTTCATCATCAAAATCTCTCCTGGTTTTGACAACCATCCTTGTTATGTCTCCTTCTTTGACCTCTCTAACAGGCATATGTGGACCATTAAGTATGACATCAATCAGCTCACTGTCCTTAGCCATAATGAATTCATACATCCTGGTTTTCCACTATCCATAGTACTGCCCATTAAAGCGGAGTGGTCTAGTGGTAGATTTCCCTTCTTTCAGATTAAGTGGAGCATCCATGATCAATAAATCACTCTAGGTATGAAGATTTTAGATTGCCCTTGGTCTGATATCAATTGATGAAATGTGAGAGGTCGCACCACACTATGAGAGATCAGGTCCCTTAGAGGCAGACACATGCAATAAAATAGTAAAGCAGTAGGAAACTAAAACTTTGTTGGAGATTGAAAAACACAAAGATTTAACGTGGAAACCTCCTTGCTTAAGGGAGGAAAAACCACAATTTTCCCTCACAAGCACTCAACAATCCACTATAATCAAACTCTTGATTACAGACTTAATGTGAACTTAACTTTAAGTTCCACCAGTTTGTAACAACTCTATTACAAACTGTGACAATCTAACTCACGAGTCATAATGGTACCTACTAAAACCTACTAGTAGGTAAGCCAACATCGTAACCCGGAGATAAGTCAATGGGTTACTTCGGTAGAAATGCTCAACTGGGCCCAATTTTATAAACACAATTATAATCAATAGTGTTCCACTAAAGAAGACAATCAAAATCCAAATGCTAATCCCATGACCCGATAATATCAGTACAAGAGGATCTAAATATAATAATAGAATATACAACCCATAAATCTAAAATAGTTAATATATCCATCTCGAATACAAAAGACTGGACAAGGATAAAGGGAAACGGGTGACTCAAAACTCCAAGAGCTCACCCTATCTCCGAAAGATCAACATTGCATGATCTCAACTCAGCGGTGGCAACTAGTACTCAGGTCTGAACCAAAAAGGTACAGAAGTATAGTATGAGTACCAAAATAGTGGGTACTCAGTAGGCATCATCAGCCAACTGAGCTAAATCATGATATAAAGATGATTTAAAGCAAGATAATATCTTTAAGTCAAGGTACAAAATCAAAGTTGAATCATCTTCATTATCACTATATAAAATAAATGATCAAACTAGAATGATAATTCAGTATATAAAATTAATATGTGACAATAACATCATATTTAAGGAGTAAATGATTTGAAAGCGTAAAGAGACACTAATACAATTACAACCGCATAAATATTCATTAAAGCATAAAGTAAAAGAACTCACCACGGCGTCTCATACCACCGGGGAGTACACCTAAAAGAACATAAAGTAAAGAACCCATCGCAATATCTCATGCCACCAGAGAGTGCATCAAAGGAACAAATCATCAATGTATATAGATATATAACCAACTTCTCATTTTCCGTGGTTTTCCATATTCCCATCAATGACTATTTGCCCATATCCATAATCATCAACCAATACTGCAATTGAATAACATATATCAAAGTACTAATACCTATAACCATATCACCATATAGATATCTATCTCATCAATATACTCTACCTACTCATTATTAGCTAACCAATAATTATTAATAAACCACCAATTCGCTAGTCATCAATGACCTCTAATTATTAGCCTAACTGATTCTTTACATAATCCTTATTCACAGGATGACATCTAACCATTATTCACTAAATAGCCAACATTCAACATCTAGTCAAGATTCACTACTGGACCATAGACTCCATTTAACCAATGCTCATTTCTAATCATCATAATCATACTAGTCACTATCTAGAAAAGGACTCCAATTATCATTGAACACTTATTTGTCTATCAACTAACGTCACTTATTACATAGCATCATTAATCTACAAATCCTCATTTAAACAACTAATCAATATTATAACCTAGTCATCAATAACACTAACCATCACCAATGCTAACCTGTTATAATCGTTAGCCATGTAACAATCATAATGCTAGTTACCATATTTCAACTAAACAAGGTTCATTAACTCGAACTCTAGACTTCTAGCCCTCAAGTGATATAAACACTTAATAACCAACTAGCTACCACATAACTCATTCTAATACACAATATTCCTTAATTAATCTATTTATTTAAGGCTAAATACACCCACTAGGTGAATTCTTAATTCTACACACGATTCTACTTACCAACTAGTCAACTCAATATTTGGCATATTCTACTTCTACTCACTATATAGCACTAACATGAGCTACGCTTCTTAGCAACTGATTAGTATTGAAGAATTATAACTGACATCCCAATAATAACATCATACCCTCAAAGCACATATGGATGTAATCATATAAAGTCATAACCACATATAAACATATATATGCTTACCATACATCACATCATTATATCCTCCGGACTTTCCGGGCACCATCATATCATCAATATATCCTTTGGACTTACCGAGCATTATCATATCATTAATATATCCTCCAAACTTATCGGGCATCATCATATCATTAATATATCTTTCAAATTTGTCGGGCATCATCATATCATCAATATATCCTCCAGACTTTCCGGGCATTATCATATAATCAACACATCCTTCAGACTTGTCGGGTATCATCATAACATCAATATATATACATGCAATCAAATCAATAATAAATGTAATCTCCACGAGGATAGAGTGAAAGAGAAGTAAGAAAAGTCATACCATCGTACCTCATCATTTATTATCAACACAATATATTATTAGGTGTATAAACATGTGTATTCATATGGTATGAATAGTCAATACATTATCAGGCTTAACATAATTATTAGCATGGTCAAATACAAAGCCATAGTTATATCTTTTAGAGCCCCTTTTTATTAGCATAATTCTCATTATTAGCACACAAGAGGATATTTAGCACAAACATTAGTTAGTCACTAGGCTTGAACATAATATGAGTAATAACATAATTCAAGGCTCACATGGTAATTTAGTCAATGATTTAAGTAACAGCATAGTCATGGGCTCAATCTAAAAGACATTTCATTGCTATCCAAGCATTATCAATAATTAGCAACCAATCATGCACATCATTTCCAATACCAACATCATAAATAAACCATTTACCGGGGTTAGCCATCATATTACCAAAGACATATCCTATATTTTTAACAAGTATCGAGGTCACTAAAGACATATCCTATCCGTTTCTAATACCCCAAATTCTTCTTTAAGTCTAACTTCTACCCGAAACTAAGATAAGTCATCTAAGTCATGTCTTAGAGGTTTATCAATATACACTAGTTCTATCGTATAATTCTTCCTCAAGTATTACTCTCAGTTCATCCAAAGAAACTAGGGCAATTTCCGCATCTACGCACAACTAAGGTCAACTTACTTTTTAAGATGAGTGACAAGGTCATTCCTATCTAACTAAAACAACTAAAGCATTCTCAAGCTATTCACGAGATAACAAGTCTAACTAACTAAGGTTCTAGTCTATAAGTCAAGTATCAAACTTTATGAGGTCAATAGCCTAAGTGATTCAACTAATATCAAACATTACCATCTACCTTTCCAATACCTAAAAACCCTCCAAATATTAACAAGATATCAAAGTCACACTATAATAAGGCTCAATCTAACAAGAAATAAGCCTAGCCTACCTCAAATCTGAATATAGCTCACGAATCGACAACCTTTGCTTTCCCTTTTGCAAAGCTTCTTCAAGGAGCCAAGCTATGAAAACACAATCTATGCATTATTATGAGAATATAAACATCCATATTGCACCATTGTTCTTTGGATCCTAAACGACATAAAAAAAACAAGTGGGTCCCACATACAGAAAATAAGTTTCCAAGACCAACCCATTGTTCAAATACCATTAATGAGTTATATCCCTTAAGAATTTAGTGCAAACAAAGTATATTTGGGCTAAATTTAAGCCCTCAAGACATTGGGGTTTTGGGTCAAATAATCAAGAATTCAACACTATAAATGAAGGATTCATAGCTTAGATTCATTGTTAATCACAAATATGAAAGCTATTCAAGCTCTTATTCATTACCCAAGACTCAATTTGTGGACTACACACTCTGTTAGGATTTATGGGACTCAAAGCAATAGCAAAATGGCTAATTCTCGACAAAAAGGACATTTAAATACCCCTTCCCAGGTCCTAAGTTCATGCAATCGTGAGCACGCAAACCACAATCGTGGAATCACAATTACGATACACCCTTCGCAATCGTGATACCTTCTCCAGATAACAGCTGAAACTTAGAATAAATTCTAAGTTTCGGCCAATGCCTCGGGATGTATCTGGAATCCAATATGAGCAAACGAAATATGAAACCACACTGATTTTGACATTTTGGATACATTAGCGAATTTAGATATTTTATCTGAGGTCATTTCAACCAAATGTGGGCCCTATACCAAAATTTCTAATTGATCAACATTTCAACCAATAGGTTAAATTGAGTTCGGGTGCAGCGGGACTCAAATCAAAGGTCAACATAACCTAAAATCGATATTCTAAAGTTGTTGGCACTTCAAAATTTGCATCCTATATCGTTTCACTAAGGTTTTTAATTGATGGCCATTTGGAATCAGTTGTGACTTCTAAACAGGAAAATGGTTCTAAAAAAAAAAACTGCCCGATAACCGAACTATCAATTCCAGCAAGTCATAAATGACTTGGGGTAGATATGGGAAATATCTAATGGAAAAAATAAGTGGAGTCATGAAAAATGACCTGAAGGATCATTACACAAACCTACCTTGACAACTCTGTCAAGAACTCACTTCAATATTGATTCGCTCTAACTAACTTAGGTAACTTTACCTAAGCACTCTCAAGAACACAAGAAAAAGGAATTACTCTTATAACATAAATAATTCTATTACATACTCAAACTTGACTCAAGAGCACTCAGTATTTCAGCACGCGCAGAAACTATGAACTTGAGCAATGTTGCAAAGTTGAGTTTTCACCAATTTTTCACTTGAACAATCAGATTGGAAAAACTAGTGAATTAAGGAGAATTCTTTTCTATTTATAGTTGGATAATGATTAGGGTAGAAATATGATTGGTCCAGGTATCCTGATAGGTACAAGCTCACCTGCATAGTTTGTTACACTAACAGACAAAACTATGTAGGATAGTGACAGCTGTAGTGAATTCATAAAGACCCAGGGGCCTGGTCCATTATTGTCAAATGATCATCATCAAAATAAGATAAAATAAAAATTGATACACTCATATTGAGTGAACTGATATAGCTTCAAATGAACAAATACAGAGTAAAACTAATAAAACTCAAACTTTTACTGTTGGGTTTGTATTGAGGTGTGAATGGAAAAATAAATAGACTACAAGGAAAAGGGTGCATGTTAAAAGGCACCTTTTCACTTTGAATGATTGTGAGCTTTCCGATTGGTTGTGAATTTTTTGAATAGGTGTGTTTGTTCTGAACAAATATGTTTGTTCCCAAAGGACACATCTTTTCCAAATAGATATATTTGCACTTCTTAGTGGCTATAAATATTCAGCGTCTTATCCTAATTTCAATTACTAAAAAATAAAATACTTCTTACAAAATCAAATTAAACTAATTTTTCTCTCATCTTATGTGCTGTTTTTCTAAAAAAGAAATATCAGAAAGTGATTTATTCTATTTTTTGAGTTCCTAAAGTTCTAGAATTTCGATTATCAGTATTGCAGAGTAGTGTTCTATTTTATTCTGAGAGAAATTAATTCAAACCTTTGGCAATTGTAGGAGATTAAATTCTGTAGGGAAACACAGTTTTCTGTGGGCTTAACAATTGATTTTTCGTATCAGTTTTCTGGTTCGTTTTTTCATGAAAAACAAACTTAAAGAATTTAATTTATCTTTATACATTTCTGGTTCATCTTTTTTTCTGATTTGGTTAGAGATTAAAATCTTACGATTTTCTATTCTATTTGTTAACTCGTTTCGAAGAACATAAAAACTATATTGAGTTAATAAAAGATTTATTTTTATTAATTTGAAGAATATAAAAACTTCATCGACTGAATAAAAACTTTTTATTGTTAACCAACTTATTTAATTATGTTTATGTGTTTTCGAACAAACATCGGAGAATCAGTTGATACTGTTTTGGCTTCTTCTTCTACAACAATGAATGTTATTTCGTCAAGTCGTACTATCCCTGTAATGACTGCGATAGAAAATTCAAGAAGTTCTTTTGATATTGACTTAAAGAAGTGGCAACAAAAAATATTTTTCTATCTGACCTCTCTTAGTTTTCAAAGGTTTATCATTGAGAATGTTCCGACCTTGTCGGATGACACTCCTGAGAAAGAGCGTTTTCTAGTAATAAAGGTATGGAATCATTCAAATTTTCTTTGCAAGAATTATATTTTGAATGAATTGAAAGATGGTCTGTATAATATTTATAATGTTTGCAAAACTTTGAAAGAATTATGGAATACTTTGAATAAGAAATACTAGACCAAAGATGTTGGACTAAAGAAATTTGTAGCTATCAAATTTCTAGAATTTAAGATGGTTGACAACAAGTTTGTTATGTCTCAGGTCTAGGAATTGCAATTTATAATTTATTATTTACTTGTTGAAGGTATGATTATGAATGAAGCATTTCAAGTGACAATTTTTATCGAAAAGTGTAATGACTTGAAAATTTGATGGCATATGTAAAATTTGTAATTTTTTGTGATTTGATAGCTTTACCCCTCTCCATAGTTGTATTATGGTATTTTTGAGGTGTGGGGTTATTGGCACAGTTTTTGATGTATTTTGGTATCATTTATGCGATATTGTGGTTTTTGATGACTTCGAGAGCCTCATTTTGGACTTATGTAGATATATTTTGATTTGTGCAGTGGATGGCTGAGTGAACTGTGCCAACAGTTCTAAAATATCAATTTTAGGCTAGGTAGACCTTTGGTTTGGGTCCTGGTGCACCCGAGCTCATTTCGACCTATTGGTCGGAAAGTTTAAAATTAGAAACATGGGTGTGGGACCCATATTTGATCTATACAATATCAGATGAAAAATCCAACTTTTTCAGAAGATCTAAAATATTAATTTTAGAATGATAACATATTTGGTGTAATTTTACGGCTTTTAAATCTCATTTAGACTCTCGGATCTCGATTTTAAAAATCTTATATCGTTATTGGGTCTGGAGCATCGAATTTAGAATGGTTACATAGTTCATTTGCATATATCGTACTCCAAATGAATTCGAGCACCCTATCGAAGTCTGGATTGGACTTGAAGAGAAAAATCTGGTGCAACACAGAAAAATCTGCAATATAAATAACCCATTTTGGGCCCCTTTTGCTCATTTTTCAACCTGCCTCTTGAGAGTTAAATCCTAAAATAGTGTGGAGCTTAAAAGTGAAACTTGTGGTAGCTTGAGAAGTTATATTAACATCTATTTCTTGATTTTGTTACAGATTTAAGGTGATAATTCACCCCTTTTCTTAGTCATTTCTTGATTAATTTCTCAAAATTCCAAAAATCTTAGGGCTTGATTTTAAACTCCAATTTCACTCTTTTTCACTTGAATGATATTTTTATCTTATAATTACTAGTTTTTCATCGATTTAACCTTCAAAATAACTCTGATTCTTGATTTTAACCCGAACTTCAAAGGCATTACCGGTAAAACTCAAAAATAGTTTTTCTTTAATTTGAATCTCATTTATGAATCGATTTGACTTGGATTTTCAGCTGTGCGTTCCTAAAAATATGGGGAACACATCTTTGAAGTAAAGTTATAATTTTTCCTTTCTTTTTCAAAATCTTATTTTGGGGGTCCATTTTGACTCTGAATAAAAAATAGTCAATATGGGCATCATTAGATTTATTTTGCTGTGTAGATTTCACATTTGATGTTTTTAGTGAATTTTGAGATCATTCGTTAGGAGTAAGGCTTTGGGAGCAAAGTCTTGGTTGCGGTATTTTAGCTTTTGAGGTAGGTTATGATTTAACTCTTTCAGATTGAGCTGGGTAGTAAATGATGATACAAAATATATGTTAAGGGTGGGAACTAATTATGAAAAATGGCTATATATGTGGCATGCCCATGTGGGTCCTATATGTGATGTAATTGTTGAAATTGAGATATGATGTGATATGTGTGACCTTGTGGGGTCCTATGTGGTATTGATAGCGTTGAATACATGTGAATAATTGTATTGTGTTGTTGAAATACCTAATGTGGTTTCATTGGTATATTATGATATATCCATACTTATAGGTATATGAGACATCTGGAAATTCATGGATGAAACGGAAGTAATGAGTGGTTATTGGCTCAAGTGGTTGTGGAATTGTAATATTGTTGTTGGTTGTGGAAATGCATCTTGTGGATTGGTTGTGGAAATACTTATGTTAAATGGTTGTGAACATTGCATCGTCATTCTCATGTCATCATACACATCATTTCACTTGTTTGTTTTATTGTTTTATATATACTTATTGTCATATATGTGTACTTGATTTGTATCTTATGTTATTTATGTGCTTTGAAAATACTGAAAACACTGGAATACTGGATATTGGTATCAGATATTGATTTTTATGGACCAACTCTGAAGGATCATGCCAGAGAAGAGTTGTGGATATTGATGATCTTGAGGGTGTATGCCAAACTTGAGGTTGTGTGCCAAACCTAAGGTTATGTGCCAAACTTGAGGCTTTGTTGCAAACTTAAGGTTGTGTGCCAAACTCAAGGTTGTGTGCCAATACCATGCATCATCAGCAGCAACACCATCATCATCATCATCATCATATACATTGCACCCCTTTTATTATTTTTATGTTGTGTTTGAATTTTTGACTTGTGTTCTACCTATTTTTTCTATATCTTGACTTATTAACATCTAATGTTCTATCTTTCTTTAATTGTACTAGATGATCTTGATTATATACACGTCCCTCTTTTGTTCTACTTGCATATGATATTGTGTATATTTGTATCCCTATCTTGTGTGTTGTTGTCTTATATATGGATATTCTAGAACTGTTAGTGCAAGTGGTATGGGCTACCATTGTGGAACATTTTCTAGTTGCAAGTGACGTGCCCTTAGTATATATTTTGTATGCTTTATTTTCTATATTGCTCGGTCAGCCTATGATACCTTCTAAGTACAAGTGGACCATACTCACTCCTGGTTCACCCTTTCAGTGCAACTTCAGGTTTGGGTGTGCCTTATACTAGTTGATTTTTGGGCGTCTTCAGATTACTCAAAGTAGCGGTTGGACATTCATATGCTCGGAGTTCACCTCTATCTTTCTGTATTAGTTATGTCTTTATTAGTATTCGAAGACAGATATTATTCCTTTGTGGTTATTTTTCTGATGTATTTGACTCCTGGATTGTATTAGTAGTTCTTACACTATTGACACTTGGTTTTGGACATGATTGGTATTTTGGATAAGTTTTTTCCATATTGCTATAATTACTTGTATGGTTTGCCTTCGTTCTAGAAGCCTTACCTTGGGGGTATTTTTGTATTTTCCCCATTGTGTATCAGTTTGGGTGATAGACTTACTTGTCAAGGTACGCCGCGACAAATGCCATCATGACCTTTATTTTTGGGTCATGACAAATTGGTATCAGAGCAGTCAGGTTTTATTTGTCTCAACAGTGTAAGAACATGATGTCTAATAGAGTCTGTGGATCGGTACATAGACGTCCATATCTATCTTCGAGAGGCTATAGGATGTCTTTAAGAAACTTTTCTTATTTTATTCCTTATTGTGTGAATTTCTTCTATATCTTATGTTTTGAGTTGTGTTTTACTCTTTTTGTACAAAAGTTATTGCTTATACGGCCTATCAGTTGAGAGATATTGCTAGAGTTTGGAGGAGTTCACTTGTGAGTTGTCGACCCCATGATTCTCTCAAGATGACTTGGGATCAGTTCATTGAGGCTTTGCTAGAGATATTTGTTCCTTTTAGTTTGAGAGATCGTATGCGGGATAAGTTTGATCATTTGGAGTAGGCTCCATGACAATTGCTGAGTATGAGGTAGGCTTCCATGCCTTGTCCAAATATTCCTATTATAGCATTTCTACTGAGTTTAAGAAGATTTAGAAGTTCTTAAAGAGTTTGGATGTTTCTCTTTAGTTGGCTACGTCTTAGGTGGTTGTGCTTGGGGCTTCTTTTTAGAGTATTGTGGATCATGATAATATGATAGAGGGTATTCTTAGTTCATCTCAGGAGGCTCCAAGAAGGAGCAATATTTTGGTGAGTTCAGGATTCAGACGTATCGAAGTAGATATTTTAGAGGTTCTCATAGATACCATGGTAGGCTAGTGTAGGTGGCTTTATAGAGTTCAAGTGGTGGATCTTCTAGTTCAAATGTTTAGAGTGGCTGCTCGGGCCTAGTTGTACCTTCTCCTATTGAGACTAGTCGTAGAGGTTGCTATATGTGTGATGAGATTGGTCATGTGGCCAAGGACTATCCTCTCCGTGTGTTTAGAGTTACTCCTATTTCAATTGCGAGAGGTAGGGGTTCTACCAAAGATGTGAGAGATAGAGATGGTGGAGCCCGTAGTGGTGGTCGTAGGGATACTTAACCAGTTGGTAGTCATGGACATTGTTATGATATACCATCCATACGTGAGGTAGGGGCTTCAAATACTGTGATCACAGGCATCATCCCCATTTATTTCAGACCTGCATCTGTGTTATTTGATCTCGAATCTACTTTCTTCTATGTGTCTGTGTATTTTTCTTCAGGTTTTGATTTTGTTAGTGAACCTCTTGCCATGCCTATTTGTGTATCTACCTCGTTAGGTGATTCTTTAGTAGTGGATCGGGTGTACTGGCCTTATGTTGTGATTTTTACCAGGCGTGAGACTTTGGTAGACTTGCATGTGTTAGATATGGTTGATTTTGATATTATTTTGGATATGAATTGTCGACTCCTTATCATGTTGTCTTAGATTATTTAGCTAAGACTGTGACTTTAGATTCATTGGGAGTGCTAAGGATAGCTTGGAAGGGTGAACTTCATTTGGGTCCTAAGAGGATTATATCTTATGTTTAGGCTCATAAATTTGTTGAGAGAGAATGTTTATCTTGGCTCATATTTGTGACAACAATGTTGTTTTATCTCCTTACTTGGATTCTGTTTGTGTTATCCATGAGCTTATGGATATATTTTTTATGGACTTGCTTGGTATGCCTTCAGATCGAGATATTGATTTTGCTATTGATATTTAGTCAGGCACCAAGCCCATTTCTATTCCTCCTTATAGGATAGCCCCAACAAAGTTGAAGAAACTAAAGGATCAGTTACAGGAGTTGTTGGATAAGGGATTTATCTGACATAGTATTTTTCCATATGGTGCGACTGTCTTGTTTATGAAAAAGAAGAAGGATGGGTCTAGGGGTATGTGTATTGATTATCAGAAATTAAATAAGGAGATAGCTAAGAATAAGTATCCTCTTCCTCACATTAATGATTTATTGGATCAGCTTCAGGGGGTTGAGGTGTTTTTGAAGATTAATTTGAGGTTTGGTTATCACCAGTTGAGGATTAGAGCTTCGTATGTTTCAAAGATGGCTTTTAGGACTAGATATGGTCATTACAAGTTCTTGGTCATGTCTTTTAGGTTGACCAATGCTCCTGCCACATTCATGGAGTTGATGAATTGAGTGTATTGATCGTAGCTTGACTCCTTTGTTATTGTATTTATAAATGATATCTTGATTTATTCCAAGAGTGAGGTTGAGCATGAGGAGCATTTGTGGATTGTGCTTCAGAGATTGAGGGGTGAGAAGTTGTATGCCAAGTTTTATAGGTGCGAGTTTTGGTTGGAGTGTTTATTTCTTAGGTTATGTGGTGACTAAAGAGGTTATTATGGTTGATCCAACCAAGGTTGCAACAGTTCGTAATTGGGCTAAAATTACTTCGCCCACTGAGATTTGGAGTTTTGTTGGCTTAGCAGGTTATTATCAGGGCTTTGTTGAGGGTTTTTTCATCCATTGCATCTCCATGACCAAGTTTACCCAGAAGAAGATGTTTTTTCAGTGGTCCGATGCTTTCAAAAGCTCAAAGGCTTGTTGACTTTAGCTCCTATATTGGCTTTGCACAAGGAAGGCGTGGGCTTTATCGTATTTATGATGCTTCAGGTGTTGGATTAGGTGTTGTGTTAATTTAGGAGGGCAAGGTGATTGCTTATATGTCTCGTCAGTTGAAGTCTCATGATAGGAATTATCCTACCTATGATTCTAAGTTATGCGCGATAGTTTTTGCTTTGATGTTATGGAGGCACTACTTGTATGGAGTTCATTGTGAGATCTTCTCAGATCATCATAGCCTTCATTACTTCTTTTCCCAGTAAGATCTTAATATGAGAAAGCGTCATTGGCTTGAGTTTCTTAAGGAATATAACTTGACTATTCTCTACCATCCGAGCAAGGCTAATGTGGTTACGGATACCTTGAGTTGGAAGTCGACTAGAATGGGTAGCTTGGCGCATTTTTTGACCGAGGAGAGGCCTCTGGTATTAGAGATTTAGTCTTTAGCTAACCAGATGGTTAGACTTGATATTTCGACACCTGGTCATGTTTTGGTATTTGTAGAGGCTAGATCTTCTTTGATGGAGAAAATTTGAGCTCATCAGTTTGATAATATTGGATTGAGGTTGATTCGAGATAAGGTGTTGAGTGGGGAGGCTAAGGAAACATCACTTGATTTAATGAATTTTTAAGGATTGGGGGCCGAGTTTGTGTGTTGAGAGTGGGTGATTGGATTAGGTTAATCTTGGAGAAGGCCCATCATTTAAGATATTCCATCTATCAAGGTGTAACTAAGATGTATCATGAAATGAAACAACATTATTGGTGGGGTGGTATGAGGCAATATATAGCAAATTTTATGGCTCATTTTCTATGTTGTCTGCGGGTGAAGGTCGAGTATATGGGACCTAGTGGATTGCTTCAGGGTTTGCCCATTCCCGAGTGGAAGTAGGAACCGATCACCATGGACTTTTTGACTGATTTGCCTCATACATCTCATGGTTCTGACAGTATTTGGGTCATCATGGATCGATTGACCAGGTCAACTTATTTTATTCCTGTTTAGGTCTCATTCAGTGCTGAGAGGTTGGCCCATTTCTACATTTGTGAGATTGTGCATCTACATGGTATGTTAATGTCCATTTTTTTAGATCGAGGTTCTATGTTCACATCTCACTTTTGGGAGACTTTTTTGGATGAGTTGAGTACTCGAGTTAATCTTAGAATAGTATTTTATCCCCAGACTGATGGACAGTCAGAGCAGACTATCCAGGTTTTGAAAGATATGCTCCGTGCATGCGTGATGGATTTTGGTGGTCAGTGGGAGCTGTATTTGGCTTTAATAGCGTTTGCATATAATAATAACTACCATTTCAGTATTGATATGGCTCTATTTAAGGCATTTTATGGTATGCATTTCACTCACCAGTTGGTTGGTTTGATGTTTTTGAGGTTAGAACTTAAGGTTCAAACTTGCTTCGTGAGTCTTTGGATAGAGTCTGAATTATTCAGGATAGACTTAAAGCGGCTCAAAATAGGCAGAAGTGCTATGCTGATCATAAACTTCGTTCCTTGAGATTTGGTGTTGGTGATCGTGTTTTCCTTCGAGTGTCACTCATGAAAGGTGAGATGAGGTTTGGGAAGAGGGGTAAGCTTATCCCCAGGTATATTGGTCAATTTGAGATTCTTCGGATTGTTGTTGATATGGATTATGAGTTGGATTTTCCCTCTAATCTATCAGTTGTTCATCTTGTTTTTTTACGTTTCTATGTTTCACTGTTATATTTCGAATGAGTCTCATGTTTTTTGTTAGGAGTCAGTTTAGTTTGACGAGTGGCTGTCTTTTGTTGAGGATTCGATCTCCATATTGGCTAGGGATGTTAGGTGGTTGCGTTCTAGATAGATCCTTGTGGTTAAGGTCCAGTGGTGACATCGGCCTATAGATGAGGCTACTTGGGAGTTTGTATTTGATATGCATAGTTCTTATCTTCAGTTCTTCATTGATTCAGATATTTCTTTGTCTTAGTTTGAGGATAAACTAGATTTTTAGTGGTGGATGATGTAACGACTTGAAAATTTAATAAAATATATAAGATTTGTGATTTTGTGTGATTTGACTATTTTACCTCTCTTTATAGTTGCATTATGATATTTCTGGGGTGTGGGGGTGATTGACACAATTCTCGATGTATTTTCGTACCATTTATGTGATATTGTGGTTTTTGATGAATTCGAGAGCCTTATTTTGGACTTATGTAGATATCTTTTGATCCGTGCAATGGATGTCTGAACAGACAGTACCAGCAGCTCTGAAATATCGATTTTAGACTAGGTAGACCCATGGTTCGGGTCCCGGTGCACTTTAGCTCATTTCGACCTATAGATCGGGAAGTCAGAAAATTAGAACTATGGGTGTGGGCCCCATATTTTATTAAAACGACCTCAAATGGGAAATACGACTTCTCCAGCAGATAAGGAATGCCGATTTTAGGGTGGTAACATGTTTGGTGTGATTTTACGGTTTTTAAATCTCATTTCGATCCTCGATTTGGAAAATTATAATTTTTTATTTTGGGGGTCAACTTTGTGAAAAATGATGTTTCTTTGAAGATTCGATAGCGTCATTGAGTCCAGAGCGTCGAATTTAGTGTGGATACATAGTTCGTTTGCATATATAACTCTGAACTAATCCCGAGCATCTCGTCGATGTCCGGGTTGGACTTGAAGAGAAAAAGTCTTGTGCAAAACAGAAAAATCTGCAATATAAATAGCCCTTTTTGGCCCTTTTTGCTCATTTTTCATCTTGTCTCTTGAAAGTTAAACCCTAAAATAGTGTGGAAGCTTAAAAGTGAAGCTTGTGGGAGCTTTAGAGACTAGATTAATATCTATTTCTTGTTTCTATCACGGATTTAAGGTAATAATTCACTCCTTTTCTTAGTAATTTCTTGATTAATTTTTCAAAACCCCAAAAATCTTAGGGCTTGATTTTAAATTCCAATTTCACTCCTTTTCACTTGAATAATATTTTTAACTTATAATTATGAGTTTTTCATCAATTTAACCTTCAAAACAACTTCGATTTTTTAATTTAACCCCGATTTCAAAGACTTTACCAGGTAAAACTCAAAAATGGTTTTTCTTTGATTTGAACCTCGTTTTTTACTTGATTTAACTTGGATTTTCAGTTGTGGGTTCCTAAAAATATGAGAAACACATTTTTAAAGTAAAGTTGTGATTTTTTCCTTCTTTTTGAAAAAACCATTTCTGGGGGTCCATTTTGATCCCGAACCAAAAGTAGTCAATATGGGTATCATTGGCTTTATTTTGATGCGTAGATTTTTGTAACGCCCTAATTTGCTGAATCGGAATACTACACGGTGCTTATACCACAAGCTAACCCATGACTGATATTTGTACCTGTACATTGCATAATATACATGTAAAATGCGGAAAACATGAACAATAGGCCATAAGGTTCAACTGAATAAGGTATCTGATAAATAGTAACATCCATATGGGGTAACGAGTACCCAAAACAACTGAAGTCTAAATCAAATCTGAACTAAATTTGAAAGCCTTTAAATACTATCTGAGTAAGGAGTTGAAGGAACATGTCTCCAAGTAGGAATGGTGAACTCCTGCAGGGAACTACTAGGCTTTTGATGCTCTATCTTAACTTGCTGACATGTTGAGCACTTAGCCACAAAAGCTGCAATATCTCTCTTCATCCCACTCCACCAATAGATCTCCCACAAGTTGAGGTACATCTTAGTGTCCCCTGGATGAATAGAGTATCGCGCACCATGCTCCTCTGCAAGAATTCACTGCCTCAAGTCATCCACATCTGGAACACACAGACGACCCTGACAACGAAGGACACCATCTCCCCCTTAGGAGAAAACCTCTACTCTCTAATTCTAAACTGACTCTTTTAGCTTGACAAGGATAGGATCCCTGTCTTTCTTTTCTTTCACCTCAGAAACTAGAGACGACTCTGAACTACTCTGAACACATACACCACCCTCTGAAGAATCGACTAAGCGAACACCTAGTCTGGCAAGCTGATGGATTTCCTGAGCTCTCTTCTTTTTGCTATCCTCAACGTGAGAAACACTACCCATGAAGAGTCTACTGAGAGCTTCGGCCACAATGTTGGACTTTCCCGGATGGTAAAGGACACTCATGTCGTAATCTTTCAAAAGCTCTAACCACCTTCTCCGATGAAGATTAAGATCTTTCTGAGAAAAGACATACTGGAGATTCTTATGATCTATGAAGACATCTACATGAACTTCGTAGAGATAATGCCTCCAAATCTTCATAGCAAATACTACGGCTGCTAATTCAAGATCATGGGTAGGGTAATTCTTCTCATGAGGCTTTAACTGTCTGGAGGCGTAGGCTATGACCTTACCATGATGCATGAGGACACAACCTAAACCCACTCTAGATGCATCACAATATACTATGAACCAATCGGAACCATCTGGAAGAGCTAGAACTAGAGCTGAGGTGAGTCGAGTCTTTAACTCCTGAAAACTCTTCTCGCAAGAATCTGACCACTGAAACTTGACCTTCTTCTGAGTCAATCTGTACATAGGGGATTCAATAGAAGAAAATCCCTCAACAAACTGTCTGTAATAGCCAGCAAACCCAAGAAACTCCTGATATCTGATGGAGAGACAGGGCGAGGCCAGTTTCTTACCACTTTGGTCTTCTAAGGATCTACTCTAATGCCATCACCGAAAATAATATGGCCAAGGAATGCTACTGACCTTAGCCAAAACTCACACTTACTGAATTTGGAGAACAACTGATGGTCTCTAAGAGTCTGAAGAACAATTCTGAGATAGTATGCATGATCGCGCTCTATGCGGGAATAGACCAGGATATCATCTATGAAGACTATGATGAACATGTCCAAGTACTTCTTGAACACATGGTTCATCAAGTCTATGAAAGTGTATGGGGCATTGGTAAGACCAAAGGACATGACTAGAAACTCGAAGTGACCATACCGAGTAAGAAAAGCTGTCTTTGGGATGTCACATTCTCTAACTCTGAGCTGATGGTAGCCTGATCTAAGGTCTATTTTGGAGAAATAAATGGTACCCTGAAGTTGGTCAAACAATTCATCTATCCTAGGAAGAGGATACTTGTTCTTGACCATAACTTTATTGCGCTGACGATAATCAATGCACATCCTGAAAGAACCGTCTTTCTTACGAACGAATAAGACTGGTGCGCCCCACGAGGAAATTCTAGGTCTAATGAATCCCTTATCTAAGAGATCCTTCAATTATTTTTTCAGTTCTCTGAGTTCTGTTGGTGCTATTCTATATGGCGGAATAGAAATAGGCTGAGTATTTGGAATAAGGTCAATGCCAAAGTCTATTTCCCTTTCGGGAAGAATGCCTGGAAGATCTTTGGGAAACACGTCTGAATACTCATTTACAACTGGGACTGATTCAAGATTGGGAGATTTGAAACCAGAGTCTTTAACATGAATGAGATGATAAACACATCTCTTAGATATTATTTTCCTTGCCCGAAGGTAGGAAACAAGCTGACCCCTGAAAGATGAAGTACTACCCTTCCACTCTAGGATGGGCTCATTTGGGAACTGAAACTGAACTATCCTATTTCTACAGTTGACTGTGGCATAGCAGGAATGAAGCAAATTCATGCCGAGAATGACATCAAAATCAATCATCTCTAACTCGACTAAATCTGCTGACATGGATTTTTGAAATATCATGATCGGGCAGTTCCTGTATACCCGTCGAGATATTATAGTTTAACCCACTGGGGTAGAGATTGAAAAGGGCTCTGCTAAAATTTTGGGACTGATTCCGAAATTGCCTTCTATATAAGGAGTAACAAAAGACAAGGATGCACCTGGATCTAGCAAAGCATAAACATGAACATGGAAAATCTACAACGTACCAGTAACGACATCAGGAGAATTTTCATGATCCTATCAAGTCTGAAGAACATAGAGTCTGTTTGGGCGTTGCCCACTAGTAGCACTGGAAGTGGCACCCTGCTGATTTGGGAGACCAGATTGGGCTGTGGAACGATTCTGCTGACCCTGTAGACCTGACTACGGACACTCTCTAACCTTGTGGCATGGATTGTCACAACCGAAACAAACATCGCAACCAGCTCTACAAATACTTACCACAAGTCTGACATAGGGGATTAGTTCGGGAACTACTGACACTTTCCTAAGACTTAGAGCCTGGTGCTCGATCTTTGTTGCCGTCTTTGAATTTTGGCACTGGGGTACTGGCGGCGGAAGGAGTTCGAACTGCTAACTTAGGATGAAACTGCGAACGGTTTCCTCCTTCTGATTTGGGTAGAGCAAAACTGAAACTGCCTGACCTTGCTCTCTTGTTCTGCCTCTCCCTAGTCCTAATCTTCTGCTCCTCTATTTGCTGAGCATGAGTCATGAGTCTGGCTAAAGTCATATCATTTTTCAGTATCGCAGACCTACACTCATTTACCACGCTATCATTCACCCCTGACACGAACTTGCTCATCTTAGCCCTGTTGTCAGCAACCACATGAGGGGCATATCTGGATAGCTGAGTAAATTTGAGAGAATACTCTTTAACCTTCATATTTCCCTACCTGAGGTTGATGAACTCTAGAACTTTTGCCTCCCTCAACTCTTGGAGAAAGAATCTATCTAAGAAAGATGTGACAAATTACTCCCACTCTATAGGACCTGCATCCTCTAACGTCTCAGACTTTTACTATTTGTACCAAATGTGAGCAACATCCTGTAACTGGTATGCGGCTAACTCGGCACTCTGACAATAAGTAACTCCCATGATGTCTATGACCTTCTGGACTTAGTCAATGAATTCCTGAGGGTCTTCATCAGACTTAAACCCAAAGAAGGCTGGAGGGTTCATTCGGGTGAAGTCCCAAATCCTAGCTGCGGCTGAATTGGCCGGAATAACTGGTGGCCATTCATTTTGGGCAGCCACAGACTAAGCAAGTGTGGTGAATAGGGCCCTAAACTCTGCATGAGAAACATGTTCGCCCAAAGGGTCTTCAGGCTGAGGAGCTAGCGGGTTTCTTCTCTTTGGAGGCATGTTCTAAAATAAGAGAAAAACGTATTAGACTGAGAGTTTAACTTGAAATTACGCTCACTAGCATGATATGAATACTGAAAGAAGGGAAACTTTTCCTAAAACATCTCATAGCCTCCTGCACATAAATGTGGCGCGCAACACACCCATGTACAAGACTCTACTAAATGCGGCTCTCAGACTTCCTAGGACTCTATTGAACCTGGCTCTGATACCAAGTTTATAATGCCTCGATTTGTTGAATCGATATACTACACGATGCTTATGACCCCGAAGGACCACTAGCTAACCCATGACTGATATTTGCACCTATACACTGCATAATATACATGTAAAATGCGGAAAACATAAATAATAGGCCATAAGGTTCAACTGAATAAGGTATCTGATAAATAGTAACATCCATATAGGGTAACGAGTACCTAAAACAACTGAAGACTAAATCAAATCTAAACTAAATCTGAAAGCCTCTAAATATTATCTGAGTCAGGAGTTGAAGGAACATGTCTCCAACTAACTCTGTAAACTGAAAGCTAATCGAAGAAAATAAATAAAGTCAAATCATATCATCCTTGAATAAAGAGGACTCACTGCAACTCTGTAAACTGAAATGAGACTGCTACTGTTGATCTGGAACTCGTGGCTCTGAACCTATGGAGTAATATAAAAAAAAGCACCATAGCACAAATATGTCAGTACAACTGAAAGTACTGAGTATACGAGTGAGGTAGGCTATATGCAAAAGGGCTTACATAAATGAGCAGTGCTAACTGACTGACTAATATGAACGTGAGAGTGCAAACATACATACATAGTAATTAAGATCGTGAATACGTGATATCTAGATCTGTATGCTAATACATGGTTTATTGATATCTAACATGACTAATACTGGAATTTCTGATAACATGGATGACTGTGTCTGACAGTCCTAAATCTGATGGAACTACCTGAGTTTCGTACTGTAGTTGAACTGACTATATCTGACAGTCCTGTTACACTGAAATCTGAAGAACTATCTGAGTTCTTTTACTGAGACTGGGATTAAAACTTTGGGAGGTAGTTGTTTAACCGACATGCCCCAAATATGCTATAATAGTTGAGCTGGGGTCCAATCTGTGCCCTGATTGGAAGGGTGTCAATACCGTGCCACCGGTAAGGACAAGCTGTGAGTGACCCTTATGTGGCAAGTTACACTAATGAGAATGGTAGGACCCTGGTCTGCCAGGTCAAATCACCTCATCAACCCTAATCTGCCAGGTTAAGATGTCTCAACCTATGTTGGCTACATAGTTCTGGAACACAAGGATAACTGCTAAGAATCACACCCATATCTGGCAGGTGAGTTCCCATCCGTAGGTTCTCTCAGTGCTAAATTCTACTCCCATCTAAAGAGATTGAACATGATTAACTGACTGTACATGGACTAAGTAACTGACTTCTGTTGACTGACGGAATGGTACTATTATCTGAGATTTAACTGAGATCATAAGATTTCTGAGATTTCCTGAGTCACATAACTGACTGAGTTCTATAGATCATGGATTGACTGAGAGTATCGTGATAACATGACATGGCTCTAGGCACACAGCTATATTTTTTTGGGTACAAGTACCCCCAGGACTCGATGAAAGGAAACTGACACACATGACTGACTTGATCATAAGAATAGAGTCCACAATTCACAATATCATAAGTAGGGGATTTCATACTACACTTGGTTCTCAACATCTTATACATGGAAGGGGAAACGCACAACATGTATATACTTGCATTTCTTCAATATCATGCTCATTCCATATCACAATAATAACACACAACAATAACGTGGAGTTTATGTGGAATCATAAAGAATAGAACATGGACTTGTCATTTAAGCACTATTAAGCCATACAAACATGGATTCTATCATTCTTGGCATTTTATCAAACACCTTGCATGCATAACTTTGGGCATAGGTGTACTTATCAATTTGACAATCTTAATCCATCCAAAATTCATGGGTGTCAACTAACCTACTCACATGCTTCATGAAAAATACATCAAGATACAACCTTGAATCCAAACAACAATCATCAATATGAATATAGTCAAAACACAACAAGAAAATCACAATTTATAATTTAAAACATGATTCTTGAGATCCATGGATGAAAGGGATCCATGGATGAACACTACGCATACCTTAGTGATTGAATCTGGAAAGAGATCTAATGTTTCTGAAGGTTCTTGAAGAAATCCTTAGGCTTGCTCTTGATTTTTCTTAACTAGGGTTTAACCTCTTTGGGAGAGAATGTTCTTGTTCTTGAGGAGATGATCTTGAGAGAAAACCCTAATATTGTGGTTGAGAGTGTATGAGAGAATTTTTGAGATGTTTAACTAAAGAGAATGGAAGATAATACGCTCCTTGTGGGTTATAAGTCATGGAAAGTGAAGGAAAAAAATCAAAATACCCTTACTAAACCGCTTCCCAGTTGCTGAAAATCTAAGGCTAACGACATTTGTGATAAGTCATCACACTTATGATAATTCATCACAAATGTCGTCACTGGGGGGATGGAATTGATGAATTTTTGCCTAAGGCTAACGACATTCGTGATAAGTCGTCACACTTGTGATAACTTATCACAAAATGTCATCACTGGGGCTGGTTTCTGCCTAAGGCTGACGACATTCGTGATAAATCGTCATACTTGTGATAACTTATCACAAAATATCATCACTGGGGGCTGGTTTCTGCCTAAGGCTAACGACATTCGTGATAACTCGTCACACTTGTGAAAAGTTATCACGAATGTCGTCACTCAGTTTTCCAGGCTGACATGCTGGAGTAAAATGGGCATAACTTTTTGCTCCGGTATTGAATTTAGGCAAAATTGATATCGTTGGAAAGATAATTCAATTATATATCTATTGGTGGTTCATGATATCAAAAATTCATAGAATAAGGAGAGATATACTCATTTGAAGTTGACTATACCAATATCCTTCTCAAGAATTCAATTGGTAAGGAAATGTTTTGATTCGTCTATTAGCTAGGACACTTTTGAGGCCTTAATATGCATCAACCTTGATTATAACACTACCAAAGCACTAAAATTTATTACTTATGAGTTCGAAGCATGATCCTAAAAAATGTCTGAACTTTTAGGGTATTACAATTTTATATTTGATATTTTTAGTGGATTTCAAGACCGTTGTAAGGAGTAAGGCTTTGGAAGCAAAGTCTTGATTGGGGTATTTTGAATTTTGAGATAGGTTATGTCTTAACTCTTTCATGCTAAGCTAGATAGTAAATGATGGTATAAAATACATGTTAATGGTGAAAACTAATCATGAAAAATGACTATCTATGTTCTTTGCCCGTTTGGAGCATATATGTGATGTAATTGTTGAAATTGAAATATGATGTGATATGTGTGATCGTGTGGGTCCTATGTGGTGTTGATACTCTTGAATACATGTGAATAATTATATTGTGTTATTGAAATACCTAATGTGGTTTCATTGGTATATTGTGATATATCCAAACTATTGGTATATAAGACATGTGGAAATTTATGGATGAAAAGGAAGTAATGAGCGGATATTGGCTCACGTAGTTGTGAAATTATAACATTGTGGTTCTTTGTGGAAATACATCATGTGGATTAGTTGTGGAAATACTCATTTTGAATCGTTGTGAATATTTCATCATCATTCTCATGTCATCATACATATCATTTCACTTGTTTGTTTTATTGCTTTATATATACTTGTTGTCATGTATGTGTTGATTTGTGTTTTATGTTATGTATGTGTTTTGAAAATACTAGAAACACTGAAATACTGAATATTGGTATCAAATATTAAATTTTACGGACTATCTCTGAAGGATCATCCAGAGAAGAGTTGTGGATATCGGTGATCTTGAGGCTGTGTGCCAAACTTGAGGATGTGTTCCAAACTTGAGGTTGTGTGTCAAACTTAAGGTTGTGTGCCAAACTTTAGGTTGTGTTCCAAACTTAAGATTGTGTGTCAAACTTGAGGTTGTATGAGAAACTTAAGGTTGTGTGCCAAACTCAAGGTTGTGCGACAATACCATGCATCAACATCATCATCATCATCATATACATTGCACCCGTTTTATTGTGTTTTTGTTGTATTTGAATTTCCATATTGACTTGCCATCTAACTATTTGTTCTATATCATGACTTGTTAATGTCTATTGTTCTATCTTTCTTTACTTGTTCTGGATGATCTTGATTCTACACGTCCCTCTTTTGTTCTACTTGTATGTGATATTGTATATATTTGTATCCCTATCTTGTGTGTTTTTGTATTACATAGAGATATTCTAGAACTGTTAGTGCAAGCGGTGTGGGCTACCATTGTTGGACATTTTCTGATTGCAAGTGACGTGCCCTTAGTATGTATTTTGTATGCCTTTTTCTAATTTACTCGATCGTCCTATGACACCTACTTAGTATAAGTAGATCGTGCTCACTTCTACTTCACCCTTTCAGTGCAACTTCAGGTTTGGGTGCGCCTCAGACTAGTTGATTTTTGTGTGCCTTCAGATTACTCAAGGTAGTGTTGGACATTCATATATCCGGAGTTCAGTTTTATCTGTTCTTTATTAGTTATGTCTTTAATTGTATTCGGAGATAGCTATTATTCCTTTGTGGTTATTTTCTTGATGTATTTGACTCCTGGATTGTATCAGTAGTTCTTATACTGTTGACACCTGGTTTTGTACATGATTGGTATTTTGGATAAGTTCTTTTCGCATTGAATTGATTACTTGTATGATTTATCTTTTCTCTAAAAGACTTACCATGGGGGTATTTCTGTTTTTTCCCATTGTGTATCAATTTGAGTGATAGGTTTACTTTTCAAGGTACGCCACGACAAGTGTCATCATGACCCTTATTTTTGGATTGTGATAAAAAGTTACCTCCATTTTAGAGGAACTTTGAGAATAAATTGAAACACAACAAAAGAAAATTAAGTTGGAGAATCTTATTGCTCGTCTACGGATTGAAGAAGATAACAAATTTGCAGAAAAAAAAGCTACTGCAAAGTCAGCAACATCAGAAGTAAATAATGTTGAAACTCCTCCAAAAAAAAAAAAAAAGTCTGATGTATATAATAATACACCAAGGAAGAAAAGGATAAACAAAAATTGATACAACTGTGGCAAGTTTGTCCACATGCTTCAGATTATCGTGCTTCAAAGAAAGATAAGAAGAAGAAGCAAGACAATATGAATGAATACATAGACTGCTTGTGTGCAATGCTTTTAAAATGTAATATGATAGGAAATCCCAAAGAATGGTAGATTGATTCAGGCGCCACCCCTCATGTTTGTTCTAATAGGAAACTGATTTTTTCCTATACTTCATCAGGACCCAGCGAGATCATTTTTATGGAAAATTTTGCATCGTCAAAAATAGAAGAAACTGGCAAAATAGGCTTGAAGAGGACTTCAAACAAGATGGTGACTCTTAACAATGCCCTTTGTGTTCTTGAAATGTGAAAGAATTTGATCTCGACATCACTTCTACTCAAGAATGAATTTAAATATGTATTTATTTCTGATAAAGTTGTGATAAGAAAGAATGATATATATGTAGGAAAAGGTTACCTCGTTGAGGGCCTTTTCAAACTAACTGTAATTGCAGCTGGCATGAATAAAAGTTCTGTTTCTTCTTACTTGCTTGAGACAAATAATTTATGACATGCACGTTTAGGACATATCAATTATAAAATTTTACAAAAAATAATTAACTTAGAAGTTCTAAATTTGAAAGTAGTAATTTGAAGTGTGTGAAATTTAAGTATGCTAAGCATCCTTATAAGTTGATTGAAACGAATTCAAATCTCTTAGAATTAATACATACAAATATTTATGATATAAAGGCAATACCATCTCACGGTGGAAAAAGATATTTATAACTTTCATTGATTATAGCACTCGATTGCTATATTTACATACATAATAGAAATGATGAAGCAATTGATGCATTTAAGCAATACCAAAATGAAGTTGAAATACAACTTAATAAGAAAATCAAAATAATTAAAAGTGGTATAGATGGCGAATATGAATCTCCTTTTGAAGAAATATGTTTGAAATATGACATTATTCATCAAACAACTGCCCCATACTCTCCGCAATTCAATGAAATTAAAAAAAAATGAATAGAACATTAAAGGAAATGATGAATGTTTTGTTGATAAGTTCTGATTTACCATAGAACTTATAGAGGAAAACTATTCTAACAGCTAGTCGCATACTCAAGCAAGCACCCCATAGCAAAACAAAATTCATTCCATATGAGAAATGAAAAGAAAGAAAACTCAACTTGAAGTACTCCAAAGTATAAAGGTGTTTGTTTAAGTACAATTTCCTGAACCCAAAAAAATTAAAATAGAATAAAAACAATTGAATGTGTTTCTATTAGATATGCAATCAATAACAAGACATATCATTTTTGGTTCATAAATCAAAAAATTCTGACATTCCTGTGAATACGATAATTGAATTAGATAATATTGAATTTTTTGAAAGTATTTATCCTTAGAAGAATGAATGTGAGTCTTTTAGTGAAATATCTAAATGACTTCAAGAAGAATCAAAGAGAAGTCCACCTAATGAGGAAAATTCAAGACATAGCAAACGTTAAAAGACATTAACTTTCTTTAATCCCAATTTCTTGACATTTTTAGTATAGAATGAGCCTCCAATATTTAAAGAATCAATGTCTTCCTCAGAAGCACAACATTGGAAAGAGTCAATCAATAGTGAAATAGAATCCATATTGAATAATTATACATGAGATTTGGTTGATCTTCCTCAAAAAGTAAATCATTGAGTTTTAAATGGATCTTTAAAATAAAATATACTATTGATAAATATAAGGCAGGACTAGTTGTCAAAGAGTCGGACAACGAGAAGGTCTTGATTGTTTCGACACGCACTCATTGGTAACAAGAATCACATATATTCGAATGTTATTAGCATTAACCCACATGTACGGTCTTCAAATTTATCAAATGAATGTGAAATACTTTCTTAAATGGAGAACTAGAGAAAGATATATACATGAATCTACCCGAAGTATTTGTAATTTCAGACAAAAAATAAGGTATGTCGACATCTTAAGTCAATTTATGAACTAAAACAAGCATCCAAACATGGACATGCAAAATTTGACCAGATAATGTTGTCAAATAAATTTAAAATTAATGAGTGTAATAAATATATTTACATCAAGAATACTCCAAATTACATTTTCATTATTTTTGTATATGTTGATAATGAGTAGATAAATTTTCGACATAAATGCTACTAAGTGTATGCTTACTAGTAAGTTTGAAATGAAAGACTTAGGAGTTGCGAATTTGATTTTAGGAATTAAAATTCATAGGATTCCTCAAGGTCTAGCACTATCTCAAACTCATTACATCAACATGGTACTTGAAAAATTTAAGTATTTGAACTTCAAAGTTTCAAAGACTCAAATTGATGTAAATCTTGCTCTTACAAAGAACCAAGGTCAAAGCAAGTCTCAATCGAACTACGCTCGAGTGTTAGGAAGTTTGATGTCATAATGAATTATACTTGACCAGATATAGCTTGTACCTTAAGTAAACTGAGTTGATACACAAGTAATTTCGATCAAATTCATTGGATGACAATAAAACAAATTTTGAAATATTTAAAATCCACTTAAGATTATGTATTGCGCTACAATAAATATCCTGTCGTAGTTGAAGAGTATAGTGATGCAAATTGAATCACATGATCATCAGAAGTAAAATCAACAAGTGGATATATTTTCACCATTGGCGGAGAATTAGTGTCTTGAAAATCATTCAAACAGACATACTTAACTCACTTTACAATGAAATTTGAGTTTATAGTTTTGGATAAGACTGATGAAGAAGAAGAATGACTACGAAATTTTTTAGATGATATTCCTCTTTGGCCACAATCGGTGGCTCCTATATGCATACATTGTGATAGTCAAGCGACTATAGGACAAGCTGAAAATGTTATGTATAAAAAAAAGTCATGCCACATACGATGAAGACATAATACCATTAGACAATTATTCTCTAATAGAATTATTACAATTGACTATGTAAAGTTAAAAGATAATGTGTCGGATCCTCCTACAAAAGGGCTAACTAGAGAGGTTGTTGATAAATTATCAAAAGGGAATAAGATTATGACCGAGAACAAGTCATTATAATGGTAACTCTTCCTAGCTGACTGGATATCTCAAGATTTAGATTCAAGGAGATCAAATAAAGTTATGAATGACGGTTCAACATTGTCACTAAAATTATATCCATTTTCATGATAAGACAATGTTCAGAAAATAAGGATAAGGCTTAAGATTTGAGAAACTTTTTAATGATTTCTAGGTATGCAGATATGACCAAATAGTTTACCTATATGATTACACATTTATGAATCACCCATCTGAGTGTGAAGTGTAAGCCGCTGTAAAGAGAATTAGAGTAAGGTTAGTTCACTACGCACTCATGAAATCAATGCATGCTCATGGTTGAAATGAATAAAATAATAAGAATCAAGAACGGTTAAGGAGGACACATGTTGCCTAGGTATACATAAAAGCTCGACGGTTCAAGGATATCAATTCTACTGATTGACCAAGGATAACCGATGTATATTCACTATGGAAAGTTCAAAGAAAAAACTACTTACCCAGATGTGATTGATCCTTACTTGTAGATCACACAGTTTTTTATGAATAATTTCATAAAATAGTCATTTTTCATTCATGTAGGAAATTGTTGAGTTTGTGTTGAGGTGTGAATGAAAAATGAATAGACACCAAAGAAAGGGTACATGTTGAAAGACACCTTTTCACTTTGAGTGTTTGTAACCTTTTTGATGAGTTGTGATTTTTTCGAATAAGTGTGTTTGTTTCGAACAAGTATATTTTTCCAAATGACACATTTTTTGAATAGGTATGGTTGCACCTGTTAGTGGCTATAAATATTCAGAGGCTTAGCCTCATTTCAACTACTGAAAAATAAAATACTTCTTACAAAATAAAAGCAAACTATTTTTTTCTTTCAGCTTTGCAATTTTTCTAAAAAGAAATAACAGTATGTGTGATTTACTCTATTTTTTGAGTTCGCTGAAGTTCTGCAATTTCGATTACCAATATTGCAGAATAGTGTTGTATTCTATCCTGGGAGGAATTAATCCAAACCTTGGGCAATTGTGTGGGGATTAAATTTGAAAAAATTAAATAACACCACAACTTATTTTTACTAAACTACATAAAATTCCTACCCTTTTCATTAATTACCAAAATTCTTTTTTTAAACGGGCAGATACATCAACAACTCATAAATTTTCAAATACATAATTTTAATTATGTATCTCCCTTTGGTCTGGTGATCTATTATGTATCTCGGCCAAATAATTTCAAAAATGAATATATCTCAGTAATCAAAATTATGTATCTCAACTTCAAAATTATGTATTCAGATGTTAATTATGTATTCAAAAATTATAAAATAAGAGATTATTGATAATTTAACAAAGAATAAGACTAGAGAATAATTAAGAGTAGATTTATTGAAATTTATGTAAGTTTTACATTGAATTTTTACAAAACATAATTTTCGATGGGTTTAGAACTTAATTTTTTCTATTAATTTTCTGGTTGTGTTTTTACAGGAATACCATTTACTATGCATTAGAAGTTTTTTTAACCTCTCGCTCTTTCAAATAAATATTAGGCATGTGTTTGCTCTGACGGATCATTTCTCCTTAAAATTTAAATCATATTCACCTTAGAAGCGGGACAAGTGTACAATTAGCCAATTGGAAGATCACTATTTTAGACATTAAAAATTATGGGATATTTAATACTCGCTTAAAATCAATTTCAAACCTTTGAAATTAAAGTTAAAACAATGAAACTTAAAACTAACATGCAGAGTTATACAACCCAAATCGTTGAGTCAAATCGAACCGGTGAATCAAGTCAAATAAATAAAATTGATTTATGATTTGATTTGGTTGATTTAACGTTAGAAAAAAATCAAGTTGATTTAACGTTGGAAAAAAATCAATCTTTTTTTATTTGATTTGGTATTACCAAGAAAAAAACTTAACAAAACTTAACCTACTCAAACCTAACCGACACAATATATATAATTTTAATTATTTAATACATAAAAAATATTAACTATAATCTACTTTGTAAATATTAATTTTTTATCAATTCAATTGGACATCCACAGAACTTACAAAGCAAGATATCGTTCGAGAAATTTTTATTTTAGAGTCGAGAAGAAAAAAAATAAAAAGAATATCTTTTGGATATATTATGTTTTTGTTAGAATTTGGTTTCTAATTGTTAGTAATTTAATGATTTTTCAAATGTTCCTTTTTTCCAGATCTTTTATAATCCAATTATACTTTCATTTATAGAATAATTGTAAAAAAAAAAATAAAGGAAACCGAAAGAATGTACTAAAGTCGAGATCGAAGAAAATGACTGATTTGATTTGTTTTGTTTGTAGATTGAATAAACCATCATTATTGATTTAGTAATTTTTAATGAAAAATTAAATCAAATCGATCTATGTACACCTCTACTAACATGCATAGAGTTTCGCTTATTGGATGTGCACTTCAAATTCCAAAACTATTTAAGTTTGACAATTTTTCAATTTCAGAGTACCAAATCTAACGAGAAGCTTACATTACTCATGTGAGGGTAGTTTATTTTTTGACGAGTGATCATCTATCAAGTTCAAGAGAATGCTAACCACGATATTAATTTTTATATTATTTTATTTTTACTTTTTAATATGCAATCTTCAATATCGACCATATAAAGTATGAACCTACTTTATAATAATCACTTAATTTTCTAAAATTTGATCTTTGATGTTATTAGTTTGGTACTTTTTCGGGAAAAAAACATACTATTGTATCAGTAAACTTTTATTGAAATTAATTTTTAATTGTTTCAGCATTTTTTAATGATAAATGTTAGAAGAATATATGAGTTATTGTAATATAAAGACCAAAGAGTAAAAGTTACTAAAAGAAAAGGGAGAGAAATAGAAAGAGACTTAAATATATAAATGAAAGAGAGTAAAATAGATAACTTAGTAGTATTTTATTTTTGGGGAAAGGACAAAAATAACACATAAAACTAAAACAATTCCACAAACCTAGCACCTAAATTTAAAAACTCAATAAATAGCCATTAAGCATCACAATTCAACTTTTCCTTTTGCAAAGCAAAAGTGTGGATTTTGCATGCTAGTTACTTCTCATTTTTTTCCATTTTTTTTTAAAATGCTAGTTCATTTTATTTTTTTAACATAACAACCGCCAACATTATTGCAAGTCCAAAAGAGAAACTATAAATAAAACAAGTCAAACCTCAAAAAGAAAATAGATATACACATTCTATACAATTTTTAACTACAATTACTATTTAGATACATATTTTATACAACTCTATATAGTTTCTATATGCATTCTAAAAGATGTATCAATCTAGTATAAGAGAGTATCAATTGAGTATATGGACACTGCAAGTGTATCAATTTAGTATAAAAGTGTATTAATGTGGTATAAAAGAGTATCAATTGGGTATAGGGACTGCATGTGCTGGCATGGAATTTCCTTTTTCTTTTTTAAAAAGTGTATCAATATAGTATAAAAGTGTATCAATATGGTATAAAAGTGTATCAATTGAGTATAGGGACTGCATGTGCCCAATTGAGTCAAATGGCTAAAAAGAGAAATTACTTTAGCCGACTGACTACAGCACGTCCACCTTTTTAATTATGGGCCATTTTTTAAATGGCCATGCCATGTCCTTTTCCCTTTATTTTTCTTTAGTGTGTCCCTTTTACATGTGAAGTGGGGATTTTATATAGGCATTATATGTCTGGGATAGATGGGCAATCAACAGTAAGTGGTCTCCACATGGGCAGCCACTTGCTTTATTCACAATACTCTCCCTTGGACGTCCATGTACAAAGAAATTTTTTAAAAAGAATAGGATGTACATAATTGTTTGTAAAATGCATTGTTTGCTGCCTCATTAAAGACCTTATCAGAAAAATTCAATGGGATAAAATTTTGGTTAAGGAAAAAAAAAGTGCAGTGCATATTTACTCCCCCTAATAAAATCATCACTTAATATCTTAGAAACAATGCATTCCAATCTTGTATCTCAACTTCTCAAAAGTTGATGTTGGCAATGCTTTAGTGAACATATCTGCTAAATTATCACTTGAATGAAATTATTGAACGTCTATTTCACCTGTCTTTTGAAGATCATGAGTAAAAAATAATTTTGGTGAAATGTGTTTTGTTCTGTCTCCTTTGATGTATCCTACTTCTTGAGCTATGCATGCAACATTGCAATTATATAATACTATTGGAATATTCTTTTTCAAAGGAAGACCACATATTTTCTGGATGTGTTAAGTTATCGACTGAACTAAATGCATTCTCGACTTGCTTCATAAATGGCTATTATCTATGCATGATTTGAAGATGTAGCAATCATGGTTTGTTTAGTTGAACGCCATGATATATTTATAACTTCACATGTAAACAAATAACCCATCTGAGATCGACCTTTATGTGGGTCAGATAAATATCCCGCATCTGCATAACCAATTAATTGTGAATCGAACTTATTTGACTAAAATAGTTTCATCTCAATAGTTTCTCGAAGATAGATGAATATATGCTTAATACCATTCCAATGTCTTCATATTGGGAAGAACTAAATCTTGCTAATAAATTCACAGCAAAATATATACCTGGTTGTGAATTACTAGCAAGATACATCAATGTCCCAATTGCACGAAGATATGGCATTTCAGCACAATAAGTTCTTCATCATTTTCATGAGGCCGAAATGAATTTTTATTAATATCAAGTGATCTCTCAACTATCGGGATACTTAATGAATGTTCTTTATCCAAGTAAAATCTCTTTAAAATATTTACAGTATATATGGATTAATGGGCAAAGATTTTATTCATAAAATGTTCAATTTGTAGACCAAGATAAAATTTTATCTTTCTGAGGTCTTTCATTTCAAATTCTCTTTTCAAATATTCTACCGTCTTTGGAAGAAGCTCAGGAATTTCAATGATATTCAAGTCATCAACATATATAATTATTATGAAAAATTCAGATCCAGATCTTTTAATAAAGGCACAAGGACAGATTGGGTCATTTTTGTACCCTTCTTTCAATAGATATTCGCTAAGACGATTATACCACATGTGTCCTGATTATTTTAATCTATATAAAGATTTTTTAAGCTTGATTGAATAATTTTCTTGAGAATTTTTATTCGCTTCAAGCATTTTGAATTCTTCAAGAACTCTCACAAAAATGTCATTATCTAATAAGCCATATAAATAGGTTGTGACAACATCCATCAGATGTATATCAAGTCATTCACGAACTGCCAGATTTATAAGATACCTGAAGGTGATCGCATCCACCATCGGATAATATGTCTTCATACAAATAATGTTGGGTCTTTGCAAATATTCATGTGCAACAAGTCGTGCTTTATGCCTTACGACTTCATTTTTCTCATTTTATTTTTGAACAAAAATTTATTTGTACCCTACTGGATTTATACCTTCGGGTGTTTGGACTGTAGGTCCGAAAATTTTGCATCTTTCAAGTGAAGCCAATTCAATATTAATTGCATCTTTTCATTTTGGCCAATCATTTCTCTGTCAAAATTCTTCACAGATTTTGATTCAAGATCCTCATTTTGTTGTATTTTTTCATTAGCAACATTATAAGCAAAACAATTGTCGACAATTATATCATTTCCATTTCATATTTTTCTTGATGAGACAAAACTGACTGATATCTCTTTATTTTTATTATTTTTAGGTACCTGAATCTCTTCTGAGGTCTTATCAATTGTTATGTCTTGCTGTTCTGTAATACCCCACACTTTTCTAAATTTAGTTCAGCTCATAGTACATGTACAAGAGGCTTAAAACCTAAAAATTTGGCTAAGTGTTGGGACTTAATCTTGTTTTTGGGGTTCCCAACTTCAAAAAATTTTAAAGTGACCTTCCCGACCTCGAGACGTAAAGTTTTTAAGTTGATTTATATTCAGGGGTGTAAGTAGCATGCCTCGAGTAAGTTTTGGATTTTTCGGACGAGGTTTGGACCCTGTTTGATTTCCCAAAATAGTAACTCATCCCGATTGGACCGCTTCGCGGTGAGTATAGTGATGAAGGAGGTCATCGCATCGCGGTGAAGGTTAATTCAGCAATTGTTCAATTTTCAGTGAGTCACCGCGATTGCACCACATCACGGTGGAAATTATAATGACAGCCTTGATGCATCGCGGTGAGGGTCTAATCCGATTTCTATTACAAATTTTAATTTCTCAGGGATAGTTTGGTTTTTTCCCATGGCCCCAATCCGTGAAAAACACGGGATTAAAGACTCCAAAAGCACATTTGGTCATCTTTTATTCAAATTCACTCAATTTAAAACCATTCTTTCTCAAGAACAAACCCTAGTCCTTCAAAGATTCAATCTCAAGTTCAAGAAAACCACCAAAAACCTTCAAGAATTATTCAATTAATGTATGTTAGATGTTCATTCATGGATTTCTTTCACCCATGGAGTCCAAGAACTCAATTTCAAGTTTAAAAGAATGATTTTTACATGTTATCATGAATTTTAACCATGAATTCTCACGAATTTCAATTTTATATGTTTATACATGATTTGTTGTTGAAGTTAAATCCTACACTTTTGAATGATGATTACTCGTTGGTTTGTACCTTCAATTGTAATTTAGAATCAAAATCATGATATTACTACATGTTTAAAACTATTCCCATGTTAAAACCATGAATTGCAAGAGTTTGATAAAATGCCCAAAGGAATGAGTTTTGGATAATGGTTACTTATCATGTCCTAAAGGTTTTATAGGGTCTTGTTGTTATTACTATCGAGTCCTGGGGGTTTTGAATACTCGAAAATAGTTGTTTATCTAGTCTTCAGTAACTATAGAATATTTTAGGATAGTTATGAGCATTTTCAGTTCAGTCAGTCATCATAAACAGCGAAACTTAGTTCAGTCCAGTATTCAGTGTCTTTCAGTTGGGAGTAGGATTTAGCACCGAGTGAATGCAGGGATAATGGTTTCCCCGTCAATTAGGCAGAGTCATTGGAAGCAATACTTGTATTCCAAAACTACCTAACCAGCATAGGATATGAGGTGTCACCCATCATTTTAGTCTTGACTACCTCTTAAGGGTCACCCGTCAGTTTAGGCTTGACACCCTGGTCCTTTGAGACATCAGTTAGTAGATCCACCCAGCCATTGTTAGTACCTGTGGCATGGTACTAACACTCTTCCAACTGGGGTTACAAGTTGGACCCTGATAATACATTGGGGCATATCGATTATAGTTAACTCCCACAGTCTCAGTTCAGTATTTAGTGTAGAGTACAGTTTCATATTTGCTTGACCATAATATACAATTATCTGTTATTCAGTATCAGTATTTTAGTACTTCAATTTATATATTATCTTAGTATCATGTTATATGTTTGGTCATGCATCCTCAGATTTTACAGCTTTTACGTATATTATTGTATCAGTCATCTCATGCTATTTATTCAGTCATGTATTATTCATGTTCATGAACCCATACATATCAGCCTAACCTTATTTAGCATACCGGTACATTCAAAATACTGAACACATACTCATTTCTTACGTTATGATGTCTCATATCATATGTTTGGATTCTCAGGTTCCCAACCATACTTAGACATCCCAGTCCATCCACAACAGTAGCAGTGGTAAGTCTTCATACTCCTAGGACCAATGATATTTGTGTCAGCATTTCTTTTCAAATCAGTAGTCAGTCGGAGTTAGTTAGGGACTTGTCCCATTAACTCGACAGTCAGTCTATTTAGAGGATTTCAGACTAGTACAGACAAATAGTTAGTATTCAGTCGTATTATCAGTTGCTTTATCAGTATTGAAAGTATGTTTCAGATATGTTAAACTATGATTCAGTATTAATTTTTAGTTGTTAAAAACCTTATAGCATTTCCAGTTAAATTTTTGCACATGTCTTTATTATTTTATTCAGTGCTCACAGCAGGTACCAGCTCATGGGTTAGCTTGTGGTCCTTTGGGTTGTAAGAATCGTGTGGCATCTAGGGTGTACTCTCGGGGCGTTACAAACTTGGTATTAGAGCCTAAGGTTTTAAGGTGTCCTAGGGAGTCTGTAAGCCACCTTGAGTAGAGTCTTGTGTATGTGTGTAAAGTGTGCCACACTTATGGACAGGAGTCTACAAGACGTTTTAGGAAAATTTTCCCTTTTTTCAGTATTCATGTCATGTAAATAAGCATGAGCCTAATTTAAACTCTCTGTCTAACTCAATCTTTCTTCCATTTACAGAACATACCTCCCAGAAAGACTAACGAAAGAAGAAACAAGAATCAGCCCGCACCTTCACCTATTCAGGAAAATCCCCTGAATGAGCATGTTTCTCATGCTAAATTCAGAGATTCATTCACCACTATAGCTCACTCAGTATCATATCTAAATAATCAGCAGGTTGTTATCCCAGCCAATCTAATGGCTAATGCCGCCGCAGCTAGGATTCGGGATTTTACCCTAATGAACCCTTTATTATTTTTGGGATCTAAGTCTGATGAGGATCTGTAGGAGTTCCTCGACATGGTTCAGAAAGTAACTGACATTATAGATATGACTTCTAGTGAAAGTGCTGAATTGGATGCTTAGCTGCAGGATGTATCTCACACCTGGTTTAAGTAGTAGAAAGAAGATAGAGGCACAGATGCAGGACCTGTTGAGTAGGAGGAGTTTGCTACAGCCTTCTTAGATAGATTCCTCCCTTTGGAGTTGGGGGAAGCTAAGGTGTTAGATTTTATTAACTTGAAGCAGGGCAACATGAGTTTGAAAGCATATTCTCTTAAGTTTACTCAGCTAGCCAGGTATGCTCCTCATGTAGTGGCTGATAACAGGTTTCGAATGAGCAAGTTTGTGTCTGGGGTATCTGATAAGGTGGTCAAGAAGTGTAGGACCATAATATTGATTAAGGAGATGGACTTGTCTAGGCTGATGGTCCATGCTTAGTAGATTGAAGAAGAGAAGGCTAATAAGAGAGAGAAGAAGAATAAGAGGGCTAAAATAGGTAGTTTTAATTTTACTCAGCCAAAGTCAGAGGGTGGTAACTGTCCTTAATTTCATCAGATATATTCAGTCTCTGCTTTGTCTTAGGCTAGTGCACCAGTTCCCAAATTCAGAAATGATAATCGGGATAGGGTGCCAGGTTCTAAGTCCCAAGGTAGCGTTAACAGTGGTCTTACAAATCCTCTTTGCCAGAAATGTGGTAGAAAACATTAGGAAGAATGCAGGGCTGGCAGCGACGTGTATTTTAGGTGTGGCTAGCCAGGCCATAGGATTCGAGTGTCAAGTGGTGGCGTAGAAGGGTAGGGATGTGCGCCGTCAGGGCCAGTCTCATTTGTCATCAGCACTAGCAGGTCACCCGATTCAGCAGGGCGCCACTTCCAGTGCTAGCAGCTGTTAGCATCCAAATAGGTTTTATGCACTGCAGTCCCGACAGGATCAGGAAAGTTCTCCATATATGGTTACGGGTACGTTGCAAGTCTTTCATTTACATGTTTATGCTTTACTGGATCTTGGAGCTTCTCTTTCTTTTGTAACCCCTTATATAGCTGTCAACTTCAGAGTCAGTCTCAAAACCTTAACAAATCCATTCTTAGTATCTACCCCAGTGGGTAAGTCTATCATATCCCAGCGGGAATACAAGAACTGCCCGATTACAGTGTCTCAGAAAGTTACATCAGTAGACCTTGTAGAACTAGAGATAACAGATTTTAATGTCATTCGCGGCATGGATTGGATTCATTCATGTTATGCTTCAGTTGATTATAGAAATAGAATCATTCACTTTTAGTTTCCAAATGAACCAGTCCTTGAATGGAGGGGTAGTACCATAACACTTAGGGGTTAGCTTGTTTCGTACCTTAGAGCGAGGAAAATGATATCCAAGAGGTGTGTCTACCATCTTGTGCGAGTCAAAGACTCTAGTTCCAAAAATCCAAGTCTTGAGTCAGTGTCTGTAGTTAGGGAATTTCCTAATGTATTCCCTGATGACCTTTCCGTAGTTCCACCCGAAAGGAAAATTAACTTCGGAATAGACCTTCTTCCAGATACCCAGCCTATCTCTATTCCGCCATATCGAATGGCTCCAACCAAACTTAAAGAATTGAAGAAAAAACTAAAAGATCTCTTAGATAAGGAATTCATTAGGCCCAATGTTTTCCCATGGGCTGCACTAATTCTTTTCGTGCGTAAGAAAGACGGTTCTCTCAGGATGTGCATTGATTAACATCAGTTGAACAAAGTCACCATCAAGAATAAATATCCACTCCCCAAAATCGATGACTTGTTCGACCAGCTTTAGGGTGTCAGTTACTTCTCTAAGATAGACCTCAGATCCGGCTATCATCAGCTCAGAGTTAGAGAATGTGACATTCCAACAATAGCTTTCCGAACTTGATATGGTCACTTTAAATTCCTAGTCATGTCTTCTGGTCATACCAATGCTCCGGCAGCATTCATGTACATAATGAACAGAGTGTTCAAGCAGTACCTGGACATGTTTGTCATAGTCTTCATTGATGTCATTCCTATCTATTCCCGTAAGAAAAATAATCATGCAGACCACCTCAAAATAGTATTACAAACTCTTAAAGCCCATCAGTTGTTCGCCAAATTCAGTAAGTGAAAAATTTGGATGAGATCAATAGCTTTCCTTGGCCATATTATTTCCAGTTATGGCATTAGAGTTGACTCACAAAAGACTGAAGCTGTGAGAAACTGGCCCAGACCCATTTCTCCGTTAGATACCAAGATTTTCTTGGGTTTGGCTGGATATTACCAACGATTTGTATAAGGGTTTTCATTTATTGCATCCCCCATGTCCAGATTGACCCATAAGAAAGTCAAGTTTCAGCGGTCACATTCTTACTAGAAAAGTTTTCAGTAGTTAAAGACTCGACTCACCTCAGCCCTAATTTTGACATTGCCTGATGGCTCAGATGGGTTTGTTGTTTATTGTAGTGCTTCCAAAGTTAGTTTGGATTGTGTTTTGATTCAGAGAGGTAAGGTCATAGCCTATGCCTCTATACATCTTAAGCCCCATGAGAAGAATTATCCTACCCATGATCTTGAGTTAGCAGCTGTTGTTTTTTCCTTGAAAATTTAGGGGCATTATCTGTATAAGATGCATGTAGATGTGTTCAGGAATCAAAAAATTTTATAGTATGTATTCTCATAGAAAGATTTGAATATCCGCTAGAGAAGGTGGTTAGAATTTTTGAAGGATTATGATATAAGCATTTTCTATCAACCCAGCAAGGCTAATGTGGTGGCGGATGACCTAAGTAGATTGTCTATGGGTAGTGTTTCACATGTTGAGGATGATAAGAAGAAATTAGTTAGGGAAGTTCATCATCTTGCCAGATTAGGTTTTCGTTTGGTTGATTCAGCTGAGGGTAGTATTTGGGTTCAAAATAGTTCAGAATCTTCTTTGGTTGCCGAAGTGAAAGAAAATCAAGATAGGGATCCCAGTCTGGTTAAGTTGAAGGAGTCAGTCAGGGATCAGAAAGTAAAAGTTTTCTCCTAAGAGGGAGATGGTGTGTTGCATTGTCAAGGAAGACAGTGTGTGTAGATGACCTGAGGCAGAGAATTCTCATAGAAGCACATGGAGCACGCTATTCCATTCACCCAAGAGCTACCAAGATGTATCATGACTTGCAAAAAATCTATTGGTGGAGTGGTATAAAAAGTGATGTTGTGGAGTTTGTGGCTAAGTGCTCAATTTGTCAGCAAGTTAAGATTGAGCACCAAAAGCCTAGCGGCACTATACAGGAGTTCAGTATTCCCTCTTGGAAGTGGGAAAAGGTGAACATGGACTTTGTTGTGGGTTTGCCCCATACTCGTTGTCAACATGATTCGATTTGGGTCATTGTGGAAGGATGACCAAATCAGCCCATTTTTTGCCAGTCCATACTTCTTATTCAATCGAGGATTATGCCAAGCTCTATATTAGAGAGTTAGTCAGGTTGCACAGAGTTTCATTGTCCATCATTTCTGATAGAGGTACTCAGTTTACCTCTAATTTTTTGAAAGCTTTTCAGAAGGGTCTTGGTACCCAAGTTCACCTCAGTACAACTTTTCACCCTCAGACAGATGGTCAGGAAGAGAGGACCATTCAGACCCTAGAGGACATGTTGAGAGCATGTGTTATCGATTTTAAGGGTAGTTGGGATAATCATTTTCCGTTAATTGAGTTCGCCTACAACAACAACTATCATTCCAGTATCCAGCATGGCTCCATTTAAGGCTCTATATAGGAGGAGATATAGATCTTTAATTGGTTGGTTTAAGGTAGGTGGGACTGTTTTGATAGGGCCTGAGTTATTATATAATGCATTGGAGAAAGTTTAGTTGGTTAGAGAGAGACTTAAGATAGCCCAAAGCCGACAGAAATCTTATGCATATTTGAGGAGAAAAGATATGGTGATTTTGTATATTTAAGAATCTCTCCCATGAGGGGAATGAAGAGGTTCGGTAAAAAGGGGAAGCTCAGTTCCCAGTATATTGGACCTTACAGAATCTTGAGCCACTTTGAAAAGGTAGCTTATGAGCTTGATTTGCTTGAAAATTTGGCTTCTGTATACCCTGTGTTCCATGTTTCTTTACTGAAGAAGTTTATTTAGGACCCAGCTGTTGCAGTGCCCTTAGAAAGCGTAGACGTTCAGGAAAATCTCTCTTATGAGGATTTTCCTGTAGAAACCCTTGATCATCAAACTCATAGACTATGGAACAAAGAAATTTCCCGAGTTAAAGTTCTTGGTGGAACAAGTTCGTTGAGGGAGCCACTTGGGAAGCAGAAGCAGATATGCGAACTAAATACCTTCATCTTTTTTCCACAAATTCAGGCTCAGCTTAAGGTAATAATTTTCATTTGATTATCTCTATTCAATTCTTATTTCCAACCATGTAATCAGTCTCATGTCATTTCACGCATTCATGAATCAGTTCAGTCATATAATCGTGTTTCAGTTATGCATATCCAAGATGTAATCTCTGTCCTTCAGTATTCTTAGCTTGATCAGTCTCATTCAAGGATGAATGTTCCCAAGGGGGAGATATTATTCTAACCCACACTTTTCTAAATTCAGTCCAACTCATAGTACATGTACAAGAGGCTTATAACCTAAAACTTTGGCTACGTGTTGGGACTTAGTCTTGTTTTTGGGGTTCCCAACTTCGAGAATTTTTACAGTGACCTTCCCGACTCCGAGATGGAAGTTTTTAAGTTGATTCATGTACAGAAGTGTAAGTAGCATGTCTCGGGTAAGTTTTGGATTTTTCGGATGAGGTTTGGACCCCGTTTGGTTTCCTAAAACAGCAGCTCGCCGTGATTAGACCACATTGTGGTAAGTATAGCGATGAAGGGGGTCACCGCATAACGGTGAAGGTCAATTCGGTAATTGTCCAATTTTCATTGAGTCACCATTATTGCACCACATCGCGGTGGAAATCGCGATGACAACCTTGGTGCATCGCGATGAGGGTTTAATTCGGGTCTCAATTACGAATTTTAATTTCCCAGGGATAGTTTCATCCTTTCCCATGGCCCCAATCCATGAAAAACATGGTATTAAAGCCTCCAAAAGCATATTTGGTCATCTTTTATTCAAATTCTCTCAATTTAAAACCATTCTCTCTCAAGAACAAACCCTAGCCCTTCAAAGATTCAAGCTTAAGTTCAAGAAAACCTTCAAGAACTTTCAAGAATTCTTCAATTAAGGTATGTTAGATGTTCATTCATGGGTTCTTTTTACCCATGGAGTCCAAGAACCCAATTTCAAGTTTAAAAGAATGATTTTTACATGTTAGCATGAATTCCCACGAATTTCAATTTTATATTATGTTTATACATGATTTGTTATTGAAGTTAAATCCTACATGTTTGAATGATGCTTACTCGTTGGTTTGTACCTTAAATTGTGATTTAGTATCAAAATCATGATATTACTATATGTTTAAAACTATTCCCATGTTTAAACCATGAATTGCAAGTGTTTAAGATAATGCCCAAAGGAATGAGTTTTGGATAATGGTTACTTATCATGTCCTTAAGGTTTTGTACGGTCTTGTTATTATTACTATAGAGTCCTGGGGGTTTTGAATACCCAAAATCTAGTGTCTTATCTAGTCTTCAGTAACTACCGAATAGTTCAGGATAGTTATGAGCATTTTCAGTTCAGTCAGTCATCATAAATAGCTAAACTTAGTTCAGTACAGTATTCAGTGTCTTTCAGTTAGGAGTATGATTTAGTACTGAGTGAATGCAAGGATGATGGATTCCCCGCCAGTTAGGTAGAATCATTGGTAGCATTCCCTGTATTCTAGAACTACATAGACAGTGTAGGATATGAGGAGTCACCCATCTGTTTAGGCTTGACTACCTCTCAGGGGTCAACCATCAGTTTAGGCTTGACACCCTGGTCCTTTGGTACATCAGTTAGTGGATCCACCCAGCCATTGTTAGCACCCGTGGCAGGTACTAATGCCCTTCCAACTAAGGTTACAGGTTGAACCCTGATAGTTCATTGGGGCATGTAGATTACCGTTAGCTCCCACAGTCTCAATTTAGTATTCAGTACAAAGTATAGTTTTAGATTTGCTTGACCATAGCATACAGTTATCCATTATTCAGTGTCAGTATTTCAATACTTCAGTTTACTGATTATCTCAGTATCATGTTATATGCTTGGCCATGCATCCTCAGATTTTACAGTTTTCACGAATACTATTGTATCAGTCATCTCATGCTATTTATTCAGTCATGTATTAGTCATGTTTATGAACCCATGCATATCAGCCTAACCTCATTTACTATACCAGTATATTTAAAGTACTGACCGCATACTTATTTTGTGCGCTATGATGTCTCATATCATAAGTTCGGATGCTCAGGTTCCCGACCGCACTTAGACATCCCAATACATCCGTAGCAGTAGCAGTGGTGAGTCCTCATACTCCGAGGACCAATGATGTTTATGTCTGCATTTTTTTCAGTTCAGTAGTCACTCGGAGTTAGTTGGGGACTTTGTTATTTTACTCAGTGCTCATGGCAGGTACAAGCTCATGGGTTAGCTTGTAGTCCTTTGGGCTATAAGCACCGCGTGGCGTCCAAGGTGTACTCTCAGGGCATTACATGCTCTTCTTGAGTAGCTTCCTCCATATTATGATTATTTTAATCATTTTCTCCTTTTCTTTTTTGAGAATTTTTATCTTTGGAATCATTGGTCTACCACGTTTTAAACATGGTTTAGACTCATTTGCATTAGTCAATCGTCATATCGGTACATCAACTCGAATTGAAGCATTAACAGCTAGAATGTGAGATTTAGTAACTCTTGATAGCAAGGCTAGTGAATGCATCTGACAGTTGTTTTGCAATGTTTTGCAAATGAATTATCTTTTGAACTTCTAGCTAACATTTATTTGTACGAGGATCTAAATGAGATAATGATAATGCATTTCTGTCAAAAAAATTTTCAGTTGCTTTTTTTCTCTCCCTAATATTGGGTATATTATTTCATCAAAATGACAATCAGCAAATCTTGCCATAAATAAATCTCCAGTCATAGGTTTCAAATATTTAATAATAGAAGGAGACTCATACCCAACATATATCCCCAATCTTCTTTGGGGATTCATTTTTGTGCATTGTGGTGGAGCAATTGAAATATATGTTGCACATTTAAAAACTCTTAGATGGGAAATATTTGACTCATGACCAATCAATTATAATAGAGAGACTTTAGGATAACTTGTGCATGCAAAATAGCATGACCTAATATCAAAATGAAAAGTTTTTTTCTCATAAACATTGGTCGAGCGATTAATTGAAGACGTATAATCAATTATTCTGCTAGACCATTTTGAGTATGAACATGAGCAATCGGATACTCAATCATTAGTTCAGTTGATATACAATAATCATTAAAATTCTGGGATGTAAACTCAACAGCATTATCAAGACGAATTATTTTTATTGTATAATCTGAAAATTGTGTTCTTAACTTTATTATTTGAGCAAGTAATCTCACAAATACCAAATTATGAGTTGATAATAAATAAACATGTGATCATTTTATAGATGCATCTATTAAAATTATATAATATTTAAATGATCCATGTGGAGGATAAATAGTCACCCTGCATACGTTTCAGAAATACAGATGATTCAATTCTCACTTTAATTGTTAATGATCTAGTAATCAATTTACCTTGAGAATAGCAGCACAAGAGAATTCTTTAAATTGAGAAATCTTTTGATTCTTCCAAGAATGTCCATATGAATTTTTAATTATTTTGCGCATTATATTAGAATTGGGATGCCCAATCGGTCACGTCAAATAATAAAATTATTTGAATTAGTAAATTTTTGACTTACTATGACATGTGTTTCAACCATGCTAATACTTTTGTAGTATAAGCCGAAAGAAAGAGCGGATAATTTTTCAAGTATATATTTCTTACCCAACATTATTGTAGTAATATAAAGATATTCAGTTTTTCATTATTTGTAGTCTTAACATGATAGCCATTTTGGCGAATGTCTTTGAAACTTAATAAGTTTCTTTGAGACTTACTACAATATAATGCTTTGTCAATTATCAAATTTGTTCCTCCAGTAAGTAATAAATTAGTTTTTTCAAAGTTTTATATTAATTTTATACTACTAGATATAGTGTTAACATTGGCTTCTTTAATCATTAAATAAGAGAAATATTTTTTATCTTTTAAAATAGTATGTGCGGTAGCACTACCTATAAGATATATATCATTGTAATTGATCTTGGATCCAACTGATGATTGGGGAATTTCCATATTCTTCATTAAAAGAAAAACATACTATAAGAATTTTGAAAAAACTAACATAAGAAATTGCATTAGAAATATAGTAATTAGAAATACATAGTACTTTAATAAAACATATTTAGTAAGAACAACATAATTGCAAGCAAAAAAAAAGAAAAATAATAAATTTCTTCATAAATTTATCCTCCAGTAAGATGATCAATTCTTTAATCAATATCCTCATATAAATCTTCAACTCTCAAATAAGTAATATTTGAGAGGCCCTTAAAGTCATCATCCTTGTAAGCAAAATTTGCCCTAATATCATTATATGCATTTGATGGAGCTGTTTCATTATCATCACCTCAAAAGGTCAAGTTCGCTTTCATATTATTTTCTTTCCTTGTAAGGGAAGCTTGATAAAGTTTGACAAAATGATCAGGCATACGAAGCACGTGCTCAATGACCTTTCATATCAAATCGGTGACAAAATATTAACTTTACCTTTTGAAGAATTACTTGGAGAACCTTTATTGTTCTCCTATTTATTTCCACCATGGTGACGATAATTATTTCATCCTCTGCCACGTCCTCGTCCATGTCCATGATCATGGCCACGATCACGACCGCGATAATAATTTTGCCTTATTTTAAATTGATCATGCGTTGTTACAACATTCGCTCCAGGAAATGGAGCAGATTCAGTAAGACGGGCTTCATAATTTTTCATTAATATAGTATTATTCTATTCTGTCACAAGTAGGAATGTAATCGATTCAAAATATTTCTTAAATCCTTTTTCACGGTATTGTTGTTGTAGCAATACATTAGAAGCATGAAAGTGAAAAAAAAATCTCTAGTAAATTCTCTTCAGTGATGGTCTCTCCACATAATCTTAATATGGAACTTACTTTACAAATATCAGAATTATACTCAACTATGATTTTAAAATCTTGAAATCGAAGAGATATCCATCACATTTAGCTTTCGATAATACCGTCAATTTTAGGTGGTGATATCGGTCCTTCAAGTTGATCCATAATTCAGGTGGATCTTTAACAGTTAAATATTCAGTTTTTAATCCTTCATGGAGGTGATGAAGAAGAAAAATCATAGCTTTTGCCTTATCTTGACTTGATGCATTATTTTCTTATTTAATAGTATCCCCAGCAAGACCTCTAGAGTCAAGGTGAATTTCAGCATCAAGAACCCATGATAAATAATTTTTTTCAATAATGTTCAGTGCCACAAACTCAAATTTCGATAAATTTGACATAGTAAAACTATCATAAAAAGATTAATAAGTTAGATATAATGATATTTTCAGAAACAAAATAACTATCTCAAATAAATTTAAATAGAATCATATAATATTAATAGATTATTATAACACCAAAATTTTATTTATATTTGAATGTCCTAAAATTTGTGTCTTGTCCAATAGGAGTTAATTTCATAGTCCAATAAATTTTAAATTTAGTACAAAATAAGTGTCTATAAATTGTTTCTGCTTTCGTAATTGAATGTGTTAAGTTGTTTAATTATGTCAACTCTATTTCATGTCAAGGATGTCTATATTAATTCTTATATATATTGTTAATTATTTGACAAAGTTAAAAAAATTATCTATATAATTTTTGCACATTATAAAAAGCAAATGACTTTCATATGTATAAGTCAAAAGAAATTTTTTGTAACAGTAAAAGAGATTTGGTCATTGATGCAATATTTTTTTTAATATATAAACTCATTTCGGTTATTAAATAAATTTAGTCATTTAGTGTCACCTTATACATTATTAAAGAATATAAAGAATGAAAATATTCTCTATCTCTCTCTCTCTCTCTATATATATATATATATATCACTACCAGAAATTACCCCTATGGTGACGGCTGCAAAACCATTGCAATAGACAGAAAAACCGTTGTCATAGCTCTACCGCAACGGTTAAACAACTGTCCTATAGGTGGGCGTTGCAATAGGTCTATGGCAACGGTTTATTCGACGGTTGTCTGAACCGTCGCCATTGGTCAAGCTATGACGACGGTTTTAGACAACCGTCGCCATAGCTTGACCTATGGCGACGGCTGTTTTTTGACTTATTGAGACGCCTATTTTCATTTATTGCAATGGTTACAACCGTCGCCATAGCTTGACCTATGGCGACGGTTATTTTTTGACTTATTGAGACGCCTATTTTCATCTATTGCAACGGTTACTAACTGTTGCAATAGAATCTATTGCAATGATATTAAACCGATGTAACAGCATCTATTACGACGTTTGCTACAAAATCTATTGCAATGTATTGTAAATTAGTATTTACATACATAATAAATTACAATAAACAATTATACACACATCATAAAACAAAATCATTCATTAATAATGACATAATCCAAAATATGAAACAAATTAAATTAGTAATCTAAATTCAAAAGCAAAATGTATGTTAAGTATCCAAATGATTAGTTAAGTTGTTACATAGTATCAAGTTCTAGTCGCGATAAGTTTCAAGAAATTCTATGTAGCCTGTATTCTTCTTCTTCTTCTTGTGTTCTAGCATCTATTTTTTCCGTAAAGCTGCAAGTAATCCAGCTGAAACAAAGTTCTTTAACTTTCTGATGATTTCTTGAACACCCTTGTAGATTCATGATTGTTCAAGTCACTGCAAGTTCAAAAAATAAACTATTAAATAGGTTCACAGTAATTTCAGATAGCATGTTATCACTATAGACAAACAGATAACACCCTTGTTATAAACAAGGAAAAGCCTGAAGTCCTTGAACTTCAATAACCTGTTTCTTAAGAAAGTTTCTCAACACAGAGAGATGAAGCTCAATTAAAACAAAGAGAAATAAGATGTTCCAGTTCAGATTCAGAACTTGAAGACACAATATAAGAATAAAATGGTTTTCATCAGTTTGAAGAAAACTCAAACCAAAAGGGCCAAAATTTATAGGTTTTACCTGAAGGTCGGGATGCTCACCAATTTTGGCAGTATAGGCCCAGAGAATAAATTATTCTCTATGTTTCTGCAGAACAAGAAACAGACCAAATTTTAAGCACAAATAAGTAGATGAAGACCTAGTTAACATCATTATCTATATATTATAATGATGAAAAATTCATCAGTCCAGACGATTACAAATCCGTTATAGGAAGATCGTGCAAAACATCAAGGATCCCAGTGAGCTGATTGTTCTGCAAGTGTCTGTAAATTTTCAAACATACATATTCGAAACTGGATATAAGAAATCACCATAAGTACTATATTCACAAGTTTAATTCGGGAATTATGTTAACATCCTCATACCATCCAAGTGTATTAAGTTTAATATATGCAAATCGAGATACTAGACAAAATCAATTAGCTTTGCAAAGTATTATCCTTGAATAGCAATCATCTAGCTTATTCATATGAAACACATCTTGATGAACCAACATTCCATAACCATACAATAGTTCCATATGCATCAAAAAGTCAAAAACTATATTTACCTTTATAAAGCCTCTCATTCTAAATTATGTATGAACAAAACTTTCATTGAACTTTTGAAGGAATTAACAACTTATATAAGCTTCTATTCAGTGTCTCAAGGAGGAAAGCACTGATCTTGGGTGTATTTATACACCTAAACACCATAATTTATCCATATTTTAGCTATGTTTAGAGAACAAAGTGCCTAGTTTCTTATGTTTTTACTCTACTTCTATGTAATTGAGCTAACCGATGTGATTAGCATGATTTCAGGTATTAATGAGGTAGATGAAGACATTATGGGACTATGGAATGCAGATGGCATATGACACAAGAGAGAGTAGCAATCTGGACCAAATGTGGCACCTAGAAACTATGTCCAAGATTAGTTTATCATTTATAATTAGTTCAGGGACTTAGAAGGCAATTATGAGAGAAAAGATTATTAAAAGGCTTAATGCTGAATTTTTATTGATTATTCATTATTCTGTATTATTTTGAACAAGGAGAGTGGCGGCTTAGCCTGGAGAGAGAGAAAAATGTTTTCTCTCTTGTTTTCACGATTCACACACCAAGATCTTCTTCTAGTTTTTGGTATGATGAATATATTTATGATGCTTTTTGTTTTATTCATAAGTAGCTAAGTTTATTAGTTAGGGTTATGGAAGCCTTGTAGCATACAATCTATCACTTTGGGTTTTGAATTCATTATGCATTGATTAGTTTACATCATACTCTCTTCGCTTATCTTGAATTCTTGTGGTTGCAAACATAGAGGCTATGCCTTAAAATGCAACTTGTTCGGAAGAAAGGTTGATGTTTGGAAAAGATAGTAGTGACAAGAAAATAGGATTACCAACCCCTATTTCATAAGTTAATGCCTTAGAAGTATTAACTACTTGAAGATTTCGTATTGTTTTTGGTAAATGCTTTTGATTCAAGAGAATTAAAGTGAATTAGTCCTTGATGGTTGAGAAACACTTGGATTATGTTATTAAATACAATACGTTTCTCTATAAACACGATACATGTATGAATTCGTAAAGCCCATAGTTAGAAAGTATTGAAAACTACAAGTGGACATAACCCTAGCTTGCTATTTCTCTGAATTTGAATACTACTACACATATTTCTTCTCGTTAAACTAAAACTATTAATTTGTGAACTGAATCAAACCCCCTATTTATTTTACAAAAATGAACGATTAAAAGTCAACTAATCTACACACAACTTAATTAACACCATATTCCCTTTGGTATTCGACCCCAACCTAGTTGGGTTATATATTTGACAACGACCGCTTACTCTCTCGTAAGAGAGGTGTAATTTGAGAGTTATCTAAAATGGCGCCATTGTCGGGGAATACGGTTGTCGATTGAGTTTATGTGTGTTAATTGACTACTAGTCAAATTTCTTAATTTTATGTTTAAGAGAGTTGGTTTGGAATTTTAGCCTACTTTCTTGAATTCAAACTTGTAAATATTTGTTTTTAGTTTTCTTTTATTTCTTGTGTTAGGTAGATTTTTATTTTAGTTTACTTATTACTATGGCATCGTGGAATGAACATGAGTTTGCTGTTTGAAAATCTTATCTTGATGATCCATGTCCATATTGTGATGGACCTCACTTTTGGCAAGATTATAGATATGCTCCCCGGAGAGAGATGTGTGCATCATCTCCATCATACCGGGAGTATGATTGTTCTTTATGTGGTGGTCAAGATGGACATTGGAGTGATTTCCCTAATGCACCCTCCCCTCATTGCGCTAACCCAAATTCTAGTTCTTCTTTTGAGTTTAAAAGGTCTTATGGTCAAGAAAGGGAAGAACGAAGCACCGGAAGGAGTGGCATTGAAGCTATGTTTCAACGAATGTTGGATCTCCAGAAAGAAACATATGATATCGTATGTGATATGCGTCAAGGCATAAGGCCAATCATTCATGAGGATATGGATATAGAGGTCAATCATTTAAAGCACTCTTCTACAATATACTTAGATGATATCTTGTCTGTGGAATTATTTAACATAATGGAAGAGTGTGAAGATAAGGAGCTAGAACCCTATATTGATGTTGAGCAACCCTCAGTGACTTCCCAACCAACGGAACCAACCATTAGACATGATGCCAAGATTGAGGACTTGGTGCTAGAGGAAAAAAAAGAAACCAATAAAATCTCTAATAAAGACTCTAGCCCAATTCCAAGAGAAGATGTTGAGAAGGTGAGTAAAAGTGAGTGTGTAGTAGATAGTGTAAATTTTGAAGTAGAATTTGTTGGGCCTCACTCAAAGCATTTTTCCACATTATGTTTAGATGATATCTTGTCCGTGGAATCATCTAAAATAGTGGAAGAGTGTGAAGATGAGGACCAAGAATCCTATATTCATTATTTTACACTTGATAAGCAACATAAAAACACACCTTACTTTAAGACCGAGTTGTTTATCATGCATCATTCATTACGTGGCTTCTTAATTTCTGCACCACCCCTGTATGAGCGAGGCAAAAAGATGGATGCGATATTGGGAGTGAAATTCATATCCTCAAGGTGGAGGAAAAATTTGATTGGGTCGTGCCACGACACTAAATTAGGCGCTTGGTGAGAGGCAACCCATCCTTCTAATCATTTTTGTTGTTTTTGATTAAGTGTAGGTGCATGAAGTACTAAGGAGGATATTAGTAAGAATTTTGATTTGGAAGTAAGCCATTTGAATGGTGGTAAGTTTAGGAGTGATGGGAACAGTACAGGTAGGTTGGAATGGTCAAATGTGTAAGGCTCAAGTATGATTTGCATTAGAGTCGCGCCTCAAATTATGTAAATCCGACCCAAAAAGTTTCGTGGTGCGACTTTATTTTATGACTTTCAATGAGGTCTGTGGTGGTAGCGTAGGGATCGGGCCGATAGGCCCGATCCCGAAGCCCACCACTGATCTCGATGGGGGTGCGGGGGCAAATCCCCCGCGGTATGGACCTTTCCGACCAAGAGTACGCCGCATTTCCAATCGCCTATGATCACAGCCTCACTTAGGCGATAGGTTAGGCTCCGCCTATGTCAACATAGGCGATGGCTTAGGCGCCGCCTATATCAACATAGGCGATAGGTTAGGCACCACTTATACCATTGTCTATGCTCACTGCCACACTTAGGCGATAGGTTAGGCGCCGTCGACTTATGCTTAAGAGATTTCATGGGCGCCGCCTATCAGTGTAATTTTTGCCTAATAATGCATTTATTGAATGGATCAACTCGACCCAAATCTCACCCTTTAATAGAATCCACACCATAAATGCCCAAATCCATCCTTATTTCACCCCGAACCTACATAAGATTACTCTCACCATTCTCTTTGTCTTTCAACATTAACTATCTCAAGAATTTTCCTTTTCTTTCACCAAACTTTCATCTTCAAGGTAAGTTTTACGTTCTTAATCATTAGTTATTTTGACTCTATGTTATAGCTAAGTGATTTATTAAGGATTATAAATTAAATTCTTGCCATGGTGATGTTGTGAAAGTGATGGTGTTTTGTATATCTTGATATGGTTGAAAGTGTAGAACATGATTCTGTTAAAAAAAAGGTGCTTCATTGAAATAGAATTGGGGGAATTGGAGTGAATAAATTGTATTGTGACTAATGTTGATGCACTGTGTCAAAGTGTATGTCGGTGAAGTCTGAGTACCCGATAAAAACACTTAATTGGTTGATACTAACAAATTAAGTATGGGGTGGTGACTTCACCATCTCCATCTTAATTGAAGTTAATTTGATTATGTGTGATTGACATGGATGATATGGGTAATGTGATGAGTACAGGAAAAATGGCTCCAATGATGATCTCCATGCAGGTGTCATGACTCCTAATGTGGATGAGAAATACTACTAGCCAGGTTCTTTATCTTGTTATTTGCACTGGAGACAGTGTTGAGCTTAAGTGTGGAGTGGCTGGTTACTTTGCTACTTGTTTTGTAAGAAAATAGGACCTTCTCCTTAGTATACTTTTGCATAGAATTAGTTATTTTGTTTATTTCATTTTTTTAGTTATTTAGTCATAATTAGGTGTTTTTCTCGATGATGGATGGATGACGACCGTCTTAAGAGAAAATTAGTCATTTAATTGCATGTAGCTATTCTTGTGGATCACATGACATTATAACATAAATATGCGATGGATCATTACGTTTGAAACACCTAGGCTCTAGTAGTGACTCTTATTATGATTGTTGGTTTTATTTGAATTCATGTAATTGTTGGGTCGAGAATCTATAATGCTCCTAATTGAGTTGACCATGTGCCATGAGTGTGTAAGACTGTCGTATATTCCTTGTTGCAAATGATGCTAGAACTTTCCTGGTATGTATGCAAAGCGAAATAAAGATTGTGAGTTTAGGAGATGATTTAGGCATTTCTTTGATAGTCATTGTTCATACCTTCTTTTGACCTACCTTTGTACATTATCTTAGATAGCCCCGTCGAGCCTTTAGCTTGTTCTTTTGTTAGCCTCATATGTAGCCTAATCTATTCTTTACTAGACTGTAAGTTGATCCAAAAGCTCCTAAGCGCTTTAGTGTAAAATCAATGTAAGTTAGGAGTTTGACAATAAGAAAAAAAAAGGGTGAAAGTGATGCTCCAAAGTCTAGTTATTGGTGTGTGAAATTGATGTGGTTGGGAGTAGCAAAAATTGTTGAAAAAGTTCCAAATTTTATCCCGGACATGTTACAATGAGCCTGTTTTGGCCCTGGTCCTTCTTGGACATTGTGCACCTCAACTAAGGCAAATCGCTCAAGTTTAGGGTGGCTATTATAGGGGTGTGTAACGTGAAAAGGGTACAAATATATATATATATATATATATATATATTTGAAAGGGTTGCATACTCCCACCATAGTGTTATTAATTAAGCTTAACGAGTTGGGGTGAAAAGCAAATCTGTGAAGATAGCAGAAGTGGAAATTGGTTGTTAGAGATTGGTCTTAGTTGCATAATGTAGTGTATTAAAGCGCTTAGGGAAGATTGTCACTATTTCTGGCCAAAATAGTTCCTACCCATCCTTTAGCCTGCATTACAACCCGTAAAAGACCTATTTGATCCTAATCTTAGCATTTTGATATTAGTGGAGTATTACACTAAGGGTAAGAATATGGTCATCAGTTGTAATTTTAGAATTCTTTGTGAGAGTGAGCGCAACTTGATTCTTGTTCCCATTTTGTTAGAAATTGCATGATTGTGAGTGATTATGGGTAACTCTCTTGTTGTGAGGGCACATGGTTGATGAAGGTTGGGTAATTTATATGATTTCTTTTCTTGAATGATATGCATGAAATTGCCAACTTAATGAGTCTATTCTGTAGGATAGGTTGTATCTAGGAATGATTCCTGAAGCTACTTCTTGTTCATAATTGTTGTGTGAGCCTATTTGAGCATCTTGTTTTCCTTAGTGGGTGATAAGGCTTGTGTAGTATGCATAAATAGATATGTTGTTCGAGGAAGAACAAAGCTTTAAGTGTGGGGTGGTGATCTTGGGTGTATTTATACACCTAAGCACCATAATTTATCCATATTTTAGCTATGTTTAGAGAACAAAGTGCCTAGTTTTTTATGTTTTTACTCTACTTCTATGTAATTGAGCTAACCGATGTGATTAGCATGATTTCAGGTATTAATGAGGTAAATGAAGACATTATGGGACTATGGAATACGGATGGCATATGACACAAGAGAGAGTAGCAATCTGGACCAAATGTGGAGCTTAGAAACTATGTCCAAGACTAGTTTGTCATTTATAATTAGTTCAGGGACTTAGAACGCAATTATGAGAGAAAAGATTATTAAAAGGCTTAATGCTGAATTTTTATTGATTATTCATTATTCTGTATTATTCTGGACAAGGAGAGTGGCGGCTTAGCCTGGAGAGAGAGAGAAACGTTTTCTCTCTTGTTTTCACGATTCACACACCAAGTTCTTCTTCTAGTTTTTGGTATGATGAATATATTTATGATGTCTTTCATTTTATTCATGAGTTGCTAAGTTTATTAGTTAGGGTTATGGAAGCCTTGTAGCATACAATCTATCACTTTGGGTTTTGAATTCACTATGCATTGATTAGTTTACATCATACTCTCTTCGCTTATCTTGAATTCTCGTGGTTGCAAACATAGAGGATATGCCTTAAAACGCAACTTGTTCGAAAGAAAGGTTGATGTTTGGAAAAGAGAGAAGTGACAAAAAAATAGGATTACCAACCCCTATTTCATAAGTTAATGCCTTAGCAGTATTAACTACTTGGAGATTTCGTATTATTTTTGGTAAATGCTTTTGATTCGAGAAAACTAAAGTGAATTAGTCCTTAATAGTTGAGAAACACTTAGATTATGTTATTAAATACAATACGTTTCTCTATAAACATGATACATGTATGAATTTGTAAAGCCCATAGTTAGAAAGTATTGAAAACTACAAGGTGGACATAACCCTAGCTTGCTATTTCTCTGAATTTGAATACTACTACACATATTTCTTCTCGTTAAACTGAAACCATTAATTTGTGAACTGAATCAAACCCCCATATTTATTTTACGAAAATGAATGATTAAAAGTCAACTAATCTGCACACAACTTAATTAACACCATATTCCCTATGGGATTCGACCCCAACCTAGTTGGGTTATATATTTGACAACGACCGCTTACTCTCTCGTAAGAGAGGTGTAATTTGAGCGTTATCAATCACCCATTCCTTATAAATAGAAAAGTAGTTTCATCTTCTTATATTTCCCTAATTACCATACCAATAAGGGGAAATACATACAAGGTAGTAAGTGACGACAAACTCCCCATTGAAGGAGGCAGTTGACCACTTAAATTGTTCCCAGATAAGTCCCTGCAAAATAAGAACATGAAGGCGTAAATACAAACAACGCCAAGAAAAGTAGTTTCATCTCTGGCGAAAAAGTAGAAGGCTAAAAGAATTATGAGTACATAGTAGTCAAAGTCTTAAGCTGCAGTAAGGCATCTGGAATGACTCCCTTAAGATGATTGTTGTTCAACGACCTATAAGGAAAAAATTAGATGTAACAAAAATAGAAGTATGGTCGGAAAAGGAGAATAGAAGGATACGTCAAATATATCTTACAAGTCTGATAATTGCCCTAACAAGGATATGTCGTCTAGAATGCTTCCAGTAAGATGGTTATCGGACAGAGACCTGTATAAACACAAATGCCACAATAGGATAAAAATGTGGATCTAGGTTGAGCAAAAAAACTATAAACTGGTGAAGAAGCTCAATAAGGACAAAGCTTAATAACTTAAAAGGTTTTGAGGGTAACGGGTAAATTGGATGGTATACTGCCTCCAATATGGTTGTTACTGAGATCTTTGGTTTTATCATTAACACACAGCTTAAGCATTTAATACATAGCAGTTAACTAAATCCATAGAATAAAAAAAATGCAATGGTAGTGCCAAATGATGCAGGGAAGGACAAAGTGCAGAGGTGAGAGAACAAAATGACTAGGAAATATTTGTGAATTTAAATCAACAACAACAACAATATATGTTAAATCAATTCATTGATAAAGATAAAGATGGCACCAAAATTTGTATGATTGAAGCAAAACTTCCAATGCCCTCACTTAATTCACCTCCCAAATTTGAATCATTGAGTACTCTGCCAAAGAAAATAAAGAAGTCTATCATAAACTGTCATCTAACTAGTTGAGAAATGACTAAGGTAAAAAAAAAGAGTTCTTACATTCCAGTTACATTGGAGTTGACACAAAGTACACCATGCCATTGATTACCACAAGGGTCTAATCCATATGGTACCCATCCAGGAAGCAAGGGGTAGCCCAGACTAGTATATAAACTATTTATGGAAAATACTGAAGATCAAGAAAAGAAAACAATGTCATGAACTTCACCCTTCTTTTACCCAAAAGTTCCAGCAGGAATTTCACTAAAGTTAACAAAAATGATAATAAATTCAAACTAGTAAAAAAATTTGTATAATACAAAACACAAACCACTGAGAAATAATTATTACCATCACGAGGATCAGTAAACTCCTAGCAATTTTGAACAACAAATATTGCAAATACAAACAGAATCTTCACATATAGTCCACTCATACTGTGACTCCAAGAACATAAGTTTTCTGCTTCCTCTTCTTCAGTTCTTTTTCTTTCAAATCTAAGATTCACAGTTTCACCAATAACAAGAACACTCTGCAACCACCATAAAGATTTTCACTTTAACATAAACAATAGACAAATCTCCAACCAAAACCTCAAAACTACATTTTCATGGATTTTCAAATAGAAAAAAAAACACATGGTACTAAAAAGAAAAAACTCACCCAAGTTAACGTCTCTATCCATCCCATACTCGACAACAAAACCATGATGGGAATCAAGTGTGGATCCACCAACATCAGAAAAGAAAACTACACAAAAAATTCAAAGTAGAAGATCAAAATAGATCCAGGCAAAACTTCTCAATAAGCTCATCTGTGTTTCCTTTGTTGCATCCTAGTAAAATATCCAAGTTCTTACCTCTTGAAATGGGACGAATGAAATCTTCCATCAACTTCTCCAACATGTTTTCAAGGCCAAAGTCATCAAGAAAAGCACCAAATTTGTTCATCGTATTGGGACGCATTATTCTGAATTTCGTCTCACGAACCCACCTCTCAAAGTTTTCTACCTAATTAATCAGAACTCAATAAGAAAATAGAAAAGGTAAACTACAAAAAGTGGTAACCTTAAAATCCCCAAATTGAAGCAATTGAAGTGCACATTTAAGAGAACTTGAAGTGCAAATTTGGTCTGACTTTCCAACACAAATTGAGAGCTTAAATTTGGTCGCAGTTTCCAACACTAAGAGAAATTAAAGTGCAAAATTATCCCTAATTGCAAATCGAAGTGAAAATTCAGTATGAAATTAAAGTGCAAATCAAATATGGTTTATCTTTAACTCACCAAAATGCAATTCTACAGTTGGTCCGAAGCTTACCAAAACAACCTAATCCCAAATATCTTGGTCCAAATATTCCTCACACTAGTAAATTAATTTTTGAAGCAGCACCAGTAAATCCCACTGAGCTTACTACCAAATCGTAGTAATTGTAGCGATTGTAGCGAAAAAAAGCTGATTCCCTTAAGAAATAACAACCATTTTAATAAGAATTGAACCATTGGAAACTATCTCGTCAACATAACGGAAGGAAAAAGGATTTTAGGAATCTCTGCAGCTGTGTCACATTCCTCAACATAACCAAAGAAAAAATGACTACCAATTGTCAGTTTTTCATGGACAGCAGAGAACTTACCTTTTGGGGCACAAACGAGACCGAGATCGAGAACGCGACCTTGATCTATGGCTAGATTTTCCCCTTGAGTGAGATCTATGTCCATGCCTTTCCTCTCGATCTCTGTCATTGGATTTCGACCCGTGTCTATCCCTTTCCTCTCTATCCTTGTCATATGATTTGGACCTGTGTCTGTGCCCTTCCTCCCGCTCTCTCTCATAAGATTTTGACCTATGTTTGTGCCTCTCCACCTTGTCTCTATCATAATCTTTCTTCCTTCACCAACAAATAAACCACACAGACGTGAATTGTCGGCAATGGGAGTGAATTGAGAACATTTTCCTTATATATTTTTTTAATTTATTGTTTTATATTTTTAAAAAAATTGGCAAATTTTGTGAAAAAATAGAGAGGGAAAAATTGAAAATTGATGCAATAGTTTTTTTTTTTTTGATTTAAGCGTTGCCATAGGTGATTTATGGCAACGGTTTAAGTAACCGTTGTTATAGGTCACCTTATTGCAACGGTTATACATCAATAGCAATGGTTATAGAGCTACTAGAATGATTTTTTTGCGACGGTTGAAACCGTTGCAATAGACCATCTATCGCAACACTTTTACAACCGTCGCCAAAAAGTCTGTTGTCATAGGCCCAATTTCTGGTAGATATATATTTGTGTGTGTTTAGATTTTGAAAATAAATATAGTTATATAATAAATAAGTACCTTATAAGAGATCTCATACTGATAACGTATTGTAATATAAAGACCAACTAGTAAACATTCATCCGGGAAATACTATTTTATTTTAAATTCCCAGACAAATTGGTCAGTCTTATCATGTCCTGCGTTAACACTTTTGCTATATCCATCCTCGTTAATGGGAAAGTTTTACCATTTTTTAACCCAATAAGAGGAATTCGGCAAGACGACCCCTTATCCCCCTACATTTTTATACTTTGCATGGAGAGATTATCTCGAATAATAGATGCGCAAGTATATATGGATTTTTGGGCACCCCTTAAAACCTCTCCACGAGATCCACCAATATCCCTTCTCTTATTAGCGGATGATATCATCTTAGGCAGTAAGATAACCGACCAATCATGCTATAATATTAGCCAAACACTCTCCAAATTTGCTGCAGCCTCGGGACAGAAAATAAATTATGCCAAGTCCCAGCTCTACTTCTCTTCCAATACCTCCATAACAACCAAGGAAAATATTTGTTCCTTTTTTGGGATCAGGGAAGGGAACAGCTTCGGCCGTTACCTGGGCTTTCCTATCTCCCACTCTAAACTAGCCATAGGAGACTACCAGTCCTTGATAGATAGCATCAAGCATCGCTTAACAAGCTGAAAAAACATGTTCTTGAGCTCAGCGGGTCGAGTCACTCTTATTAAATCGATGCTAAATAGTTTACCAAACCATATAATGCAGGTTCATAAATTACCTCTCCAAATTATCCGCAAAATAGAAAGATATGAACGAGATTTCCTTTGGGGAGTGACGGAATCCCATAAAAAATTAAATCTTCTTAAGTGGTCGGCTTGTACAATGCCTAAAAAGTATGGGGGATTGGGAATACAAAACTTGGGTGACAAGAATAATGCTCTACTAGCCTCCTCGGGTTGGAGATTTTTCCACTCCCATAACTCTATTTGGGCCCCCCTTCTGAGGAACAAATACATGAATTCCTCCGCTACTTTCCCCTTCCGATCTAGTACAAAGAAAAACTTGTTAATTGGTTGGAACTACTGTCAAAAAGGTACCATCTGGAACCCAGCGAATGGGAGATTCATAAAATTTTAGAACCAACCATGGATAAAGCTGGGAACCACCTTAAGATCCCTCATTTACGGACCCCTACCATAGTTTGAGGATTCAAAGCACATTTCTGACTATAGATCAGATAATTCGTGGACCCTACAAAATCTCTCCTTTGATCTCCCTAGGTTGATTATAAGTTAAATATCTTCAATTCACTTTCCGATATAGACTAATACTTAGTATTAAATAGGGCCTTACAATATCAGGCAAGTTCACATAGGTGTTAAGAATTCGTGCCCTACTGATTTTCTTATTTTTGCCTAACTTTTGCTTATCGATGGAACGTGTTGCCTGACGTGTTCCACTGACGTGTTTCAAGGAAGCAGTAAATAGAAAGTAAAGAACACAATGATTTTTACATGGAAAAAACTCAGCTCAAAAGGTGTAAAAAACCACGACCTACACCTCTACAGGATTTAACCCCAATTTTACTAAAAAACTCTGAGCCTCAACAACGACTGATTACAAAACTCTTGTAACCAACAAATAGGAATTATAAACTCTAATTCCTATAACTCAACAACTAGGAATTATAAACTCTAATCCCTATAACTCAACAACTAGGAATTATAAACTCCAATTCCTAACTACACACACACCTCCTAAGGTATGTATTCCCAAAGTCTCTGAGTTTTCCCCAACTTGAAGACTAGCTCCTAATTCAGTTTATAACACACTGAAACTAATATTACATGAATATCTCAAACACAATGAACAACTCTAAAAAAACAATGCTAAAACTCTTAGCTGGATTCTGTACTAGGACCAGGTTCTTCAACGTGTTTCTTCAGTGATTGAGTAGCACTTCGTGAAGTCAATCTGTCGATTGAGATTTTCTGCTTTTTTAAGTGCATGAATTATTCTAGCTGTTGCATATTCTATTTAAGCATAGCTCTCCAAGGAGTCATTCTTTATTTCAAACTCCTCTTCTAATCAAAACTCTCATTGCATAGAATTTTACTTTAAGTGAGACTCCTTCTTCAATTTCAACTCTTGTCTCTTTGGTGTTGTAGTCAAATTCCAATTCTTTAAATTAGCACATATTAATTTATCAGAATCTTTCTCCTCCCACACATAGGACTCTTAAGGATATGCTTAGAAGTGAAACTCTTTCTTCATATAGAACTCCTTTTTCAACTCAACTTGTTTTCCCTTATCATCAAGTGTTTGAATCAAATTCAACCTGTTTCATTCATATTATCATTCATCAAAACTTCAAGGTTCCAACAAATTCCCCCTTTTTGATGATGACAAACCTTTTGTCTTTGTGCATTCAAACATCTTCACCTGTTGGCACTAAAGTTTAAAATACTAAAATGAAACAAGTTAGTCAATGGGTTATAAACACTGCATAACCCTCTTATCTTCCCCCTTTTGGCATCATCAAAAACCATTTCAATGCAATAATATACTAGCCAAAGTAATTTGTTATGCTATTCATGGTCACTGGAGCAATCACCAAAACAATCAGACAAAGACCTTAGCCAACATAATAATGTATTAAAGAGAGCAAAAATATGAGTCAATTTAGCAAAGATAACCATTCCATTTAACTGTCAGAGCATGTTCCTCATTAAACCTAAGCTAGTACTGAACAAAGCAAAATAATTGAGCATTAAAAAAATATGGTATAAAAGTGGGACATGACTAAGGATACAAATAGTGAGGAGCTGATGAGGAAGGTGGAACAGGTGATATCAACTGTGTCAATTGATGAATGACTTCAACATTTTCATCCCTCTATCAATCAAGGTCAAGCTTCAAAGTTATGATCCTAGCCTTAAAGACCTCTTATTCAACTTCATGACTGTCTTATGCAGCTTCTAGTTCAGATTTTTTTTTCTCAAATGAGTCTTAGCCCTCCTTATTGAAACGGGTAGAGCAACATGATTCATCTGTTCAAGAACATCATTTTTTTTATATAAGTCAAACCTGATTTAGGACTGAGAAGCCCAAAAAAAATTACCAATTAGGAACTAAAAGGGAAAGCATGGCCCTTTTCATTCTTCAGAAACATATGTTGCATGTGATTTATGATCAAGCTTGGCAAATCCATGGTACACAACTGATATTTTGGTTGAGAAAGAAGAAGGAATTTCTGGTATAGGATTAACACACTTGTGCACACCCATTTGGAGAGAATCAAAGAAAGTTTGGTCAACAATTCATTAGCTTTATTAGACAATAAGAGGATGAAGTGTGTGGAATTGAACAGGTGTGCTCAACTGTTTCAACTTAGACAGCCTATGCTTATGTCAGTGTAGAACATACCTGATAAGAAGAACTTTGTGGTCACAATTGTTTGCTTGTACCTATTTTTCTGCACAATCTAATACAAAATTAGGTTTAAAAAGTCAAAAATCTATAATTGGGACACACAACTAAATGTGCAAGACTGAATAGAATAACTTTTTAGCTAATAAGATTAAAAAGAAAAATGATTATTCTAGTCAATCATTGAAGGGAGTTCATACAATTTTAATCATCCCCAAGTCTAACCTATTCCTTTCAAAATGCCCTCTACTTAGTGCCTTTGGTGCTTCTTCAGTCAATTAAGTAACCCACATAGTCAACATTTTTATAGCCCTCAAGAGTGAAATTACTTTCATTTGAATACCATAGTCTCAAGCCATTGATTCCCATGAGATATCTTAAGATTCTTGTGACAACACCAATTCTTATGAATTACCAACAAAATTATCATCAGCTTGTGTTGGTGTTATTGATGCTTCAATTTCTTGATTTGTTGTTCCCTCTGTCAATATGCTCTCAGTCTGTACAACAGTTGAACTAGGTGGTACAACATGTTCCCCCTGTCAATATGCCCTCAGTCTGTACAATAGTTGAACCAGGTGGTACAACATGTTCCAGTGCATGCACATCAGTTTCACAGTCATCCTCTTTTTTCATTATTTTTAAACCTCTCTTGCTTCCCCCTTACACGAGTACTACAAATCTGGCCATCTTTCAAATGATCAATTCCTCCTTTAAATATGGTAAGTGAAAGAAACTTTATTTTCTTCAAGTCTTATGCCTTGAGCAAGCCTTATCCATGTATAAATTTTTCTTGCCTCTTTTCACTCTCACCTGCAAAATAGATTAGGGTTTAAATTTAGGCACCCAGACAAGCTTGGGTTTTTTCTTATGAGTAAATGGATGAATCAGATTTTTTCTAGCCCATGCAGGCAACAGGTTACGTGACCTGTTTCTCTGACCAGGTTTACTTATCCTTTTCTTGGTCTGAGATAGTTTATTTGCTCGATTTAGACTGCTAGATCTGCTTTTGGCAGAACCTGAACATTCAGTGGTTTGATGTCCAAGGTTACCACAAATATAACATAAATCTTTAGGAACATTAAAATTTTTATGGAATCCTAATCCTGCCTTTTCACTGTAATTTTTTTCCCCCAATTTGTGAACAATTCTAGAGGAGTTTGTCCACCTATTTGCCCTTTCAAGATCAAGTTTTAGTTTAGAAACTTCTTGACTCAACTTATTCATTTTTTCAGTTAGATCATGACATTCTTGTTTGTATCTAACTAGCTCAAGTTCAGCATTTTCTTGATCTTTACTCATGGCCTTTTTTCCTTTTCAGAGAGTGTCAATTTTAGAACTTCAAACTTAAGATCGTTGTTTGAAGAATCAAGTTGCTCAACCTGTTTCTTGAGAGTGCAGTTTTCATGTTCGACAATGTTCTTGCAAGTTTCTAAATCAATAAAATCAAATTTGATGCTAGCAAGACTGTTGAACAGCTCATCCCTATCAGAAGTTGATTCTTGGAAGTCATCAATTAGTGCACTCATCAATGAAATAAGTTTTGTTTTAGAAAACAAATGCAACTTTTCTTTAAGTTCAAGTATACTTACCTCAGAAGCATCATCTTCTTCCTCCAAGTCTGAATCTCCAAGAGCCATGAGTGTTGCTTCATCAACTTTATCATCATCTGAGTCAAATCCCCAAGCTGCTACCATTTCATATTCTTCCCTCTTTTTGATTTTTTCTTTTAATTCCTTTTCAGCCATTTCCTTTCTCCATTCTATTTCCCAGACAGGACAATCCTTGATATGATGATCAGTCTTACCACACTTGTAGCATCCATTTAGATTGTCATTTGACCATTTCTTACTACCTGTTCCCTTCTTCTTTTTTGAAGAATTTGCTGAAGTTCTTAGCTATAAAGGCAACTTGTTCGTTATCAAGTTCAATTTCTTCATCACTGTAAGATGCCTTCAGATCTAAGGTATCCTCTGGGGCTCTAGCACTTTAGTTCCATCAATTTCCATTTCATAAGTTCTTAAATTCCCCATTAATTCATCCAGGGTCATGCCTACAATATCATTATTTGCTTCCCTGATTGCAGTCACCTTAACATTCCATTTTGATTTTTGTAATACCCTCAGTACCTTATCGACATGTTCTTCTTCAGATATAGCTTTTCCTAAGGAGGTCAGCTCATTTGTTAAGGCAGTAACCCTTTTCATCATCTCATGCAAGGTTTCATTCTCCTTCATCTTAAATGCCTCATACTCAGTGAAGAGAAGAGAAATTCTGAATTTTCTTACTTGAGATGTGCCTTCATAAGCATTTACTAGAGCATCCCAAATTTGCTTAGCAGTGGTGCATGTTGATACCCTGTTGTATTCAGCAGGTCTTAATCCATAGACCAAAATGTTTTTGGCCTTAGCATTTTTCTTTAATGCCAATAAGTCATGAGGAGTGAATTCACTTCTTACTTTCTTGACCTGTTTCCCATCTTCTAACTTTATTAGAATAGTAGGATCATCAGTGATCCTATCCCATAACTCGTAGTCTTCCCCTTGAATGAATGTTTCCATCCTGACTTTCCACTAAATAAAGTGAGGACCATCAAAGAGTGGAGGTCTAATAGTGGATTGACCTTCACTGTGATCACTAGGTGGTGTGGAATTCATCATATTGATCTTTGTCTTAGGTGCTATCCCTTTTTAAGACAACCTCGCTTTGATACCACTTGTTAAGAATTCGTGCCCTACTGATTTTCTTATTTTTGCCTAACTTTTGCTTATCGATGGAACGTGTTGCCTGACGTGTTTTAAGAAAGTAGTAAACAGAAAGTAAAGAACACAATGATTTTTACGTGGAAAACACCCGGCTCAAAAGGTGTAAAATAACACGACCTGCACCTCTACAGGATTTAACCCCAACTTCACTAAAAAAACTCTGAGCCTCAACAACGAATAATTACAAAACTCTTGTAACCAACAAATAGGAATTATAAACTCTAATTCCTATAACTCAACAACTAGGAATTATAAACTCTAATCCCTATAACTCAACAACTAGGAATTATAAACTCCAATTCCTAACTACACACACACCTCCCAAAGTATGTGTTTCCAAAGTCTCTGAGTTTTCCTCAACTCGAAGACTAGCTCCTAATTCAGTTTATAACACACTGAAACTAATATTACATGAATAGCTCAAACACAATGAACAACTCTAAAAATCAACGCTAAAACTCTTAGCTGGATTCTGTACTAGGACCAGGTTCTTCAATGTGTTTCTTCAGTGATTGAGCAGCACTTCGTGAAGTCAATCTGTCGATTGAGTTTTTCTGCTTTTTTAAGTGCATGAATTATTCTGGATGCTGCATCTTCTATTTAAGCACATCTCTCCAAAGATTCATTCTTTATTTCAAACTCCTCTTCTAATCAAAACTCTCATTGCATAGAGTTTTACTACAAGTGAGACTAATTCTTCAATTCCAACTCTTGTCTCCTTAGTGTTGTAGTCAAATTCCAATTCTTTAAATCAGCACATATTAATTTATCAGAATCTTTCTCCTCCCACACATAGGACTCTTAAGGATATGCTTAGAAGTGAAACTCCTTCTTCACATAGGACTCCTTTTTCAACTCAACTTGTTTTCCCTTATCATCAAGTGTTTGAATCAAATTCAACTTGTTTCATTCATATTGTCATTCATCAAAACTTCAAGGCTCCAGCAGTAGGATCCTGTTATAATCAAATAACTACGGAGAATATGGATTATACAAATCCATGGCCTTTTTACTTGGATTTGGAAGTTAAACGTTGCTCCGAAAATAAAGCATTTTTGTGGCTACTATTACTTAATCGTTTTCTTACCTCTTCCTACCTATACCATATATCGTGCCTTCAATCGCCTAACTTCAACCTATGTAACCAGTCTACTCCTGAAACAATTCCTCATATTTTTGCTTTTTGTCCAGTGGCCATCTCCTTTTGGGAAGAACTAATCACAAACTTAAGCTTAACACTACAGCCTCCGCCACAAAATTATGTTGCTTCGTTTATTGTTTGGCTAGAAAACAACCTTCGTAAACATGCGTAACCACCTTCTATCATACCCTTACATGTCCTAATCAATTACAGTTTGTGGGTCATATGGACCCACCGCAACAAACATTTGTTTGATGGGCAACGTTCTGTCCCTTCCACAAGTCTTGCATTAAATCTAGCTACAGAGTACTGGTACTTCGTCGGGGACTCAAACAGTCGTCATAAAATTTTTTACTTTGTATGTAAAATGGAATCCTCTGCAACCCAACTATCTAATGCTCAAAACGGATGCCACTTCTTCCTCCAACCTCAACATTTGGGGGCTGGAAGGGGTGTTTCGAAACAGTCAAGGTAAATGGGTTATGGGATTCACTACACACACAGCTTATCAGGATATTGCTCTACTTGAACTACAGGCTTTATTTTTAGGTTTGCAACTTGTGGTCAGTCATGACCTGAAGCCTCTGGAAATCAATGTTGATGCGGAATAGCTATCTACATTATTAAATAATGTAGCTATGACTACTAATATTTCTACTCTATTATCTAATTGCAGGTTCCTTCTGCAGTAACTGGGTAGTCCGGCAGTCACCCATATCTGCAGAGAACAAAACAGGTTGGCTGATAGCTTAGCAAAGAAAGCCATCTTCACTGTACAACCATCCACATTAACTACTACTATCTCAGCAACGGTAGCTACTACTTTTTGGGAGCCTCCCCAGGATCTATTATATTTTTTGCGGGCTGATAAAAGGTGAGACTTCGTAACTAGACGGGTGAAGACCTTAGGAGTTTTACCGCCTAGTGCTTTTGATGAAAATACATGTATTGTTGTCTATAATTTGTTGTTATGTTATCTATATGTTTAATACATGTATTTGATACATATCAGTCCATTAGTTAATGATTCATATTTATTTATTCTATTAAGTTGTTCATTTAATGAAACTAAAGTTAGTACATATTTTTGATACATCTGATTTCAGTTAAGAACTTTAATACATTCTTTTTATATGTATTATTCCAGTACATATGATTTAAGTTAAAGAACTTTAATACATTTTTTTGATACATTTATTTGAATTTTTTTTTAACATATTTTTTATGCATATCAGTAACAAATGAAATGATGAACTATAGAGTTTCTTATCACTCACTGAATGGAATGTAATTTTAATGTTGAAAATTATCCAATGCTATAAGTCAAGTAACTCGTTAACATAAATTGCAGTGATACATATGATACATACATAATAATTGAAGTCACTGATAAACACAAAAACTGTACGTATACATATGTTATATATATATATATGACAAAACATTATATTACAACATAATATAATACATATAAAACTGCAAAGAATTATAATTGTAAACAAATTAATAATTGACATTAATTGTAAATGGCAAAACACCATTTAATTGTGCAACAAAAAAATGACAAAACATCAATTAATTGTGCAACAAAAGAAGAAAAAAAGAATAATAGTCAAAATTTCATCATCATAATCCAAACAGTACTAAACAACTAAAATGAAGTGAACATCAGAAAACAACTATCATAACTACAACCATCAGTAACACAACTACTCAATAGCTATCAAATTTTACTTGTCTGGCTGAATGTATGTACATTTAAGCTTAGACGTGTCTTGATTGTCGTTAATATATCCATTCATTGTCTTATCCAATTCATAATCCCATAAGAGCGAAGTATATCTAATTCTAAGAAGCGCAGTGTCTAATTCTGAAGCAGGTATCTCAATTCCATCACTTAGATATTCAACATAAGCAACAACAAAAACTTCACAATCGCTGACAAATATATATGTATATAAATGTTAGTGAATTTTGATTACTTATTTTAGAAAAAATATTAAAATTTAGTTATAATTCATATAGTGTGTCATTTGTCTGTTGGACAGAAAAAATATAAAACAGACGTATCAAATATATAAAATAGATGTATCAAATGCATAAAAAACTGTAAGTTGAGTTAACACATGTCAATTAAAATTTGCTACAAAAATATTTTAAATGTATTAAATCTTCTTGAAATTAAAAATTCAAATAACATACTTGAAAATGTATCAAATGCAACAACTATCTCCACGAATGATAAATTATCAAAATCAATTAAATAGAAAAAAAATTACCAACAACAAAAAAGTATCAAAAGTATCATGTAACAAAAGTATCAAAAGTATTCAAATCTTAGCAAAATATTATATGTATCGATTGTAAATTTAGTAGTTTTTTTATCATGTCTGGAAAAAAATTGTGTATCTCCTCTGTATCATCCTCCTCACTGCTTTGCATGTCTGTTTTGTCAGTTAGAACAGCAAAATCTTCTCGAATCTTCTTCATCTTTGTGGGATCATTACGGTGTTTTGATCTATTTTCGCAAAAAAATTTAAAAATATTATCAACGGTACCCGAAATAAAATTCACTACTTCATCACTTGAAAAACCAACAATGTTCTTACGAATTTGGATAATACCAAAACTGAATGATGGTAAATCATCTGAAGACGTAAAAATCAAGAAAAATAAAAAAACAACAAATATATTTTGAAACTAAGATAAAGTAATGTTTCTTAGAATCTACTTTGATATTTAACTCACCTATCAAAAAAATTAGAATTTTTTTCTCACCAACTTGACTTGAATGACTTTTGCAGAAAATGTATGATGGAGATAAGATGTTGAAATTACACAAATTGGAGAGAAGTCATTGATACCAATACACTACATGACATACAATTGTCTCTCATTCACATCTTCCTGCTAACGCTTAAAAACTGCAAATCTAAATTTTGTAAAAAAAATTACACATATTTTATTGACTATTTGACAGCAAGTGAAAATAATGTCACTTTACGTAAACAAGGTACCCTTTTTTTCTTTGTCAATTTTTTTGGGATGAAAAAAATTAAATTGAAATTGGAGAGATATGGGGCTGAAAACTTGGAGATTGTGAAGATAAGAGAGAAAAACAATATGTATCAAGGGTAAAAATCAAAAAGTGATATATTATGAAATATTTTAAAAGATGTGGGGCTTTTTTTTAAAATAATGGTCCTTAAGTTTGGTGATTTGTATAATTTTGTCTTATTTTATTTATAGAAAAGGATCAAAAATACCCTTCAATTATTGAAATTGATTCTAAAATATCCTCCATTAATATGTTGGCTCAAAAATACCCCTTCATACACCGTTATGGCCCAACTTTACCCTTACCACTAACGGACCTAATTTAAACTTTAATTAAAAATTTCATCTATTACGTGAAAGTATTTTTTGGTCAAAAATTAAATTAATTAAAATATTATGATCTTTATAATCAAATTCAAATTCAACTTAAGTCTAGCTGACCCAACCTACCAAAATATCCGATCCAACCTACTAAATAAAGGGGCAAATCCGGAGGGACATTTGCTCATTTTTCTAGGTTCAATTCATTGAGCATATCAAACAAAGAGCTAAAGGCAGCCTACCAAGTTCAAGTAGTGATTTGAACTACCATAATATTCTCATTCATTTTTATACACATAAAAGATATGGAGCAATGCAAACCCAGATCAAGTTTTGCTGAACAAAAAATGATTAATGCAAACCCAGGTCAAGTTTTACTGAACAAAAAATGATTTCCACCATGACAACTAATATGTTGCTTAATTAAATTAGGAGTGTTCACATGCTTTCACCTAAATGGATCGAGATTAGGGATGGCAATGGTGCGGTGCGGGTTTTTACTAAACCCGCAAGTTTTAAAACCACACCGCACCGCATGACATTTAAACCTGCATATACCCGCAACCCGCACCGCACCATTTTAAAAAAAATTACTTTAACCCGCACCGCTCCATTGCCATTCCTAATCGAGATTGAATATTCTAGTGTGCTAAAGCTCAAAATTGATTCCTAAATCCCATTTCTAATTAATAAAACGAGAAATTCGCAACTGCTTCATATGAGTGGTGAAAACTTTGGTTAGTTCACAAACTCAAATGATCGTTAATGGTCATCCTAGTATGCATGACACTAAAGAAGCTAAAATCTCAATCCTGATTATTACGATCAAATGAATAAAGATCATTTCAAAAGTTTAATTGTACCTTTTTTTTCCTATTTCAAAAAAGGAATTTGAAAACCTTGCATATAACTACACCCAGCTATGTTGTTCTACCGAGACAAAAGGTGAACCATTTTACACCCAGATGTGTTGCCGCAGAGCCAAAGCACGGTAAAAAATGGCAAGCCATAACGAAGGCCGCATAGAAATGAGCAACCTCTTTGTTTAATAGGTTGGGTCGGGTAGATTTAAGTTGAATTCGGGTTTGATTATGAGGGATAATAACAATTTAATTAATTTAATTTTCAACAACTAAAAAATTTTCACGTAATAAATAAAAAAATTTATTAAAGTTTAAATAAGTCTATCAGTGATAAGGGTAAAGTTGGGTCATAAAGATGGATGGAGGGGTATTTTAGAGTCAATAGATTAACGAAGGGTATTTTATAGTCAATTTCAATACTTGAAGGACATTTTTATCCTTTTTCATTTTATTTATTGCAACAATTCTTTTAGAACCCGTTTGGATAGGATAAAAATCTGGTCAAATCAACTTTTAGTTTCTTTTTTAGCTTTTCTAGGTATTTGATAAATTAAAAAGTGCTTAAAAAAACTAAAATCTGATTAAAAAGAGCAAAAAGTGAGAAGTTGGGTACCCCCAACTTTTTACTTTTTAGATTAAATTTCTTTAGATTTGATCAAAACATTTATCTTTTTATCCCTTATATTTTCCTCCAATTCCAGCAATACCCTGAACTTGTAACCCTTAAATATATGATTTTTCTTTCTTTTTCTCTTTGCCACTTCTCTTCATCTCTTCCCTCCAATTTTCTCTTTATTTTTCTCCTTTATTTTTAGCAAATCCATCATTATATCGGAGGTTTGCTCAAAAATTTTACTGTCAAATCGAATTTGTGGTAAGTTCTTCTCCATCCACTCGTATAGAATCTTTTTTTTTAATAAATGGGTGAATGTTGAATGGATCCAAGTGCCATGGCATTCGATTTCTGGATTGCAATATTACTAATACAATATTTATATAAGAAAATCCTAAAAATTTTATTTTTTAACATTTAAAAATAAAAAAGTAACTTGAGAAAATTGCAGAAAATGTGTCCTTTAAGTCTTGAATGAAGGATTGGTGACATTGACAAACTTAAAGGGTCAAACATAATTAGAAAACTTGATTAAGTTAATTGTGGACTTGATTAATATTTTCAAAACTTTCTAATCTTTTTAAAAATACAAATCAACCCAACTCACACCCCTCTTCAATCCAAATCAATCAGTCTCTCTCCTCTCTCTCTCGACATCTTCTCTTAACTCTCTCCCAACCAACAGTTCTGCAAATTTCTCCTTTCAATCCTCGGCGACTGTAACCTCCGACGGCAAATAATTGGGCTTTGAGTTCCTTTTCTACTTCAACCTTCAATCGACGTGACAGTCTTGCTCTCCGACCACATCAGCTTCAAATTCTTCATCGTTCCTTTTATTCTTTCACAGGTAAAAAATTACGGCATTTTTAGTTTTGAAGAAAACGAGAAACTTGAGTCAACTTCTCTTATAGTATTGGTTAACAATTTCAATATTTATTGCTTTAATTTGAAATGCGGTCTGAATAAAACTCTAATTTTTAGTATTTCTTCTCTTCTCTTTTCGAAGTGAATTATGATTGTTTGTTGCATTTTTTTAAGTTTGATTTTTGTTGGTTGTGTTTATACAAATAAAATGATTTGGGTTGATTTGTTCTATTCTTGTTCTTGGTAAAAATTATGGTATTGCTGTTTTTCTGTTGAACAAAATTGTGTTACTATTTTTTTCTCCAACAAATTATCCATCTGGTGAAATATATTAACCATCTGATGCAATAGATTTATCATATGATGCAACAGATCAACTATATGATGCAATAGAGGAACGATCAGATTAAAATTCTGATGCAATTTAATCATCTGATGCAACAGAGGAACCATCGATAAAAAATTTGATGCAACAGTTTAACTACCTGATGCAATAGATTAACCATATATTACAATAGATTAACCATCCGATGCAACAAATTTATTATCGAATGCAACAGAGGAACCATCGGATAAAAATTTGATGTAATAAATTAACCATCTGATGCAACGGGGGAACCATCAGACTAAAGATCTGATACAATAGATGAACCTCCTGTTGGATATCCTATCAACTCTTCCAACAGGACATCTCCAAGACTTAATTTTTCTAACTTATCATTCATCTACCGTGATAGACGACCCTTCTGTTGGAAGAAATCTAAACAATATTGACCGTTGATAATTGTTCTAACAAATCACTCATGTGTTGCAACAGATGTGTGACCTGTTGCACTGACCATTCATTTTTCTTAACAGATGAGTGATATGTTTTGTATAGTCACAACAGATTACTCAGCCGTTGTTGCAGGTTAGTTAACTATTCCGACAGATCACTCATATGTTGCAATAGATGTGTGATCTGTTGCACAGACCATTTATCTTTCTCAATAGATTACTCAGTCGTTGCTACAGTTTATTTAACTATTCCAACAGATCACTCATATGTTGTAACAAATGATGTTGCAACCGATGTGTGATTTGCTGCACAGACCTTTCATTTTTCTCAACAGATGAGTGATATATTTTGTATTATTGCAACAGATTACTCATCTGTTGTAATAGGTTATTTAACTATTTAAATAGATCACCCATATGTTGCAACAATGTGTAATCTGTTGCACAGACCATTCATCTGTCTTAAAAATTAGTGATATATTTTATATTATTGCAACAGATTACTCATCTGCTGCAATAGGTTGGTTATATGCTGCAACAGATATACTACCTGGTGCAACAGATCAGTGATCTATTGGAACTATTATTTTACTATTTTGCTTGTTAGATTTACTGTTATCCTTTTTTAATGATGCATCAATCAACTATAATATATTTTTTTATGTTTCTATTAATTTTAGATAATATAGCTCCCAAAAGAACAAAAACTGAATCAAGTCCAAGTAAAGAAACAAGCGAAGCAGCGAGGCTACATTCACCACTCTATGAGCTTTCTTTACATGCGTTATCTCAAGCAGGAGCAGAATATGATGAACACGGGGAGGAGGAATATTTCAAAAAAGATGATCCAAATTCTAATAGCCCATCCACCGAAGAGTTGGTCAAAACCTTCAGCATTGATTGTTATCCTTAGAGAATGCAGTGCGATGGTGCCACAGATTTAATAGGTGATTTTGTAGTTAAGTCAGCCATGGGAAAATCTTTTGACGCCTTCAGAAAAATACTTCGAGAACAAAAATTGAATGCTTATTTTAGGGACAACTGCTTTGGGAAATATCTTGATTTGCCAGAGGAGAACAATGCTCGTTTCCAAATGAAAATGGTATATCAACTTCTCAAGCATAGTTTTATGTATGAAAACAAAGATAAGATGGATGAGGTGTGAATAAATTACTGTGGCATGCCTGTTTGTTTTGGTTGGAAGGAGTTTGCCATAGTTACTGGACTATAATGTTATCCTCCTTCTCCTTCTAGTGTTATACTTATTCTAACTAAAAATATTACCCTGCACACCCAATAAAGACAAATACAAGTCGTGTGATCGTGATGACCTGGTGTCCATTATTGGTCCAAGCTTCAAAAATAAAAATTTGATAGAAGCATTGAAAGGTAAAAGAGCACAAGCAATCATTGTGCTTGGTTTGGTTTGTACATAATATTCTTTGGGCGAGAGACGTTAACAACAACATAAGTGTTGGTTTAATAAAGCTCTCCAAGGATCTTGAGGCATTTAACAGCTATTCATGGGGTTATGAAAGCTTCAAAATAACTGTCAAATATTTGTTGACTCCATTAGCGCCAAAGACACTCAACTTATATGGCTTTCCATGGGCTTTCATGGTAAATGTTTCTTTCTTTTATTATGATATCATTCATTTTTTTCACTCAATAATGATTTTGATTTATTGGCATTATTTTATAGGCTTGGACGTTTGAAGCCATTCCTTATTTGAGACGACAAGTGAACTACTAGGAAAAAGTTTTCTGTCCAAGAATCTTGAGATGGTTGTTGGCCAAAACTGATAAAAATGCAAAATTTCTTGATCTCTTCAACCCCCCGAAGGATGCAATGAGTATAATTATAATTAGGTTTTTGTTTTAATTAATGATTTTTTTGAATGATCTAATCAGAATTCTAATATATGTAATGATTTATGTTAGATTATTCATCCGTCGCTAGTTTCGACCAATCGAGAGTTGAAGATGTCATTTTTTCTTACTATACGGTTTGTGCAAACTTTATCGTACCCTAAGATCGTTAACAAAATAGAAATGAAATTGTTTGAAGCAATAATCATTACAAGAAAAATAATTTTGGAGAGTGGGCTTGTTGTTGTTGATGGTCTTAGTGGTGATGGAGCTGTTGATGGTGGTAGTAGTGCTGCTATTGGTGCTAAGATGCTCCTCTTATAGTATTTAAAACAAACCATTATGAGTATGATCATACTGGTTATATAGATTTTGCCTCTCCCAGCGAATGTTCTGCATGCAAACGTCAAGATTACAGGGCAAAACATGATGTAGTGATTAATATTATTAATGTGTTAACTGCTTCTGTAAAGGAATTAATATCTAAGAGTGGTGTCATTCCATTAAAGAGGATTTTATATCCATCCACTCTATTAGAGATTAAGGCTAAGTAGAGAAGGAAAGTAATTTCCAAGGCACTATCAAGCATCCAAAAAAGAAAAATTGCAACTTTTTTGTCCATGTGTTGCACTGAGCAATGTACAATGTCCAAAGGAGAGAAACATGAGTTGAAGAAGGTGAATATATATGTCTTCCGACTAACAAACAGACACATATTTATTTCAACAGATGACACATCTGCTGAAAATTATCAAATAAATATATACATCTGTTGCAACAGTTGACTAACTTGTTGCACCAGATAAAGTATATGATGCGACATATGTCTCATCTATTTTAGCAAATCAAACAGCTTTTCGTACCACTTTTATTTATACCAACAGATGACCTATCTGCTGCAACAGATGAATCATATGTTACGACAGATGGTTCATCCATTAGAAATTATCATACAGGTCTTCCTCATGTAGAAATTTGTCCCAACAGTTAATTCATTATTGCAACAGAAATATAATTTATTTGGGACAATTTAAAACAGGAGGAAGACCTGTTTGATTTGCTAGAACAGATGAGTTATCCTTTTTGGTTTTTTTGTATCTCCGTGATTAGCATTGACCAATTTTGGCTTTCCACGTGGATGTAGAAGCTATTGTTGAACAGCATTGATAATATGCTACCTTTTTATGGAAATACAGAGAACAAAAAGCGCAGAAATCGTACGTAAGAGACAATAAAGATCTACGACGACCAAAGCCAAATTCCATAGCACCAGATGAAGAACAATTTATCCATATTGAGTAGATCTTTATAGATTGAGTCTTTCAAACTAATAACCTCACCCCTCCTTAGGAATCCTTGGCATCAATACTTAAATTATTGATGTATTTGTTGAGATTTGTACCCATAATAATTTTTTAATATTTCATTTATTCGTTGATTTATTTCAGCTAATTTCTAAAGGCTTCGATTTATTTTATTTTGTCTATGAATTTTATTTTTTCTTAGATTTGAACTTATTAATTGAAATGGAATACTAGATTTAAATATTGCAACAGATAGTGTATCTGTTGCAACAAATGACACATCTATTGGAAAATATCAAATAAATTTAGACATATGTTGCAACAGGTAGGTAATTTGTTAGAATTTATCAAACAGGTCTTCCCACTATTACAATAAATAGACTTAGATAGAAACACCGACATAATGCAACAAATAACCAACCTATTGCAACAGATAAACTATATGTCAGAATAGGTAGAATATTTGTTACAACGGATGGAGAATCTGTCGCATTATAAAAATTCAACTTTCATTGAACATAAAAAGATTTTCACTACATGTAAAAAAGTGAAAGTGAATTGAAATAAAAAAGGCAAAATCCATCGACAGTGTTCAATTCAAACACCTAAAATAAAATAGGCATCAAGTAGACAGTGTTCATTTTAAATACGTAAAATAAAATAGGCATAAAATGTGTCATTTTGGCACTTTTTGCCTTGTTGGATGCTTGCGTGTAATTCACGCAACCAAGGCTCATTTAACCTTCATTTTTGCTGACTTGGCGTATAATTTGGCCCTCAACGGTCATTTTTCCCCCATTGTCTTATATATTCATCTTCTTCCTAAAATCCAACCCTAAATTCTTAAATCTTTTTTTTCATCGTCATCGTCTTTTTATCTATCCAAAATTTTCAAATTATTTGCATTTGGTCTTTCTTTTCTTCATATTTTTTTTATTTTTTCCAACTGAGCTTGACAATGTCGAGCGCATCTTCCACTGTTTTTTGCGATAAAGATTTTTGATATTGTAAGTGCGGTCATGAAGCTCTATTGAAGACTTCTTGAACTCAACAAAATCCAGGTCATAGGTTTTTTACTTGTAAGATTTCAAAGGTAATAGTTTTTTATTTAATTAGTTGATTAATTATTGACTTGTAATTGTGTTCTTATTTTTATAGAAATTGGGTGGATGCGATTACTTTGATTGGTATGAAGAACGACACCCTTCACAATTAAATTGTCTAATATAGGGTTTATTAAATAAAGTCAAGGCTTCTAAAGAGAAACAAAATCGAGCAAGAAGATACTGCATTATTATCGTTATTGCTACTGGTTCGGTGTTGTTGGGCACATGGATATTCAAGACTGATTGCTGAAATTTGTATAGTGGTGTATTTGCTATTGGTTTGGTGTTGTTGAGCACATGGATATTCAAGCGTAATTATTGGAAAATATAAAACAAATTTAGGCATATGTTGTAAAATTTAGGTCATCTATTGGAAATTATCAAACAGGTCTTCCCATTATTGCAAGAGATTAGACTTAGATTAGATAGAAATAACATCAATATAATGCAATAGATGATCAACCTATTGTAACAGATAAATTATCTGCCAGAACTGATAGAATATATTTTACAATAGATTGACAATCTATAGCATTATAAAAAACTCAACTTTCATCAGAAAAAAATTATTGCCACTATATGTACATGTAATTTAAAGTAAAGTGGAGTGTGATTTGAAATAAAAAAAACTGTTTCACAGGCTCTTCTATATAGACAGGCTCCAAGCGTCTAGTTAGTACCCCATAAGCCCAGACCTCTTACAGATTTGCCACAACATTGTCATACAGAAAGGTCATTGGCTCAGCCATTTCTATGTTGGTCAGCAAACATTCGATGTAAGCAAGAGCGTGCGAGCCACACGCGAAACCGGTATCATTTTTTAGAAGGTTCATGCCCTTGTTTCGACCTTTAAAATCCCATGATTTCTTTATCAACACTTTTTCTGAAAAATGATTCATCAGTTTACTCTCCCTCAACAAAATGAGGAACATATCCATCAGTGGTTGCACGTGGATAGAAAGAACGACCTCATCGAGGGCAGGTTCATTGCAGTCAAAAACTTTGATCTTTCCCTCCTCGAGTAGTATCTCAATAGCCCGATAATGTATGCCATCCACGCTCATGACTGCAAGAATCCTCTTTACCTCGATCCAACTCTTTCCGTGTGGATTTGGCCTCTCCCCTCTAACATATTTTATCATTTTTTTCATCCCAGTGCAACATAGAAACTAACAAATTAAATCCCGCGCCATAGGTTGATGCTTGATTATTGAGTTGATCGTACTTATTCTTGAGCGTCTTCCAGAAGTTGAGGTCCATTATCTTATCGGCAGCATCATAAGCTTTTGGGTAGGTTAATTGTCTTTTCCTCATGAGGTAGAGAATTTCATCAACATACTGTGATATAAGAAGATAATTTTTAAATAGGTTAGTAATTGTAAAGATGCAATAGATGGTCCATCTGTTGCATAGGGTTCTCTGAATCAATAATCCAACACTACTTATGCAACAGATGGATAATAAGTTACAACAGAACCATTACCAGTTGCACCAGAATACCCAGCTGTTGCAACAAATTTCGCATCTATTGCGTAGTTTCTTCTTCATGGAGTAAATTAGAAGGATAGGTTAGGAAAAGTAAACTTTCCTCGTCCTCATACCGCATACGCATATCTGTTATAGTCTGGAAGTCTTGAGGGAAAAGGGAGGCCGGGGTAATCTGGTGAGCCTCTCTTGGCATTCTTGGCCTGTCATAGATCCATCTTCTCTTTGGCGCTAAGTTCTATGTATATGTCCACCTTCTTGAATGGCCCCTGAACTTCAACAGTTTTTGGAGAGGAAGGAGTTATAATTTTTTTATTTTCGACTGGAGAGTACGGCGTTAATTGCTCTTTTTTCCTTCTAACCGACGTGGTAGGAGTGTATGGCTCCCTCACCTTCTTAGATAGTATGACACCCCTCTTGGATTTGAATTCCTTGACAGCTTTAGAGATAGTCTCTATTTTTATAAAGATTTTATCCTGGTTGTCCTTGCACTCTTCGCATTCACAACGATAACACGAGGGTGAAGAGGGGTGAGAGGGACCTGTGCAAGGGTGAAAAGAGGTGTTTTCAAACATATTTATTTTTTCTTGAGAATCAACATGCTCATCATCACGAGTGGTAGCAGCATCAGCATGCCTGCCACCAACACTAACAACTCCACCAAAAGAATCACCCGGATCTGCCTCAGTAGGTTGGTTATGAAGAGCCTTAACATTAGGCTCACATTGCCTAACTGCTCTTCTTATGGTTATTTCTCCAGCCAATTCCTTTTTTATTAAATCCACTATTGGGTCTGCTATAGTATCAATATGACCTAAAGTAATATAAGAAGTCATCACCAAATCCTGCTCAGTAGGCACGATCCATGGATGCACAACCTATAAAAAAAAGACAGATACATTTAAATCATATAATATAATAATTTTCACAGTTGGGTTACATGTTAACACAGTCAACTTCTACAACAGATTAACAATACATTGCATTAAATAACCCTTCTGTTGTATAGTTTGCAATAAATAGTTAAAATTCATTTGAGTTGGGTTCAGAGAACCAAAGCAACACATGGATAATCTGATGTAAAATATCAATCATCTGTCGCAACAGATTACTGATCTGTTTCACCAGTTGCACAAGATGGGTAATTTGTTGGGTTACATATTATGCAACAGATGATCTTTATGTCGCAATAGATTAACAATATGTTATATCAGATTATCCATCTATTGCATAATTTGCAGTAGATGGTTAATTTGTTAGAAGTCGAGTTCAGAGAACCAAAGCAACAGATGTGTAATTTGATGCAAGATATTAATTGTCTATCACAACAGATTATCCATCTATTGCACCGATTAGCATAGGACGGGTAATCTGTCATAATAGATATCCATCTGGTGCATTAGATATAACATCTGTTGCACCAGATATAACATCTGTTCAATATCATTAATTGAGTATGATTATTTTACTGGAAGAAGACGTATTGCATCATCTGGAGGGTTAAAGAGATCAGCCTTCTTAATTTTTGAGTTGTTCTTTGCAGCCAACCACCTAAACATCCTTAGATGAGAAAACTCATTTGGGTAATCTATTACCTGCTTTCGGAGGGGAGGAATAACTTCAAATGTCCAAGCCTAAATTATGTAAATAGGAAGCAAGCACAAAAAAGTCATAATAACTATATTCAATATAAATTAATGGATGAGTAAAATAAAAATAGTGATTAATTTTACCATAAAAGCCCAAGGAAAGTAGAATAATGTGGTCGTCCCTGAGGATAGCTTTGTCAGTAAATATTGGACAGTCAAGTAAAAGTTGTCATATCCCCAGGGATAATTATTGAATTTAACAAAATCCTCAACACGCGCCAACAAATCATCTTCTATGACCTTGTTGACATCTTTTGCCAATATAACCGAATGGGAAAACCAAACTAAGCACAATTGCTCCCTGTACGGCTTTGGTATGGTTTATCCATGAGATTTGTTAACAAATCCGATGCTTTGTATCCACGTCGAGCAATGTCAAACAACCCATCTATTTTTTCCTTGTATTTTCTTACCTTGGATCATTTACGGGGTGTTCCCTGGGCGATAGGTGGTTCTTCTGGACGATTGCATCTCAAGCCCACACTATAGCAAACTCTTGCAAGCTAAAACAAATCGGCATGTCACATTAGTCTATCCAGATTTCATCCATATTTTTACCCCCCCCCCCCTCCTCCTTTGAATCTTTATCATCTCCCACATACTTGATCCTACGCTTGAGAAGACCATATACCATCCTCATATGGAAACGGGCAGGGGGTCCTCAGGCAGCTCAAGAAAGCGTCCAAAGCAACTCTTCCTAAAAAGTCCGTCTATGTTTTCATTTTTTATAATATTCCTAAACTAATTAAATTTTTCTCCATCTGACATTTAAGTACAAGTTCACCAATTAGTTCTGTTTTTGGATCATTTATCAGCATCGCAACTTGAAACCTGACAATACTAAAAGTTTTAACGGGATCATACTGGGATGTTGATATTAATTCATGCTCCATTGGTGATCAATTATCATCATGTTGATGATCATCCTCTTTCTCACTCTCTAATTCCTCCTCTTTCTCACTTTTATTTTTTTCATCACCATCTACAGACCCTTGTCCACCTCTTTCAATATTATTTTCATATCTCTCCTTAGCCTTACTTTTTTCTGTCTGAGATTGTTCAGGAAGCTCCTCCAAATCCCTCTATACTATAGCCTTTTTTGTTGGGTGGTCAGATATTGATCCACTCTCACTTTCTTTTCTTTTGGGAGACATGTTTTACCGACAAACAACAGAAAAACAAAAATTACATTACAATTGATGTATGCATAAATTTTTAAAAATATATTACAAATACCACCAATACCGATACACCAACAGCCACCATCAGAAACACCACCAACCAATGCCACAAACACTACAAATACCAACACTACCAACAGCTACCACAAACACCACCAACCAATGCCACCACAAACACCACCAACCAATGCCACCACAAACATCACCAACCAATGCCACCAAATGCCACCACTAGTGCCACTATGACGACCACCAACACCACCATGATGACCACCAACACCAAAAATACCATCCAATAATACCACGACAGTCAATAGAATACTACGACAGAAACTAGGGTTTTCTCGAGTTCTTCCTATGATTTTACCATCAAACTCAAAATTGTAAACCCGTTCCCAAAGATAATAAACTAAAAGTTTTCTTTTTCATCATTAACTTAAAAGCCCTTATTTTTTAGAAAAAAACTAAAAAATATAAAACTCTTCTCGAACTTTGTTACCTACAAAAACAGAGATAACATCTGATACAAGTAAGAATGAAGTAGAAAATAACACCTATGTGGTCGAAAATAAGAAAAAGATCAATCTGTTGTGAAAATTTGAGCAATTTGTTGAGTAGTTATTGTCTGTACTATATTGTTGAGAAAGAGAAAAGAGCGAGAACACGAGATTTGAAATGATAAAAAAAAATTCTCGCAAATAGATGATTTGTATGGGTTGATTTGTATTTTGGAAAAGAATGACAAGTTTTGAAAATATTAATTTGGTCTGAATTGATCTTAATTATTTTTTAAAATTATAAATGATATGCGTAATTTTTAACCCTCTCATCATGCAATTGCCAAAAGACTCAATTGAAGTTGTAGTTGACCCTATGAACTCACCTCTGGTCCTAGATTAATCAATTTAGGTATTAGTTGAACATATGAACTCAATTGAAATTGTATAAAAATAAATGTTCAATCTGTTGCATCAGATTACACATTTGTTGTAAATTATCAATCAGAATAGGTCATTTGTTGCAAAAAATTACCCATCTTTTGTAAATTATCAAATAAATTAAGTCATCTGTTGCAACAAATTACCAATCTATTGTAGATTATCAAATAGATTAAGTCATCTGTTGCAACAGATTACCCATTTATTGTAAATTATCAAATAGGTGTTGCCATCTATTTTAGTTTACCCTATGAGAACTCACCCCTAGTCTTAGATTAATCAACTAAGGTATTAGTTAAACATATGAGGTAATAAGAATCGGTTAATCTTAGAGTGATCGATCGACAACTCTGGTCGGGAGGAACGCAATACCGTCTCATCATGCATTTGCCAAAAGACTCAATTAAAGTTGTAGTTTACCCTAAGAGAACTCAACCCTAGTCTTAGATTAATTAATCATGGTATTAGTTGCACATATAAGGTAATAAGAATTAGTTCAACTCAGAGTGATCGATCGACGACTCTGGTCGGGAAGAACGCAATACCGTCTCATCATACAATTGTCAAAAGACTCAATTAAAGTTGTAGTTGACCCTATGAGAACTCACCCCTAGTCCTAGATTATTCAATTAAGTTATTAGCCTAATATATAAAATCAATTAAAATTGTATAAAAATAAATGTTCAACCTATTGCAACAGATTAACCATCTGTTGTAAATTACCAAATAGATTAAGTCATTTGTTACAATAGATTATCCATCTGTTGTAAATTATCAAACATATTAAGTCATCTGTTATGACAGATTACCCATCTATTGTAAATTATCAAATGGACTAAGTCATCTGTCACAACAGATTACCCATTTATTGTAAATTATCAAATAAACATTGTCATCTGTTGTAGTTGACCCTATGATAACTCACCCCTAGTCCTAGATTAATTAATTAAGGTATTAGTTGAACATATAAGGTAATAAGAATTGGTTCAGCTTAGAGTGATCGATCGACGACTCTGGTTGGGAGAAACGCAATACCGTCTCATCATGCAATTGCCAAAAGATTCAATTAAAGTTGTAGTTGACCCTATGAGAACTCACCCCTAGTCCTAGATTATTAAATTAAGGTATTAGTTATACATATAAGGTAAAAAGAATTGGTTCAGCTCAGAGTGATCAATCAATGACTCTGGTCGGGAGAAACGTAATACTATCTCATCATGCAATTGCCAAAAAACTCAATTGAAGTTGTAGTTGACCCTATAAGAACTCACCTCTAGTCCTAGATCAATCAGTTAAGGTATTAGTCTAACATATGAAATTAATTAAAATTGTATAAAAATAAATATTCAGCTTATTGCAACAGATTAACTATTTATTGTAAATTATCAAATAGATTAAGTTATTTGTTATAAAAGATTATCCATCTATTGTAAATTATCAAACAGATTAAGTCATCTATTGTGACATATTACCCATTTATTCTAAATTATAAAATGTATTAAGTCATCTATCGCAACAGATTACCCATCTGTCACAACAGATTACCCATCTATTATAAATTATCAAATAGGCACTGCCATCTGTTATAGTTGAACCTATGAGAACTCATCCCTAGTCCTAGATTAATCAATTAAGGTATTAGTTGAACATATGAGGTAACAAGAATTGTTTAAGCTCAGAGAGATCAATCGACGACTGTAGTCGAGTGGAACGCAATATCGTCTCATCATGCAATTGCCAAAAGACTAAATTGAAGTTGTAGTTGACCCTATAAGAACTCACCCCTAGTCCCAGATTAATCAATTAAGGTATTAGTGTAACATATGAAATCAATTGAAATTGTATAAAAACAAATGTTCAACCAGTTACAACAGATAAATCATCTATTGTAAATTATCTAACAGATTACGTCATTTGTTGCAATAGATTACCCATCCATTGAAAATTATCAAACAAATTAAGTCATCTATTGCGACAGATTACCTATCTATTATAAATTATCAAATGGATTAAGTCATCTCTCGTAACAGATTACCCATCTGTTGTAAATTATCAAATAGGCATTGTTGTCTATTGTAGTTGACCCTATGAGAACTCACCCCTAGTCCTAGATTAATCAATTAAGGTATAAGTTGAACATATGAGGTAATAAGAATCATTTTAGCTTAGAGTGATCAATCGACGACTCTGGTCGGGAGGAACGCAATACCGTCTCATCATGCAATTGCCAAAAGATTCAATTAAAGTTATAGTTAACCCTATGAGAACTCACCACTAGTCCTAGATTATTCAATTAAGGTATTAGTTGAACATATAAGGTAATAAGAATCGGTTCATCTCAGAGTGATCGATCGATGACTCTGGTCGAGAGAAACGCAATACCATCTCATCATGCAATTGCCAAAAGACTCAATTGAAGTTGTAATTGACCCTATGAGAACTCACCCCTAGTCCTAGATCAATCAATTAAGGTATTAGTCTAATATATGAAATCAATTAAAATTGTATAAAAATAAATGCTCAACCTGTTGCAATAGATTAACTATCTGTTGTAAATTATCAAATAGATTAAGTTATTTATTGTAACAGATTACCCATCTATTGTAAATTATCAAACAGATTAATTCATCTATTGCGACTGATTACCCATTTGTTGTAAATTATCAAATGAATTAAGTTATCTATCGCAACAGATTACCCATCTGTTGTAAATTATCAAATAGGCGTTGCCATCTTTTGTAGTTGACCCTATGAGAACTCATCCCTAGTCCTAGATTAATTAATTAAGATATTAGTTGAACATATGAGGTAATAATAATCAGTTCATCTTAGAGTGATCGATCGACAACTCTGGTCGGGAGAAATGCAATACCGTCTCATCAGGCAATTGCCAAACGACTCAATTGAAGTAGTAGTTGACATTATGAGAACTCACCTCTAATCCTAGATTATTCAATTAAGGTATTATTTGAACCTATGAACTTATTTAAAATTAAATAAAATGAATGTTCAATCTATTGCAACAGATATCTTTTCTGTTCGATTTAATCAAACAGATTAAGTCATCTGTTGCAACAGATTACCCATCTATTGTAAAATATCAAACAAATTAATTCATCTATTGTGACTAATGGCCGAGCTTTGAAAATTTTCAAATAGAAATTGTCATTTGTTACACTTAGATATTTTAAGATCCTTTTTTAAAAGCAATTTAGGTATTTCTTGTCTGAGATAAAAAAGATAAAATACTAAGGCGGTAAAAAATATTACTTGGATAACTTAAAAATCTCCTAAGTGAGTAGTCTTATCTATTCTTTTCAATGTCATCATCTCCTCGTGGCCCTCAAAGGTTATTAATAAATATTTAAAATCCATATCTAGAATACTCTCTCCTTCAGCCATAAAGTAAGACTCAACTCATCTATCTCTTTTCTTTATTCTCAATTCTCTTTCTTTTCTTTTTTTTCTCTCTTTTCTCTCTTCTTTAGGATGAGAATCCTTTCGTATCTCAATCGATCAATACCATTTCTTGACTGAACTGGATATTCTAATCCTTTTTCTTTTTTGACATTGCAGGTATGGTTCACTATTGCTCTTTCCATCTCGTCTTTTTCTTTGTATGTCATTTAAATTTGATATTTACATCTGTTGCTATTAATAATTTACCCATTACCAGTTTTTTATTTATTAAAAAAATTGAAGGAAAGGTGACTTTTAAGTCTTGAATGAACGAACTGTTGTTTTTATTAAAATATGCAAAAAAAAAATTATCTATTGGGAGAACCTAAAAAGCCTTGTTGTCGGTATAGTTTTTTGTATGTCTTTTGTTTGTTACTTTAGTGGTGCTGTTGTTGGGGGTGGTGGTCATGTTGGAACATGTGGTGTTTGTGTGTTGATGGTGTTGGAACTATAGTGTTGTTTCTTTGTTGTTGATGTTGTTGGTGGTGGTGGTGTAAGATTTTCCTCAACTGTTGCAACTGATGAATCAGTTGTTGGAACAAACGAAGCAACTATTTGAAGAAATCAAACCAGTAGCAAGGCAGGTTTAATTTATTCTAATAGATGACCTATCTGTTTCAACATATCATCCATCTGTTGCAACAGATGCCTCATCGGTTGAATAGATGGATAAAATGTTACATCAGATTGGTCATCTATTGATTCACTCAATTTTGTGCTACTCTTTTGTACAAACGGAGCAATTATTTGAAGAAATCAAACCAGTAGCAAGGCTGGTTTGATTTATTCCAATAGATGACCCATCTGTTGCAACATGTTATCCATCTGTTGTAACATATGCCTTATTGGTTAAACAGATGGGTAATTTGTTGCATCGGATTGGTCATCTATTGGTTTACTCAATTTTTATTACCCTTTTGTAATGTTCTTTTTGTTCTTCTCTTGTTTGACATCAAATGTATTTCTCTTGTTTACAGATAAAAGAAAGTGAAACTGGATCCACGTTTGCTCGACTAGCATTAAAGACTAGAGTAAAGATGGGTTCGGAGGAATAAACTGCTTGTAGATGGAACTACTTCATATGTGGGAGGTATGTATTACTGATCAACCTATTGTGAAAACACACATCCAGTATAATGATTTTGTGAATATTTGTTCTTTACCTATTAGGTGTTAATCCTTCAAACAAGATATGGCATTTTACAGTTAAGATTGTTAGGTTCGAACTGGTAAGGTTGAGGGACCAAGTAGGTGGTGTCGTACCCTATTACAATTTAATGACCATTTATGCTCATATTTTTGTGTCAAGATTGGGAAAGGGTTCAAGTTTTTAGCAGTAGTGTAAATATCCAATAGTGATTAGACCAATTTTAATGGCATAATGGACTTCTTGAAAGGCCTCCAAAGCCTCACACTGCAGCAAACAATGATGGAACCAATAGAAATTCCCCTGGTCCAAATTTATATGGATGGGTTACTGGAGGAGACTATTATATAGCAGAAGGAGCTTGGGAGAATACCTGTACGAGAAAGGGGAGGATGAGAAGGCCATATATCATCTTAGACCTTCTTTAAGAGGAAACACAGGGTATGAAGGAAAGTGTAGAGAAATTGGCTGATGAAATTGACATGAAAAATAAAAAAACTGGATGAGCTGTGAATCTGAAAGTGTATCCAAAAATGAAAATCCATCAGTCATTGAAGAAAAGGAAGAATGGTTAAGAAGAGTGGAGCTTGTCACTTTGCTAGAGAATGCAATTAGCGAGCGTGGCCTCAATGAAGACCCACAAAATATACGACCAGAACTCTAAGGAAGCAGCTTTGCGAGCACGGAAGGTGGTAAGATTGTCGGTCAGAATTGAAACCTGAACCAACTACTCCTGAATTAAAAATACGGGATCAAGTCAAGATGGAAATTTCTCAAGTTAAACTTGCATCCCATGACTTCTTTTTATGGATCTAGTTACAATAAGGCATGGGATTTTTGCCCAACTTCAGACCTTTTTGTTTCTACTGCCATTGACCTGATCATATCCACAAACAGAAGGCATGGCATGCAAGTTAGACTTCAGAAATTGACGTCTTGGCTTTCCTTATTTTTAATTCAGGAGTTGTTGGTTCAGGTTTCAATTCTAACCGATAATCTTACCAATTTCCTATGTTCGCTAAACTTCTTCCTTAGAGTTCTGGTCCTACACTTTGTGGGAGTCTTCATTGAGGCCACACTCGTTAGTTTCAGTCTCTAGAAAAGTGTCCAGATCCAGTCCTGTTGACCATTCTTCTTTTTCTTCAACGCCTGACGGATTTTAATATTTGGATACACTTCCACATTTGAAGCTCATTCAGTTTTTTCGTTTCTCATGTCAATTTCATTGGCCAGATTTGCTAGAATTTCCTTACTTGTTTCCCTGTGTTTTCTCTTAAACAAGGTCTTAGATGATATATGTCCTTCTCCACCTCTCCCTTCCCGCACAGGTATTCTTTCAATCACCTTCTGTTGTATAATAGTTTCCTCCAGTAACCCATCCATATAATTTTAGACTAGGAGAATTTCTATTGGTTACATCATTGTTTGCTACAGTACGAGGCTTCGGAGGCCTTACAAGAAGTCCATTGCGCCATTAAAATCGGTCCAATCACTATTGGATATTTACACTAACGCCAAAAACTTGAACCATTCCCCAAACTTGACACAAAAACAAGAGCATAAACCATCATTAAATTATAACAGGGTATCAACACCACCGTCTTGGAACATTTTGTCTTTATCGCTTCGTACCGATCAAACTAAATTGTACAATGCAGGATCTTATTTGAAGGATCAGTGTCTAATCGAGAAAAAACTGCATTCACAAAATCATTGCACTTTATGTGTGTCTATCACGGTGGCCTGATCACTAATACATAACTCCCACGCATGAATGTAGATCCATTCATCTGCACGCACCTTATTCTTCCTACCCCATCAAGACATGTAAGACAGTGTTGTTTATTTATCTGCATGCAAAACAACTGATGAATTGAATTCTCCATCTGTTGCAACTAATGAATCGGCTATTAGAAGAAATCAAAATATCTCCTTTAACAGATGGTCCTTCTGTTGCAATAAATAATCCATATATTGCAACAGATATTACAGCAGTTGTTAAATCTACTGTGACAGACCATCTGTTGTGACAGATGGTCAATCTATTGCGACAGATAGACGATCTATTGCAACAGATGGTAAATCTGTTGCGAAAGATAGACGATCTGTTGCAACAGCTCAATAAAAATGGTAGTTATCACTTCTCAAACCATTTTGAAAAGGTGAGAAGTATTAATGTAAAATAAAAAGTCGTGACTTTTCACAGAAAACAAAATGCCAGCAGTTTGAATGTAATTAAAACAATGGAGCTGAACAGTCGTGTCTTTTGGCCTGACACATCCAGATTCAATCCTCTATGCATAGGTCCCTCATTAATCTTCATTCTACTCTACTTTATTTATTTTTGTATTTTTCTTTTTGTATGACATCTTCAACCACTTCTCTTCAAAGAACATATTCCTTTCTCGTTGAGGTAAATTTTTTTACTGTGTAAATCTAACAGTTGGTAGTATACGTTTTATTACATTCCGACTCTTTTCTTTACTTTTATGTCTTACGTATTTTATCAATTCATGTGTGTTCTAGATATGGCTGATCCTGTTTGGGATATTGCTATTCTATGAGACATAGTGTGGGAACTTCAAAGGTAGGTTAATGACCTGCAGAGGGAGTTAGTCCCCGTGAGAGTGACGATGTTCAGAGGCTGATGAGGGCCCTGCTGCTACGAGTTGATTGGTCGGCCGGCATTAATGATGATGATGATGATGATAATCATAATAATAATAACTAGAATATATTTTTTCTTTTAGCGTATGTATTTTAATTTTTCTATATCGGATCTATACCTAATGTATTTTATTTTTTGTTTAATGAAAAATTTATTTTTAGTCGACTTTGGATTTTTAATTCTTATTCAATTTTCATTCTGTCTATTTTTTCTTCTAAACATACATATTAACATGTCGACGGTTGGAGGTAAGGAGCAATTTTGAATCTAGTAGCAATAGCAATTTTGACTTTTGAGTTCTTTCAACAGATGGACCATGTGTTGCAACAGATTGGTCATTGGTTGGGTTTTTATCAATAGATTATCCATCTGTTGCGATAGATTTGTCATCTGTTGGAGAAAAATATTCTAATTTAATGGAACTGTGTTGTGTTCTTCTAGCTAATGTACATTTGTTGCCACAGATAGGTAATTTGTTAAAATAATTATTGTTTGTTGTATTATTTAGTTCATGTTTTGCCTCTTTTTATTAATCCACAAGTTATTAAAAAAGATATTTTATATATAATAAATGATAACATTACGTTCACAAGAATGAGTTAAATATATAAAAGTCCACAACAAACAACAACACAAGTTTTTGCAATTACAACGATCATGGTGGATTACGATTTGGGCATGTAGTTCTTTTGTGGCCAGAGCGCTTACGTATGGAGCACTTGTTTCTTCTTGATGAAAATGATTCTCCGACTCCACGCCTCCTCTTATATGGCTTTATTTCCGATTTGATAGTGCTTGGGTCATGGTGGAGGTATTAATCTCCCCAAAAGCTCTACAGGAACAACCCAAGATTCTTCGGGAGGCACCGGAGTAATATGCCCACTATATGTCATTTCATATTTTTCCACCGAATAATATTGAGAGGAGTGCTCGTAAACTTTAGGTCCATATTTTGGACCGTATTGATCTCAAATCACTGCCATAGCATGTGGACAGGGTATTTTGTCTAAGTCAAAAACTCTGCACGTACAAGATCTTGTTTGAAGATCAACCATGGCAACATCACCAGGACCGGTGATACTGAATTTGTAATCTACTATTTTATAAGATAATAGCCTATTCCCCAAATTGATGTCCATTGATATTATTTTTTTATTTCTAGAACAAATGGGGTTCTTCTTGGGCCCTTGAACTGCACACGCCTTTCGTTAAAAAATCGGTCATACTTCTTGTTTATTATTTCAAGCAGAGCCTTGATGAGAAATTCTCTTTCATCGTCAAATAATGAATTGACGAATTCAGCTATGTTTGATATCATAATATTGTACCTATACAAAAGAATCACTTAGTACGACATCATACTAAACTTGTAACTCAAATAAGACATTAAATTCATAAGAATGTACCCATCTGCCGGATAGAATACCTGGCTCTATCTCTCAAAACTAAAATATTCGAGTAGTTCTGCTACCTTGGGATTCACATCCATTATTTGATTGAAATGTTCTAAAAACTCCTCTCTACTATATGTTTTAGTTTCTCTATAAAAAAGGGTCACGACCCTTTCGTTGTGATAGTTGGCCCGAATGTTCTCTCCAAGATGCCTGATGCAACAACCAAAATAAGTTGAAGTGAAAAAAGTTGAACCCACATTTGGAATACTTAGATGCCTATCCAAAACAAAATACAACTCTTCGGTATCTTCGACGTAGCTTTGCAGTTGTTCAAAAAAAATCCATAAGAGGCATCACATTCCTTGTCCGCTACATAAAAAACGACAGGAAATATGTGATTCTCTACATCCTGTGCCACCACCGCTAGCAGAACTCCATTATACTTACTCCTCAAGAAGGTACCGTCGATGGCTATGTCTTTTCTCAAATGTCGAAAACCTTGAATCCAAGCACCATAGGATACAAAAAAGTACTTGAACCTTTCATTTTCATCAACATGCAATGTTGTCTTACTTCTGGGATTCGTGGACTCAATCATGTAATGGTAGGCATCCAAGACTACATACCCATGCTTGTGTGTCCCCCTAACCAAGTCCTTGGCAATCCCCATGGTCGTATATATCTTCCAATAACTGACCAGGACACCCAATTTCGTAAGGAGTTGATTGGCCATAACCCTTGTAGAAGGGCCTTTGCCATCGGGGAAACTACTCTTGAAATATTCACCAATGACCTTTGTCGTGGCGTAAGGATTTTGGCCCGAGATGTGCTCCGAACCACCTTTGTGATGCCTTTCATGTTTATGAATGACGAATCTGTCAAAACTTATATACTTTACCTCTCTCAACCACCACTTGCATTTCGTATTAGCACATTTATAGCTAAAGACATTGCTCGAATTAATCACCTTCTTTATTCTAAAAAAAATTTTCAAGAAATAAATAAAAGAAGTGGTAGATAGTTCATTCTTGTCCATGAATGACAGTCCTTTGAAAAAGTCGATCCCATCGTCTTGAATATTGTTAGGTTGTGTCAATCGAGAAGAACTGCCCACCATATTAGTCACATCAACGGGCGAAGGTGTTTGATCATCATCTAGAATATTCATATCTCGGTCATCCAACCTGTCATCAAAGATGTCTTGTTGTTGTTCTTTTTCTACGTTCTGGTTCTCATTCTCTCTCGTCTTTTCAACCATGTATACCCTTAACACCAGCCTGGATGAATCACTAAGATAAACATGCAACCGAACCTGATCGATTATCTTGAAAGGCAGTACCCTCTGATTTTCAAAGGAGTTGTACATGTAGCTAATGACGAGTTCTTCCGATTGATAATTCAGTCCACAATAGCTAATGATTAAGTTCACAAATCATCATACGAAACATCACTTTGGACTTTCATAGCTATAGTCTTTAGCACTTCACCCTCCTTTCAATGCCATACATATCTATTTCTCTTCTCGGTCCATTGAACATGACAATCCACACCTATTTTATTGATCCCTCCATTAGTGGTACCTAAATAAAGTCATTTGTTAAAAAAAGTTGATAGTGATTTCATAGTGCCATAAATGAATCCCAATAGATGTGTAATATGTTGCAACAGGCACGTGATCAATTGCAACAAATTACTTACCTATTGGGATTCATGTTACGCTCCTGAAGCTGATTTCAAAAGATGAGTCATCTGTTGTAACAGGTGAATCATATGTTGCAAGAGACTATATATCTGTTGCAACAGATGAAGCGCCTGTTGGGATAGATGTTACAGTACTAAATCACCTTTGAAGCTGATTCCAACAAATAAGTGATATGTTGCAACAGATAATTAACTTATTACGACAGATAACTTACCTATTGTAACAGACAACGATCTGTTGGAATCGAGGTTAGGTTTTATAGCAATAGGTTACTAATATATTGCAATAGATATTTACCATCTGTTGGAATCGAGTTCAGGTTCTGTTGCAACAGGTTAATAATCTGTTGCAACAGATATTTACCCTGTTGCAACAGACAACACGTCTGTTGGAATCGAGTTCAGATTCTGTTGCAACAGGTTACTAATTTATTACAACAGATATTTATCATGTTGCACCAGATAATTAATCTGTTGCAACAGATGGGTCATATGTTGCAACAGATGACCCACCTATTCGATTCATGTTACGACCTATAGAACCATAAACATGAATCCAACATATCAGTCTTCCGTTGAAATAGATGTCTCATCTGTCGCAACAGATGATTTATTTGTTTAAACAGATAGCTCTTATGTTGGATTCATGATCGGGTTCTATCTATTGTTGAAAAAAACAGCAGTAACTGTGTACCCAGATGACAAATTCGAATAAAATCATAATTTTACTTACCAAAGTCACCTATGAAGTACTACCAAAGTGAAAAGTGATGTAGGAAATAAAATTTGACCTAAGAAATTGATCAAATAGCAACAGTAGCGGTAACAACAACAACAACAATGGTCAACAAGAAGAAGATAAAGATGATAATGAAGTAGGAGATGATGAATAAAGCAGTAGCAACAATGAACAACAAAAATCTCTAAGAGAGAGAAAACAACAATGGATGAGAGAGAGAGAGAGAGAGAAACGCGTCTTTTTTCCTTCATTTTCCGTTATATTAGGTTAACATTTGGATCAAAGTGTAAATTTCAAAACTTCTGGGATATTTTTAAACTTACCCAACTTTCTTAATTCATAATAAAATAATTGTCACATTCACTCAATTATTAAGACTTGTGTCACCTACACCTCATTTTAAAACTCTTTTGGCACCTACAGCCCAAACCCTCAAGTAACTTACATTTATAAATTGACCTCACATAATCACATTACGTTGAAAGTGAATTCAAATAGAAATTATTTTTGAATTATAAGAATTAAAAATTATAAATAATTCACCTTATTTCCTATGTTGACAACTTTATAAGGACATTTAAGTCATTTTGACAATAAAAAAGTGTTTAAAATCACTTTTTTACCAAACACATCAACAACTTTTTCTCAGTTTCAACACTTTTATTCAAACACTTATCTGCTTAATTTATAAGCAATTATTTAAAGCTTTTAATCGCTTAAGCTAAAAAGCTATTTTTTTAATCCTATCCAAACGAACTCTAAAATACTAGTAATTTTTTAAATTATTATCTAATCATAAATTTTGATTACATTTTCAATTTTCCTTTTTCTCTAGTTAAGCATTTTAATTAGGAAAAACATATTGAGTTTAACATTGTCTTTTTAATTTTATACTTAAAAAACAGGTGTCGATTTGTCAAAAAAAAAAATAACCTTATATAAATAATGTTAGTTGTGTGATTTACAGAAATAAAAATTCTCAAATCCAACTTCTAAACTTGTTTGACACCATACATTATTCTCAAGCAATAATTTTTTTGAATTTGGACCCCATTTTCTAATTTAATCGATCAATATGTAGGAGGTATAAGATAGGATATTTTATGGATAAGTTTGAGATATTTTATGGATAAAATTTATATTATGTTTTATTGATTGTGTAAATTTAACTCGGCATTAATTTAATTATACCATCAATCAAACAAGGTATAAAGTGAATACAAAAATTTATATCATGTTTGGTTGATTGTGTAAATTTATCTCGGGATTAATTTATATCATCAATCAAATATGGTATAAAATTAATACCAAATTTAGTCTAAATATAACCTATTTTATCCCATCAACCATAGAACTATCTTATACTACCTTTTCTATATGGTATAAAATAGTACATAAATTATAATCTCAAAATAACTTAGTCTACATGTCAATTGACCCTGAAAATTTATAAAAGTCTGTACTAATCTTAAATGTTAACCAAAGAATCGATGGTGCGCCAATGATTAGTTGTTTTCATTGGCTATCCATTGGCAACAATGACAGAAGACGGAGTCAAAATTTTATCACGTAAATTTAAAATTATAACGTAATGAATGTATAAAGAAGTTAAGATAATTTAGCATTTGTGTTCCACACCTGAAAAAAATAATGTTAACTCTATATATATGATGTAGTTTTTAATGAAAGGGATTAAAATGAAGAGTTTAACTAATATACTCGACGGTGTAAGATTTTTTTACACCGTCAGCTAATTTAAAAAGCTATTTTAGTTAAGTATTGACATTTTTTAATATTTAAATTTTAAATAAAAAATTTAATAGTATATAAGGCAACCTGAATACTGCATTTATTCTACAGATATATTTTATTTATGATTATGACCCTATTTACCAAAAGTTTCATCCATTCACCGCCCCTTCATTGTTATCTCTTCATGTTTTAGAGTTTTCTTTTATAGTTTAACTACAATAATTCAAGCTGAACACTTTATATTTGCAAATGTACATCAATCAGCATTGAACTCTACGTGTATTTTGATAAATATATTTTAAAAATATATATATAATTCTTTAGATGATCCGAACAACCTCTTCATGTTTAGCATAAATTTATTTTGAAAAATTTAATATTTGATAACTACATTTTAAAAAATTTGAAATCGTGTTTTTCTTGGAGAATTAGAGATTTATTTTGAATTATAATCTCAAATCAAATGTCTAAATGATGATTTAAAATCATAAATTCAAATCACATATATCCTAATGTAAGCTTAAAAAACTCTTTCAAAAATACAATACAATACAATACAATACAATACAATACAATACAATACAATACAATACAACAATCTTCAACTTAGCAACATAGGTTCCATATCTTGCTATCTGCGTTCAAATGAATTGGTTAATCTCCAATTACTTTGACTGAGTTAGAGTCATAATCTCATACACAATAAGAGAGGACAATATTAACGGAGATTTGACGAGTTAAAAGGGAATAGATAAAAATTTACCGAAGAGTGTTTAAAAAAAAAAGAAAAAAAAAAAATTGTTAGTAATGGGCTATTGCCAGTAAAAAAATACATGATCGTGTAAAAAAAAATTACATTGACAAGAGTAAGAAAAATAGGGAAAATTTCAGAAATAGCTACTCTGTAGTCTTAATTATAACTTTTATAGCAACAGTTTCATAATTACGAAAAATAGCAAATTGTATTTTGTATTTAAGTAAAATGTTGTTATATAAATACATATACAAATATGTATGTATTACTCATAAATACATATGCACAACTGAAAAATACATATTTTTCTATTACTATGAAGTGGGTAAAATATTGCTACTTTTGCTATAAGTTGCAATTTTGAAGATGTGTTGCTATTTATTGTAATTATAGTCTTAAGGATGCTAATTTCTGTAATTTTTCCAAAAAAATATCTCCGTTTTTATTTGCCCCTAGCCCTACAACTTGTAAAACTTACATAAATTCCTTAATGTTTATCCCTAATTACACCTTATCCCATCTCTTATTAAAATTACAGAAAATTTCGATTTTTAAACTTTTCAGATACATTTTTTTATAAGGATATACATAATATCATATGCATTTTCTATAACTGAACTATCGCGCTAAATATGAAAAATAACAAGTATTTACTTAAATCAGGAGTCAATCACGCTTGTTAACCCTAAATTAGCAATAAATAAATCACATAAATAAATAATCAATTGTTCTTTTGCTTTTTAAACCATCCTTCAACTCAATAAAAGTTCAGAAACATTCAACTTTTCTCATCTCTGTTTGTTTCTGATTTTTTTAAACAATTGTCAGTAAATATCTCGTTCTTGTTACGATATTTCGGTGTTTAAGTTACTGATGTCAACAATGAAGGATATTAAAGTGATGGTATTGTAATCGACGAACATATAATGTATGAAAAATTGATTTCTGCATTGCTTCAAAACATGAAATCGACAAAACAAGAAAAAAATTAAAGCTAAATACATTATTGAGTCAATCACGCTTAGCCCAAGAGGAGTGAGATCCAATCTGCATCAAATTGAGTTCTATTAATATTCAGTAGGACATTTATTTTTTCATTGTTCGAATAATCAGTTATGAAATTCTTGTTACTTTTCAAAATTTGGTGAATAATGTTTGATGTGATATGACTATTGTAATTCGTGCACTTTACATATCTGTAGATACCTAAATTTTATTTTATGTTAAAATAATATATCATTAATTTTATATGTACGAATATCATAAGAAAGTTGCACTTGACGAATAGACTCGTCAAACAAAATTAATAATCTGTAAATATTTTATAATTTGTCCTGTATAATTGGACAGTAAAATCTTTGAGATAACAATCAAAAATAGTCTAATTAAACAAGTCAACTACTTCTTGTCCGATACGCTCACTATAATCATCTATGAACTTGGCATTTTAAGAGATTTCAAACCTTAAGTGAGGTGGTGGAATCTCCTTGATAACAGAACTCACATTTTGAAAATGAATTATGTATCTCGTTGAATGGTGTAGATGTATTTGTTGTTTTAAATTCTTTTATCGTTCTTGCTAATATGTATCTCATCGCATTTGGATTAGTATGTATCTCTTGATTTCTTATAGGTATATCTCTTTTTGATAATATGTATCACATATAATAATTGATTGTATTAATATGTATTTCTTACAATGTAGTGTAGTATTACGTAGATTAATTGATAATTTCACATACATGTATCTGTTATACTATTATGCATGTGTTAAATTAACATATATTATTCAAAGTTTTAACGTACAAAAAGATACAAGATGAGAAAATGTTAATGGTGTAAGTAAATATATATCTGTCACATATGTTTATTCGCAATAAACTTGTATCTGATAGATATAATTATTTACTTGTAGAACACTTGCAACAAAAAAGCTCAACTGAAAAGGGATTATAGATAAGTAATATGGACAACAGCTGAAATACTTCTTGAAATAACACTTGAAATACTCAACCGATATACTTTAACTGGAATACTTCTTATCAAAAATCAATATGTACTACAACTGAAATATTTTTAAAACGAACATGTTATTCAAACAAAACACTTCAACTTTAATTCAACTTAAAGATACATGTATCTACTTAACAGATATATTTTTAATAACTTGTACGAGATACATACTATATTATTCTATCAAATATGCATCTCTTACATTAGTAATATGTATCGTTTATATACATAGTACAGTATCTAACAAGAGATATATAAAAGATGACTGTTATATACACAGAGATAGAAAAACAACAAAAAATATCAGATGTATTCAAACATGTATCTCGACCTAGATTATTGACTACTAACAAACATTCAATATGTTTGAAAGGGTTTCTCTAATTGTAACTTCATCAATTCTTCTTCTTTTTTTGGCACGAACTACGCCTCCTGAACTGTACATTTTTTCATAGCCTCTTTTGTCATCTTTTTACGTAATTTCTTCATCACAACAGGATCATTTCGATATTTGAATCTATTTTCATGAAAATCATTAGGCATTATTAATGCACCTGCTTCTTTAAAGTTCTCTTTTTCATCAATATATCTTTTCATCAATATACAAAGCCTTTATTCAATAATGTTAACAGAATAACCTTAGAAAATTTTAAGATGAAGATTAATTTGATTTTTTATATAAATTATTGAACTTGATAAGATGAGAGTGAAGATGAATTTGGGGGGAAGTACCTCTTTTTAAAATTCTGAAGAATTGGAGACAATTGTGGCAAGAAACTGTTGCTACAAAAAAAAACGTCGTTGATGGAGAAGCAAATCGCTCCCTTCAATTTGCTTAGTTGAATCTGAAAAAAATGAAATTCTTTGTAGAATGTATCTGAAACTCTAGTTAAAATAGTAAAAATAGGGATTTTAGTAATTTAAAAAAATTGAAGGAATTTTTTGCAACTTAAGTTGTGCTTTTATGAAAAAATTTCTTTTATTTTGTCTTTTTATATCATAGTTTTTTGTCTAACATTTCGATTCGAAATTTACAATACATCCTCAATTAATTCGCATCCACACCATATAACACCTATTAAAGGGGATGCCTTCTTTATCCAGATTTTCTTTTTTCCATTTTCAAAGGGGCAACTTCAAGACTTTTATTTTTTTTAAGATAGAAAGATTCAATCCATCCCACCGTTCTATTTGGCGGTTGATGTTTTGATCTTTCTTTCGATTAAATAAAATAACTCTATTTTGTTTAAAGTTAAACATATACTATTAAAAAGTATATTTGTCATGTCGCAGCAGCAACAAAATTGCAGCTTTGTTTCTTGCGACAAATTGGATAAGATGGCTAACAGGATAGGGACAAGTTTGGCATCAGCCTTCTTTGCGTCCCTCGAACGCTGCTCCTGCATCACCATTAGAACCTCTCATGACGAAGATGACGAAGAAGAAGCCAAAAATCACCCTCTTTTATTCATCAAACGTGATTCTTTCCCCCCTTCTAAGCCTCCTTCCTCTTGATTTGATTTGATTTAATTTAATTTCATTTATTAAGATGTGTAGATATCTATGTGCGTGCATGCAAAAAAAGATAAACTGATAGCAAGATGGTTGTAGATCGAGAAAAGGTTCCAATTTGTTTGTATGATGAAATTGCTCAATTTTATCCTTCGTGATACTTTTAGTCATTTCATACTCTTGTTATTAACAAATTATCTTGTATTTACTCTTACCATTGATGGTGAGCTCGTGTATCCAAATTCTTTGAGAGAGGAAAAGAAATCTTAGTTTTGCCATAATTTCTAGTCGTGCATAAACAAATTTAATCAACCCTTTACACTAGTAGATTTGAAGAGATGAAAAGATTTGGTTTTGCTCCTATAGAAGTGAGGATGTGGTAAATTGTCAACATGGTAATGTAGAGGTTAGTGATGATCAGAATAAAATTGAGTGCGTATAGAGAATTTGTTTTGAGGTTTCTTGCAGTTTGGGCACTGATTTTTCTATACTTTGGCAATGGAAATTAGCTAAAGATCATCTGTTGAAATAGCTGAGATTTGCATCCAATTGATGATTGTTCTCTTTGCTAATGTTCTTAAATTTTGTCCATCCTGGACTGGACATACTCTGTACGATAGACTCGCTTGATTCCGAAGCTTCTAAAATGTTGGAGAAGTGGCAGGGTGTTGAAAGTGTTCATTTTTAACAATTAGATGGATCACTGGCCCGACTAATCAAGTTGACTCCATGTAGGCCCACTTAAGGGAGGCGCTCTTGTATCAAAAGTTTCTTCACTCAGGTGAAACGATCTCATTAAAGATTGGTGCAATCTTAATATTGCAAGATGTAAATTCATTTTTCAGTTAGCAAGTTGTGGAGAAAATATTTAGAATTGGAACCTAGACAAACAAGCATGCCAACAACACTTGTGTTAAATGTGCGATATGTGCGTAGCAATATATTCATATCTTGTTAACAAGACATTTAACCTATAGCTAGTTTTATCTTTTAATTTTGAACTTTTGAATCTGTTTGCTTTTATAATGAGCAAAACTTCTCGCTTTGACGGTGAAGGCTCGCCAAGAGAGAAATGGGGGTCTAAAATTCAAGGTCACCCCTCTCCAAGATTATTGGGTGTAATATGATTGTTGGCAATACCTGATAGGGCTTGCTAATACTTGGCAATTATTATGAATGAAGTGCACTAATAGCCGCTTTAGGACTACTATTAAAACATAGCCAGAAGTTTTAAAGTATTTAATATTTAGTTGTCCTTGTTGAAACTTCAAATCTAAAGACAACTTCGAAATTAGAAGTCTGCATTTGGAATGCATTTCAAACTTCAGACCTTCAAGAGGAACAGAAAACAACGTCAATAAGAGAGGTCCCAAGTTTGCCCCTGTAGCTAAACCTTAAGGCTAATTTGGTTGGAGAACAAGTTATTCCGAAATTAATTATTTCAGAATTAAGTATCTCGGGATTGTTATTTCACCTTCAATGTGCGACGAAAATATCACTCAACCCCGTGATTATTAATACGAGATAAATTATCCCACGATTTTAACTCAACTAAGCATGGAATAAACTCATCCTAAAATCAATCTCCAGATTAACAATCATTTATTCCTTGTAGCAAATGAGCCCTAAATACATTATAAAAACTAGTACTAGTATCATTTAGATAACGAATCTATAAGCGGCTACCCGGTACTATTTTTCTTATCATTTTTCCTCTGTTCCTTTTTGAGTTTTAACGAATTTCTCTTTAAGAAACAAAAGAGGAAATACAATTGTCTGACTGATTAGTTTAAAAGAATAAAGAGAGCAGTTAAACATTAGGAAAATTTGGGGCAATATAGTTGTAGAAGAGATGATTTAGGGCCCTCAGGCGTGCACAAATTGCATATGATTTTGAGTGACAAAAAATGTCTAGAAAAGGCCAAGCACACAAATCTTTCACTTTTGGTCACCTTTAAATAACAACCTCATGCACCATTCTTCTTTGCTTAACTTCATTTTTTTTAGTTGCCCCTAATCATCTTGTCATCTCAAGTGACACAGCCCCCATTCCGACCATCATAGGCGAATCAAAGATTTAAACTTTAAGAACTCGAGTTTGAAATCAATTTTTGTGTAATTATATAACGAAGTTCCTAATGCATACATAGGTTCTGAGTCAAAGCTACTCAATTAACACTTTACATTGGCCTTACTATCCATAAAATGAATACGGTGGAATTCATACAATTGAGTCAAATTGGGGTCAAGGCACGATCTTATATACAGTTCTATTTGTCTAGCTTCACGTACGAAATTTACTTGGTAGAAGCTTTTTCCTTTTTTGTCTTTGTTTAACTAGTTGCCCATTCCATTGTACAGTAGCTAAACAGTAATTTTAAATCCAGAGATTAGTATACAATTTATATTAGTAGGCGTTTGGCCAGGAATATTGTTCACCATATTTTAAAATACGTTTTCATTTTATTTTGAAAAATTTGTTTGGCCATAAATATTTTCGTAAAATATTTTCACAATATTTATATTTTTGAAAAACACCTCAAGATGTGTTTCCACTATTTTTGGATTCACTTTTTGCACTTTTTAATTTATTTTATTTCAAAAAAAATCTGAATTTTTTATTTTCATAAAATAACCCAATTTTCATAAATTTCTAAAAAATTTAAAATTTAGTATCACTTTGTATATTTTTTAACTTCAAAAATTCCTCATTTCCAAAATACAATGCTCAAACACAACTCTAACTCTATTTTCAACTTTATAAATATCAAATAAAATGAATACGTTTTTTATTTTATTGCCAAAAGGATCCTTATTATCTGTCAAACTCTTGTACAAGTTAATTGTTTTGTTTCAATAAGATGGAATAGCACTTGTCAGCGATAGTGAAGATGATGGTAAGTCATCTAAAGGAAAGGAGAAGATAAGTGTGAATGATGAAGGAGGTGCTCTTGTTCCTCCCAAAAAAATGAAAAAAAGGAATCGATCAAATGATGGAGAAGATGATGCTCAATCATCCAAAAAGAAAAGTAAAAAAGTTTCCTGGAAGAGAAAAATATTCAAATTAACTAATTTTGAGGTACATTGTTTGTGCTTTGTATGTATTAATTATGTCTGATAGATGTTCACTTGTTGTGTAGAATTTATGTATGTTTGAAATATGTGTGTTATTGATGTATATAATATGTGTCAGTGTAGTCTATGAAATATATTGGGTAGTGATTTTTGTGAAATTTAGTGCACATTGACTGTATAACTATTTGTATATCAGGATTGTATAGGAACTGTGTATAGTTTGAATATTTATACTGTATGAGTAAAATTAGTGTGCATTGATTGTATAACTAATTGTGCATCAGGATTGTATAAGAACTGTGTGTAGTTTGAATATTTATACTGTATGAGTATAATTACTGTACATTGACTGTATAGCTATTTGTGTATCAGGATTGTATAAGAACTGTGTATAGTTTAACTATTCATATTATAACTGTGTAAAATTAGCAACACTATTGTAGTGAATACTGTATTAGTAAAATTAATGTACATTAATTGTATAACTATTTGTGTATCAGGATTGTATAAGAACTATGTAGAGTTTGAATATTTATATTGTATAAGTAAAATTAGTGTATATTGGTTGTATAACTATTTGTGTATCAGGATTGTATAAGACCTATGTATAGTTTGACTATTTATATTGTAACTATGTACAATTAGCAACACTGTTGTAATGAATACTGTATGAGTAATGTATGTAGCTTTTTGAAATATTTATACCTAAAAGTACACTTATGTATTGCAGATTTGGGATTTATTTCTTGGTCCATCTGATCATTATAAGTGTCAGCTTAGCATGCACATAAACTGTGGTATTGTGACTGCGTTGAAATCTAAGTTGGACAAGAAGCAACTTGATTTGTTTAACAATAGTTGCTTTGGGTATTTCTTATCTTTACCAAATATTTTTTCTCAAAATCAACTTATCCATGGAATGTTGCTTACGGATTTATTTGTGAGAGAGATGATGAAATATGGATTAAAGTGAACAACACTAGGTTACGTTTTGGCTTACAAGAGTTTGCTATAATTAGCGGCTTAAAATGTACCGGAAATTACAATAATGAGTTTTCTATTAGTAAAGAAAGTAAGTTGATGGAGTTGTATTTTTCAGGAAAGTCCAAGGTTACAAAGCTTGATTTAGAAGAGTGTTTCATGGGAAAAAGTGGTGATATGATGAAGATGCTTTACAAATTTCTGTTTTGTTCTTAATTTATTCCTTTATTTTTCTGTCGCGTATAGTTATGTTATAACTAAGAATGATTTCTTATTGGTTGAATCTGGGAACTATGAAACATTTCCTCGGGGAAAATTATGTTTTCGTCTGATGTTGGAGTCAATGAAGTTTAAGGTTTATCAACGAAAAATTATATATCATTGTGTTGGTTTTCCTCTTGCATTTCAGTGTTGGTTTTATGAGTGTTGTCCTTATGATGATGGACATCTTGCTGACCGAGTGGGCGATGGTGTGCCACGTATACTGAATTAATTTGTAAAGTATAGACCAACATACAAGGAGGTCAAGTTTGCATTTTTTTATATTAGGCAAGAGCAGGTATATCGTTGTTTTAAATTGTAATTTATATATGCTTTGTTAAATTGTAATGTGCTTCTTAAATGTTAAGTGTTGTTTTGTATGTGCAGGTTGTGTTGCGTAACATTACGCCGACAGTTCTTGAAAAATAATCCTTCAACTACCTGATTTCAAACCTGTGGATACGGTTGTGCACTCTGTTGATTTGTCTAGCACCAGTAAACAAGAATGTAGTCAGTCGAGCTCAGATAATGAATTGGCACTTTTGAAAAGTGATGTTAAAATGGTATGTCGAAGGTTTTTATTAATATTTGTATGTTTTTGTTAATTGATGTGTTGACTTTTTCCTTTTATGTTTAGTTAAAGGAAAAGGTTTCCTCGATGGAGAAGTTTATGAAATCCTCATTTGAATTGATTTTTCGAACTCTAGATATAAAGAATGAGCCTAACGTATTCTTTTCCTGAATTTCTCTTGTTTTTTTAACAAAACTTATATACACTATTGTACTTATTTTATAAAGTTTTTTTTACAGGTTGGTAAATCAATTGGTGATAACAATGGTGACAACTCAAATAAAAAAAAAGATGAGACACGTAATGTTGGTGGTACAGGTGATGATCAAGTTAATGATCCACCTAATGTGGGACAACAAAATGATGTTGTACCGGAAGTGGATCATATAAGTGACAATTTGATGAATGATGTAGGGAAAGCAACAGATTGTGTAGGTGGTGACGTAATTGGGCATTTGATGAATGCCGTTAGAGAGAAAGTTACTTTTGTAGGTGATTGTGTAGGTGGTCATATCGATGTTGATTCTGCGGCTGAAACTTTTAAGGATGGTGCTTGGAAGAATTTTCTAAATTTTAATTTTTTGAAGTTCACACAAAGTTCAGGTAAAAATAAGGATATAGGGGAGGGTAGAAATAGTCAGGTTGATAGTGATTGGTCTAATTTTACTGATTCTGAAGTGTCTAAATTTACTCAACCTTTTCGTGATCAAAAGACACAAAAGAAGGTGATGTGGAAGTGCTTAGTCAGAATGAGCTTGATTGGTCAGAAATTTCAGACGCTGAAATTTCTAAGTTCACTCAACCCGATAAGAGTGTTGCAACAACTGGTGCAACTGATTTAGTATGTGATAATGTTAGAAAATTTGATGCAACTGTAAGTGATAATATTAAAGGAATTGAGAAAAACATGGTGGTTGTGTCTACTATGTTGGATGAAACACCTGTTATTCCTCGCCGATTACGTAAGCCAGCGGCAGTATGTGAATCTCCATTTTTGTCAAAATTTGATTTTGGTTGTGGTAAAGTTGAAGGTCAATCATCTAAGTGTGTAGAGAATGCCCATCCAAGTAAACGTGTCTTGTCTATAAAGCATCCTTTTGTGAAGAGTATTACGGAGCGAATTGATGATATGAAAGTGACATTAAAGTTTAACAGGTTTGTTGCGAGATCATTAAACAGATGTAAGTTTCTGTTTGAATTTTCTTTTTGTTTTACTTTATTTTATCATATATTACAATTTTTTTGACTATGGAGTTGATACTGTTAAAATGAAAGAGTGGTTCTTCACATTGGCATATCCAGGAGTACCGTTAATCGATTCAGTAAGTAATGAATTTGTTAGTTAAGTAGGTTATATATCTTTTATTTTTTACTTGATAGTGATAATCTAATTGGAATACTGAAATTTTGTATATGATGCATGTTATATAAGTTCTATGCTTTATTTATGCAGTACTTTATGTGCAGTTTATATGCAGCACTTAATATGCAATGTATATACAGGTCCTATGCAGTGTTTACACAGTAGATACATAGTTTAAATGCAGTAGTTGCTATTCATTATATATACAGGTCCTACACAGTAGATACACAGATTGTATACAGTAGTTGATATGATGCATGCTATATAAGTAGCTTGTATTTATATGATTTAAATTAGTGTTCTGTTTTCATTTTTAGCATTTTAACGTGGTTTTGTTGTTCGTATTTTTAGCATATTGATGTTATCTTTTACTATTTCCAAAAAAAAGTCAAAATACGGGCCTATTTGTGATTCAGTTAAATTTACAACCACCAATTATTAGTTTAACTGCTTGATTCAGACTTTGTATAAGCATTTTATGGATAACAATAGAGATGTAACAGTTATCACTCAAGAACATCAAATTGTTGAGTACATGCTTGGATTTTTTATGAGATGCAATGTCCCGTGGAATAGCGTTGACAATGTTCTTTTCCCAATTAATCTTGCTGAGGAGTTTCACTGGATTTTGGCGAGGCTATCTTTTAAAGATCAGTGCATATATGTGTATGATTCAATGCATGGTGCAAAGCATGTCGTTCGTGTTCAGAAATCAGTTGCAGCGTATTCAGAATTAATTCTACACTTTCTTTCTTATATTGAATTTTGGGAAAGTAGGAGCGATGGACTTCCAGTGGCTAATTCTTTTGATATTCGTATTGTTGATGGACTGCCAACGCAAGCTAACACGTAATATATTGAATGTACATTCAATTGCTCATTTTTACATACTTTTTATCAATTATACTGATGATGTATTATGTTTGCAGGGACTGTGGTGTATTTGTTGCTGCCTTTGCTAAGTATTTGCTTGATGGCCTTGAAATTTCCAATCATCTATATGATATTGATGCTATTCGTATTCGGTATGGTGTATTATTGTGGGATTATGGAAAGAAGAAACAAAGCCAATGTGCAGTTAGTGAAGATGAATCTACTGGTCGATTGTTGAAGAAAACGGATGGTGTGCAGCAAATTTAGTTAGAATGTCTTTGAAGCATAGATGTTAGATATGTTTTAGTGTTGAAATGCTTAGGGTTGTTTCTGTTTTGTGTTGATACACTCGGAGATTCTTATTATGAAATGTTATGCTGAATACTATATGTTTTGGTAATTAATACAATTTTGTACAATTGATGCTGAAATGTTAGTTTATGTTGATCACAGTTGATATTCAGTATATATGCAATATTTATTCTGTTCCTATATAGTTTAATGTCTAATATATACGCAGGTGCTATACAGAAATTACACAGTTCATATGCAGTACTTTATATGCAGTATATATACAGGTCGTATATAGTTGTTACACAGTATGTACACAGGTTATATGCAGTTTATATGCAATATTTATGCAAATTTATACTAACAAAATATAAAACTTACACATTGTTGACACAGGTCATATAAAATAGTTATATAGTTTAATAAATAATATATATACAGGTGTTATACAGAAATTACACAGTTCACATGCAGTACTTTATATGCAGTATATATACAAGTCCTATATAGTAGTTACACTGTCTGTACACAGGTCATATGCAGTATTTATGCAAATTTAAACCAACATTCCAATAAAATATAAAACTTACACATTGTTGACACAGGTCATATAAAGTAGGAGAAAATGGCCAAAAGCCTCCCCCAACCTTTAGCCCAAATCCCAACTATACACTTATACTTTGCGGGGGTCCTATGACCCCCTGAACTATTTTAAAATGGAATTATTACCTCCCCGAACTATTTTAAAGTAGAATATCTATCCGTCTAAAAGCCCATACCCAGATTTTATTTTAATTTATGGTCTACACGCGCTGCCACGTGTCATTTCACGTAATTCCACGTCATATTACTTTTTTTTTACTATAAAAAATTAATTCCACTTCATATGTCATTCAATTCTTCTTCTTCTGCTCTTCTTCTTCTATTTCTTTTCTTCTTCTTCAATGGCTTCTTCTTCTTCTTCTTCAATGGCTTTTTCTTCTTCTTCAATGGCATAATGAATCATATGGAATTCACACGATAGATAATCTTATCAAAATCAAATCAACAATTAATGTCCAAAAATATTCGGTTTTCACCAAATTCAATATTGTTTCAACATTCAAAATTTGATGTCCATCGGCGCTGGACAGTGACGGTGCCAGCAAAATTCAAAATTTTGGAGACTTTGTTTTTTTCGATGAATTTCAACATTCTCAACGTTAATCAATTTTTGGGGAGCTAAGGAATGATTCTAACCCAGAAATTAATTTGAATTTTTCAATCTAAATTGATTCAATATTCTCACGTAATTCGAGTTCTTGGATGCCATAAGAAGAAGAAGAAGAAATAAAAATAATAATTAAAATTATATATATTTATTTAAAAAATATTAAAAATAAATTTTTAATAAATTATTTTTGTTCTCACTCTCTTTTAAAGAGAGTGAAACACACTTTCTTGCCATGTCAGCGTTGGGGGTTAATAATTTTATTTTAAAATAGTTCAGGGGGATCATAGGACTCTCACAAGGTATAAGTGTGTAGTTGGGATTTGGGGTAAAGGTTGGGAGAGTTTTTGACCATTTTCTCTATAAAGTAGTTATGTAGTTTAATATCCAATATATATACAGGTGATATACAGAAAATACACAGTTCATATGCAGTACTTAATATGCAGTATATATACAGGTCCTATATAGTAGTTACACAGTCTGTACACAGGTCATATGCATTTTATATACAGGTCCTATACAGTAGTTACAATATTATATGAAGTATTTATGAAAATTTATACCAATATTTAGTATATATGCAACATTTATTCAGTTCATATACAGTTGTTACCCATTTTAAGCACACTATTTCTACAATTTTATACATTTATCCCAACCAGATAGAGAACTTATATATTGTTGTAATAAAGTATTTATATAGTTTATAAAAGTAGTTATATTCAAAATATAAAGGTGCTATGTATTTGCTAATTAATTTAAAAGATAAATACTAGTACTTATATATATTTAAACTGTATATAGGTATTATACATGATTGACACAGATGATATGCAGTTTTTTTAGGCATTGTAGCAGAAAAATTACAGTCCCCCAGCTCAGAGGATTTGATTAGTGCACCTCACCAAAGAATGTGGCTAAATGAAACACCATAATGCACAGATTTCTATAAGAGTAGAATGCATTTGAAGTAAAATAATATTGTTGCTATTACATTGCTATGAAAAGAATAGTCTTTTTTCAAAGAAAAAAATGGGAAAGATAAAAGTGCTCTTGCAGCAGTATCCTATTAGATTCTTGTTGGAGTATTTTCACATTTTCTTCGATTGTGTCCTGTTTTTCCACAGCGCCCACATGAAATTTGTTGCTTAAAGTAGTCCATAATGCCCTTTACTCGATTGTTCTTTCTTGGTCTTCCTGATTTTGGTTTCCAGATTGGTGGCAGTACTATATTAGCTGATATCTCTGCTGGAATGTGCCAAGCTGTATCATCAGGAAGTGGTATAACTGGAAGTTCATATACTTTCAAGAAGTTTTCTCTTGTGTAATATGGAACACAATAGCTTTGTAAGTCCATATGTGTGTAAGTTAGGACCGTCATAGCATGTCGACAAGGTATGCCATCTAATTAAAATTGTAGGCAGGAGTATTTTTTTTCACGCATGCAAATAATGTTTAGTTTTCCAGTTTCATCAATGACTATATAAGAATAGTAAGTAGAACCCATCACCTGCAATGTACAAATATATTAGTATATAGTGTGCACATTAGAATATGTAAGTGTCTGTGAAGTAGAAATAAGAAGTAATACCTTCATTTTATTTGATAGAATCAGATTTTCCCTCATTATTATATTGTATTTGTTTCCCAGTTCTGTAAATATTGCTTCTGAATGCTGTTTATGCTCATTATTCCATCTCATGACCAGATCCATTATAAATTATAGGAATTTTTTAATTGGCAGGTCTCTTGCATCTCTATTTTCTGAATTTAGGGACTCTACTATGTTTGAAGTCATGAACATCGACCTGTTGACATGGGCATGAGCTATGGACCATTTTTCATAGCCTATATCAAACAGATACTCCTTCACCTTATTATCGATTTTGTTTATGTCTTCCATAAGCCGATCAAAGTTTGTCTTTATGTATGTTCTGGCCATTGTAAAGAAGATCCCCTTTAATTGCTTTTGATTCTTCTTAAATCTACCCTTAATGTTGTTCCATAGATGGTAGATGCATATACAGTGAGCCACATTTGGATATATAAGTGCAGCATCTTTTAATATGTTGTCATGCCTATCAGATACTATGCACATGCCTTTTCTTTCACCAAAAGCAGTGTTAAACATGCGAAAAAACCATTCCCATGAAGCATCATTTTCAGAATCAACAACAGCATATGCTAGTGGCAAAATATGTCCTGATTAAACAAGTGGGAAAGTGTCTATCAGTGCATGCTAGCATATACATAATTTTGTCTTAAAAAATTTCATAAAACTCACTTGTTGCATCCAGCACACTAGCAGACAACATTGTTCCCTTGTATGCAGATTTCAGAAAAGTTCCATCAACAACAATGGTAGGCATACAATATCTCCATCCCCTAATTGATGTGCTCAACGCGACAAAAGCATATAAAAAGTGATTGTCTTCCGTTATGTATAGCCTTGTGAATGATCCAGGATTTATTGTGTTTACCATGTATAGGTAAGCTGGCAATTCAGCATAAGATTCACGCAATGAACCTCTGACCAGTTCAAGTGTTTTTTCTTTGGCTCTATATGTTTTTTTGTAGTTCATCCTAATTCCGTACAAGTTTGTCATTTCTTCTATGATCTCTGTTGGAGTGTATGTTGACTTTAGACTTAGAAAGTTGTGCTTCACCATTTTAGTGATGGTTAAAGAAGTAGCATGCCGTTGTGAAAGCATTCTATCCGCAATTGGACAGGTGTGATTATCAACAAATTTGGTCACCGTGAAAACTTCTGAATTTTGTTGACTTGAAGATCTAAAAGTCCAATTGCATCTCTGATTGATACACTTAAGATAGTACCTAGATACATTTATATACAATAAATGAATATGCAGTACACTGTTCATATCCAATATATATGCAGGTGCTATACAGAAATTACACAGTTCATATGCAGTACTTTATATGCAATATATATACAGGTCCTATATAGTAGTTACACAGTCTGTACACAGGTCATATGCAGTTTATATACAGTTCCTATATAGTAGTTACAATATTAGATGCAGTATTTATGCAACTTTATACCAACATTGGGACAATTAAATATAAAACTTACACATTGTTGACACAGGATATATAAAGTAGTTATATAGTTTAATATCCAATATATATGCAGGTGTTATATAGAAATTACACAGTTCATATGCAGTACTTTATATGCAGTATATATACAGGTCCTATATAGTAGTTACACATTCTGTACATGGGTCATATGCAGTTTATATGCAATATTTATGCAAATTTATACCAACATTCCAATAAAATATAAAACTTACACATTGTTGACACAGGTAATATAAAGTAGTGTTATAGTTTATACCTTGATGATGATGATTTTTTCACCTTAAATTAGAATCTCTCACGAATTTCATAATAGTTTATCACACTTGATATTGTATTTTTATCCCAGTACAGTTGCCCTTCTTCAACATCTCTATGAAATGGATCCTTAATTATCGATTCGGGTTGTTTTTCCATTTCTTCATCTTCAATTGTATAATAAGAAATAGGTATCGTATGAACTTGAATAGCAGTCGGAGATGTTTCGATCAAATTTCCAATTGAGGATTCTCCATTTTCAAATGTGTTTTGTAGTGTTATACACAATGAAAATTTATTTATATCCAAAAAAAAAAATTTCATCTCCATATAAAGTTTAACACTCATATAATTGTAAATAGTCATAGATCCACTCTTTACAATGCATTTTACTGTCGTTAAATCAGAATTTCTCTCTAGATTCAACTGCTTATACAGTTCATCAACAAAATATTTGTACCTGCAATCCGAATTCAAAAGTAGTCCATTGATTGAAAATTTTTCAAACTGTACATCACTTAACCACTCTCCTCCGTATTGTAGCATAATTGGAACTAAAATCGAACTTGAAGCCATAATTTCGTATCAACTGAAGCTAATTGTGAATGAAAAAAACTTTTTGAAGCTAATTGACGGAGGATATTGTTTATTTATATACAAGTTATGAAGGTATTTTAAGGTAATATGGTGTATTTGAAAGAGGATTTGTGAGGTTTTAATGGAAAGGAATCCTGAGGTAAAATTGGGGAAGGAAAGTGTGAGTTTCAATTGAAAAGAAAAGAAATATATTATGCGATTTTTGCGGCTTTTTAGCGGTGATTAGAAGATGGTTAGAATATGATATTATTTTAACAGCTATTAAGTGGGAATTAAAAACAGGGGCTATTTTTGTGGAATAAATTTTAGAAGAAGGGCTATTTTTGTCCTTCTCCCTACCTATTACGGGTACTCTTTATTGTTTAAATTTACTAGTTTAGGTGTACGCGCTCCGCACGTATATTTTATTTTATTGAGTTCAAATATTGCACTAAATAAGATATTTGTTCAAATAATAAAGATGAATACAATAATTAAATTCTACATCTTTTGAAGATTTATTTAATTAAAATTAACCCTTTCCAAAAATATTTATCAAATCCGATTGGCATTCATCTACCATATGTAAACTGCAACAAACAATATGATGATTAAGACATCAAAACAACATAATTAAATCTAACCTTTACACAAAAATTTTCTCAAAGTCGTCTGACACTCATCTACCACCTCTGAACTATAACAAAATAATATGATAGAGATATAAAAATAATACAACTAAACTTAACCTTTACACAAAAAAAATTTCAAAAAGGAAATATCAATACTTTACAATTAAACCTAACCTTTATCTAGAAAATTCCTCAAAGCCGGCCGGCATTCATCTACTACCTGTAAATTCATGTACCACCTGTAAACTACAACAAAATAATATAATAGTGATCACAAAGTTTCAGTTCTGATGAAAATAATTCTTGTTTGAGCAAAAATTTTGACCCTAAAGAATGATTTGAATGAAAATAGAGAGAATATATATATATATACATATATGTGTGTGTGTGTGTGTATATATGTATATATATATACATACGTTGAATTTTATTATGTTGACAAAAACAGTGAAGAAATTCAGGGTTAGAAAATTAAGCATCGATCAATCTAGACATGCAACCGGATCAAGTTAGATAAGCATCATATTTTTTCAATGAGTAAATCGATTTCTTCGGTAGTTTAGCATACATCTCAATATTTATACAAGTATTTCCTTAATAGAGTCCTATTTTAGAAGTATTTTTCTATCCTATTTTAGGAATATTTTTCTAATTGATCAGTACAAAGAAAAAATATTAATTGATTCCCCTTCATATATTTTAGAAGTCTCATATATTTTAGGAGTTTAGTTAATATAATAAAATTAATTAAATAATAAATTGAAGAAAATAGTGAAAAAACAGTTTTGTCTAAAGGGGTCTTTTAATGAAGTACAAAAAGTTCAAATCTATTATAAATGTATTTACATTATAGTGAATGTCTATCAAGATCTAATAACATCTATCAAGATCTAGTTGATATCTATCAGGATTTGAAGTATCTGCCTTTTAGTCATAAACTAAGAGTATTCTCCCCTATAAATAGAGGAGTTTTGTTCATTTTATTCTCAATCTTATAATCTTTCATCCCTCAAGAGAAATAATAATTACTCTCTCTATTCTCTCTACTTTTCTTGTTTGAGGAATCCATCTTTGTGCATCAAGATATATTCATTAATCGTATACCGCACATCAAAAAAATTTAGATGAAATATTTGGTTCATGATCTTGAACCAATTAAGAGGGAAGAAATAATCATAATCTATTGGTCTAATGCATACAAGTGCTATTGTATACAACATATCATATTTCAGACCAACACATGAAACTTTGTTCTCATTAGCAATGATTTAGATATTTATCGAAAGCATTCAATGTCAAACCATCATCATCAAGATGAATTGTCTTGATTATACAATCTGAAAGTCATGTTCTTGACTCAATTTTATTGAGAAAGCAATTTTATGAATGTCAAACTGCAGGTTGACAATGAATGTACATGTGATCATCTTATTGATGCATCTTTTCAACATATCACATGATAGGTGAACGAGCCTATATTCACCCTTTATACTTTTCAGATTCTAAGGGATCAAATCCCAACGTTAGTTGGTCCAACCAACTTATCATGAGAACAAGCAACATTAAAAGCTCATGAAGAAAGTTTGAATTCTTTAATATGTATTTAATACTTAATATGCATATCTTTAGGATGTCGCAATCGTTCATATCAATTTATGAACTTTTATACTAGTAAACTCCAAGTTTACCATGACATGTATTTTTTACTTTAGTAAATTTTAGATTTACTATTGCATAAATAAATTTCAGATTTACTACTTTAAAAGTAGATTTCAAAATAACTCTTCTCATTTATTCTGCCTCTTTCGGAGGTAAGCTGTGATACCATCACAATCAAGTACACGTTTGTATTGATAAGTTTTACTAAATATCATCACATTCACCCAAGGAATGGATCTATGCTTATAACAATTAAAATTTTCATTTCCATGAATGAAATATAATCGTGTCTTAAGCCTATCAAATTGATAGTTTATAACCTCTTTTATGATATTGCTACTTCAGAAGCAAATCGAGGCATACATATGATTGAGAGAATTTTTCTCTAACACATCTTATGATCATAATATGCGTGTGAAAATATCATCATTTTTTATGATCATTATCATATTGTCCCTCCACGCGTATATTCGTGCATTCAATACTTTTCTTCTTTCAAACATATTATGCATTACTATCACATACATTTCAAGAATGAAGTTGTCATATTTCAGACTTATCATATATTGCTACCACATTCACTTTATGGAATGGAGCATATTCAATGGGACATATTTCATGACTTTTCATTAAAAATATATTATTTTTCCTTAGCCATCATAATATCATCAATATGGTGCATTGAGATTCAAACTCAACGTCTTATCCATATAAAGGCATCTTAGGCATAAATCGATAGGACTTAAACTCAACATATTATCATCTCTTTTGATAATATTGTTCTTGAGGAATAAATTTAAAACATAAATGGTTCCAAATCAATTATTTTTTCTCAAATCCAACAATAATTATATCATTAGTAGCAAAAGACAAATAACATAAGGAATTACTAACCTTACCTTTAGATTTATAATCTCACCTTGTTTGGCAGAGTCTCATGCTTTTGATGTGATAGGACTTGAATCCATTGACTTACTCACAACTAATGACATAATATGCCAAAGTACATCAAAATTCACTATCAGGCCAATAGGGCTTTTTAACGAAAATCATTAAGGCTTTAAATCATTGAAATCCTTTTCCAGTAAAGAAATCCTCTGGAGAAAAGAACCTACGACATCATTAACACTTAAGGATGCTACCAACAATATTTTATCATCTCAATTGGTTAGAGATTCGTGCTCTTTTTCCTTCAGTAGATTTTTTTTCACTAGGTTTTTTCTAGTAAGGTTTTAACGAGGCACATTATCTATCAATTAGACATTCAAGGGGGAGTGTTATAAATGTATTTACATTATAGTGAATGTCTATCAAGATCTAATAAGATCTATCAAGATCTAGCTGATATCTATCAGGATTTGAAGTATCTGCCTTTTAGTCAGAAACTAGGAGTATTTTCCCCTATAAATAGAGAGGTTTTGTTCATTGTATTCTCAATCTTATAATCTTTCATCCCTTAAGAGAAATTACAATTACTCTCTGTATTCTCTCTACTCTTCTTCTTTATTCTTTATTATTTTATAACACGTTATCAGTACGAAAGATTTCAATGATTTGAAGCCTCAATGATTTTCGTTAAAAGGCCATATTGGCCTGATAGTGAATTTCGATGTACTTTGACATATAATGTTGCAACAAAAGTCATGTAAGATAGTGAGGATCTTGAACCTCAATCTGTCACAGAATGTCGACAAAGAAATGACTGGCCAAAATGGCAAGAGGCAATTCAATCTGAATTGAATTCACTTGCCAAACGTGAAGTTTATGGACCTATAGCTCAAACACCTAATGGTGTTAAGCCTGTTGGCTATAAATGGGTCTTTGTATGAAAAATAAATGAGAAAAAAAAAATACAAAGGTATAAAGCACGCCTTGTTGCATAAGGTTTTTCACAACGGCCTGGTGTCGATTATGACGAGACATATTCACCAGTTATGGACGCAATAACATTGTATTATCTTATTAGTTTCATTGTCCATGAGAGATTTGAAATACATTTGATGGATATGGTAACAGTCTATCTATATGGATCACTTGATAATGAGATATACATAAAAATTCTCGAAGGATTTAAAATGCCAAAAGCATATAGTTCAAAGCCTCGAGAAATGTATTCCATTAGATTGCAAAGATCATTGTATGGTTTGAAGTAATTTGGACGCATGTGGTATAACCGTCTTAGCAAATATTTATCTAAGGAAGGTTATACGAATGATGAAATTTGTCCATGTGTTTTCATAAAGAAAACAACGTCGGAATTTGTTATACTTGTTGTCTATGTCGATGACACAAACCTAATTGGAATGCCAATAGAGCTTCAAAAGGCAATTGATTACCTAAAGAAAGAATTTGAGATGAAAGATCCCGAAAAGACAAAGTTATGCCTTGATTTACAAATTGAGCATTTGACAAACGGTATCTTTGTCCATCAATCTGCCTACACAGAAAAGATGTTGAAATGATTCTCTATGGATGGAGCACATCCATTAAGTACTCCGATGGTTATTCGATCACTTGATGTGAATAAGGATCCATTCCGACCTCAAGAAAAGAACATATCTTAGTGCAATTGGTGCATTAATGTATCTTGCAAATACTACAAGGCCTGATATAGCCTTTTCAGTTAATTTGTTAGCAAGGTATAGTTATGCTCCTACTAGGATACATTGGAATGGGATCAAACACATATTACGGTATCTAAAAGGGACTACCGATATGGGCTTATTTTATTCTAAAGATTGCAGTTCCAATCTTGTTGGTTATGCTGATGCTAGGTACTTATCTGACCCACATAATGCTCGATCTCAAACAGGCTACGTGTTCATATGTGGGGGTACTGCCATATCTTGGAGATCAACAAAGCAGTCTATCGTAGCCACTTCATCGAACCATGCTGAGATTATTGATATTCATAAAACAAGCCGAGAGTGTGTGTGGTTAAGGTCCACAATATATCTCATTCAAAAAAAATGTGGCTTGAAATGTGACAAAGTACCCACGATTTTACATGAAGATAATGGGTACGATAGATTCATAAAAGGAGATAAAACGAAGCACATTTCGCCAAAACTCTTCTATACACATGAGCTCCAAAAGAATGGTGATATTGACATACAACAGATTCGTTCAAGTGACAATGTGGCTGATTTATTCACCAAGTCTCTTCCAACTGCAACTTTCAATAAGATGGTGCACAAGATCGGAATGCAAAGGTTCAAGGATGTTCTTATTAGGGGGAGCTAATACGCGTTGTACTTTTTTTCCCTTACGAGGTTTTGTCCCACTAGGTTTTCCATGTAAGATTTTTAATGAGGCAACCTATATGCGTATTGTTAGACATTCAAAGAAGGGTGTTATGATATATATCAATTAGAGTGAATGTCTATCAAGATCTATTTGATGTCTATCAGGATTTGATGTATCTGTCTTTTAGTGTGAAACTAGGAGCAAATTTTCCCTATAAATAGAAGGGCTTCCTTCATTGTAAATCATCCCTCAAGAGAAATAACAATTACCCCTTCTTCTCTCTCTTCTTCTTTGTTCTTTATTAGTTTATAACAAAATCACTTTTCTAAGGATTTTCACATTTTTTATATATTATAAATATAGATTATAGATTATAGATAGATTATAGATATAGATATATATGTCTTACTTATTTCCTTTTTAATCTATTTCATAAAACAAATGTCACTTTTAATAACCTTTTTAATCTATTTCATAAAACAAATGTCACTTTTAAGAACTAGTAACTTTATAACTTCGATACTTCCACCTAACGTATTTAAGAACACAAGAGATATATGCATTTGGGTATATTATACACACGATCGACAACAATGTCATACATTGTATTGAAACGAGGTGGATGAAATGAAAGCTTATATCTAATGTCTTGTGCGGTAAGAATGTGTCGCTAAGTGTTATAGGTATGTTTTATAAAAGAGGAGTTGTTAAACTAGCTATGTTGTATGAGGCACAATGTTGACGGGTCACAAACTCGCATGTCCACGAGATGAAAGTAACAGAAATAAGGACGTTTAAATAGATGTGTGGACATATTACTCAAGCTAAGATTAAACACCAAGATATTCAAGACAAGATGAGGAAAGTGAGATGAGATGGTTCAAGAGAAAATGCCCAAATACCCCAAAGAGGAGATGTGTGAGGTTGTCTATAATTGGTCCAAATAAAGGTAAAAGGAGGTAAAGAAGAATTGAAGAGAGGCAATTAGACAGAATTCGAAATACCTGCAGCTTACCAAGAACATGACCCTAGATAGAAAGATATAAAGATCAAGAATTAGGATAAAAAATTAATAAACAATCGCGCTAAATATTGGTATTCTCTATTGTACTCTATTTTCTTCTTGACTTGCTATGTTTTACTTGAAACGATGGTCTGTCGAAAATAACATCTCTACCCTCATAAAGAAGGGAAGGGGGGGTAAGGTTGGTACACACCAATCTCTCCATACCTCACTTGTTGAATTTCACTAGATATGTCATTGTACACACATCTTTAGTTTAACTGTTTTAAGACTGCACAAAATTCAAAAGTTTTGCTTTATTTTTTTAAAACTATGTATCCAATCAAACTAAGGCCTCATTTGTTTGCACTTAATGGAGGTCTGAATCTGAATGGTTCAGACTTCAGGCCATTAAGTGTATTTGTTTTTTATTAAGATTTTAGCTCTTAATAAGTTTGAATAGGTCTTAATCATTCAGATCTAGAAACAAGTCTTAATAGGTTTGAAGAGATATTCTGGTGTTTGATAATATTCACCACTCTATTCATAATCAGCAGTCACCACCACTAACCACCTCTGTCACCGCTATCATTGTCAACCACCACCGACCACCTCCACCATCACAACCACCATCGACAACAAATATCGCTACCAACTACTATTGTCAACTGCTACCGCACTTACTACCTCTATTATTCTATTATATTCACCGCCACCACCGGCGTCGACAACACCACCATCATCAATCACTACCGGTCAATCCCTACGATCGACCAACTCATCTATCACAACTAGGACCACCACTAACTACCACTAATACATCACAACCTCCACATATTCTTCAGCCGCCACCACCATTGTCACTAGTAACGTCACCTCTACCACCACTTCAACCACTACCATCGCTACAATTTATCTCTACTAACAACCATCTCCACCATCCCAACAAACAACATCTCCAACTAGCACCAACACAGCATCAACCATCATGCATTCATGTTTCAGCCAACACAATCAACACCTCAAACTACTAACATCAAGCAACGTCACATCACCACCACCACCACCACCATCAATCGCTACCTTTATAACAGTCACTACAATACCAACCATCACAACTATCACCACCAATATTATTTATCACCAACATCAATCGTTGTCACTGCAACCACCATTATAAACCATCTCCATTATCGCTAACAAACATAAATATTTTTTCTCAATCAAATAATAATTTTGTTGTATTAAATTACATACTTTTATAATACATAATTAATTTTTCATTTGAATTGTATTTTTTATTTTATTATATATACAAATAAATTTTTTTTGCACATTCAGATGTTGAAAAACAAACAGTCTTAATTATTCAGTTTTCAGATCTAGAGACAACATCTTAATCATTCAGATGTGTATTCAGATTCCGACGTCTGAATCTTAAAAAAAAAACAAATGCACCCTAATTCTAATGGGTTAGTTACTACTTCTATTAGCTTGTTATATAATATTTATTATAGTAATTTACCTGATGTAATTACCTTTTTTTATTGCTGTAATTATCTTACAAGTAACATAATTGTGCGCATATTGCATATAAGGTCAATAAGTAACAGAAGCAAAATTTTCAGAGATGATTTAAAATATAAAAAAATAAATACATCAAGAAGCAAACAGGATTTAACATTTATTATTATATAGATAAAAGATGATTTTAATATTATATATACTGTGTAATTTTACGATAGCTCTGCCCCTACCATCCGTATGTAAACTCAATTTAAAAGAAAATTGTTGCATGTTCAGGGGCTATAATGAGCTAGCTATACTTGATTAAACAAAAGCAACAAAGAAGAAAAGAAAACTCTTGCTCATTACTGAGCATAATATTTATGAATAAAGATTTCCCCAACAACTTATTATTACAAAACCATGTGAGAGGAATCATGGATGCTAACAAATATAAACCACATGTAGACATCTTGTAATTTCTCTTCCTTGTATATATTCATCAAGCCTTGTATTATAAGTAACATGTTATCATCTCCTTTTATTCTATAACTTCCAGTATGACAAACTTGGTCACTACTTTGTTTATTCACTTTTGCTTACACTTGTTCCTTTGCACTAACCACAGCAAATATGCTGTGGGTTTTAGACCACAACAGCAAGGAGGAAGATCAACAAAATTCTCTGACTTCAAGGTTTCTTCTTATTTTACTTTTATTAAACATGTGGTATTTACTTCTCACTTGATTCTTTTTTTTCCTTTTTCAGGTGCAAACTACTAGAATTACTAAGCTATGTAATACCAAAGATATTCCAACCATCAATGGGATGTATCCAGGTCCAGTTGTTTATGCTCAAGAAGACGATAAAGTTATCGTCAGAGTCACCAATGAATCCCCATACAATATCACAATACACTGGTAACTAATACTAAAAACTCTAGATTTTCTTTGCTTACATCTTTGGCAAATTATACTTACCTGAGCTTCCAAGATTTCATTAGGCATGGCATCCGGCAGAAGCTATCATGTTGGTCCGACGGCCCTTCTTACGTTACACAATGCCCCATACAAACTGGACAAAACTTCACCTATGAGTTTACTCTGGTACAACAGAAAGGCACATTTTTCTGGCATGCTCATGTTTCCTGGCTTCGAGCCACTGTTTATGGTGCCATTGTCGTTTATCCTAAGAAGGGGATCCCTTACCCTTTCAAGTTCCCCTATGGAGAGCACATCATTATTTTAGGTACATTGATTCAATATAGTTATCTTTCTTTTCCAGACTAATCTAAGTTCTAAAGAGCTTAAACTCTTAATTTCCAGAGAGCTTCTCAAGAGATTTAACTTTCATACACCGACTTTCTAAAAGCTTTTCAAACTTGGGAATTTTACAGGAGAGTATTGGATGAAAGACATGGTGCAAATTGAGGAGGCAGTTTTAGCAAGTGGCGGAGCCCCACCACCAGCTGATGCTTTTACCATCAATGGCCAACCCGGACCTAATTATAATTGCTCTGCTAATGGTAATCTTATACGTACATTACTCAACTCAGGGGCGGACCTACGTTATAATTTGGGGTGCTTCGGCACCCACTAAACTCGAAGCGGAATAGGTATAATTATATATAAAATATACTAAAATAGGTATAAAACATATAAAAGCACCCACTCTAACAAAAAATTAGTTGGGTGCACTGACATTTATATTGATCTTAAGGTACTTCATTGGAAGTGTTGACTTGGGTTTGAACCTCATTAAGGTCATTTTTTATTTTTCCTCAGTTTTTTAATTTTTTAAGCACCCACTGTGCTTAAATTTTAGATCCGCCACTGACTCAACTTTTACTTTCAACTCAAATAGAACAGGAAAAAATGGCAAAAGTTGCTGCATTACATCACGTTTTTACTCCTTTTGTCCCAATTTATGTAATGTAGTTTCGTTGGGTAGGAAGTTCCAGAAAGAACAAAACTTTTGAAACTTGCGACCTAAAACAAGCCATAGATGCTTGTATGACTATAAATATCTCATTAAGGGTAAAATAAGAAGCTCCAAGTTAAATTGTTTTTAAATATAGAAATGTATAATTCTTTTTGGGACAAACAAAAATGGAAAGTGCATAATTGGGACAGAAGGGGTGCTTTAAAATCGTTTATGTTAGCTAAAAAGGTGTTCATTATTTGTTTCAGATATTTATAAATTAGATGTGGTTCCTGGGAAGACATACTTGTTAAGGTTAATCAATGCAGCTTTGAACCAAGAGCATTTCTTTGCAATTGCAAATCACAAATTGAAAATTGTTGAAGTTGATGCAGAGTACACAAAGCCGTTGACCACGGAACGGGTCATGCTCGGACCGGGTCAAACCCTAAACGTCCTAGTCAGAGCAGATAAACCCATAGCAAGATATTCAATGGCGATGGGACCTTACCAATCTGCTAAGAATGTCACATTTCAAAACATAACATCAATAGCTTACTTCCAATATTTTGGCGCCACAGCAAATGACCTAAGTTTACCTGCAGCTTTACCACGTTTTGATGACAATCTTGCTGCTAAGACAGTCATGGATGGGCTTAGAAGTCTTAATTCTGCCACTGTTCCTAAAGATATTGACAGAAACCTATTCGTTACAATTGGACTAAACGTGCAAAAATGCCAGTCCAAGAATCCCCAAAAAGATTGTCAAGCTAAAGGGGGTGGGGTCATGGCTGCTTCCATGAATAACATCAGCTTTAGTAAACCTAACATCTCAATTTTGGAAGCTTACTACAAGAACATCAGCGGGTACTTCACTCAAGATTTTCCGGGGGTACCCCTAAAGTTCTATGATTTTGTGAATGGGGCACCTAATAACCCTCCCACTGACACAAATTCTCTAAATGGAACTAGGACCTACGTCCTTGACTATGGGACCAGGGTTCAACTGATCCTACAAGACACCAGCACAGTCTCCACAGAGAACCACCCCATTCATCTTCATGGCTACAGCTTTTATGTTGTGGGTTATGGTACCGGAAACTATGATCCTGATACAGCCAACTTCAATCTGGTGGATCCACCATATATGAACACAATTGGAGTTCCAGTAGGTGGATGGGCTGCCATTCGATTCGTTGCTGACAATCCAGGTAATAAATTAAAAACTAAGTTTCATCTGCTATAATTATTATAATGTGTTGTACAAAACTCATGGATGGACCATTTTCATGCACAGGGGCATGGTTTATGCACTGTCATTTGGAGATACATCTATCTTGGGGCTTATCAGTGGTGCTCATTGTGAAGAATGGGGAAGGGCCATTAGAAAGACTTCCTCATCCTCCAGCAGACTTGCCAAGATGCTAGATATATGTGTTTATTAGGGTGGTGGTTGACAACAACAAACCTGGAAAGTTTATATGTTCCCAATTGGAGATTCTTTGACCCACCAAGTGTGCAATAGCCGATACCTAAGTTGCGCGGACTCTTCACTTTTAATGCCGCACCCATGTTGGATTCTCCAAAAATACACTACTTTAGGAGAATCTGACACGCACCAGTTGACATTTTTGAACAGTCCGAGCAACATAGGCCGATATACTGCTTTTTGTTTTTTCGAAGAATTGGCATTTGTTGACATTTATAAGTTTGTGTAATAGAATCGGAACTGGGTCTTCCCAAGTCATCCCGTTTGTCTTTTGCATCATCAAAAAGCTGCCTTCATGTGGCACACAGACAGACATGCAGGTAGGAAAATCTACTCAGTGTCCCTACTCCCCGCAAAAAAAAAAAAAGGAAGAAAAAGTAGGTAGGTAGAGTTTTGGAACAGGAAATTGGAAAATGATTGATCATAATAAGACATAATAAAAGCCCAAATGGTAAGTATGGGAATTGAGAGGCTGGCGGGTAGTGCCATTTTCTCTTCCAAGCTCATTGAGAACAAAAACCGTTTAACTCCAAACGTACATTTAGCCTTTAGGTAGCAGATAACCAACTAATTACCTTTAAATACTCAGCATTTGACATATCCTTCAAGTACATCTGGCAAGTGCTTAGCACAAGCATTTGGTCATTAAATTGGCACAACATTTCAACCATGAACTTTGTCAATTTATCATACTGATAAATCATAACTCACAAGATAGAAAAGGGTTCCATTGGAGAAATTTGAAAGCTACCAGTATTCTCCAAATAAAATGTTCTGAATGGTGGGTGGCTTCCAGCAAGCGACAAAGAATACTGGGGACCACAAACAGAAAGTGAAAAATTAGAGGTTAGATAGAGGTACTTTAGTACACATGTGCTTCAAATTCAGCTGATTGCTTTCATCAGGCACTGTAAAATCAAACAAATCCATTTTTAATCCACAATAGAAATAGTCACAGATCATACTCTTTAACAACTCAAAGAAACCCCCTGAGAACGGGGGAAGTGTCTATAAACTTGATAGACTCCATAACTTGCAAGGCTCAACCAACTCTCAATGTGACAGTCTTGGTAGATAACTAACCGAATATCAATATAAATAGGCCCTTTACTTTTACAAAGAGGGATAATCATCTAGCATGCCCTTCCTTGGCGGCGCTTCTTGCTCAAATGAGTATTCCACAATCTCATTAAACAAAGTAACAGCCTTTTTGCAGCCTCTGATTGGAATAACTTGAAATACTCGTTCGGGCAAGAAGCTTTGCAAGGAAGGTTGACCTATTTACTGAGATTTCTCAGAAGCAATATCGTGGTTCAAAACATAGATCAATATAGTACAGATCAGACGTAGAGCACACAATGAGAATAACAGCAGAGGTCTTTCATAGCCAGGTATGCAAAACCACGACTAATTTAACATACAGAGTTTTCTTATCTCTCATAATTCTGACATCAAATTTCTATAATGTAATGGAGATCGTATTACATATGAAATATTTTTTGCTTATTCAGTCAAAGAGAACAATGTTCCTTTCAAAATTATCTCAATAATACAAAAAAGATTCATTACAGTGCACACACCAATAGTCTGATTGGGATAATCTGTGAGATGACAAATCAAATATCAAGGGTTGACTTTATTTTGTGTCCAGAAGTTCTCACCGCTGACACTTCGTCCAGTTGAAAATGCTAGCCTCTCATTACTCTTCAAGTTCAGATAATCAACCTGCAAGTAACACAAATACTAAAAAGTTACAGATCCACATTTTCCTTCATGAGAGTTACATGAACAGGGAAAACTCAGACCTTCTCAGGGTCCAGAACTAGAAGGCAGAATGCATCAACTGGACCAGCAGAGGGATCCAATGAATCGTTTGATGGTTGTTCATCTAGAGAAGGAAGCCCTGGAGTAAGCCCCAAATATTGTAGTCTTGATCTGACAGAACCAGCAAACCAAGCTACCTCCCTTTGCTGAATTGTTATCATCAGAATATAAAGAAGAAACTTTATTACTTACCAAGAGAAATAATTTGAGGCAGTGACTTTAATTATGCATTAAATTGATGAACTAGATCTCTATTTTATACAGATAAACACCACATAGTGATGTCTCTGCTTTATAAGTATCAATATCTTAAATATACAAGGCATCTCATCACGTTACCAGTTATTAAGCTAATGTCATTTGAAGCAATAGACAATACTGATCACTTTCGAAATGTTCTGAACTGATCAAGTAGCTTTTTATGCAGTATTGTACCCAATTATGTTGATTATATTTTTATCTTTGAAATAAAGAACGGAAGTAAATACAAAACTGAACATATGGATTGTCAGATAGTTCAAGGATATCTAGAGCCGAAGTATATAAACAATAGAATTTTTGTTGAAAGTTCTTAGCACAATCAGAAATGCAAGGTAATTGTAATTTGAAACACAACAAAGTGCTGAGTACGACAAGTTTCTGAATGCATTTGTTGCTTTCCAGCTGGAGCTTTTAACAAATCTTAAAGTAAGAGAGTGACACTTAATTCTAGATAGAGGCATTTTCTCTAAAACTGGAGGTGATTGGAAGTCTTAGATATGTTACCAGTAGAACAAAAATAAACTCACGAATTATCGCATTTATAGGCAAAGATAAATGAAATAGTAAGGATTTTCCGGAATTACCCTAAGTTTATCTGGGTCAGAGTTTGATGCATCAATCATCTCGACTCTTCCATGAATTCGGAATTGTTCCCAAGTTACAGTGAAATACCAGCACACCTGAATCAATACAAGATTTGTTCAAACGGCGTCGGATTAATTATAGAATGTTTCACATTTTTGTAAAAAAACTCACGGGGAGCAACTTTGTTGTGCATTTACACATTAAGCACTAAGGGCCAATTCAGAAGCTATAAAAAAGAAAGGAGCTGAATCATTTTATAATCTATTCAGCAGTATTGAATTTGCAAAACATCATACCTCTGCAAATGGGCAATGCTTAAGATCTTCAATCTGCACTGATTCAAGTAAACTGCCATCAGTTCTAAGCATAATTCAAAATGTAAATGGAAAAAACTAAAGATCAATCATACTCTGGGGTCCCATTTTATGGGACAGTTGTATTGTTTGAAAGGCCATGGTGTAAAGGAAGCTTATTTTATTTATTTAAAAGTAATGATTGTAGATGAGGGCCTATCGAAACAACTTCTCTACTTATCAGGCAAGGGTAGGCAGGGATAAGTTCTGTATACGCCACCCTCCCAAGACCCCACTTTATGGGATTATACTGGGTATGTTGTTGTTTTTAGATTAATGATTGTGGAAGATAATATCAAAGTAATAGTGCAAAGCTAGGGTACCAAAAGGAGGTTATCCAAACCCCCTTCTTCAAAATTACACCATATATACAAGGTAATAATTATTTATTCTTTCATGTGTTTACTTCTTTATATTTTAAATCCTGTTAATGAAAATCCTGACTCTATCACTACCATCATATTACAACGATAACAACAACAAACACATCCAGTATAGTCCCACAAGTAGGTTCTAAGGAAATTTGTGGGCATTCCAAGAATTGAACTCGAGACCTCTCGCACCCTAAGCGAGAATCATACCACTACCATCATATTGTTTTGGTTTCCCATACTGTATATTACTTGAGATGTAGCCCGAATAATCTGTATTTGCGCCAGATAGGGTCAATTCGGGGTTAGCAGTCGCTATCAAGGATTTTCCATATCCAGGACTCAAAACCGAGACTCTGGTTAAGGGAAGAATAGCACCATCCACTGCACCACATATAAAAAGTTCTAATATTTGAATAGTTTATGATATGAATTCTTGAAAGTTTCAAGCTAGCGAAAAATAGAATGGTTAATCAAACTTTTAAACTTTTCCTAACAAAAACAGTAAATTTCCAAAATATCAGCCCTAACATAGAAAAGGGTATACAGAACTACACACCTTACGGCTTCGTGAGTCACTATTAATTTGAATCTTATCAGTACCATCTTGAAATCCTCTACATTAAAAACAAAAATAAACAAATTATCCACAGCGAAAATGATGAAATCTCTGAATTTATTTAGCATATATAAGTTTAAAGGGGTGAAAAACAGACCGAAAGACAACAGTTCGATTAGAGGGTCTTCCATTCGATCCAACAGTTGCCTAATTCAAGAAACAAAAACTTAGAAGTACATCATAAACAACACATTTTATTTTCTCTGCAATATTTTTTGTAATCAAACAACCTGACACAAATGCAAAGTAAAACAGTATAATAGACCCTTGTGGTCGAACCATTTCCCGGACACTATGCATAGCAAGAGCCGTGGGCTGTCTATTTTGTTTTTTTAATGAAACATGAAAAAATATTAAGTAAGGCGGCATCCAATAAAAATTTATGATCCAAACCCTTGTTGTCCAACTCTTTCCCCGGACCAGCGAATAATGAGAGCTTTCGTGCAAGGCTGCCACTTCAGTTTTTTAATGAAACAGCAGAAATGTAAAGTAACGCCGAGTACAATAGATCTGTCTAACCTTTTTCGAAACTCATGCACAACAAGAGATTTGAATAGAGGTGTCAAAACGAATCCAAAATGAGCTGACTCATCCAATCCGTTCAATATTTAATGGATTGGGTTCAAGATAATTTACTATTGGGTAAAATCTCAACCCATTTTTAAATTGAGTTCATTTCTCCAGTTCAACCCGTTTAATAAAAAATGATTTTCTTAACGAAATTAGGAAAAACAAACAACAATGTATCATTCCACTCTCAAAATGACCCACCTCACCTAACCCCAACGCCATTACACCCCAGTTTACCCCACCTCGCCTTCATTAAATATATTATTTTTATTTCTTAAAAAACTTTTTATAAATTATTTTTTTTGCCCTCACCCTCACCTCATTCCCATCCCCTTCCTACCCCAAACCCCCACCCCCACGTCCAGCCCAAAAAATTAATTCTTTTAATTTTTTAAAAAAATTAAAAATCTTTTTTACCTCACGATCAAAATCCTACCATCCCCTTCACAGCATCCCCTGCCCCTCTCAAAAATGATATTTTTTCTAAAACTTTTTTTAAAAATAATACTTTGTATAGAAAAAAAAAACTTACCCCAATCCCCATCTCCCCCTACCCCTGCACCCCCTATACACAACACCCCATCCCATAAAAATGTAGCTTTTAAAAAAAGTTAAATTTCCTTTTTTAGAACAAAATCTTTTACCTCAACCTCCATCTTTTCCTACCCCACACCCCACCCTCCCCACCCCAGAGCTCCCAATTTAAAAAGAAAAAAAAGAAAAAAAAATTCTTTTAAAAAAAAAATTCATACCCCATTCCCATCACCCCCAACCCCCACCCTACCCCCTAACATACTACTTTCCCAAAAAGTTATTTTAAAAAAAAAAAAAATTCTTTTTTAACCCTCAATCCCCTACCCACACCCCTCTTCAAAAAAATTTTACTTTTTAAAAAGTAAAATTTTAAAAAAATTCTTACCCCACTCTACCCACCCATCCAACTTCCTAACCCTATTAAAATTTATTTTCTTGAGTTGAATGTACAGGGGTAAATATGAATATGTTAATACGTTTTGGTCTAAGCGGGTAAAGACCCAATCTAATTTTTATCCATTTCAATCCAAAGTGAATTTGGGCGAGTCATGACCAACCCGGTATTCAGTTCAACTCATTTGACACCCCCAGATTTGAAACATCGGGTTGTCCCTTTATTTTTTCTAATGAAATAAAGTAATGGAAGATACAAAGAAAAAAAATGGATTAGAAGTAAATTAATGCAGGGATTTCATACGAGCTGAAAGTAGATGGAATGCTTGAGATGGGAATTGGAGCTGATGGAATTGAGAAGAATCTGCTTCCATGGTGCGGTTGCTGAGCTACTCATTTGCCCTTTTTTATTTTCCCCAAATTGTTCGTTGTTAAAGAATTGAGGATAATCTTAAATTATACTTTAAAATTGAGGGGTAAATTTGAAAATAAATTGAGAAATATTGATGTATGAAATCTACTCGTTGCGCGATGGAGCTTTACTAATGACAAAGGCAAAAAACGACAAAAATATGAATGAGGGTGATCTATCCGAAGTTGAAAGATTTTTCGCGGAATCAGAATAAGATTTGATCGAAGGTAGGGAACATTTTTTATGGTTTCGATTCTTCCTAAATATACACTTAAATTTATATAAAATTAAATAAATAAATATATATGACTTATATTACCTAATATATGTAGAATTTCACATAGGATATGAATTATCACGTAGGATATCATATAAAATACATTTTATTTGTGCAGTTTTATATAAGTTTGAGTTTGTAATGTCTACTTTAGTATGCCTATAGTTGGAGAGCATAGATAAAATGCAAGTTAAAGAATATATTTATATATTATATCTAGGGATGTGCATCGGTCGGTTTGATTCGATTTTATATATTATTAATGTAGTTTATCAATTTTTAATTTTTAAATACGCTTAACCAATAAGATAATATTTATCGATTTCAATTTATCAATTTTTTATCCTTAACGATTCGTTTTAACCGATAAAAAAATACTCATAAGATGTCAACTATGGTCTCTCAAGCATTGAAGGCACCAATAATATTAGGAAAAAATATGTCATGTCTTATTTTATTTAAAATTAGTGAAAATATCCGTACGGTTATAAAAAAAAAAAACCTCATTGCACTCATGAGTTGATGTTCTAAATCAAAATTTCTTAATTAACTAAAAAGTTTATTTATGCAAAATTAGAATATCTTTAATTTTCTTTCAATAGATAATTTAAGAATATATAGGTGTGTGTAACTTCAGCTCAAAGGTATTTTGAGAAATTTAATTGTAAATAACATAAATTCCAACCTTATTAGAAGTATTTATACTCTCTCCCGAATCATATACACAAGACAGCCGACATATACATAGTAACCTATGCGAATTTTTGGGCTTCTTTAAAAATGAAAATAACGATTCCCCTGCTATTAAGGACGTAATTAACACAACTAATTAAATAAGTCGATTACTGTATCCCTTAAATTATGTGACAGCTACTGAAATTCAAATTTTGAAAACTACAAAAATATAAAAATCAAATCAAACGAAAACATAAATCAAAAACAATTTCAACACTAATTATTGATCTTTTTGAAGAAAAAAAACTTAATTGATTTCGAATATTGTTGAGTGTATTAAGGGGTGTTTGATGGATGTCCGAAAATTATTAATATTTAAATTCTTAGAGGAGGTGTGAATTTTATTTGATTTTTGAAACTGTAAAAACATTGAGATAGCTTCATATACAAATAATACTTTGGGTCGGAGGTTTGAAGAAACTTTAACACTTAACGGGGTGAAAGCTATGAGGATGACGATATGATAAAATTTTATGAATTGTTTGTATGCCTTTAGATGTAGTATTATGTTAATTAAATATTATAATTTTGATCTTTTTTTTTGTTGTTCAGGTGAAGGCTTCGTCAACCTACATATACTCAGTTTATGAATCGAGAAAAAGGTACATTGCTAACCTCGAAAGTGATATTTTGGATCGTACTGCTCAAATTACTACAAATCGAGCACTTTGGTGAAGACATATAACTTTCAATTATTCCAATGTCAGATATGAAGGACTGAAATATTCCTAACAGTGTAGATGAGGAAGAAGTTCTGCCTCCGATTTATAAAAGGCTGTCAGGAAGATCTAAAAAGGGGATAAAGAAAAAATCAAGCAAAACATGTTCATCAAGTTCAAATCGTACATGAGGGGCACAATAGAAGTTCCTGTAACTTTTTTTCAAAGGAAAACTAACTTGTAGCTTTCCTATACTCTTAATGATTATTCACTCAAATAACATTTTCTACTTTTATGTTTTGATTTGTTGAACAATTTGAGTTGGATGATGGTAATTTGAAATAAATATTAATTTTTTTTATTTTTTCAGCTATGTTTGATGTATTTATATTTATTGTTTGTCTTGTATATTTGGCACCTGCGTTAATAAATTTTTGTGCATTTTTGCGTCCACATAACTTACTATTGCAACTGGTGTTAATATGTGTTTATATACATAATCGGTATACAATTGTTGTTGTTGATGAGTATTCTATATAATAGTTATGAATTTTACATTTCTTAATCATAAATATATGAAATTATGAGTTTATAAGTATACGTTAATTACGGCCAACTATTAGTAGTTAATGTTCCTTATAAAATCTATGTATATATAAATATATATTATAATTAACTGTAAACATACACTAATTTATAGTTTATATGTATTTTTGATTAACGATGAATGTAATTTCTATGTCTATGATAATATGTACATTAAATTTGCTTCATGAAACCGTTTAATACATTATGTTAATGTTAGTTATAAAAAAATGTGTATATGTAGACATAATTACTACGTATACGAAAAACATATACATTATATTTTTTCATTACATCATGTTTTTTATGCATTATGTTAACATTCTGTATAAAATCTGTGTAAATGTAGTTGATATTTCTATGAGTGAAAAAATATATACATAAAGAGCGGATATTAGGCATAACTTCAATGTAGTTGATATTTCTATGTATGTGTTAAATATTCCAAGGTAGATATGCTTACAAATATATGTTATGTCTATGTATGTGTTTAAATCTACACTGGTATTGTGTATATGTAGACATATACACTGTTAAATTTTCACAAGGTGGCTATGCTTACGATTAATTATATGTTATCACTATGTATTTTATAAAATACACACTAATTTTTGGTAAGCTAATGCACATGTTACGCATATGTTACCACCGTGTATGCCTATATACATTACTACTGTTTTTTTACGATTTTCATTGATTGAATAGGTATTGTTGTGTAGTCACATTCTCAGTGTATTTGCTTATGATTATATGATACGACTATGTATAAGACTGAATATACACTGAAATTTAGAATTAGTAATCCAATTTAATGCAGTGATATAAACAAAAACATATCACATGCAAAAACAGTCAGTATATCCCCAAAACATAACTCTTTGTGTTTTAAAAACTTTGTACATACAAAACTCATACATTAGTTTACTAATTCAACCTAACAAAAATTCACAGAAAATAAAACAATCATCACTATAAACATCTTTGAAACTATCCAATACTAACTATTTCAGATTCATGAGGTGGGGGACATATTTTGTCCTTGGTCTTGGAGTATCATCATTGTCATTAACATAACATTTATTTGCCTTTCGAAGATCATAATTTTGAAGGAGTGACGCATATAGTATATGATGATATTCAGCTTCAAAATCACCTAAAGGTACATCAATTTCCTTCGCTTAGATATTTTGTATACCCAACAACAAAAATTTCACAGTCCCTGTATGTATACGATCCTGTATTTCAGATCTTGTATTGAATGAAAAATAAAATCATAAAATTAGAGTATATTATCAGTTCATAACTGTTATGTTGTACATGAATCATAAATTTCAAAACAGGTCAAGTACATAACAGTACTTATGTATACGTCTAGAAAATACATAGTTATTGCTTGTATGTTGACATACATTAACCAAAGTGAATAAATACATAGCAATACCTATGTATATGTCTAGCACATACATAGTTATTGCTTATATGTGGATGTGCACTAACTACATATTTCATAACAGGTAAAATACATAGATAGACTTATGTATCTGTATAGCACATACATAGTTATTGCTTGTGTGTGGATGTACAATAACTATAAAATTCCTAACAGACAAATTACATAGATAGACTTATATATATGTTCGCCACATACATAAGTGTTGCTTGTATGTGGATGTACAAGAACTATAAAAATCATAACAAAGCAAACTACATAGCAGTATTTATGTATATGTTTATCATATACAAAGGTATTGCTTGTATGTGGAATGACATTCTAGTACAAAAAGAAATCACATAACTAACACTTATTACTTATGTATATGTGAATGACATACTTAAGTACTGCTTGTATGAGTGTTGATAGTTACTACGGCAGCCTCAAATTAAAACATGAAAAAAATCACATTCTACTGCAAAAACTAACAGTCACAACCAAAAATAAAAAATTTGAAAAGCTCACATTAACGATAAAAACACTATATTCTTGTAAAATTACAAATCACAATAAAAAATGAAAAAAAAATCTTTGATAAACGTAGCCTTGAAATATCATTTTTTTGACTTTCTTGACGATTCTCCTTGATTTTTTGAACTTCGTTCAACAAGTTTCTTGATCTTCTTCATCTTAATGGGATCGTTACGATGTTTTGATCTGTTTTCAATAAAACTAGGATCCTCGTAGTCAAATTCTTCAGGAACGAACCCAGTAACTCGATTTGTTGGTTCATTATGATCCAACTGAATAAATCCTACATTAAAAGACGGAGAATCATCTATTTATTAAGAAAAAGGTAAAAAAATAGATTACATGCAATAACTATTTTCATGGAATCTATGAATTGGTAAAGTAGAAAATCAAAATATAACTCCAAAACTAAGAAAAAACTCCTGAATGAACATCATTCAACACCTTGTTCACTCCGAAAAACTCTAATTTGTAGCCTTCATACAATAAAAAATCAGAGTTAGTAAAAAAAGTTTACTAACTTCAAATCTTAAAATCTCATAAATTTTAATGGAGATTTTGTTAAAATAAAATGTCAATGTGTAAGAGTAGAAGTCAAACACGGATGAAAATTAAAAAAAAAAAAAACCCGTTATTAATAGCTCCTTGATTGTAGCCGTGTTTCAGGGAGAACAAACCGTAAATTTTTTTGATAAAGTTATGTATGTAAACTTTTAGAGAGAGAATTAAAAAAATGAGATTTCTGTAATAAGTTTTAAAAGTTGGGATTTTGTGTAATTAGTGATAGTTAAGTTGTTGCTTTATGTAATTTTTAGAACTTGATTTTCTTGGATTGCCACCCACTTTAGTTTCCTACATCGACTTTCTTTTAAAATATTTTTGTCGTTTCAGAAAAATAAAATTATATCATGCTCGCACAATTTTTAAAAAAAACTAGTTTAGGTGTACGCGGCTCGCACGTGTACCTCACTTTATTGAGTTCAAACGTTATACTAAATAGGATATTTATTTAAATAATAAAGATGAACACAATAATTAAATTCAATATCTTTTAGAGAATTTATTTAATTAAACCTAACATTTACCAACAAAATTTCTCAAAGCTGATCGACATTGATCTACCACTTATAAACTGCAACAAAATAATATGATGATAGTGACATCAAAACAATATAATTAAATCTAATCTTTACAAAAAAAAATTCTCAAAGTCGTCTGACGCTCACCTACCACCTGTAAAATATAACAAAATAATACAGCAATACAGATATCAAAATAATACAACTAAACTTTACCTTTACACCAAAAAACTCTCAAAATAGAGATATAAAAAATACAATTAAACCTAACCTTTACCTAAAAAAAATTCTCAAAGCCGACCGACATTCATCTACCACCTGTAAATTCATCTACGACCTGTAAACTACAACAAAATAATACAATAGTGATCACAAAGCTTCAATTTTGATGAAAATAATTCTTATCTGGGCAAAAATTTTGACACTAAAGAATGACTTGAATGAAAACAAAGAAGATATATATATATACACACACACATACACACGTTGAATTTTATTTTGTTGGGTTAGAAAAATTAAACATTCACCAATCTAGACATTCAATCGAATCAAGTTAGATGAACATCAATCATAATTATAGAAGTATTTTTTTAATAGAGTCATATTTTAAGAGTATTATTCTATCATATTTTGAAAGTATTTTTCTAATTGATGAGTACAAAGGAAAATATTAATTGATTCTCCTTCCATATATTTTAGGAGTCCCATATATTCTAATAAAAATAATTAAATAATAAATTAAAGAAAATAGTGAAAAGATATTTTTTTTCTAAAGGAGAGTTTTTAATGAAAGACAAAAAGTTTAAATCATTTTTTTAAGGGTCTTCACACTTTTAATATATTATAGATGTAAATATTTATGCAGATTGAAGGAAAAAGGATCAAATTTACTCCTTTACTTTAAAAAATTGGATAAATATAGCCTTCGTCATATTTTGAGGTCAAATTTATCCTCGTTGTCGTACTTTGAGGCCAAATTTATCCCTCTGCTTTGAAAAACTGGCTAAATATACCATTCATCATACTTTGGGGCCAAATTTATCCTCAATTTCATACTTTAGGGTCATATTTATTCTCATTGTTAAGAATTTTTTCACTTGTACCATTTCTTTAATAGAAAAACCCAAACCAATGTTAAATTGCCTAATTTTAAAAAATAAATCACACCTTAATCTAATTCGTCCGATCCGATTCATAAAAATATAAACAAATAAATATATCTCTCCCTCAATTTTGTTGGTCGAATTTTTTCAACGAACAAAAATACTTCTCTTTTAGTGTGCAACACTGGTATTTTTTTACAAATAAACAAAAGGTTAAACGAAATGAGATAACATAAAAGCATTGAACTAGAGAAAATGTCTATTACAAAGTATGCTCTTGTTCAATTATGTTTAAATTTCAAATTTGATATGCAATTCTGTGTGCATCTAAATTTTAGAATCAGTAAATAAATTTTTTGAGCAAATGACATGATGAAAAATTTGTATAGATCTAAATTGCATATAAAAATATATGAATGAAGAAATGTCACGATTGACATATAGGGAGACCTCTTAACTCAATCATTCAGAGAAATATTCAATCAGCCTAATCTATTACATTTGACCGTCAAATGTCATTTTTCATGAGCTCTGTACAGATGCAGATCCGTGAACTGAGAGAGATATATATTTCTTTGTATTTGCATTGATGCAAATAAATTTTTCATGGATTATCCACTGACAAATATTAGTGGTGGTTTAATCTCTTTGAAAAAATTTGACTAACAGAACTAAAGGGGTATATTTATTTATGTCTTTTTTATGACTCGAGTCGAATTGAATGAGTTAGATTAAGGTGTATTTTATTTTTAAAAAATAAGATATTTAATGTTGATTTGAGCTTTCTGCTAAGAAATGGTACATATGAAAAGTTTTTAATAACTAGGGTAAATTTAACCCCAAAGTATGTCATCAAGGGTAAATTTGATCTCAAAGTATGACGCATGGTATATTTAGCCAATTTTCCAAAGTAGAGGAGTAAATATGATTCCAAAGTATGACAACAGGGGTAAATTTAATCCCAAAATATGATGAAGGATATATTTAGCTAATTTTTCAAAGTAGAGGTATAAATTTGACCCTTTTCCCCAAATTGAATTATGTTTTTAAATATTGACCTGTTGCTTAACGAATTATTTTCTTCCTCCACAATCCTCACCAGATTTGATATACTCAAAATACATTTTGCATAATGTATAAATAGAATTTGCTTAATTAGTTTCTTTTGATAAGATGTATCGCTCAAATGTAGTAGACAAAAGTGGATTTTAGAGGGAAAAAAGAATACATTATGACATGTGTTCCCTAGAAATTAATCAGGAAATGACTGAAAAAAACTGAATAAAAACCTTTAGTTAGTAAACCATAATCACTCCCATCACCCATTTTTTTGTATCTTTTTATGCTTCTTTCATCTTCATCAATATCTTCGTAGATTGGACGACAGACATAGGATCAACAATAGTACACTATTCACTTGGCACAACCTCACATAATCGAGAAAAAATCAGCAATCCCCAATCTTGAATGACAAAAGGCTTCATCTTGATGAAGATAATAAACTTTATTCAGAATTCTAAGGGAGTGCCAAGATTAGCTATCATAAGAAACATAAAACTTCAATCATAAACTTATTTTAAGTACAAAATTCAATAAAAAAAATTATGTAAATAACAAAAATTATAAATATGTAAACTTCATCCTTAATTGAATATAAAAAGTGAGCAAACATTATAAGTATGTAAACTCCAACCTCAATTTATAGCAATCAACCAAAAAAAAAAGATGATAAAGGATAACATTATCTATCTTGCCTTTGAAGTTAAAAAGTTATTAAGTAATCGCAAGTAATGGCCATTGTCCAGATGGTCATGAAAAGCACATATCTCGACATCCCAGGAGATGTGGACTAATCGCGTTTGACACACTAAAAAAATGTCAAAGGCAATGTGTTTTTCATCGAGTCAAGAAACAAATACGATTCATTACACGATTAAGATAGATGAGATTTACAAATAGTGGACATCCATAGTGAGTATTTATAATTCAACGTCCAGCTCCATGTTTAATGGTAAAGAACCTCTTCAAATTTCTTAATTTAAAACTTGCTTAATGATCATAATTGAAAATATTGATTGATCTTAATTAGGGTCAATAAAAGTGTGCCTTTTCAATAAGAATATGAAGTTTCTTAATTTAAAACTTGCTTAATGATCATAATTGAAAATATTGATTGATCTTAATTAGGGTCAATAAAAGTGTGCTTTTTCAATAAGAATATGAAATAAGTTCAATAATTTTTTCACTTAAAAGAGAAACTCAAATACTCCTTCCGTCCCATTTTACTCGTCCCAAATTTCCTAATATGGTGTCCTATTTTACTTGTTCTTTTTTACTTATCAAGACAAGATAATTTTATTTTTTTTCATATTTTACCCTTTGCATTAATTACTTTTTCTTTAAATTAAAATGTAAACACCATTTAATAGGGGTATTATGATAAACTAGCCATATTATTTATTATTTTTCTTAATAGTTGTGTCATTCTAATTTGAGACGAGTAAAAAGGAACGAGGAAATATGTGTTAGTGTACTGTGTGTCGGATTACTTTCACTTTTTTTCACGACACAATCATTTATGACATCTAAAAAGGTCCTTAAGTTCTTCAAATTTATCAAATTATGTGAGGAATTACAAAGTCATAACACATTAATTAGGGGTAAAATGAGACCCAAAAAATCATGTGAGGACTATGAAAATTGAGGATTCTCACTTATATATAATACTCCCTCCATCCTAAATTGAGATGACACATTGATTAAAAAAAATAATTAATAATATGACTAGTTTACCATAGTACTCTTATTAAATGATGTTTACATTTTAATTTGAAGAAAATTTAAAAAGAAAAAAGACATGGGCTGACCATTTTTAAAAAAATAGACCACATTCGAAAAGGTGGACAAGTTGTAGCCAATCGGCTAAATTAATTCCCTTTTTTAGTCATTTGGCCTAGTTTGGCACATGCAGTCTCTATACTCAATTGATACACTTTTATACCAATTTTTTTTTCAAATTGAAACACTTTTATACTATATTGATACACTTTTTAAAAAGAGAAAGGAAATTCTATGCAAGCACATGCAGTCCCCATACCCAATTAATACTCTTTTATACTACATTAATACACTTTTATACTACATTGATACACTTGCAGTGTCCATATACTCAATTGATACTCTCTTATGCTAGATTGATACATTTTTAGAATGTATGTAGAAACTATATAGAGTCGTATAAAATATGTATCTAAATAATAATTGTAGTTAAAAATTGTATAGAATGTGTATAAAAATGTTATAATTATTATATAGAATATGTATATGCATAGAAACTGTATCATTATTATATATAAATATATATATCTTTAACAATTGTATTATATTAAAAGTATATGATATTGCATTTTATTGTATAAATAAGTAAAACTAAACAAAACAAATAGGGGCCGTTTGGTGTGAGGTACTAAGACAAATTATCCCGGGATAAAATAATAGTTCCGGGATAAACTTTTTAATACATCATTTGGTTTGGCAATATTTGGGTTAGTCCCGGGATAAGTTATACCACATATTTGGTGGTATAAGTTATCCCACCTTAATTTATCCTTGGATAAATTATAAAATGACAAAAATACCCCCAAACCCATTACAAACACATTTCTCGAATCTTTTTCATCATCTCTAATTATTGCTTTTGAAATTGAAAAAAGATTATTGATATCTACTTGATTATCTAAAACGCGTTATTATGACAAATTAAAAAGACTAAAATATCTTATTTTGGAGCGACGAAAATATATGACTAAGAAAAATTAACCTCTTATTAATTGAACTTTGCATTTTTTTTCATCCCATTGCTTGTGAATTTTGTAAACTTATATGTTATTTTCTTATATAAAGGATCAAAATACAAAATTAACAAATTAAAAACTAAAATATATTAGATTCATACATAATAAGGATCAAAACTCGGTACTATAGTTTTTTATATATCCAACAAAATGTAGGTACTATAATTTTTTAAGCATAAAAAAACAGAATTCAACATCAACTTTTTTCTTCCAAGTGTTATTTTTGTGAATTGATAACACAAAAAGTTCTTACTACACAATGAAAAGATTAATTAAAGTAAGTAGATTTTATAATAATAATTACCATTCACTAGTAATCTGTAAAATATTTTAGCAACTACAAAGGCGTTGCCTAGTTTTAATACACATTATCGTTTCACAATCGACTCTATTGTTCAATTACATATTTTAAATTAAACAGTTTTTTAATCACTTGAAAATTGATATTGTATATATCAATTAAAATAAATTTTAATATTCTATATTATATGAGAAATATGTGTTTAAATGAAGTGACATAAACAACAAATTTCTTTTACTTTAATAAACTTAAGTTGGAAGTTTTTATTTCAAACTAAATAAGATGTAGTAAGATTTTTTTTTAAACACACACGACATAATCATGAGAAGGCACATGCAAAAAAATTTAAGCTAAATAAGATGAAAGTTTTATTTTTAAAATACACACGATATAATCATGAAAATGCACACACAAAAAAATTAAGCTAAATAAGATGAAATATTTATTTTTAAGAATAAATATTTAAAGCTTGAAAAGAAATATATATAAACAAAAAAGAAGTTAAATAAGATGGGGGTATTTTGGTAATCAGTTACTTTATTCTTAGAAATTATACCATGCATATTACTTTGAAAACAACAAATCAAACACTCAATAAAAAATAATCCCAGCATAACTAATCTCAGTATAACTTATCCTATCATAACTTATCCCAGCATAACTAATCTCAGCATAACTACATTCCCAACCAAACGACACCTATGGTATGTTATTTTAATAATGTTGATGAATGCAAAATAATCTGAAAAAAAAAAAGCAATTACTCGATTATTTAAAAAGAATAATCAATATTATACATCGATTACATATTTATTACATATAAATTATATACAAAAATAATAGGAATAAAAAATATAATGTACTGATCTTTTTTTCTATTCTAACTATAAATTATTGAGGAAAAAAATGCCATAAAATTATATTTAATTGTTAAAATAAAAAAAGGTTCTTTTTAAAATTTTAAAAAGAATTGCGAGAGAGAGTGAGAAAAGCAACCAACAAAGGAAAAACAAAAAAGAGAAAACAATGAATTGACATATTAAAAAAGAGTCGAAATAACTAATTTGTGGAATTACAGTTCTTAGGCCTTTTTTGGAGGAATTTGTTTGACAGAGAGGCCATATTTGTCCTTTCCCCTTTAATGCAAAGAGTAAAACATGAAAAAAAAAATTTGTTTCTTCATGATTAATGTAAAAAGACAAGTAAAATGAGAAATCAAATTAAAAAATTTGGGGCGAATAATTTGGGACGGAGGGAGTACTAGTGTCTTCGGCCCGTGCTTAGCCCGGGCCAAACTACATTAACATATATGTATATTTATAGTTTTTTCTATTTTTCGCTACTCTTCTTTTTGTTTGTTTTTGTAACATTATAGAATTAGTTGAAAGTAGTTCCATAATTTCTCAATATTTTTAAAATATTAAATCATATATTCCTTTCAAGTTCATGCGTCCTATTTCTTTTTTAGTTAATTTGAAAAAGAATTTCTTTTTTCAAACTCTTTTAATTTATCTTTACGTATGACATGTTTAAGACCATAAAATTAAAGAATATGTTGGTTATTTTTACATATATCTTCAATTTAAGATTATAAAATTCAAATTTTTTTGTCACACGTTTAAATTTTGGGTTAAATCAAAATCAGACAAATAAGTTAAAATGAAGGACGTAAAAAAATTTGTAAGTTAAAAGAAACATTTTTCTTAGAGTATATTTTAGACTTTCTTTTAATTTTCAAACAAATGCATGCACACACTAAAATTGTTTTCCTTTTTATTTTACTGAATTTTTTTTAAATTAAAATTTTTAACAATCTAAAATGATTGTTGTCTTATGTTAAACTAGAATACTTATCCGCTCTTCGCGCGGTTAAAATAACCAATTAGTTGAATATCAACTTTAATACTAGAAAATTAAATTTAAGAACCAAAAATCTTTCGTGATTCTGCTATCTTTTTTATTAGTTTAATATCATAAATAATTTCTTCGACAGATAAAAAATGAGAGACTATTTTAAATTAAACATGACAGCCTATGCAAATTATGTGAAATTAAATATTAAAAAATAAAATAATAGCATTACAAAAATCTTGGAGATACAAACCCGATACAATCACCCCCTTTCATCATATTATTTCTTAATATGAACTATTGACACTTATATATGATAAATATAAATATTCATATTCATAATGCCACATTTCTTTCTCAAATAAGAAAAGTGAGATCTCGGTCTCTTACAAGAAAGGAAGAAAATGACACACACATATAAATTCAAAAAAAATTATTTTTATTTTTATCGAAAACCAAACAAAAAAAGAACAAATAAAGTAAAATCTTACTACCAAACCAAAAAATTAATCCAAATTAAAATTTCGCTTGATTTGGTTTGATTTTTCAATTTAATCCGAATAATGCCTACCCCTACTTTCAGATCTCTTATATATAAAATTATAGATCTCTTATGTATAAAGATCAAAATCTCTTATAGAAAAGATATAAAACTTTAAACAAAAATTATGAAAAACTAGAAAATTGTTTCTCTCATTTGGAGAAACTACATCTACCTCTAAAGTAACACTTGCAATTTTTCAAAAATGATGGGAAACAGAAAGGAAGCCAAGAAATAGAAAAAATTCAATTAAATATATCATGTCATTGATAGGATCAAATTCCATAATTAATTTTCTAAATGGGAAATAAAAAGAAAATAAGGAAACATGAAAATTCAACAAAGGTTAAAATTTAATTATTGTGTGTGTTGTAATACCAAAATCTTCATTGAAATATGAATCTTGATCAAGCTTCATTATAAACGGTTCAAGAGGTCACAGTCTTTAACTTTATGAGATTTTGATTGATTAACTATCGTCTTAAATATAGAAAATTTATTAATAAATGTATCATTTTTTTTGTGAAATTACATTGAATATGTTGTTGTATGCCATCGATAATTGTTACGCAATTATAATATTTTTCATGATTAATTATCATTTCTCCATTTAAGCATGATAAAAAAATAGAATGAAATGGGACGAAAAAAATTGGTTATTCAATGTCTCCAAGAACAGCAACACAACAAATTGTAAAGCTACATTGTTGCACTCTTTCTGAGAACGTATTTGTTTACGCATCTTGTCAATAGAAGCATAATTCATTTGCTTATAAATGAGAAGATAGAGACCTAATTGATTGATGGATAGGGTCTTGCCGTAAGTTATAGTCTTGAGCTAAGACCTTTTTTCATGCACAATTCGTCCTGTCATAAGATATCAATACAAGAAAATTATGGAAAAGTAAGAATCAGGAATTGAGTATATTTTAATTTAGAAAATAAGGAATAACTCACTAAATATTTAAAAGGAAAAATGACGGTCCAGATACTATGTCGGTTTTGTAAGTTGGACACTTCTACTTACATGTTTGTCATCTGGACCCCTGAACCCACTAAAAAGCAACATTTTAAACCCTTTTTTGGTGAGTGTAACACATTCTCCTCCAAATCAGCTGCCATGTCAGCCGCCACGTCTGACACGGCTGACATGTCTGCCACATCATCTGCCACGTCATTTTAAAAAAAAATATTACATTAAATTCCAAGTCATTTTTAAAATGCTACATAACAAATTAAATATTAAAATTAATTTAATTAAATAAGAAAAATTTATAAAATGTAAAAAAATTTGAATAATCATGTTTTTATTTTTGCTCACAAATTAAACATCAAATGCATTCCAAATAATTAAAATTCTTCTCCAACTAATTTAAATTTTTAACTATAAATTCATACATACAGACATAATAAATTTTTTATTTTAAAATTTGAATATTTTTAACAAATTCACAAAGTTTAATTTTTTTAAGCGAAATTCACTATTTTTTTTTCAATATTCACTATCACTCACTTTCAAATTAAATTTAAATTTTAATCCCCAAAAAAATAAAAAGATTTCAAATTTAAATTTTAATTAAAAATAAAAGGAATTGAAATGAGAGGGAAAATTAAAATTAAAAAAAAAAGTGAACGTGTGTGTGAGAGAGAGGGGGCTGGAAGTGTGTTTGGGTGGGGTGTGGGGGTTGGAAGGAGCTGGGGTGGGGATGGGAGGAGCATTGGGGGTTGTGGGTGGGGTGGGGCTGGGTGGGATGGGGACGGGCTGGGTAGGGTGGGGGGCTGGGGAATGGGGAGGGGTTACGTGGGGTTGGGTGGGCTGGGGACGGGCTGAGGTAGGGGTGGGGGAGACTGGGTGGGGTGGGAATTTTTTTTAAATTTATTATTTTTATATTTTTAAAAATATTTTTAAATTTTTAAAAATATTTTTAAATTAAAAAGGATGGAGGAAAAAAAGAAGGGGTTTGGGGGTGTGGGGGTGGGGACGGGCTGGGTAGGGTGTGGGGGTGGGGACAGGAAGGGGTGGGGTGGGGAGGGAAAAAATATATTTTAAAAATTTTTAAAATAATTTTTTGATTTTTAAAAAATATGTTTAAATTATTTTTAAAATATTTTAAAAATATTTTTAAATTAAAAAAGATGGAGGAAAAAAAGGATCATTTTTTATTTTTTTTTTAAATTTTAAAAATATTTTTAAATTAAAAAAGATGAAAAAAAGGATCCCTTTTTATTTTATTTTTAAATTTTAAAAATATTTTTGAATTATTTTAAAAAATTTAAAAATATTTTTAAAGTTTTTTAAAAATTTTAAAAATATTTTTAAAGTTTTTAAAAAATTTTAAAAATATTTTAAAATTTAAAAAGATGGAGAAAAAAAAAGGACCCTTTATATATATATATATATATATATATTTAATTATTTTAATATTAAATTGGCCAAAAAATGACCTCCACTCGCACTCCCAGGCGAGTGGGTACACTCTCCTTGTCCTAGTCAGCATGACCTTGCCTGACAAGGTCAACGGTCAAAGGGTGCAAAATGTTGCCTTTTGAATGGTTCAAGAGTCCAGATGACAAACACGTAAGTAGAAGTGTCCAACTTACAAAACTGACATAGTACAGGAGTCCAGAAGATCATTTTGCCTATTTAAAATAACATACCTCAATTCTCCAATCTCCTACTTTTCAAAGATTTTTATTTAGAAATTGGTGCATCTTACACACAGAAAAAAATTGTATCCCATAAGTACGGAAAGAAATAAGATCAAACAATACAAAAGGAAAGAAATAAGAGTAAACAATATAATAATAAAATGTTGTCATAATTTTTAAAAAAATATTATCCACGAATGCTATAAGTTGATCTTTTGACAACAGGACAACAACATTACTAATAATCATCAGGGGCGGATCTATTCATTGTCGTGGGGGTGACATGCCACCCGCAAACTCCGAGGAAATTCTCTCTCTCTCTCTCTCTCTCTCTATATATATATATATATATATAATATATATATATATATATATATATATGTACTGATATAGTCAAATATTAAATATGTCACCCATACTATCTAGTGCAAGGGGCAAAGCGTCACTTTTGTTGCCCATAGGTCGTATTTTCGATCCCAGTTTGCAGCATTTATTTTTTTAAGATTGATATAGTCAAATATTAAATCTGTCACTCATGATGCCAAAGCACTATCTAGTGCAAGTGGCAAAGTGACACTTTTGTTGCCCGTAGGTCGTGTGTTCGATCTCGATTTGCAACATTTTTTTTTTAAAATTAATTTTTGTGAAACATTGTTGACTAAAACAGGGCAACAAACGTACATTCTACCATTTAGTGTGTTCGATCCCGGTTTGCAGTATTTTTTTAAAAAATATTTTTTGTGAAGTATTGTTGACTAAAACAGGGCAACAGGCGTACATTCTACCATTTAAATGAATTATGAATATTATATTATGATATTAGTAATATTATTGAAAGATCAAGTTTTGTCATTTTATTATTATTATTTTTAATTAACTGGTTGGTTAATTGTCCTATATATCAAAAAATAAATATTTTGATTAATTTAATCGATAAGCAGTGGTGGAGCCAGAAATTCAGAGAAGGATGTGCAAATTTTATTTCAGCTATGTTAAGAGTATGCAAAATTAAATATACACTCATTATGATTAACATTTAACCTCTATTTACCACATAATTTTCTGACGAAGGGTGTGCATTTGGCCACCCTTTATTGAAGGTGACTCCGCCCATGTCGATAAGTTTACTTGACACCCAGAGAGTCCAAATCCTGGATCCTCCTCTGATAATCATTGTTATTTTGATGCGAGTGGTGGAATTGCACTTCTTAGTTCCATTGTATTAAATAACAAAATGGGGACTTTTGAAATTTATATAGAAGAAAACAAAATAGAATTAGAATACTGGGCTTCTATAGTTATTGCAGAATATAACGTGAGGTATCAAAAAAATGTATTATCTTAATTTACATGGAACATGTAACAACAATTAAAAATAACTGAAATCTTTAATTTCTATGTTAAATACGAGAGTTAAATGAGTGTATTTTGAGTTTTTAGTACACAAAACATAAAAGGGTAAAATGGAAAAAATGAGAAAAAGAAAAATACAAATGGAGGTCATAGAAAGGTGACGCATCACCTTCATCACCTTCTTTTTTAGCTTCTTTTATATTATACTAGTGTACGTACCCGTACGATGCACGGATAATATTAAAATAATATTTTTAATATTTTATGTTGGAATGTCTTGTTTGAACATGTTAAATCCTATTATCTTGAAAAAGATTCAACTATAACATTGCTTCTTAATGAAATGTAAAAATAAAGTAATTTTTTGCTCTATTGTCACCCACCTCCCACCGTACCACTTCCTCCTCCCCTACCCCTCAATTTTTAAGAGAATACCTCCTCCTCTTCCACCTCCACCCACCTCTAACCAAATCATTATGAAAAAAGATCATGTAATTATAAGAAAAAAAATTATGTTTTAGATTTTTTTATTATATTATTCAAAATTTAAAGATATTATACTGTTTATATATTCCCCACCCATTTTTCCAGTTTTAATCAAATTTAATGGATAAAAAACAATCATTCACAATTTAAAGATATTTTGTGAAGTATTATTGACTAAAACAGGGCAACAAACGTACATTCTACCATTTAGTGTGTTCGATCCCGGTTTGCAGTTTTTTTTTAAAATTATTTTATGTGAGTCATTGTTGACTAAAACAGGGCAACATGCGTACATTCTACCATTTAAATGAATTATGAATATTATATTATGATATTAGTAATATTATTGAAAGATCAAGTTTTGTCATTTTTTTTTTAATTAATTGGTTGATTAATTGTCCTATATATCAAAAAATGAATAATTTGATTAATTTAATCGATAAGTAGTGGTGGAGCCAGAAATTAAACGAAGGATGTGCAAATTTTATTCTCAGCTATGTTAAGAGTATGCAAAATTAAATATACACTCATTATGATTAACATTTAACCTCTATTCACCACATAATTTTCCGACGAAGGGTGTGCATCTGACCACCCTTCATCGAAGGTGACTCTGCCCTTGTCGTTAAGTTTACTTGGCACCCATAGAGTCCGAATCCTGGATCCGCCTCTGATAATCATTGTTATTTTGATACGAGTGGTGGACACTACACTTCTTAGTTCCATTGTATTGTATAACAAAATGGGGACTTTTGAAATTTATGTAGAAGAAAACAAAATAGAATTAGAATATTGGGCTTGTATAGTTATTGCAGAATATAATGTGAGGTATAATTTTTTTTTTATTATCTTTATTTACATGGAACATGTAACAACAATTGAAAATAACTGAAATCTTTAATTTCTATATTAAATATGAGAGTTAAATGAGTGTGTTTTGAGTTTTTAGTACACAAAACATAAAAGGAAAAAATAGAAAAAATGAGAAAAATGAGAAAAAGAAAAATACAAATGGAGGTCATAGAAAGGTGACACATCACCTTCTTTTTTAGCTTCTTTTATATTATACTAGTGTACGTACCCGCACGATGCACGGATAATATTAAAATAATATTTTTAATATTTTATGTTGGAATGTCTTGTTCGAACATGTTAAATTCTATTATCTTGAAAAAGATATTGCTTCTTAATGAAATGTAAAAATAAAATATTTTTTTGCTCTATTGTCACCGACCTCCCACCCGTACCACTTCCTCCTCCCCTGCCCCTCAATTTTTAAGAAAATATCGCCTCCTCTTCCACCTCCACCCACCTCCCCCAGCTCTAACCAAATCATTATGAAAAAAGATCATGTAATTATAAGAAAAAAATTATGTTTCATATTTTTCTATTATATTATTCAAAATTTAAAGATATTATACTGTTTATATATTCCCCACTCATTTTCCCAGTTTTAATCAAATTTAATGGGTAAAAAACAATCATTAACAATTTAAAGATATTAGATTGTTAATATTTTCCTCCCTTCATACTTCTAATCAAATTTATACGAGTAAAAAAAATTATGTAATTATAAAAAAAAAGCTTTTATTTTTTATATTTATTATATTATTTACAATTTAAAGATTTCATATTGCTAATATTGATTGTTTTTACTTTAAAATTTTCATTCTATTGTACCTTCCTCCCCCCTCCCCAAATTTCTTCTGTTTAAAATTTATAAATAATATGTGTATTAACCAATTACTTCATTATATTCTCAAAATTAGTTTAAAATATTATCTTCCAAACCTTTATTTTTCTATATCTTTTTTACTGTAGTTTAATTACTTTTATCTATTCTAACTTTAAATTGATTTTTTTGTTGTATTATACGCCATGATAGTTGAGTTTTCTTCTCTCTTCAAAATATAAAATGTTTTTTAAATCCAAATTACTTTGATTTGATATTTCAATATTCATTAATTTCGTCATTTGTTAGGATTATAATTATTTGGTATATACAATATAAGATTTTAATCGTTATAATGAAAAAATATTTTCTCAAAATATGATCCCAAAAATCTGGATGTTGAGACATGAAGCAATAAGCGGTCCAATTTATCAATTATCAAAACACAATTCTAAATTTATGATATCAAAAAATAATTGTCAATATCATAAATGATTTCTACATATATTTATGTAACCCGTGAAATTATAATTTCTACTTTTTATGTTAAAGTTCAAAATAATTTTTTAGTGTAATTTTTTAAAAAGTCTACTTAATTAGATTATAATGAATTAACAATGTCAAAAATTATCATTTAATGTTGGGATAATCTAAAAGATAATATCGTTTAATTTTGCTTCAGAATCATAATATTCCTCGATAATATGCTATATTTCTTATTTTAATTTATTTATGAGTTTAATTTCATTTTTTGTTTTCAAAATTAAAGAGTTTAAATAATAAGATAACGAAATTGATTGAATTTTAACTTGAGAAAATATCCAATTACCCTCCTGAACTATACCCAAAAAGGTTATGACACACCTCAATTTAAAGGGGGTCCTATTATCCCCCTGAACTAATTAAAAGTGTAATTTTGACACCCTTAGTGCCTACGTGGACACTTCAGTGTGTTGTGCCACGTATGTGCCACGTAGGCAGTAAGGGTGTCAAAATTACACTTTTAAATAGTCCAAGGAGGTAATAGGACCCCTTTTAAGTTGATGTGTGTCATAACCTTTTTGGATATTAGTTCAGGGGGGTAATTTGGTATTATCTCTTTTAAGTTTATCTAATAAAGAGTTAATATTTGCTGAAATTTTAAATTTAAAAATTATATGTTATCTAATGGATAGACAAATGATACTAAATTTGATTGAATTTAGACTTAAATATTTTTAAGGTAAGAACTAAAATTTTACACCTTTTATTTTCTTTTATTATTCTTTAAGTTCAAAAACGTCGTAATAAAGAAAAACATGTATTTTAAATATGAATTAAATTTTATCTTTCAACTATAAAGTTATCAATAATTTTTCCTTAAACATGATCTGATAAAATAATACGTGATACTTAAGTAGAGGTTCGGAAGTCAGAACTCCAACTCAAATTTCATTTGAATTTGGAATTCAAATATCATATCAATTTAGGTGATTATATTTAAAAGATACTATTATCCTACTTATATGAACTGCGTACTACCGCTTCTAATCCTACTACTAATTATATAGATTTATAAGAGATATTAAGAAAATAGAACCCCACTCCAATTTAAATTTAATTTAAATTCATATATAATATCTATTTGTTAAAAGAAGATCAATTTATTGGTCATCCCTTATCCATATTTTTTTAAATACAATACATACTTATCTTAAGATGTATATATTTAAATTAAGAGAAATATTTGAAATCAATAAAAAAAAATTATTTTTTAAAAAATGTCAGTTTGACCTTTTCTTTTTCCACGTTTTTTTAATTCTTCTTTCCTTTCTTTCTTTCTTTCTTTCTTTCTTTCTTTCTTTCTTTCTTTCTTTCTTTCTTTCTTTCTTTCTTTCTTTCTTTTGTTTGTTAATTTATTTTTTAATAAAATTCAATTGACAACTTAGATATATAAAGATATTTCAAGTAGATATGTACGTTGAATTTAATTATTAAATTTTAATTTATATTTAAAATAATTGCAAGTAAGGATAAGTTTTATATACACATCACAAATATATATTATTTATATTTATCAATAATAATAATATTATTATTATTATATTATATTATTCTTAAAAATTTCAAAAAAATTTAAATTTTAAATTTATATGTTTCGTCCTCTAATATATATATATTTTTCAAAATTTGAAAATTAATATGTTATCTAATGAATAGACAAATAAAATTAAATTTGCTATATTTTTTTGGTACGAACTAAAATTTTATGCTTTTTCTTTTCTTTTATTGTTCTTCAAGTTCAAAAGCCCCATAATAAAGAACACGTTCAAAACGTAATAATGAAAAACATGTATTTTAAATATCAAATTTTATCTTTCAATTATAAATTTACTACATTTTTCTTCTTTAAGCATGATCCGATAAAATAATATGTGATACTTGACATTCTAGTATCATATACAATTTATAAAAATAAAATAACATGAAAATTTATTTTAATAAAACAATATTATAAAAATGGTAACAAAAGTTAACATTTAAAAAACTAATATGTGACTCAAAATCTTAACAAAAGTTGATTTTATTTTTCATTTATATAATCAAATGTATTTACTTTTATCAAAAATCAAACGAACAATATTAAAATGACAAATTACTTACTTAAATTCAGGCCCGTATATAATAATAAAAAAACCTATAATGTTATTATCACTTATCTGCATATAAAAATGAAGATTTTAAATTAAAAATGTTTCAAGAAAATGAATAATATGAAGAATGTAACAAATAAATTCATGAATAAAGCTAATGATCAGTAAAAAAAAAGAAGAGAAAAAGCAAGATTTGTTATAAATGTATTTACATTATAGTGAATGTCTATATAGATAAGATCTATCAAGACCTAATAAGATCTATCAAGATCTAGTTGATATCTACCAAGATTTGAATTATTTGTCTTTTAGTCAGAAACTAGGATTAAATTTTTCCTATAAATAGAAGGGCTTCCTTCATTGTAAATCATCCTAAGGATCCAAGAGACTCCTTAAGAGAAATAACAATTTCTCTTTTTATTCTCTCTACTCTTCTTCTTTATTTTTTATTGTTTCATGACACGTTATCAGCATGAGACTCTACCGTCTCACATTTGAAGGCTAAGGTACTATTTTATTTCTTTTCATATGACTAATAATCTTACAAAACTTGAGTTCGTTGCCTCAATTAAGAACTACCTCTCATGGGTGTTGGATGCTGAAATCCACTTAGATGTTATGGATCTTGGAGACGTCATAAAGAAAGAAAATACAACATCTAATCAAAATTGTGCTAAGGCTATGATTTTCTTGCGTCATCATCTTGACAAAATTATGAAAATTGAATACCTTACTACTAAGGATCCACTTATTTTGTGGAATAGCCTAAAAGAAAGGTTTGACCACTTGAAGATGATCATCCTCCCAATAACACGATATGAATGCATACACTATAAAAATAATATGTCGGGTTCAAACCCCATCGATTTGTTGCCTAAGACGCCTTTATATGGATAAGGCATTGAGTTTGAATCTCAATGCACCATATTGTTGATATAATGATGACTAAGGCAAAATAATGTATTTTTGCGAAAAGTCATGAAAGAAACATGTCTTATTGAATATGCTCCATTCCCCGTAGTGAATGTGGTAGCAATGCTTATATGTCTGAAAGAAGATAAGTGATTCAACGTACGAATATAAGCGTGGAGGGAAAATATGATAATAATTATCAAAAATGATAATATTTCCAAACGTTTATTATGATTATAATATATGTTAGAGAAAATTTCTCTACAACCATATGTATGCCTTGATTTTCTCCTAAATTAACAATATCTTAAAAGAGGTTATAAGCTATCATAATTTGATAGGTTTAATGCACGATTATATTTCATTCCTAGGAAATAAGAAGTTTATTAATGCAAACATGCACTTGGTTGTGATGGTATCACAACTCACCCCCGAAAGAGGTAGAATAACCGAGAAGAGTTATTTTGAAATCTACTTCTAAAGTAGTAAATCTGAAATTTATTCATGTAATAATAAATCTGAAATTTACTAAAGTAAAAGTTTACATGTCATGGTAAACTCGGAGTTTGCTAGAACAAAAGTTCATAAATTGCCATGAACGATTGTCACATCTCAAAGATGTGCATGCTGAGTATTGATCATATATTGAAGAATTAGAAAATTCTTCATTACTTTTAATGTTGCTCGTTCTCATGATGAGTTGGTTGGACCAACTAATGTTGGAATTTGATCTATCAAAATCTGAAAAATATAAAAGGTGAATAAGGGTCCGTTCACCTTTCATGTGATATGTTGAAAAAATGCATCAATAAGATAATCCCATGTACATTTATTGTCAACCTATAGTTTGACATTCATAAAGTTGCTTGCTCAATGAAATTAAGTTAAGAGCATAACTTTCAGATTGTGTTATCAAGATAATTTATCTTGATGATGATGGTTTGGCATTGAATGTATTCGATAAATAGCTAAATCATTGCTAATGAAAAAAAGCATCATGTGCTAGTATAAAATATAATATATTACATACAATAACACTTGTATGCATTAGACCAATAGATTATGATTATTTCTTCCCTCTCAATTGGTTCAAGGTCATGGACCAAATATTTCACCTAATAATTTTGATGTGTGGTATACGATTGATGAATATATCATGATGCACAAAGATGGAATCCTCAAAGAAGATAGAGGATGTATGCTAGTTTTCCTAACATAAGGGGAAGATTATAAGCAGCCATGAAATATGTCAGGAATTATCATCAGATACTCATTCAAAGGATAATTCAAGTCAAATATCGAAAGCATCTCATATTTAAGCTGCAAGTGCTCCTATTTTGTGTCTCTAAAGGACAAGGTCTATGCATGCTTGAAGCGTGGTAGACCAATCGATTCCAAATAAAATAATTCTTGAAAAGGATAAAGAGCAAACAATCGTAATAAGAAGACAATGTGCTCTTAAAGAGCCTGCGACATAACACTTCATGAAACCTTATGAGAGATTTAGGTACCTGAAAATAATGAAGTGATAAGATATCAAAATGTTATGTCACACTATGAATCGATACGAAATGATATATCATTAATATCTTTGATACAATATTGACATAATATTATAAAAGATTACGAGGATCTGAATTCTATATTTATTTAAGCATGCTGACGTAGAAACATTTATCAAGTGACATAAAAGAATGCATTTTGGTAAGAATAACACTTATTTGATTTACAGTCCAGACACTTGAAGATGTCAGACATATTGATATTGTCACTTGATAAAAATCCATGTGAAAATTCCTAAGGGATTCAAAATGCCTGAAGCATATAAAGTTTCTGGGAAACATGTTTATTATCCTTATGAGGGATAAATTGATGGTTTTCAAATTATTGAAACTCTTGGTGAGTTTTTAAAAGCAATACGATTATTTGCTGAAATGCGAAACATACCGAATTGGATTGGTCATGAAGTACCATATCTTAGTACAATTGGTGTACTAATGTATCTTGCAAATACTGCAAGGCCTGATATAGCCTTTTCAGTTAATTTGTTAGCAAGGTATAGTTCTGCTCCTATTAGGAGACATCTAAATGAGATTAAACACATGATCTTATTTTATTCTAAAGCTTGTGGTCTCGATCTTGTTGGTATGCTGCTACTGGGTACTTATTTGACCTGTATAAAGCTCGATCTCAAATAAGTTATGTGTTCGCATGTAAGGATACTGCAATATCTTAGAGATATATAAAACAATCTATCGTAGTCACTTCATCAAACCATGCTGAGATAATAGGTATTCATAAAGCAAGCCAAAAGTGTATGTGGTTGAGATCCACGATGCATCTCATTTATGAAAAATGTGGTTTGAAATATGACAAAGTACCCATGATTTTTATGAAGATGATGCAGCATGCACAATACAACTTAAAGGAGGACTCAAGGAAATAGAACGAAGCATATTTCACCAAAGTTTTTCTATATACATGAGCTACAAAAGAATGATGATATTAACCTGCAACAAATTCCTTTAAGCGACAGTGTGGCTGATTTATTCACAAAGTCTCCTCCGATTGCAACTTTCAAGAAGATGGTGCACAAGATCGGGATGCAAAGGTTCAAAGATGTTCTCATTAGGGGGAGTTAATACATGTTGTACTCTTTTTTTCTTACGAGGTTTTGTCCTGCTGAGTTTTCCTTGTAAGATTTTTAATGAGGAAGCTTATTTGCGTATTGTTAGAGATGTGTAATTTTTTTCCTTCACTAGATTTTTCTCCCACTATGTTTTAGTAAGGTTTTAAAGAGGCACATTATCTATCAATTAGACATTCAAGGGGAGTGTTATAAATGTATTTACATTATAGTGAATGTCTATATAGATAAGACCTATCAAGACCTAATAAGATCTAGTAGTTGAAGACTATCAGGATTTGAAGTATCTGTCTTTTAGTCAGAAACTAGGAGTAATTTTTTCCTATAAATAGGACTTCCTTTATTGTAAATAATCCTTTAAGGATCCAAGAGACTCATCAAGAGAAATAACAATTATTTTCTTTATTCTCTCTACGCTTCTTCTTTATTCTTTATTGTTTCATAACAAGTTTAGTGTTATATATAGAGAGAGAGATTAAGAAGTTAGAACTCCACTGCAACTCAAATTTCATCTGAATTTGAAATTCAAATATCATAACAATTTAGGTAACTATATTTAAAATATACTATTATTCTATTTATATGTACTATGTACTATTGTTTCTTCTTCTACTACTAAATTTAATTCAAATTCAAATATAATATCTATTTTTTAAACGAAGGTCAATTTATTGATCTTCCTTATCCTTATTTTTTCAAATACAATACATACTTATCTTATATATATATATATATATATATATATATATATATATATATTTAAATTAAGATAAATATTTAAATTAATATAAATATTTGAAATCAATAATATTAATTCATATATTTTATTTTTAAAAGAAATGTCAATTTGACCTTTTCTTTTCCACGTTTTTTCCTTAATTTTCTTTTCTTTTTTTGTTTTCTTTCTTTCCTTTCTTTTTTTTTGTTTGTTCGTTATTATTTTTTTTTTATCAAAATCAATTGACAACTTAGATATATAAAGATATTTCAAGTAGATATATATGCTGAATTTAATTACTGAATTTTAATTTATGATTAAAATTTTAAAATAATTGTAAGTAAGGATAAGTTTTAGATATACATCATAAATATATATTGTTTATGTTTATCATTAATAATAATAATAATAATAATAATAATAGTAATAGTAATAATAATATTTATAATATATTTATCATTATGTTTGATATAGATAAGTTTATGAAATATAAGAGTTCAAGTTCATTTAAAACTCTTTCATAGTGAGTTTCTACTTTTAAACTAATTAATAATTTTTTTTAAAGAATAATGTATTTTAAATTCAAATAGTTATGAAAATCTTATTACAATACTATTAAACTTGTCCTAAAAATTGACACGTGGCTTTTCAATAGTTTGTTACCCGGCTTCTTCTGATGTGTCGTCCTCTGCTTTATAATATATATAGAAGATATAGATTACCTTCATTATCTTAATTAAACTTATTGACCAAGCTATTTTATGTTTAAGAAATACAATATTTAAGTAATATAAAATATATTTGATGCCACAAATTATTATATGATTACGCCAATAAAGTTAATTTATAAATAAAGACAACATTTGAATTAAAGATAACATTTCTATGTCTCATTAATTTTTGTATAGCATTTTAAATGTCAATATAATTATTCAAATTCATAAAAATGGGTGATAAGTTTCAAGGTCTTTAAAATTTTAATTAGGATAAAATGGAGATAATAAACTCATGCGAAGCCTATAAAAATTGGGCGTTCTCCATTAGATATAGTAGTAAAGTAATGTGAATCATTATGTGCTTTAGGATTATTATTTATTGATAAAATTTTAAAATAAAATAATACAAGAAACTTATATTTATTTATCAAAAATTAGTGACTAAACATCATTATATATAATGCAACAGAGATAGAGGTAGATATGTGTGTGGGGTGGGGTGGGGTGGGTGGCGGGGTGACAAAATCAAATTAAGATTTTGTAAAATATTTTAAAAATATTTTTTTTATTATTATATAATGGCAAGTAAAGTAATATTGAACTAAGTCAAGGATAACATAAAAAGGAGGCAAAATAATTAAGTTAAAAACACATGTCAAAGGGCAAATTTAGACGAAAAAGTCTTTTGAAGCAATTGATGAGCATTAGTTGCTATCTAATTAAAGATGACCAACATTAGTTAAAATCCAACTAAGTACTACTTCCTCCGTCCAAAATTTTCTAATTTGATTTCTCATTTTACTTGTCTTTTTTCATTAATCAAGAAGAGACAATTTTTTTTTTCATGTTTTACCCTTTGAATTAATTACTTTTTTTTTTAAAATTAAAATGTAAACATCATTTAATAGGGGTACTATGATCAACTAGACATGTTATTAATTAGTTTTCTTAATCAACGTGCCATCTCAATTTGGGACGGAGAGAGTATCAAATGTTTGTATTCTCCCTTATTACATATAGTAATGACATTGATCAAAGGCAATGTGCTTTTCATTGAGAAGATACGAAAAAAATGCAATTCATTGCACGATTAAATGAGATGAGATGCACAAACGATGGACGTTCATAGTGAGTATTTATAATTCAATGTCCAGTTTCACGTTTAATGGTGTAGAAACCTCTTCAAATTCCTCAATTGTAAACTTGCTTAATGATCATAGTTGACAATATTAATTGATCTTAATTAGGGTCAATAAAAGTGTGCCTTTTCAATAAGAAAAAGACAATGAACACTGTCCTATTTAGTTTATGTTAAATGAGAGAGTTAAGTGAGTGTTTTTTACACAGAAGATAAATGAGAAAAATAGAAAAAAAAAAAAAAAAATTTAAAAAGAAGAAAAAAGATAGATAAGAATGGAGGTCATAAAGATGTGCCACATTACCTTTTTTATGACTCTCCTTTATACTTCCTCCGTCTCAAATTGTCCATCCCAAAGTTTCTAATTTGATTTCTCATTTTACTTGTCTTTTTTCATTAATCAACACAAGACAATTTTTTTCCATTATACCATTAGTAATTGATTACTCCTTGTTATTAGCACTGAATTATCAAATCTTGAAAAATATTGCAAAGACTTTGATAATCCTATAATCCTAATTATCCATGCAAAAAGTGCTTTGGTATCAACCATATAATAACTTCATCAATATTGGAACTAACAACATGACATAATTAATTGGGGCAAAATGGTAAAGTTACATTACCAATCATTGTTTTCTTAATAACTGTGCCATCTCAATTTGGGACGGAGGGAGTATATATACTAGTCAACATAACCGCGCTTCGAGCAGTCATAAAAAAGACAACAAAATTTTTAAGGTATAAAAGATAAACTTATATAAGGAGATTATCTCCACAACTCTTCATTACCTATTCTTAAATACTTAAGGCTCAAATGTAAGACCTTTGATTAACGATAAAAGAATGTTTATCACTCCACCCCAACACTTATAAGAATGATTTTCATCTATTCGAATATTAACTTATTAAAAGATGCTAAAGCCATAAAAAATTTAGGTATGGCTTTATTAATGAGAGAGTGAACTCAATCAAAATTGAAAAGATATTTGCATAAATTTCCAGAGAAACATAAATATAATACGAAAAATGTTTTCTATAGTTGTCTTGCAAAAATTGTTATATTTCTTCTTGGCATATTTTGCTTTAGCCTTCATGATACCGTGAATTTTCTTGACTCTATTCCTTCCTCTCCGTCACATGTCTTATGATTTCATAAAACATAATTTTTTGAGCTCTAGCCGAAATTTGTTACCACAAGCCAATCATCATTCAAGAGTCTTAGTTTTCAAGTCATACTACGACATAATAGTACAGTAAATATAGTAGATATCACTATTTGAACTATAAAATGAAAGGAATGAGTCCCGCGAGATAAAGTTATATGATTTTATATAGGCAAAATTAAAGAAATACCATAAGATACTTTAAGTTTTTAAAATAATTATCAGAGATTATGAATGTAAAAAAGAATGATTTCGTAACTTATCATTTTGTTGGAATTAATCATGAAATAATGATGAACTAATATTTTTACGTTAGAAGATATATAATGATGTGAATCAAGTAACACTAAACAAAATAATTCGCTTTTAGTGGCTTTCAATAAGAAATATAAAAGACTTATAATAATAAGAATTAAGACTTATTAGGCTTTTATTGCACAGATTTCAATTATTGCTGCATGAATTTTATTGCAAGGGATATTTACTTTATGAGACTTTTTTAATCCATTATAATAGATTAATATGGAGGAAATGAAGGAAAAATGCAAAATAAAATAAAAATTAAATTAGAGAGTATCTCACCTCTTTTAATTTTAGCTTTATTATTAGATATAGTTTAGATTCTCAAAATTGATTACTTTTCTTATTTTTATATACTATCTGAAATACAAAGTTTTGAACCTCATAACATCTATCTTACTTTTTCTCAGAAACTTTATCCGTCTATAAATTTCCTACTCTATGAATAAATAAGAAAGATAAGGTTTATTGAAATTAATTTCAGTATTTTGTTTTTGCAACCAAAATAGGATAATATTCTTGCATATCATACCTACAACACGATATTAACACGGTTAAATAATTCAATTAAGGAAAAAATAAACTACATGACAAATTATATTAAAAAAACCAAGACAACATACATTTTATATGTATTATTGTAACATTTTTGTAATTTTATGAAACAATATTAATTTCAAGAAAAAAAATATAAAAAAGGATGTAGCTCTATATTATATAAAACCATTGTATCGCCTTTCTTTTATGTCTTCTTGTGCTTATAATTTTTTTGATATCCAAAATAATGCATAAGATAAATGAATAAATGAGTAAAAATTATTATTTGAGAAAATATCACTTCTAATATTAAAAACCAAAGCTCACGCAAAATTTAGTTTTCTAAGTGAATAAAAAATTTAACACTTATAAGTTATAATCTTAATTCCAAATTCTAACGTATAACTAATTTCAAACATTAGGAAAAATATCTGAGAAGCTATTCATTCAGAAGATTTGTACTATTTTCTTCGTCCCAAATTATCCGTCCCAAATTGAGATGACAAATTGATTAAGAAAAAATAATTAATAACATGGCTAATTTACCATAATATCCCTATTAAATGATGTTTACATTTTAATTTGAAGAAAAAGTAATTAATACAATGGGTAAAACATGATTTTTTTTGTCTCTTATTTATTAATAAAAAAAGACAAGTAACATGAGAAATCAAATTAAAAAATTTAAGCTGGGTAATTTGGGATGGAGGGAGTATTTCATAGCAAATTACACAACCCAATCATTTTTGCTAATAGAAAGGTAGAAGTGAAAAATCCTCACTCTACTTTGTTTAGGTTATTTCTTCGATGACTTTTGATCAAAATCCTTTTTTATATGTTTCTTTAGAAGAATTAGAAGACAAATGACACACTTATATCATAATATATTTTCATATATTTCAAAAATTAATAAAATGTACGTTTCGTGAAAATTAATTTTGTTTTGAATAAATTCATTAAAATAACTAAAAATATTCCCACATATAGGAAAGGAGATACTCAATCCTATTCCATTCAAATGTAAATCGAAAGATTCACATACATAATACATCTTTAAATTTAAATGAGTAGTCACATACACATAACTTTTCTTTCACAAATTCAACAAGATATGTTTTCATACATTTTCATCAATACAAATACTTTTTAGCATAATTTTATGAAAAGAAAGTGAGCAAATATAATAAATAAATAATATCTATTACTCTCTCCATTTAAAAAAGAATGACCTACATTCATTTTTAGTCCGTTTGAAAAAGAATGATCCCTTTCCTTTTTTGGCAATACTTTAATTTCAACTTTCCACATGACATGTTTATGACCACAAGATTAAAGAGCATTTTGGTACATTTGACACTACTTTAATTTAAGGCCACAAGATTCAAAAGTCTTCTTTATTTTCTTAAACTTTATGCCAAGTCAAAGCTGATCATTCTTTTTGAAACGGAGGGAGTAGTTTTTAATTTGTTGACGTTGTACTTTGTGAAACAGTGCCCGCAATACCATTCTCTGATTAGACATATATATATATATAAACTGCATCCATTCATCACAAGAAAAATTAAGTTATAGCCACATTAATATTCTTTCTATAAGCCTCATAGTAGGGAAAACTTTACCATGGATGAGGTCCAACCAACATAAGTTGTGGGAGGATCCATTTAGTTGTTGACACTTGCAAAGTGAGCCTCAATTATATACTTTGCAAAAGAAATTAAATAAAATATTAAATACAGAGATAAAAAACTACATATACAATACAATAAAAATGGAGGGAAAGACATAAGACTATATATAGTACAATAAAAATGGAAGGAAAGAGAGTACCTTTTTCCCATCTTAATTAGTTTCTTTCTAAGAGACATCTAAACCAATTAAAGCAAAATTTTCAAAGTAATTTTTCATTCATTGCTCTCACGGCATTCTAACTCAAGCAAAACTTAAGAAAAATATTGTAGATGTATGCATCTATGATCTTTATTCTTTAATTTCCTTTTGTCATTGTTATTTATACTTGTACAATCACCTTATATATATATATATATATATATATATATATATATATATATATATATATATATTCACTTCTCAATATTTTCATTGTGTCCATATCTTGTGTATAATTTATTGAATGATCTTCATGATCAGTTGGTCCTGTAAACATAAAAAATAACTTTTGTTATTAAATATAAAAGTGAAAATATCATAAAAACTTGATAATAAGAATTTTGCTCCAAAATTCAAAAAGTTTGATCACATATTTAAGATTACATTTTAATTAGACACTATATAACATCAAAAAATATTTTAAATATTAAGATAATTTTTTGAAAAGATTGAATTTTTAATGTTGTAAATTGTCTTATGCAGATTGTTCTTGAAATAGAAAAATGGAAGATGCACATGTTGACAAAGACAAAGATAGTTTATCTATTTATTAAATTTCGATACTTACAATTAAAAATTATTATTGTAGATTTCAACGTTAACAAGCATAATATTTGTAACACTAGCAAGAACTTTATTTTTGAGATTGGTATGAAGTTTAATTCGAAAGAGAAATCATACAATACATATAACTTATATTCCGTGGCAAGAGGTTTTGATGTTCGAAGGGAGGAAAGACTACTAATATAAAAGGAGAGACAACAAGACGTTTATTTCTTTGTTCTTGTGAAGGACAATCGGATAAACTTTCTCCTTTTCAAGAAAGAAAGCGACAAAGATTAGAATATAGATGTGGTTGTATGTCTCGTATAAAATTCAAAATTTCAAATGGAATATGGAAAGTATGCGAATTCAATGATGTGCATAGTCATTCCATGATAGAAGATAATTTGAAACATTTCATACATTCTGGTCGTAGGCTTACAAATGCTACTAAAAATATTCTTGATTCTATGATTGATGCCGATATTCGTACAAAAAAAGTTATTCGATATCTTCAGAATGAAGCGGGTGGAGTTGAAAATGTAGGATTCATTGAACAAGATGCTCATAACTTTATTCAAGCACATAAGAGAAATATAATTATTAGTGGAGATGCTCAAACTTTGATAAATTATTTTATGCATTTGCAATCAGAGGACTCGAACTTCTTCTATGCTTTTCAAGTTGATGAAGATGGTAGGTTGTGTAATTTTTTTTGGAGAGATAGTATATTCAAATTGCACTATGAGTGTTTTGGAGATGTGATGATTTTTGACACTAGTTATCGTACAAATAGATATTACATGATTTGTGATCCATTTGTTGGTGTGAATAACCATTGAAAAAATAATTTTTTTTGGTTGTGCATTTTTATGCAATGAAATCAGTGGTTCATTTGTTTGGCTATTTCAAGCATTTTTGAAGGCAATGGAGGGAAAAGTACCAAAAACAATTTTTACCGATCAAGCTCCTGCCATAACCTTGACCATTAAAGAAGTCTTTCCTAACACGTGTCATCGACTATGTGAATGGAATATTGATAGAAATGCTCAAAAAAACATACCCCATCTTTACTTTAAGTCGGAATTTCGACACTGTTTTGACACACTCTTGTGGAGGTGCAATTTAGAATCAGAATTTGAATTACTGTGGCATAAAATGATAAGTGAATGGGATTGTGCGAGTAATACTTGGCTTCAAAAGTTATATGATTTGAGAAAGAAATGGTGTCCTGCATTTAGCCATTTAATTTTCTCGGTAGACATCAAATCAACTCAAAGAATTGAAAGCACAAATAGGGTCTTCACCGGAATGACATGCAAAACAATGAGTATAACTGAGTTTGTAAAATATTATGAGCAGCGAACAACTGAAATGCGAGATATTGAAGCAACTGAGGATTATAAATCTTGAGAAATGCCTAAAATATCTATAGAAGATTGTGGGATGTTAAAACATGCTGCTAGTGTGTACACGGAAAGAATTTACACAAGATTCCAACATGAATTTTTGCAAGGGGCAACCAAAACAACACTCAGTGCTGAAACTAATGGCAATACTACCAAATATACAATTTTAAAGGGTGAAAATGGACAAACTGAAGTTGTCCAGTTTAATTCCCTTGAAAATTTAATTATTTGTAGTTGTCAGATGTTTGAGTCCATGGGTTGGTTATGTTGTCACGCACTAAAAGTTCTATTCTTTGACTTGAATTTTTCTTATATTCCTGAGAAATACATTTTGAAAAGATGGTCTAAGAATGCTAAGCATGGAGACAGATTTGAGGAATATACCACAAAGAAAAAAGCAGTAAAATCCTCTATGACAATTCGTTTGAATGGGTTAATGAAAGAGTCGTTTGATGTTATGACTTTAGAAGCAAATGATGAGGATTCCGAAGAAATTGCTAGAAAATATTTGTAACAAGCAAGAATTGAGATTAGTAAACATCAAAGTGAGATATATAATAAAAAATATGGTAAAAATAAAGATAAATTTAGTTCTTTTGATCCTTTAACAGGGTGTGAAGATCAAATTTTGGATCCAATTAAGAAAAAAAGAAAGGAAAATGGATATGGCAGAATGAAGTCAAAAGGTGAGAAAAAAAGAAAAAAACATCACAAATAACTTTAAAAAACAGAGCAACACTAGCACAGAATCATCAATTTTTGAATACAACAATGATTTTCGACACACAATCAACAACAGTGCAGCAAATACAACATCAATCCATGGAATTAATTTCTGAGGTTTGATTTCTCTTCTAATCTATTTTTAAATATAATTAGCAGTGACTTTAATATATTTTTTTAAGAGTGTTAATTTATTTTCTAAAAATCAAATACGCAGATACATGGAGATTCATCCAGCACTTTCAGTCAATTTTTGACTCAAAACATGAATCTACAAGCTGAAGCTTGCATGTAGAGCGGAGGATCAAACAAATAAATCTCAGAAGAATTCAATTTCATTTTTGAAGAAGATTATATTTTGGACTTAATTTTTTGCATAATATACTCTTAATTTAGCAGCAAATCAGTGCAAACAATATTATTTTTGTACTTTGACGTTACAACTAACATGCAAAGAAAATCTATGAAATTTAAATCATCATATTTATAATTTTTTTAATTTAATTATGTAAATAGAATAATGATCTCATAAGAAGATAAAGAAAGCTCCATACCTGAAATCATGGATGATTAAATAAGCAAAAGAAAATCCATGGAGATTTCACCCAATTCTTGATCTTTTCTAGCATTAGATTGAAAGGAATTTTCTTTTATATTTTTTGATTCTTTTCATCTTCAAATCTCAACTCATTTTTTTTTTAAATTAGCAACAACACTAACTAATTTTGAATATCAATTTTTTTTAAAAATTTCTTAACGTGATCTCTCTAAACTGTTTTGATTTTAAGATGTTTTGAGTAAAAGAAACAAAAAGAATAAGGCGTGTTCTAGAGAGTTTTGTGTTTGATTGGTTTCTCAAAAATTTCCTCTTAAAAGAGATAAGTAGCAATAAATGCATGTGGACCCCACAATCCATTAACTTTTTTATTTTTATTTTATTTGTTTTTGGACACATATCCCCTCACCTTTTGTTAGCTTTAAAAAATATGAAGTGAACCCCACTTTCCAAGTGTCAACAACTAAATGGATCCTCCCACAACTTATGTTGGTTGGACCTTATCCATGGTAAAATTTTCCTCATAATAGTAGTTAGATACATTCGGATCAAGAAAACTGCATGGAAGCTAAGAAAATATTTACTAAAGCCATAAAGCCCTCCATCAGCAGGAGGAGAACAAAAGACTGTAGCAACCTACCTATAGTATGTCTTTTGTATTCATATTTTTGAGTATCTAAAATCAGTTCTGGCCATATATTATTATATAGTACTTGTCAAATCGCTTACTCATCTCCAAAAAAAGAAGAAATTAATTGGATCCATGTCGTGCTATGACTCTTCACTATACTCATTTACTACAATACTTAATTTCCTTCATAATTCCTCACTGCCTTAATTGCTATTTATTTTGCATTTATAAGAAACATTAAATCTTATTGTAATAACCCATATATATGTTAAGTTGTTTTATCAAAAAAATTAAGATAAAAACTCAAAAAAGGGAGAAAAAAATAACTATAATTGGAGGTCATAGAGAGGTGCCACACACACATATATATAGAGAGAGAGAAATAGAGAGATTTTGCATGTGAAGAGATTTGTCACTCAATTTACTTTAAAGGTTTATGTGTTTGTTTATAAAAATTTCATTGCAATATAGTAAAACTATTAAAGTAGAAAACTATATGTTGCAATATTAAGTCTAATAATAAGCTAGCATAAAGTAAAAGGGTAGCCTGGTGCACTAAAGCTATCGCTATACACGGTGTTCGGGGAAGGGCCCCACCACAAGGGTGTATCGTACGCAGCCTTACCTTGCATTAACTTATATATATTAGTCTCACATATAAGTAGGATAAATAATATAATATTAATGGGTTATTGTGTAAACCAATAATCCAATATTAAAAAATCAAAACCAAATTAATAACCCGATAAACTTTTTAATAAAATCATTAAAAAATCGTTAACTAAAAAATCCAATAACAATAAATCAATAATATTTTTTTAATTCTGTTTATTGGTCGACTCTATTTTCGTACACCTTCTAATTATGCCTATTTTTAAAAGGGTTTCGCCTATAAATTGACCACACAATATTTTTCTTTTTCATTGTGAAAAAAATGCTTGCGGTTATGAGCTTGACTTTCCTTTCTTAAAACAAAAGATGACTAAAACTAATTTTAGAGTTAGTTAATATTGGGGGTGGTAAAGTTGTGTATGAAGGTAGTTTGATAGGTATAATCGTTATCCTTAAACGATTCAACAATTTTCAGTCACTCTAAAACATGGCTGTCTTATACGTGTGTTTAAGATTAAAATGGATGTACGTAATTTCAAACTATTGATTGCTATTGATAGCTAGTATTATATCATTTATGGCTAATGGGTATTCAATTTTCTATGAGACTCAAATTTGGAATGATGAATCTTTCTTGGATTTTTTTGATAGGCCGGAGATTTTTTATTTACTTGAGCATAACAACTATTGACATGTATGTAAGAATTGAACATTCTATCCATAATGATAAACTGGCTGATAATGAACTTGATCTTCCAGGTAGGTAGATATCTTCTTAGTTTGAATGTTGTGTCCAAGGAATATAATTCAACTGTTATTTCGGGTACACAATCTGTATGTTTTGTACAAACACTTCAACACAAGTTCAAGACTGTATCAAGAACACCTATGAAGTTTTAACACCTTCAACACAAGTTCTACAAGAACTATCAAAGAAGTATGTTATTTAAAGAATAAGATGAAGAAGAAATAAAACCAAGTCCTCCGATTTCACGGAGTGTCCTTAAGGAATTAATTCCCCTCAAGCACCCGAGGTTGCAAAATTTTTCCTCCCAGGATAAAATGCTCATAATCAGAATGTAGCGATACCTCAAACCTTCTATTCTTTGAACACACTCAACGACAGATGATCACATAGAGTTTTTAGAAGTAGAAGATTTTACAATCCTTAAATTTTTGTACATACTTGTGGAAAAAATGCAGGAATTTATAGCCATCAAGTGCCCTTTAAAAAGGAAGCAATGGTTCATCGAAAAGTGTATCACTTTAGAACAGTCATGTCTGTCCATTCTGAAGCAGTGTCTTTTTTGAACAGTCACGTCCAACCGAACAGTCACTCCTTTTTTGAAATAGTGTGTCATTTCCTCGAAGGGTTGCATCCTTTTCGAGTTACGTTTCTGCGTTTCTTTATACATGTTCATGGAGAAAAATATTTTCCATTGGATTTTCGGATTAAAATATTTTTCAAGTTTCAAATCAACTTTGTCTAAAAAAATAATCTCCTCGATCGATCATTTGACAATCCAAATCCAAATCCAAATTCGAAGTCGAGCTGAGTGAGCAATGACGATGACGATGCGAGGCACCTCTTGGTTCTTACCGAAGGTGTTTTTATTAATAAGAACACATGAAAGTTGCTTTCTCCCACCAATGTGGGAGAAGTATATTTTCCTTAAGTGAGTACAATTTTTCTCCAAGACTTTCCCTCCATTTTCCATTCACACCAATTAAACCCAATAATCCCTCACATGAATGGGGAATGACTACTTTTTATAAAACTATACGGACAAGTATGTGATCAACAAGCAAAGACTGAATGCATCTGGATAAGTGGGTTTCCCTTTGAACTTTCCGTAGTGAACATGCATCAGATGCACTCGGTTAATCGATAGATTTGATATCTTTGAATCATCGAGCTTTAATGTACACCTAGACACCATATGTCACACAGCCAACCTTTTATATTTTATTGTTTTCATAGTTTTGTTTGTTTCAGCTATGTACACGTCCTGTTTTCATGATAGCTTAGAGAATAGTTTTTTACTAACATTCTCCTTGAAGCGACTTCCACTTCACCCTCACATAGGTGATTTCTAAACGTCCAATCCTATAGATTAAACTATTTGATTAACTTTGCCAAATTTAGATAATCAGTAAAAGGCTTCACACCATAAGTCTTATCCTTGTTTACTAAACATTGTCTGCATTATGAGAATGGGTTGGATATATTGACAATGTTGAACCTGTTAGTCACAACTTTGTTTGATTTCCTTGAACCTAGCTCTTGGGATCTCCAGTCTTTTAGCTAGAGTTACCACCATTTTGACCTATCCTAGGACGTAAACCCATTTTCTTCGATGTTCTCTCAACTCCCTCTCTAGATAGGCCTTGTGTAAGTGGATCCGACACCTTATCCTTTGACTTCACATAGTCAACAGTGATAATTCCACTAGAGAGTAGTTCTCTGACGGTATTATGTCTCTATCTTATATGATAAGATTTACCATTATACATCATGCTCCCTTTCCTACCTATCGCCGCTTGGCTATCACAGTGTATACATACTGGTGCCAATGGTTTAGGCTAATAAAGAATATCTTCCAAGAAATTTTAGAGCCATTCATATTCTTCACCGGATTTATCTAATGCGACAAATTTTGATTTCATTGTAGAGCGAGCAATACATGTTTGTTTGAACGATTTTCAAGAAAATGCTCCTCCACTTATAGTAAATACATATTCACTCGTGAATTTTACTTCATTCGATCCGGTGATCCAATTTGCATCACTATATCTTTCAATTACCGCAGGATATTTACTATAATGCAAAGCATAGTCTTAAGTATATTTAAGATATCCCAAAACTCTTTTCATTGCCAGCCAATGAGTTTTATTGGGATTACTCGTGCACCGACTCAATTTACTAATAACACATTCTATGTCTGGTCGTGTACAATTTATCATATACATTAAACATCCCAACACTCTTGCGTATTCCAACTGTGAGTTACTCTCACCTTCATTTCGTTAAAGTGTAAAGCTCACGTCCAATGGAGTCTTGGCAATACCAAATTCTAACTACTTAAACTTGTCAAGTACCTTTTCAATGTAATTTGACCGTGACAACGCCAACCCTTGTGGAGTTCTATGGATTCTTATTCTTAAGATCACATCCGCAACTCCAAGGTCTTTCATATCAACTTGCTATCAAGCATTCGTTTCATAGCATTTATGTCAGAAATGTCTCTACTGATGATCAACATATCATCCACATACAAAAAAACAATGACCTTGTGATTTGGACTGTCTTTAATGTAACTCGTTTATCAAATTCATTTATCTTGAACCTGTTTGCCAACATGGTTTGGTCAAACTTTGCATGCCACTGTTTAGGTACTTGTTTTAGTCCATAAAGTGACGTAACTAGTCTGCACACCTTCTTTTCTTTACTTAGAACCATAAAATTCTCGGGTTGTTCCACATAAATTTCTTCCTCCAATTCTCCATTTAGGAATATTTTTTTTTACATTCATTTGATAGATTTCAAGACCATATACCGCTGCCATGGTAACTAATATCCGAATTGACATTATCCTTGTTACAGACGAGTATGTATCAAAGTAATCAAGGCCTTCCTTCTGTTTGAAGCCTTTTACTACAAGTCTTGACTTGTATTTGTCAATAGTACCATCCACTTTTATTTTCCTTTTGAAGATCCATTTAGAAACTAAAGATTTATTTCCTGGAGGAAGATTAACCAACTCCCAAGTATGGTTGCTTAAGATTGTATCCATTTCACTATTGACTGCCTCTTTCCAAAAAAATGAGTCTGAAGACGCCATCGCTTCCTTAAATGTTTGAGGCTCATTTTCTAAGAGAAATGTTACAAAATCTAATCCAAACGAAATTGACATTATTTGACATGTGTTATATCTTGGATTCTCATCATTATGTACATCCTCACTTGGTTCATCTCGAGGTAGTTTAGACCCTACACTAGACTGTCCATGTCTAGTTTTATATTGATAGATATGTTAAAAAAACTCAACATTATCTGATTCAATTACCATATTTTCATTGATATTCGGATGCTCAAATTTATGAACCAAAAATTGACATACTTTACTATTTTTAGCATATCCAGTGAACACACAGTACACTGTCTTAGGTCCTATCTTCACCCTTTTAGGCATAAGAACTTGGACTTTTGCTATACACCCTCCACACATTAAAATATCTCAAGTTGGGTTTCCTTCCTTTCTAATTTTCATATAGAATTGATTGTGTCTTACTATGGGGCACTCTATTGAGTATTCGGTTAACTGTAAGGATAACTTTCCCCCCACAAATTTTGTGATAAACCTGAACTTATAAGTAAGACATTCATCATTTCCTTTAAGGTTCAATTTTTCCTTTTCGCAATTCCATCAGATTGAGGTGAATGCGGGGCCGTAGTTTGATGGACAATTCTATTCTCTACACATATCTCTGCAAATGGACATACATAGTCTCCACCCTTATCACTTCTTATCATTTTAATCTTCTTCTTTAACTGATTTGCAACTTTGGTTTTATATTGCCTAAACGCATTTATTGCTTCATCCTTATTATTTAGCAAATTGATATAACAATACCTCGTGCAATCGTCAATAAAAATTATAAAATACTTTTTCCCACCACGAGATGGTGTTGACTTCATAACATAAATTCAGTGTGGATTAAGTCTAAGGAATTGAAATTCCTTTCAACGGACTTATACGAATTCTTAGCATACTTTGATTCCACCCACGTTTGATATTTTAATTTATTGCACTCAAAGTTTGGCAAAACTTCTAAGTTATTCAGTTTTTGCAAAGTTTTGTAATTGACATGTCCTAATCGTTAATGCCACAATTCATTAGACTCAAGCAAGTAAGAAGAAACAAAACTTTTATTAATTTCAACTGTCATTACATTCATCTTAAATAGGCCCTCAGTGAGGTAGCCTTTTCCTACGTACACTTCCCCTTTACTAAGTACAATCTTGCTTGAAACAAATATATATTTGAATTTTTTTTTCAAGAAGTGATATGGAAATCAAGTTTTTTCTTAACTCTGGTACATAAAGGACATTGTTGAGAATCAACACTTTGCCTGACATCATTTTCAAGCAAACTTTTCTCATCTCTTTGACTTTTTCAGTTGCGAAGTTTGCCATATAGATCTTCTCTTCGCTTTGAGCCGGAGCAATGCATCAAAAAACTCTTTATTGGCACAAACATGGCGGGTGGCACTAAAGTTCATCCACCATTCTCTTGGATTTCCCACCAGGTTACATTCAGAAAGCATGACACATGGATCATCCATTTTATTCTTGGATTCAACCTTATTGGATTGATCCTTATTTTTGCCTTTTTTTGGGGCACAACAATCTGTTGACTTGTGGCCAATCTTTCCATAATTAAAGCACTTTCTCTTGAATTTATTCTTAGGTTGATTACTTTGTTGTCCATCTTTCTTTTGATTCTTTGAGTTGTTGGGATCGTCTTCTACGTTGTTAGCTCCACTCATTGTAGAATTACCTTTCGACCTCCTCTCTGCGGCTTTGTTGTCTTCCTAATGCGCAACCTCACAATGAGGTCTTCGACTGTCATCTCCTTCATTTTGCGTTTCAAGTAATTTTTGAAGTCCTTCCATAAAGGTGATAACATCTCTATTATTGCAACAACTTGAAAGGCCCAGTTCACAATCAAATCTACAATAAAGTTCATGTGAACATTAAAAACATTTTTAACATTTTCAAATGAGGTATTCACTATATTCATACCTTCAACAAGGAAATCGTGAATGATAACTTGCAATTCCTATACTTGAGATCGGTCTTACTGTCAATCATTTTGTATTCAAGGAATCTTGCAACAAAGAACTTCTTAGTTCCAGCATCCTCAGTCATATATTTCTTTTCCAGCGTATTCCACAATTCTTTTGATGTCTTCATTCTGCTGTAAAAGTTGTATAAATCATCTTGGAGGCCACTTAGGATATAATTCCTACATAGGAAATCAGAATATTTCCATGCCTCTATTACAACGAACCACTCTTTGTCCGAAGTCTCTTCGGAAAATTTTGGAGCATCTTCAGATATAAATCTTTGAAGACACAAGGTTTTCAGATAGAAGAACATTTTTTATTGTCACCGTTTAAAATCTATTCCAAATTTTTTTTGGGCTTTTCCGCTAGTGCCATAGTGGGTGGCGCAGTTGTGCGACTGGTTGTAGAAATATTCATTGCTGCTACACTTGTCCCACCATCAGTTTAATGACCATCAGTAGTCATCTTTCCTGTCACAAAAATACAGTACACTTTAGTATATCAAAATACTAATTACAAGTTTATAACAACTTTAAACACTATTTATTCCTAGTTTAATGATGAAGTTTTTGTATCTTTCAATCGTTAACCGAATGACCTTTAACTTGTGATGAATTTTTTATATTTTTAAATCACCTGTTAAGTTCAAACAAAGTAGAAAGCATAAATCTTTAATCTCTAGAAACCAAATAATACAGATTATGAGTTTAATTCCTTAAGAATGTTGTTTTGGGTACATAATCTGTATGTTTTGCACAAATAATTCAACACAAGTTCAAGACTATATCAAGAACACCTATAAATTTTTAACACCTTCAACACAAGTTCTTAAGGAATTAATTCCCCTCAAGTACCCGAGGTTGTAAAATTTTTTCTCCCAGGATAAAATTACTCACAATCAAAATGTAGCGGTACCTCAAACCTTCTTCTTCGAATATACTCAACGACAGATGATCACAAAGAGTTTTTAGAAGTAGAAGAGTGTTTTAAAATCCTTAAATTTTTGTACATACTTATGAAAAAAATACAGGTATTTATAGCCATCAAGTGCCCCTTCGAAAAAGAAGCAATGGTTCATCGAAAAGGTGTATCACTTCGGAACAGTCATGTTTGTCCATTCCAAAATAGTGTATCTTTTCTGAATAGTCACATTTGACCGAACAATCATCCCTTTTTTGAAATAGTGTTCCATTTTCTCGAAGGGTTGCATCCCTTTCGAGTTACGTTTATGCGTTTCTGCATTTCTGCATGCATGTTCATGGAGAAAAATATTTTTCATTGGATTTTCGAATTAAAAAATTTTACTTGATTTTTCCAAGTTTCAAATCAACTTTGTCTAAAAAATTAATCTCATTGATCCAAATCTAAAACTGAGCGAGCGACGACAATGACGCGAGACATCTCTTGGTTCTTGCCTCACAATCTACTTGAAGGTGTGTTTTTTAATACGAACACATCAAAGTTGCTTTCTCCCACTAATGTGGGAGAAGTATACTTTCCTTAAGTGTGTACACTTTCCCTCTATTCTCCATTCATACCGATTGAACCCAACATCAACAACAAATAATGTTAAATTTTGCTACCTAGTCAAATGATACGAGCAATTTCGATACACAAAATGAAGGTTTGTCTTTATTGAACTATCGTAATATATGTGAGAGTTCTCAAAAGTGTGACATTAGAGGACCGAGCAATCAACTATCACAGTTGCATAATTTACATAGCCCCACTCACTACAAAAAAAATGTATTTTAGCCACGTGCAAAACCGTGGCTATATGGTACATATATTGTGGCTAAATAGTTTAGCCACTGTTTGTTAGCCATGGTTACAAGTATGTCCAACAGGGGTGTGGCGAGTAAATTAGCCACGTTTTTACCGTCCGTGGTAACATTTTATTAGCCACAGTTTTCTGATGTATTTAGCCACGGTCTTTCCATTGTTAAACTTTTTGATTATTTTGCTATCATATCAATAAATATCCATTTTTTAAGAATTAAATATTTTGCATATAAATTAGCCACAGTTCTAACCGTGGAAAAAAGTAAATATTTATTTTTTGCATATTAATTAGCCACGGTTTTAACCGTGGCTAAAATGCCCAGATTTTAAAAAAAGATATATTTTTTGCATATAAAATTGTGGCAAAAGAGCCAAGCTATTTATATATTTATTGTAATTGTTTTCTTTTTAAATACGCGGATCGCCTGATACTAATTCCTGAATAATGATAGACGTTCACTTATAAATTGACCATTATACACAAGATTGAAACATAATTATCAAAGTTTTTATATTGTTCAATATATTGTCACAAAAGTTAAAGTCCAAACCTTAAATATTCATAAAAGATAACAACAATGAGTAATGTTAGAAGTTAAAGAAACATCATATCTATCGTTTGTTCTAAAGTATTCTAAAGGCTAAAAAGATTAGTTCAAAGTAGGCAATTCACTACCAAATTTAGATTGTAAAAATCTACGAAGAGTTGCCAAGTGATTCTCATTTTGCACAAGCTTTTCTTTAGTCTCTTCATATCCGGTTAGCTTTTCTTTCAAGGTTTTTACCTGTTTCTCAAGGTCTTTAACACGCTGACGAGATATACTGCTTGAGTTACCAAGATTTTCATGGTGGACAAACCAGGCTATATTTTCGGGCAAGAAGGAAACATAAAGCTAAACAATAACAGTACAATAAGATACTCATTGTGACCAACATAGGTGAGGATTTTTTTTTTAAAAATAACACTCCAAGAGCAATGAAAAATAGAGACACCAAACCAGTAAAGGCCAATGATGTATGTAGAAGAGACAAAAATTTCCTAGATTGATCATAAAAATGTTTCCTGAGAACAAGTGCTTAGAATCTACATCTCCAGGAGTAAGTGATCACAATTGCTTCTAATCTTAAATAAACCTTTGTGCATTAGGGTCATGACATAAGTTATCTTGGACTAAAATACTAAGATAAAAAAAGTACTAGTACATAGTCTAATATGCAGGAACTGGGGGTAACCAAAACCCAAGTTATATTAATTACTATACTTGTACAAGTTTCATTTTTCCTTTTTAATCAAAATTTTACAAGAATATATTGTATTATCATGAATATTGGTTTTATAACATCTTTGGGACAACGTGTATAAGAAAAGTAATGTTTCCAAGAAGATAAAACAGCAAAATAGGACCATTTAGCCCAACTACAAAGCAGAAAGTAATATTTCCAAGAAGATGAAAGTAAGTTGGGATTTGGGTACTTAACCAATTTTTCTTAAACTAAGCTTCAATTTTCTTGGTAATATCTTTCGCACTTCCATTTCCGGGTAAGATTATACGACAACAACAATATACCAGTATAATCCCGCAAACTGGTGTTCACGGAGGGAGGTTCGATTGTACACCAACCTTATCTCTACCTCAAAGGTAGAGAAGTTGACCCTCGGCTCAAGGATGGGTAAGTTTATATAGATCTAACAAAACTGAAAACACTTCACTTTAATATCTAAATAAGCAAGAAACCAACAGAAGAAGAAGAAAACAGTTTCATCTGAACACAGTCAATGGACAAAGCCTTTGAAGTAAAATCCATTCTATATTGTAATACCAAACATATATCTCTTCAAAGTCCGAAACTTTATAAACTAAGTTGCTCTGTTAGGGTAACGGAAACATAACTAAGTTAACAAGAGTGAAAGAACTAGTAGGGCAAACATTAGGAAAGAATACACCACACAACAGGGGCTGGTAATTGTGATAATACATTCAAGAAGTCTAAACTAGACTTAAATGTACCTCAACTGCCGCAACCAATTTGTAAAATTCTCGAAGTACCATAGATCTGAAAAGCTTTGTGTTTACAACAACTGGTTTGCCGATTATCAGGTCCCTGTCTTATCAAACACTATACAGTTCACCTACAAAAACAGATGGTTTGTTATCAATATCAAAGTTAATTTTTTATGATATGGCATTGCTGGATACGTAGTTAAAAAAAATCTGTGCATACCTTTTGTACACCTTCCAAAGCCTACCCACCTTTTATCAAGACACCTCGAGAAACACCAACTCCTGTGCCAACCATGACGGCAGTTGGAGTAGCAAGACCAAGGGCACATGCGCAAGCTATGACCATTACAGATATACCAACTGAGGAACAGATCCAAGTTCCATTTGTTCTGACTTGCTTGAGAAGTCCTTGAGTCCTCTTTTGCATAGAATATATGTGCATCTCTCAAGGCCATCCATGGCAGCCTTACGAACCCAAGAACCAACATCACCTTTGTTATCTCTAGATTAATCATCCAAAGCTATAAATAAAGTCTGCATAACCTCATTATTTAAAAATATATACAATATGAACCACATGAGAGAGCAATAATGAAGGAGGTAAGAGGTAATACAGGATGAAATAAGGAGAAATCAATAACCATAATTAATTATAATACAACTGTAAGACATTCAATAAAAAGGAGAAAACAAAAAATAACAAAACATGCATCTTAGTTGTAAGTCTTCAATTTCATAACAGGGGAATTAAACTAATCTAAAATTCCTTCATCATCCCCATCACTGTCATTATCATCATCTCCATCACTATCACTTTCATAATCATCATGAGTAGGTTCATCTTGATGTTGTCCATCGGGATCATTTCGCACTAATGGTAAGTCTTCAATATTTTCCAAATATTGCTTATAAAAAGGTATGTCTTCCATTAATGGCTCCTTTAAATCTGGCTCCTCTAAATCCATAAAATCCACATCTCCCATATCATATATGTCCCTCGGCTTCATATGAAAAACAACACACCAATCTTCATCAATTGGATCATCAACATAGTACACCATTCTAGCATCAATTGCAAGTATAAATGGTTCATCTATTTCTTTTGTACCAGTGTGTATCAAATGGGAAAAATTTACACTTGTTATCCCAAATTGATCTATCTTGATTCCCTTGTTAAGTGTAGTATCTACCCAAATACATTTGAATAACACAACCTTTAACTTGCCATAATAATTTAACTCTATGATGTCAACCAATTTATCATAGTACATATCATCACTTGATTGTTCAACAGATTCTCTACCATAGTACATATCAACACCACTATTTTGTGTTTTCAATCCATGCTCTTTTCTCATAGTACGAAACTTAAATCCATGAATATTATACTCCTTGAATCTCCTTACAACATTATTTGGCCCACGCGCAAGCCATTGAATTTCTGGAATAATGTTTGCACCATCCTGACGTGCAACCTATTACTTCAAAATATAATAGGATAATTACATATACTTTTATGATATTTTGAGTTCAAAATGGAATGAAATATCTGAAATCTTACATATTCCTTAAACCACTCATGAAAGTGTTTGTGCACATATTCTTCCACAAGTTTTGAAGAATTTATTTTTCCACGATGCATTCTAGTCACCTCAATTCTAAACTCCCTGAAAGTAGTTGTAATTCATACATTAAGGTATGCAAATATGTTAGAATAAGAAAGGAACAATATAAAATACCAAGTAACGTACTCTCGAAATGCATCAACTATTTCACAATTAGTTAGCACATATCGGCGAGCTTGTATGATTTCCACTGAAGGTATGGGTAGTGTCTTAATGGCCCCAACATGCTTGCCTATTGCAGGAAACAACTTTGACAAGATACCAGATTCATTTGTAGCAACAATCTCACTATCATCATTATTACGTCTTGGTCGATTAAACCTTGTTTCAATTTCACAATCCTCCAAATATCTAGAACAAAAAGTAAGGCACTCTTCCAGAATGTACCCTTCAGCTATATAACCTTCTGCTGCGGAATTTTTTCGAACATACGATTTCAAATGACCGAGTACCCTAATAATATATTAAAACCAATTGTAAGAATTTAAAAAATTAAAATATATCAACTTAATAAGTAAAGAATACACCTTTCAGTTGGGTACATTCAATGACCTTGTACAGGACCAACAAGAATTACTTCCTCTCCAATATGAATAACTAGATGAACCATAATAGTGAAAAAAGATGGAGGAAATATCACTTCCATATTACAATGATTCAACCAAATTCGTTGTTGGAGTTTCTCTATATACTTAACATCTAAAACCTTGCTTGATACTTCTCTAAAGTAGTTACATAACTCCATCAACACTGAAGCAACTTCTTTAGGAAGAGATCTTCTAAAAGCGATTGGCAAAAGATGCTCCATCAAAATGTGGGAATCATGACTCTTTAAATTGGAGATTTTGCATTTTTTGATATCAACACATCTAGAAATATTTGATGCATAGTTATCAGGAAACACAACATTTTTTATAACTTTTAGGAAGGTATCTTTCTTCTCTTTCTTCATGGTAAAGCACAATGGAGGAAACTTAGATGAATTAGGATATGGATGAAGCTTTTCTCTAATTCCCATTTCTTGCAAGTCTTTACGGGCCTGCAAATTGTCTTTTGATTTTTTTGTCACCAAGTGTAGTAAACAATACATTATCACAAACATTCTTCTCTATGTGCATTGGATCAAAACAATGATGAATAAGTTGATTCTCCCAATATTCTAAATTCTAGAAGATATTTTTTTTCTTCCATTGTTCGGCACCGATCTCACTTGTACCATCATCCCGAGGCCTCTTTTGACTCTCCTCAATTTGCCTTAGCAAGGTTGAACCTGATGGTGGAATAGGCGCAGGTCTATGCTCCTCAAAACCATTAAAGGACTATTTGTTGTACCTATATTTGTGATCATGTGGCAAATACCGATGATGTCCCATAAAACAATTTTTTCTACCAAACTTAAGTCTCATAGAATTTGTGTAAAAGTTACATGATGGACAAGCAAATAATGTATGTGTATTCCATCCAGACAAGTTGTCAAGACCTGGAAAATCGCTTATGGTCCACATTAACGTAGCACGCAATCAAAATATTTCCTTAGTTAAGGAATCATAAGCACTCACACCTTTCCACAACTGATTCAAATCAGCAACTAAAGGTTGTAAGTAAACATCAATATTATTACCAGGCATTTTAGGACCAGGAATTATCATCGACATGATAAGAGAAGTTTGCTTCATAAAACACCATGGAGGATAGTTATAAATGTACAACATCACAGGACAAATGCTAACAGTAGAGCTTAGATTCCCAAATGGATTGAAACCATTCGTAGCTAAAGAAAATCATACATTACGAGTTTCTGAAGCAAAATCGGATAGAATGAATCAAAATATTTCCATGCTTTGCCATCTCTGGGATGACATAATAAACCATTTGGATTAGCCTTTGTAGCCTGCCATTTCAATAGTTCTGTAGTTTTGGAGCACATGTATAACCTTCTCAATCTAGGTATAAGTGGGAAGTACCGCAACACTTTCGCTAGCTTTAGCTTTCTCTTCTGTTGGTCATCAATTTCAGCATTTGTACCAACATTATTGTCATCTGATATATACCTAGAAGTATTGCACTTCTTGCACTTATCTCTATTCATATCCTCGGATGATCCCCAGTATAACATGCAATGATTTTCACATGCATCGATCTTATCATAGCTCAAACCCAACCTTTTGATCATTTTTTTTGACTCATAAAATGATGATGGTAGTTTTGCATGGGGAAAAATATCATTTAACAGGTCAAGAATCATTGAGAATGTTTTATCGATTGCACCACATAAGACCTTAATATGATAAAGATGAACAATGAATGACAATTTACTATATTTTTCACAACCATTAGAAAGTTGTTGATTACCATCCTCCAACTCCTCCTTAATTTTATCTCTGTCTTCTTGACTTTGGCCTTTAGCACCCCAAGGATGGTCATTATCTGATAAATTTAATGGACCAGAATCTTGAAAATTATTATCATCAAACACACCAAAAACATCATTCAACATATCTTGCATCGGATATTTTCTAACCGACTCAGATTGTAATCTAGATGTTGATGCTACATTAGAAACTACACGCTTTTCGCCATGCATAAACCAACATGTGTACTTTTCTGGAAATCACTTTTGAAGAAAATGACTAAATACTTCAGTTCTATTAAGCATAACAGAAAATCCACATGAAGTACAAGGGCATGAAATTTTTCCATCTACAGACACTTTTGAAAAGGCAAAGTCTAAAAATTGGACTACACCATCTGAGAATTCTTTCGATTTAATTGGCTTCCGAATCTAACTTTTGTCAATCATACTGTATTGAAGCAATATTAGCAGCTAATCCCTATTGTTGATAGAATTATTAAAATCAACAAAGTTACAACAAACTACAAATCTATCACCAAAATTAAAAATACTATCATCGACGAGGATCAATGGCAATAAAGACTAAAGAGAACCTATTTGGAAAATATCCATAAAATAAGAAAGATATGAAAGAAAAATCACCCAGAAAATCAAGAGCACACATCGCTTATTAAACATTCTAGGTGAACCAATTTACTTGATCTACTTTCCTTATCATATTTACTTGACCCATTTGCATAAATGAAGAAGTCCCTCGTCACCATTTGCATAAATGACCCTTTGCATCAACTTTTTGTTGTCGAAGTTTTTAAAAGAATCCCAAACCAGTAATCATGTACAACAAGAAATGGGGCAACAACTTGTAACATTGTATGCGGCAGACAACAATCCATTGTAGTTCATGATAGACGACAGAGACACCAACGAAAGCTCATCAAAATTACAGATTTCATAAAACCCAAATCTAATTTTCATTCTTGACAACTAGAAAACTCAACCCATCAAAACCCATCAAAATTCTCATTCATAACAACTAGAAAATTCACAAAACACATCAAATTACAATTTTCATAAGCTCAAAACTTCAATAAACAAGAAAAATATTGAACCCTATTTTCAATTTTAACCTTAAAAATAATAAATTGCAAAGATTTATTACCTCCGTTGTTGCAATTGAAGTACTTCTACTTCTGCTGCTATCGAAGCTACAAATATTGACGAAGAAATAAATTTTCAAAAACCTTAAGAGAAAGACGCGATTTGCATTTTGGGAAATTTAAGCGTACAGTATATTGGGAAAAAATGTTTTTTTTAGTTGAGAATTCTGTAGAGGTGGGACTTTAATATTTTTGGGACAAATAAAAAAAATAAGGGAGGGAAATGAAAATATATTTACCCGCCTATATTAGCTACGGTTATTTAGCCACACTTTTTAAAGTGTAGAAAAACTTTCATTTTTTATTTAGTTTAGCCACGGTTTTTGTAACTGTGGCTAAATGACGATTTTTTGGTAGTGACTCTAATCGAGCCAATTGATAGGTAAATATAATATATTCTTACTCTATTTTTTTCGAGGGCCCTATAATTATGCTTGAACTTTAACTATATGACTACTTTATATCTTTTTAGTTGTAACAATATTGAAGATTTTCCATATTGACTCAACTCACAAACATCATGAACAATAATGATCTAGCTAATGATAGACTTGATGAGCCGAACAGAGATAGCTTACAATTGCGGTTAAATGCAAGCCTGACGAACCCTTAAAGTTAAAAGGACAACTTTTTTCATCAAAACTTTGAATCAACATTCAAAAAATGAAGAATATCAAAAGGGACAAAGCGGGTAAATGATCATGCCTTTTTCTTATCCATTTAATATTGTCAGTTAAATGATTAAGAGCAAGGCGAGAACACTGTTTTGCCTTGCAAGGCAAAATCAATAACCCACCTTACCTTTTGACTGCTTGATGAGGCTCCACTTGTATGGAGATTCTAATCATATTTTTTATCAATTCGTTGTCAAAACCTAGCAAAATCACTCTTAAAAAGCTCTATCTTTTACACAAGCATGCTATCCAAATTTGTACGAATATTTTAGTGACAATCAGTTTCAGTGATAATTGTTTGAATCCTTGGTCTATAAATTAATAAGAGCTACTTCTAAAATACCACTTTGGAGTTATTGAAACTGTCTAGAATAATTAACAGTTGTTTCTTGTGATTGTTAATTTCTATGTATAATATAATGTTGAAACAAAACTTATTGCAGTTTATCACATTTAGGTTTAGCTCCTGGCCTTTTCTTTTAAGCTCTTGGACTATTTAACCTCCCTTTTGAGAGACATTTGCACTGTATGAGACATAAGTACAGTTGAAGTCCGAGTAGTGTGCTCTTTTACAAGAAGTATCAAAATACCATAATGTTGTAATATGTAGTGCAGTGGGATTCAGTCCAATATGAGATTTCCTTGAAAATTCAGTACAACAAATAGCAAATGGGATGCTAAATCCTAATAAACAAAAGGACTTTGGAAAAAATAAAATTAACCCCCCAACAAGTATCATAAGTCTTAGTAAGATAATTAAACTAAAAAAGGCATACCATACTTATAGTTTTTTTAATAACTGTGGTGCACGAGCCTCGACTACATCCACTGAGATATACTTGTCACCTCCCAACAGCAACAGATAACCAGTTAACTCTGTCACCTCCTAGCAGCAACAGATAACCAGTTAACTTTGTTCTAAGGGTGTCAAGTGGGCCGAGTTGACCCGGCTCGATAAGCCCAAGGACTTTAGGGTCCCGGGCCATTTTTTTAAATTTGGGCCCGGTTAACCCGATCCGGACCCAACCCGGTTAGGGCCTGCCGGTTAACCAGCCCGACCCGGTTTAAAGTATTTTTTTTTTTTAAAAAAAATTAGATTTTGGGCCAAACTAGCCGTTGGCCCTATGGTTATATAGCCGTTTTTGGGTTCAAACGGCTAGTTTGGGCCCATACATTAATTTTTTTTTTTTACTTTTAAAATTATTTTTTAATCCTAAAAAAAATTCTATAAATACCCTACACCTTCAAATTATTTTTCACATAATTTTTCACTCTCTCAAATCTCATTCTCTCTCAAATCTCAATTTTCAATTCTCAAATATTCAATATATTTAATTTCCTAAAGTGCTCACTTTAATTTTTTAATTTTGCGTTTACAAAGTACGAGTGGAAGTTTCTAAAGTCGCAACCTTCGGATACTTCCAAAATTTGGTATTGTCGTTCCATCTCTTACGTTTAATTTTTATTTATTGTATTAATTATTGAATATTTAATTTTATTATATTTGTGTATTTTGAATTTTTTTAATTTAATTTAATTTATACTATGGATAAATTAAGAAACCTCGCTACTAAAGGTGTTAATTTTTTTTTATCCCAGAAAAGGTAGTGATAGTAAAAAGCAAATTACTAGCGGTAGAGGTATTTCAAGTAGTAGATATACCCGTGTGCCTTCGCCTCCGATACCGCTTGGTACACCTTTTGAGGAAGAAATAGGTGTAGGTGCTCACAATATGAATTATGTAGAAGCTCAAGAAAATTACGGTATACAAGAAAAAAATGAAGTAGATGCGGTTAATTTAGACGAAGATGCTGAAAATATTGGTGAGACACCCGCTGTAGGAAATGCTAACATTAGAGTTGAATCAGTTAATCTCCCTTCCCGTCCTCCCTATGCCCCAAGACATCGTAAAACAACTAGTATTGCATGATAATTTTTTGAACGTATATCAGATACTGAGGTGCAATGCAATATTTGTCAACAAATATATAAGCATAAAAGCGGAGGCAAGCAATGGGGTACAGGTACGTTAATGAGACATATAGGTGATGCTTATGAAACAGAGTTAAATATTGCACGAGGTGGTGGGGATGTTGGTGGGCCAACACAAACTAGAATGGACCCAGCAACCGGTCAGGTAATGAAAAAGTATAATAAATTGAAGGACCGAGAAGAAAAAGCTAAAATGGTAGCTGTGGGTTGTTTGCCTTTTAGTTTTCCTTCTTCTGATGCCTTTATTCATTATATTCAAGCAATTTATAATCCTATGTTTAATGGTGTTCCTAGAAGTACTTGTCGATCTGATATTTTTAGACTTCATTCACAATATTATTTTTATTTATCAACATTGTTAAAACATATTCAATGTAGATTGTCCCTAACTTCTGATCTTGGTCGTGCTGTAAATAAAAATGATTATTTAAACGTTACTTGTCACTGGATGGATAGTAATTTTGTGATGCAAAAACGTATTCTTGCTTTTTTATATGATGAAGATCGTAAATATACTGGAGATTTTATTGCTGATTCTATTGTTAAAGTTGTTGGATTTTATGACATCGAAAATAAAATTTTATGTATTGCTTTTGATAATGCTTCTAACAACAAGACTGCTATAAAAAAATTAAAATCTAAGCTATCTCCGCCGTTGCCTGAAATTTTTCATATTAAGTGTGCATGTCATATATATAATTTAATTGTAAAAGATGATCTTGAGTTTTTTGACCTTTATATTGAAAAAATTCGTCTTGCTGTTGGTTTTATTCAAGGAAATAATCGAAGAAAAAGAATTAGAGAATTTTAAATTAAATGTCAAGAAAATGGACTTGCACCGATATTGATGCCTGAGGAAATTGATATTAGATGAAATTCTACGTATGATTTTTTAAAAACTTGTTATAAATATAGAGTTCCTATTACACTAGCTTTTAACCAACATTGCGGTTCATTTGCTGATTCTGCTGATTGCATGCTACATGATTCTGATTGGGTTGTAATTAATGATCTTGTCAAGTTTTTAGAAAAATTTTATTTAGCTACGATTGAGTTTTTCGGTGCTTATTATCCTACTGTTTGTAATATTTTGGCATATATAGCCGATATTTCTGGTTTGCTCAAAGAATATAGAAATAAAGAAGATTATAAAGAAGTTGTTGGTGCCATGTTCACTAAATTTAAAAAATATTTTTTCTCGATTTCCCCTATTTACTTGGTTGGTGCTATGCTAAATCCGTGCATGAAATATAATACTATGTGCCACTTTAGTACTATTATTTATGCTAACTTAGAAATAAATACTAACAATGATTCTGAACAAGTACAACCTGATTTGTGGACGACTATGGGTGATGCGAATGAATACATAATGCTGATTTATTTGACTTAACCGTACCTACAAATATCACTCCAACTGTCTTTCCTCATCCTCCCGAGGAGCCATCATCTTCTAAAAGGCCGGCACATAGTGGTTTTCGTGATTCCTTTTATGATTTATCTTGTTGGAACAATGTTGATGAGATAACTTACACATCAAGTTATCGGGAAGAGCTGAAATATTATCTTCGATCGCCGCCAGAGGATCACAGACGACGGATCAACAAGTTGGATTGGTGGATGAGTAATGAAACACAATATCCTGTGCTTTCAAGATTAGCTAGAGATATCTTGAATGTTTCAATGTCAACCGTTGCATCAGAGAGCGCCTTTAGTCAGGGACGACAACAGCTTGGGGACAACCGACACTCATTGGGAAGCAATGCAATAATGTTCTAGTTTACCTCAGAGATTAGATTAGAGTGGAAAAAAGAAATCAAGAAATGAAACCGGAGCCGAACGACGAACTAAAACTTGAAGAAATTATGTCTTCACGGGAGAACTCAGCAGAATCAAGTCCAATGCATGGTTTTGCCCCCGTTGACTTTGACTATCCTATGCACGTTCCCGTTAATATTAACATGAATGAGTTGGAAAGAATGATGCATAATTTGTAGATTTTTCATTCATGTAAATTATAAATTTTGGATCATTTCGCAATCAATAAAATTCAACATTCATTCACTCCTTCCTTAGTCCTTAATTTGTAATTTTTTTCATTTAATGATTTAAATTGAATTTCTAGTTTAAATTAAAAACTTACTTCTAATATATTATTAATTTACTATAATCTATTATTAATAATTTATTATATTAAGTAGCATATGTTTTGTATATTTGTGTATATATCTTCTATAGATATGTATATTTAATGTATACATGTGTATATATTTTATAATTGTGTATATATATATATATGTATATATATTTATTGTAGTATATGTTTTATTTAAAGTACAACATATATATTGAATGGTGCGTATATATATGTATATATCTTCTATAGACGTGTATATTTAACGTATACATATATATTGAATAGTGTGTATACGCATGTATACATTAAATATACACGTCTATAGAATATATATACACACTATTCAATATATATGTACTACTTTAAGTAAAACATATACTACAATATATATATATATATTGTAGTATATGTTTTACTTAAAGTAGTACATAGATATTGAATGGTGCGTAAATTTGTGTATATATCTTCTATAGACGTGTATATTTAATGTATACATGTGTATATGGTTTATAAATTAGTATATAACTATATATATATTGTAGTATATATATATTTTAGTATATGTTTTACTTAAAGTAGTACATATTTATTGAATGGTGCGTATATTTGTGTATATATCTTCTATAGACATGTATATTTAATGTATACATGTTTATATGTTTTATAAATTAGTATATAACTATATATATATTGTAGTGTATATATATATTGTAGTATATGTTTTACTTAAAGTAGTACATATATTTTGAATGGTGCGTAAATTTGTGTATATACCTTCTATAGACGTGTATATTTAATGTATACATGTGTATATATTTTATAAATTAGTATATAACTATATATATATTGTAGTATATATATATATATTCTAGTATATGTTTTACTTAAAGTAGTACATATATATTGAATGGTGCGTATATTTGTGTATATATCTTCTATAGACGTGTATATTTAATGTATACATGTGTATATGTTTTATAAATTAGTATATAACTATATATATATATTGTAGTATATATATATTGTAGTATATGTTTTACTTAAAGTGGTACATATGTATTGAATGGTGCGTATATTTGTGTATATATCTTCTATAGACGTGTATATTTAATGTATACATGTGTATATATTTTATAAATTAGTATATAACTCTCTCTATATACTTATATATATGTAGTATATATATGTTGTAGTATATGTTTTATTTAAAGTAGTACGTATAGTCGTATATATTGAATGGTACGTATATATGTGTAATTGTGTAATTGTGTATATATTTTTTAAATTCTTATGTAGTATATACTATACATATAGTATATATATATTGGTTAACGTATTTAAAATATATATAGGTGGGTATATATTGTGTATATTGAAAAAAAGTTTTTTTTTTTTAATTTTTGACCTGGTTTGACCGGATTTTTACCGGGTTTGACCGGGTTTAGGTGGGTTTCACCGGGTTGGGTTAAGTGGGCCGGGTTAGGGTTGTTTTTAAAATTTTTACTGTTAAGCCCAGACCGTCCCGACCCACTTAACCCCAACCCGGCCCCGACCCGGCCCACAACCCGATTAATTTTAATGGGCCAGTTCTGGGTTGGCCCGGCCCAGTCCACTTGACAACCCTTCTCTGTTCACTATGGTTAAGACAAATGGAAAGAATCACTAACATACATATTTATACTTGAGAAAATTGAAGGAAAGATGTCATTTAAGTTTCAAATGAAGGATTGGTGACATTGACCAACTTAAAGGGTCAAATATAATTAGAAAACTTGATTAAGTTAATTGTGGACTTGATTAATATTTTTAAATTTTTTCAAAAATACATATCAACCCATACCCCTCTTCAATCCAAATCAACTGTCTCCCCCTTCTCTTTCTCGATAGTTTCTCCCAACCAATAGTTTTGCAAATTTTCCCTTTCAATCCCTCGTGACTTTAACCTCCAGTGATAAATAGTTGGGCTTCGAGTTTCTTTTCGACTTCAACCGTCAATTGACGTGACAACCTTGCTCTTTGACCACAACAACTTTGAATTCTTCATCGCCTCTTTTCTTCTTTCATAGGTAAAAATTATGGGCTTTTTAGTTTTGAAGAAAACGAGGAACTTGAGCCTACTTCTCTTCTAGTATTGGTTAACAATTTTAATATTTGTTGCTTTAATTTGAAATGCGGTCTGAATAAAATCCTAATTTCTGGTATTTCTTTTCTTCTCTTTTTGGAGTGAATTATGATTTTTTGTTGTTTGTTGCATTTTTTTAAAGTTTGATTTTTGTTGTTTGTGTTTATACAAACAAAACAATGATTTTGGTATTTTTCATGTTGCGCCCATTGCTGGGTTGATTTGTTCTTGTTCTTGGTAAAAATGGTGATATTGCTGTTGTTCTATTGAACAAAATCATGCGACTGTTTTTTTGCAATAAATTAGCCATCTGATACAACAGATTAACCATCTGATTCAATAGATTAACCTTCTAATACAACAGATTTAGCATATGATGCAACAAATTAACCACCTGATGCAACAAAGGAACCATTAGATTAAAAATCTGATGCAACAGATTAACCATATGATACAACAAATTAATCATCTAATGTAATAAATTAACCATATGATGCAACAGAGTAACCATCAGATTAAAAATTTGATGCAACAGATTAACAATATGATGTAATAAATTAACCATATGATGCAATAGTTTAACCATCTAATGCAATAGATTAACCATATGTTGCAACAAATTAACCATTTGATGCAATAGATTTACCATCGGATGCAACAGATGAACCATCAGATTAAAAATAAGTTTTTATTTTAATTAATAATTTTTTTGAATAATCTAATCATCATTCTAATATATGTAATAATTTATGTTAGATTGTGCATCCATCGCTTGTTTCGACCAATCGAGAGTTGAAGATGCCATTTTTTCTTACTTTACGGCCTGTGCAAACTTTATCAGACCCTAAGTTCATTGAAAAAATAAAAATAAAATTGTTTGGAGCAACAACCATCACAAGAAAAATAATTTTGAAGGGTGGACTTGTTGTTGTTGATATTCTTAGTAGTGATGGAGCTGTTGGTGGTGGTAGTGGTGCTGCTGTTGCTGCTAATGATGCTCCTCTTACAGTTTTTAAAATAAACCATTATGAGTATGATAATACTGGTTATACAGATTTTGCCTCTCCCAACGAATGTTCTGCATGCAAATGTCAAGACTGTAAGGCGAAACATGAAGTAGTGATTAATGCTATAAATGCATTAACTGCTACTATAAAGGAATTTACATCTAAGAGGAGTGTCATTCTATCAAAGAGGATTTTATATCCATCCACTCCATTAGATATTAAGGCTAAGAGGAGAAGGAAAGTAATTTCCAAGGCATTATCAAGCCTCCAAGAAAGCAAAATTGCAACTCCTCTGTCCATGTGTTGCACTATTGAGCAATGTACGATGGCTAAAAGAGAGCAACACGAGCTGAAGAAGGTGAATATATATCATCTTTCCAACTAACAAATAGACACATATCTATTTCAATAGATGACACATCTGCTTAAAATTATCAAATATATATATATATATCTATTGCAACAATTGACTAAGCTGTTGCATCAGATAAAGTATCTGTTGCAACATATGTCTCATCTATTTTAACAAATCAAACAACTCTATGTATAGCTTTTATTTCTACCAACAGATGTCCTATCTTCTGCAACGGATGGGTCATCTATTGGGACAAATTAAATCAAGATTTACTACTATTTCAGTTTTTCCAAACAGATGAGTCATATGTTGCAACAGATGGTTCATCCATTGGAAATTATCATTCAAGTCTTCCTCATGTTATAATTTATCCCAATAGTTGATCCATCTATTGCAACAGAAATATAATCTATTTGGGACAATTTAAAACAGGAGGAAGACTTGTTTGATTTGCTAAAATAGATGAGTTATCCTTTTCTATTTTTTGTATCTCCGTGATTAGCATTGACCAATTCTGAATTTCCAGGTGGATTTCATTGTAGAAGATACTGCTGAACAACATTGACAATATGCTACTCTTTTTATGAAAATACGGAGAACAAAAAGCATAGAAACCGTACGCAAGCAACATTAAAGATCCACGACGACCAAAGCCGAATTCCATAGCTCCAGATGAAGAACAAATTTTCCATATTGAGTAGATCCTTATAGCTTGATTCTGTCAAAGTAATAACCTCACCCCTCCTTAGGAATTCTTGGCATCAATACTTAAATTGTTGATGTATTTATTGAGATTTGTACCCATAACAATTTTTTATATTTTATTTATTTGTTGATTTATTTCATGTAATTTTTGAAGGCTTTGATTTATTTTATTTTGTCTATGAATTTTATTTTTTCCTTAGATTTGAACTTATTAATTGAAATGGAATACTAGATTTAAATATTACAACAAATAATATATTTGTTGGAATAGACGACATATCTGTTGGAAAATATCAAACAGATTTAGACATATGTTGCAACAGGTAGGTAATCTGTTGGAAATTATTAAACAGGTCTTTCCGCTGTTGCAACAGATAGACTTAGATAGAAATATCGATATAATGCCACATATGACCTACCTATTGGAACAAATAAGCTATCTGTCAGAACATGTAGAATATCTGTTACAACAGATGGACAATCTGTTGCATTATAAAAATTCAACTTTCATTGGACATAAAAAATTACCAGTACATGTAAAGTGAAGTGATTTGAAATAAAAAGGCGGAACCCATCGACACTGTTCATTTTAAACACCTAAAATAAAATAGGCATCAAGTAGACAGTGTTTATTTTAAACACATAAAATAAAGTAGGCATCAAATGTGTCAGTTTGGCACTTTTTGTCCTATTAGAAACTCGCGTGTAATTTAAGCAGCCAAGGCTTGTTGAACCCCCATTTTTGCTGAATTGGCGTCTGATTTAGTCCCCAACGGTTATTTCCCCCCCATTGTCTTATATATTCATCTTCTTACTAAAATTTAACACTAAATTCCCAAATCTTCTTCTCCTTCTTCATCATCTTTTTTCTCTATCTAAATTCTTCAAATTATTTTTATTTGTTTTTTCTGCATATTTTTTTATTTTTTCCAACTGATCTTGATAATGTCGAGCTCATCTTCCACCATTTTTGTGATAAAGATTTTTGATATTATAAGTGTGGTCATGAAGCTATATTAAAGACTTCTTGGACTCACCAAAATTTAGGTCGTATGTTTTTTACTTATAAGATTTCAAAGATAATATTTTTTTATTTAATTAGTTGATTAATGATTGACTTGTAATTATTTTGTAATTGTGGTCTTATTTTTGTAGAAGTTGGGTGGATGTGATTACTTTGATTGGTATGAAGAATGACACCTTTCACAAGAAAATCATATAATCTGGGGTTTGTTGAAAAAAGTCAAGGCTTTTGAAGAGAAATAAAACTGAGCAAGAAGATACTGCATTGTTGGTGTTATTGCTACTGGTTTGGTGTTGTTGGCACATGGATATTCAAGCCTAATTGCTAAAATTTTTATGGTGGTGTATTTGTATTTGCTACTACTTTGGTGTTGTTGAGCACATGGATATTCAAGCGTAATTGTTGGAAAATATCAAACAGATTTAGACATATGTTGCAACATGTAAGTCATCTATTGGAAATTATCAAATAGGTCTTCCCATTTTTGTAACATTTAATACTTAGATAGAAACATTAACATAATGCAACAGATGACCAACCTATTACAACAGATAAACTATCTGTCAGAACAGATAGAATATATTTTACAACAGATGGATAATCTGTTATATTGTAAAAAATTCAACTTTCACCAGATCAAAAAAATTGCCACTACATGTATGTAAAGTGAAGTAACTTAAAATAAAAAAAATTGTTATTTCACAGGCTCTTCTTTATACACAGACTTTAAACGTCCAGTTAGTACCGCATAAGCCTAGACCTCTTGCATGTTTACCACAATATTATCCCACAGAAGGTCGTTGGCTTGGCCATTTCTGTGCCAGTCAACAAACATTCAATATGTGCAAGAGCGTACGACCCACACACGACAATAATTTCATTTTTTGGAAGGTCCATGTCCTTATTTTGACCTTTAAAATCCCATGGTTGCTTCATTAATACTTTCGTTGGCAAACGATCCATCTGTTTACTCTGCCTCAATAAGATGGGGAACAACTCCAACAGTGGCTGCATGTGGGTAAAAAAATCGGCCTCGTCCAAGACAGGTAAGTTGCAGTCATAAACCTTGATCTTTCCCTCTTCGAGAAGCATCTCAATAACCCGATAATGTATGCTGTCCACGTTCATGACTCTAAAAATCCTCTTTGCCTTGGTCCAGCTCTTGTCGTGTGGATTTGGCCTCTCCCCTCTAATATATTTTATCATTTCTTTATCTTATTGGAACCCAGAAATTAATGAATGAAATTCCTCGCCACCGAGAGTTGACGTTAGCTTACTGAGATCATCATGCCTATCCTTGAGATTCCTGTAGAAGTTGTGTTCCATTATCCTATCGGCAACATCATATGCTTCTGGGTCGTTAACTTCCTACCCCTTATGAGGCAGAGAATTACATCAACATACTGTGATATAAGAAGTCATTATTTAAATAGGTTAGTAATTGTAAAGAAGGAAAACATAGTGGAAAGATGCAACGGATGGTCCATCTATTGTAGAGGGTTCTCTGAATCTGTTCACAGATTACCCATCTGATGCAACTTATGAAAGAGATGGGTAATCTATTGCAACAAAACTACCACAAGTTGTACCAGAATATACATATGTTTCAATAAATGACAAGTAGATTAGAAAACTAGGTTAGTAAAAGTAAACTTACCATGTCCACGTACTGCTACCTATATCTGTCATACTTCTGAAGTCTTAGGCGAAAACGGTATGGATGGGGTAATCTTATGTGCCTTGCTTGGCACGTCGCAAATCCTTCTTCTCCTTGGCTCCAAGTTCTGCTTATATGTATACCTTCTTGAATGGCCCCTGAACTTCAACAACTTTTGGAGAGGCAGCAAATACAATTTTTTTGGATTTCCGATTGGAGATACTTAGCTAATTGCTCTTTTCTCCCTCCCAACTGCCACTGTAGGAGTGTATGACTCCCTCACCTTCTTGGATGGTATGATACCCCTCTTGAATTTCAATTCCTCAACATCTTTTGTGATAGCCTCTACTTTTTCAAAGAGTTTATCAAGGCTATATTTGCACTCTTCGCATTTGCAATGAGAGCACGAGGGTAAAGAGGGGTTAAAGGGACCGATATAAGGGTAAAAGAGACCATTGAAAGGGTGAGAGGGACCTGTGAAAGGGGTATTTTCAAACTTATTTATTTTTTCTTGAGAATCAACATGCTTAACATCATGACTAGCAATAGCATCAGCATGCCTACCATCAACATCAACTCCACCAGCAACACCCCCAGAAGAAACACCCAGATCTGTTACAGTAGGTTGGTCATAAAGAGCCTCAACACTAGGTCGACCTTGCCTAACTGCTCTTCTTATGGCTGTTGCTCCGACCAATTCCTTCTTCATTAACTCCACCATTGGGTATACTATTGTATCAACAAGACCTAGAGTAATAAAAAAAGTTATCCCCAACTCCTGCTCAGTAGAAATGATCCATGGATGCACAACATATAAAAAAGACAAATATGTTTAAATTATATAATAATTTGCATTCAGTTGGGTTACATGTTAACACAATCAACTTATGCAATAGATGATCTATCTGTACCAACAACTGATTTTTATGTGTAAGACCCCGTGAAATACTAGGTTCATTTTAGCTTACTCTTCCATGTAGAAAGAGGTCCAAACCTAAGAATATTTTACTAAGTATTAGGACTTATTCATTTATAAAGCCTTCAAGACTTCGACAAATTTATTTTTGACCTTCCCAATATCAGAAAGTTAGTTTTTAAGTTGATTCATGATCGAAGAAGTCAATATTACATCTCGAGTGAGTTTCAAAATTTTTGGACCAACGTAAGGACGTGTTTGGATGTCCAAAATAGAAGCATCGCATGATTAGCCTGAGATGCGCCATCTATTTTACCCCTAGGGAGAGCCTGCGATAGAGCCCGCGATGCGTGGTCCATTCTGACGGACTAGAGCCCGCAGTGCGCGCTCCAACGTGCCCCATGTATTTTTTGTTTTATCCCACATTTTTAAAGGCAAATGGGTCATTTTCCCTTCACCCAACTGATCTCAAACATGGGATTAAAACCCTAAATAGCAAAATCACTCATTCTTTTCATAAAGTCTCTCAATAACAAAATCCTAGGTTTATCAAATTCAAGTCCAAACTTAAAGAATTCACCAACAACTCTCCCAAATTCATCAATCAAGGCATGTAAGGTGTTCATCCATGGGTTCCTTCTACCCTAGGAGTTCAAGAATTCTTTTTAAAAACTCAAGTTATGAATTACATTCTTGAATGGAAATTATGTTCATGTAAGTGATGTTGTGTGGATTTCAAGTCAAGAAGATTGTGTGTTTCATGTAAATAAACTAGAATGTGTGTTGATTCATGTATCCCTTATGTTAAATTTTTGAATTATTATGTTGAATGTGGTAGCCATGACATTCATATATTGCTGTTTCTCATGTACAAGAATTATGCATCCTAGGTGTTTGATAAAATGTCTATGTGAATGAATTGTGTATGATAGCCTATGTGTGATGCTTTTAAAGTTGATATATGGTTCCATTATCTATGCTATTGAGGCTTGGGGTATTGAATACCTGAAATAAGCCATTTACCTAGTTTTCATTTGAAATAGAAGGATTCCTTAGTATCCTAAACAATAGCATTCGATCAGTTAACAAAATCAGTGTGAGTTCAGTCAAACTTAGTATGGCCTTGCAAATAGTTCCGATGTCATTTAGTTGGGAGTAGGATTCAACACCGAGCGAACCCAGGGATGAGGGCATTCCTGCCAGCATAGGTTTTGACCCTTAGTAGCAGTCCCTGAGTTATAGTACTACGTAGCCAGCGTAGGGTAATTCGTCTTCCTGCCATACTATGGTTGACATAACTATATATATACTTCTTATGAGTCTTTATGCTAGATTAGGGTTGACCCAGCCAGTGTTAGTAACCCGTGGAACGGTGCTAACACCCTTCTAACTGGGTTACAGGTTGAACCCCAACTCAGTATATAATCGGGGTATGTTGGTTAGATGATAACTCCCACAGTCTCAGTTCCAGTATGCAAAATTCTATACACAGTATTCAGTGTTCAGCACAGAACTCAGTCAGTTCAGCTCGATCACGATTTAGCTTTATGGATATACAATTGGTTTTCATTACAAACCCTTAGACTATTTTAAAGTGAATTTTCTTCAGAATGAGCATACAGATTTAATAGTAGTAGTATTTAGCACCGAGATGGGTACGTTACTACATTTTATTTCCCAGAACTACGTGCCAACATATGATTTAGATTATTCCCACTTCTATGTAGATGAAAAATATGTGATTACTTAGATAGGTTATACTCCTTGGCAAGAGTATGACTCTCTCCCCAACGTGAGGATTCCTTCTTAGGGGGACAAGAACGTTGGACTCCATGAATGCTCACATGGTTTATGTCGGTTAAGAGAACCTCCCTTCTAGCTAACAGAAAAGATTAATAGAAAAACTTTTAGAAAAACTATGTGTAAAGGCTCATAAACTTACTCAGATATTATTTTACTTAGGATTTCAGATTACAGAGTTCTAACTTTTAGTTTCAGACATAAAATGGTAAGACCTTTTTCACTTAGCCTATATGATTTAAGAATAGAATAGAAATACAGATTTTAGAACTAAGTGTTATGACTCACAAGATTTATATTATGTGCTTTACTATTCATGAGTTATGATCTTCAGATTTCAGATTACTTACGCCGATGTGAGTCATTTATATTTAGCATGCATGATTTTATAAATTGTGATGATATTGCTTACTTATTGCATTTACCCCCATATACTCAGTACATCATTAAAGTACCGATCCACATATATATCTATGTGCTACATTGTCTCATAATGTAGGTTCAGGTTCTCAGTCTCAGTAGCGTGAGTGATTTCTGAGCATCTCATCTATATCACTGCAGTTGGTGCGTCCTCATAGTTTGGGGACTTAGCTATTCAGATTTTCAGTTTATTAGTAAATATTTCATTATTCATTTCAGACAATTTGAGTCAGCTGGGGTCTGTCCAAGTGACTCTCTAGACTCAGTTAGTAGAGGCTTGTCGGACTACTAGATTTAGTTTTAGACTTTTGATTCAGTATTATGAATTTTCAGTAGATTTTTACCAAGAATTATGAAATTAGCATGTTTAAGATTAGATTTCTGCATTTATTATGTTTTCGTATTCATATTTTTCTTATGTTGAGATTCAGATTTATTAGAAAAGAAGCTAGGGTTAGTTCAGGACTACTTGTAGTTTGGAGCACCGTGTGGCATCCCGTAAACCTAATTTTGGGGCATTATAAATTTGGTATCAGAGCCTAAGTTTTAGAGAGTCCTAGGGAGTCAGACAAGCCACGTTACATAGAATCTTGATCATCATTGTGAATCGCGCCACATCTATGAGAAAAAGGCTATGGAACGTTCTTAGGAAATCATCTCTTTCTTTCATGATCTATCATGCATTTAGTGTCTCTGTCTGCTTCTAACTCGTGTTTTCATGTGGCAGAAAATGCCTCCTCGCTGAGCTAACGTACGCTAAAATAATAACCATCCACCTCAGCCCGTAGATCCTTTGAATGAGAATGTATCACATGCATAGTTTTGGGCTGCCTTTCAGGCACTAGCCCAAGCTGTGACAGTTAATGTTTAGGGAAACCATCAAGCTGCAGTCCCACCCCAACAAGATGGGGACTTTGCCACAACTAGAATTCGAGATTTTATGAGAATGAACCCACCAGAGTTCTTTGGGCCGAAGGCAGGTGAGGACCCTCAGTTTTATCTAGATGAGGTGAAGAATATCACTTGAATTTTGCTTATTTCTAAAGAGAAAAGTGTAGAATTAACATCCTATAGGCTGAAGGATGTTGCGTATGACTGGGTAGTGATGTGGAAGAAAAGTAGAGAATAGAATGCAACCCCCATGACTTGGCAGATGTTTTAGGATGCATTCTTTAACAAGTTCTTCCCACATGAGATGAGAGAAGCTAAGATAGAAGAGTTTATGAACCTAAGGCAAGGCTCAATTACAGTGAAAGAGTATTTCCTCAAGTTCAACTAGTTGTCTAAGTATGCCTCTGATCAGATGGCTGACCCTAGGTCAAACATGAGTAAGTTTGTGACCAGTGTGTCTGGGTTGGTAGTTAAGGAGTTTAGGATTTCTATGCTCATTGGAGACATAGATCTTTCTAGGATGATGATGCATGCTCAGCAGATTGAGGCAAAGAAGTTAAAAGAAAGAGAGAGTAAATAAGAAGGCTAGAATAGGGCAGTTTGATTATGGCTAGAATAGGTCTGGAGGGGGAAATCGTTCGTAGTTTCAGAATCGGTCATCTATGCCCGCACCTTCCATAACCAATTCTCCCACACTCAGAAATAGAAAGGAATAGTGGGGTATGTCTTCTATGTCCAGATCTTAGAATAGTGTAAGTGGGAAGACCAATCATCCCCCATGTGTTAAGTGTGGTAAAAATCATTTGGGTCAATGTTTGTGGGGTCAGAAAGGTTGTTATGGTTGTGGCTAGATGGGTCACAGAATCAAAGAGTGCCCGCATGCTAGACAGGGAAAAAAAGATGTTTGTCCTCAGACTTAGGCTAATAGTGCACCAGCTCCCCTAGGTCGCCCAGCCCCTCCTCAGGGTGCATCATCCAGTACTGGTGGTGGTCAACGCCAAAATCAGTTCTATACTTTACCATCTCTCCAAGAGTAGGAAGATTTTCCAGATGTTGTTACTGGTATTCTTCGTGTCTTTCATATTGATGTTTATGTGTTATTAGACCCTAGGTCGAGTTTCTCTTATGTGACCCCGTTAGTTGTTGTGAATTTTGAGATAAGTTCTGAAAAGATCCTTGAGCCTTTCTTGGTTTCTACCCAAGTAAGTGAGTCAGTTGTTGCTAAAAAAATCTATAAAAAGTATCCTATCACTGCCCTTCATATATTCATGTTAGAAGACTTAATAGAGTTAGATATGGTTAATTTTGATCTTATTCTTGGTGCGGATTAGCTCCATTACTATTATGCGTCTATAGATTGTCGCACCTGTGTGGTAAAGTTTCAGTTCCCAGATGAGCCAGTCTTTGAGTGGTCAGGTAATTCAGTGTCTCCCAAAAGTTGTTTCATATCTTACCTTAAATCCAGAAAGTTGATATTCAAAGGTTGCATTTACCACCTAGTTCGAGTCAAAGACACAAAGTCTGAGACTCCAACAATTCAGTCAGTAAGTATAGTTAATGAGTTTCCTGATGTTTTTCCAGAAGATCTCCTAGGGGTACCTCCCGATAGAGAGATTAAATTCGGTATTGACCTTCCCCAAGATACTCAGCCTATTTCTATCCCTTCTTATCATATGGCTTCCACAGAGCTTAAGGATTTGAAAGAGCAACTCAAAGATCTTTTAGATAAAGGTTTCATAAGGCCTAGTATTTCTCCATGGGGCGCTCCCGTCCTATTTGTGCGAAAGAAAGATAGTTCTTTGCGAATGTGCATTGACTATCGTCAACTAAATAAGGTCACAGTCAAGAACAAATATCCTCTTCCTAGAATTGATGACTTATTTGACCAACTCCAAGGTGCAAGTTATTTCTCAAAGATAGACCTTAGATCCAGCTATCATCAGCTTAAAGTAAGGGAATGTGATATCCCAAAGACAACATTCAGGACCCGTTACGGTCATTTTGAGTTTTTAGTCATGTCTTTTGGGCTAACCAATGCTCCAGTAGCTTTCATAGACCTCATGAACCGAGTGTTCAAATAGTATCTAGACATGTTTGTCATAGTATTCATAGATGATATCCTTGTATACTCCTGTAGTGAGGATAACCATGTAGATCATCTTAGAATGGTCTTGCAAACTCTTAGGGATCATCAATTGTTAACCAAATTCAGCAAGTGTGAATTTTGGCTAAGATCAGTAGCCTTTCTCAGTCATATTATTTCCGTCAATGGCATTAGAGTTGATCCCTAAAAGACAGAAGCCGTAAGAAATTGGCCTAAACCTATCTCTCCATTAGACATTCGGAGTTTCTTGGGTCTGGATGGTTATTATTGCTATTTTGTTGAAGGTTTCTCATCTATTGCATCCCCTATGTTTAGACCGACCCAAAAGAAAGTTAAGTTCCTGTGGTCAGATTCCTGCGAGAAGAGTTTTCAGGAGTTGAAGACTCGACTCACTTCAGCCCCAATTCTAGCATTCCCCGATAGTACAGATGGTTTTGTGATACCTCTAGAGTTAGTTTGGGTTGTGTGTTAATAAAGAGAGGTAAGGTTATAGACTATGCCTCTAGATAGTTGACGCCTCATGAAAAGAATTACCCAACCCATGATCTTAAATTAGTTGCTGTGGTGTTCGCGTTGAAAATCTGGAGGCACTATCTGTATGGTGTGCATGTTGATATGTTCACAGACCACAAAATCTTGCAATATGTGTTTACTTAGAGGGAGTTAAATCTCCGGCAGAAAAGGTGGTTAGAATTTTTGAAAGATTATGACATATGTGTGTTGTATCATTCGGGCAAGGCCAATGTAGTGGCAGACACCCTTAGTAGCTTGTCTATGGGAAGTGTTGCTCATGTGGAGAATGATAAGAAAGAGTTAGCTCGAAAAGTTAACCGATAATCTAGATTAGGTGTTAGGTTGGTTGACTCAGCTGAAGGAAATGTTGGGGTTCAGAGTAGTTTTGAATCTTCCCTAGTTTTGGAAGTGAAGGAGAAACAAGACACATATTCTAGTTTGGTAAAACTAAAGAAGTTGGTTAAAGACCAAAAGGTAGAGGTTTTCTCCCAAGGGGGAGATGGCGTGTTGAGATACCAAAGTAGATTGTGTGTGCCTTGTGTAGATGAGTTGAGACAGAGGATTATGGATGAAGTGTATGGTGTGCGTTATTCTATTCATCCAGGTGCTACCAAAATGTACTCCGACTTGCAGGAAATCTATTGGTGGAATGGTATGAAGAGAGATATAGAGAAATTCATAGCTAAGTGTGCAAGTTGTCAACTGGTTAAGTTAGAGGACCAAAGACCTGGTGGTACGTTGTACGAGTTTGGTATCCCCACTTGGGAGTGGAAAGAGGTGAATATGGATTTTGTGTCTGGTTTTTCCCATTCGCATCATCATCATGACTCAATTTGGGTTATTGTAGACAAATTGACTAAGTCAGCTCATTTCTTGCTTGTTCACACGTCTTATACAATTGAGCATTATGCTAAGTTGTATATCCGAGAGTTAGTTAGATTGCACAGAGTTCCCTTGTCTATCATCTCAGATAGGGGTACTCAGTTTACTTACCAGTTTTGGAGAGCTTTTTAGAAGGGGATTGGTACCTAAGTTCATCTTAGTTAAACTTTCCACCCTCAGACAGATGGTCAAGCAGACAGGACCATCTAAACTCTAGAAGATATGTTGAGGGCATGTTCTCTTGATTTCAAAGGTAGTTGGGATGAACATTTGCCATTGATTGAGTTCGCTTATAATAACAGTTACCATTCTTGCATTTAGATGGCCCCATTTGAGGCTCTTATGAGAGGAGATATAGATTTCTCATAGGCTGGTTTGAATTGGGTGAGGCCACTATACTTGGGACCGATGCAGTGTTTGAAGATATGGAGAAAGATAAGTTGATTAGGGAAAGATTAAAAACAACCCAGAGTCGTCAGAAATCATATGCAGATGTGAGAAGAAGGGACCTAGAGTTTGAGGTTGGTGATTTAGTGTTTTTAAAAATTTCACCTATGAAAGGGGTGAAGAGATTTGGCAAAAAGAGGAAGCTTAGTCCCCGGTATGTTGACCCTTATAGAATTCTGAGTCGTGTTGTGAGAGTAGCTTATGAGATTTATTTGCCCGTAGACTTGTCAGTCGTTTATCCTGTATTCCACGTCTCTATGCTTAAGAAGTGCATCGGTGACTCCACTATTGTAGTTCCTTTAAAAAGCTCAGATATTCAGTGTAGCCTTTTAAACGAAGAGATTCCAATTGAGATTTTAGATCATCAGATCCCGTAGACTAAGGAACAAAGAAGTTCCCTTGGTCAAAGTTCTTTGTCAAAGTCAGTTTGTTGAGGGTGCCACTTGGAAAACAGAAGTAGATATGCGAGCCAACTACCCTCACCTTTTCTCTGCAAACTCAGATTTAGCCGAAGGTAATACTCTTCCATGATTCAGTTCTTTTCTAATCATATATTCAGCTATATAGTTTTCCTCATGTAAGTTCATGCACTCACAGAATTTCTCAGAAGCTCAGAATGATTTAGATTCAGTTGTTCAGTTTATTTCAGTTGTGCATGATAGCTTATAGTTTTAGATTCCTCAGTATTCTCAGCCTATCCAGTCACATTCAAGGACGAATGTTCCCAAGGGGGAGATATTGTAATACCCCATACCTTTTCTAGTTAAAATACGCCCCTACAATGTTAAGGGATAGCTTCCAAAATGAAGAATAATTATTTCATGTGAAATTTTTGAGATTTAGATCTCCCATTGTGTTGGAAATTTAATAAGCTTTCCAATGATATAAGATTCGCCTAAATTTGATGACTTAGTGAGAAGTTAGGGCTATTTTAAACTTCAGTCATAAAGCATCATGATTTGGGTCCTTAGCGCATCACGGAGACAGTTTAAATGATAATTGTCAATTTCCTGTGAGACTTCTAAATTTTGACGCATCACAGAGAGGCCTTATTTCCTGTTTGGCAATTTCCAGTGAGACCTCGCGATAGTAGCATGTCACGTTAGTGGTCAAAATGACAAACAAAAAGGGGCTCCGCGATTGTGGCGCGTCGCGTTAAAAGCCCAGTTCCCGCTCGACCTTTTCCTTTGAGCCACCGCGATAGTGGCGCATCGCGGTGGCCACCCAGTTGCAAAATGTTCAGTTTTCCAGCTCCGTTTCAAAGATTAAAGGGGGTACTGTGGTTATTCTCCCAGCCCCTAATCCGTCTTAAACAATGAATTAAACCCCTTCTAAGTACTTTACCTCCACTTTTCATCAAATCTCTCTCAAGCAAAACCCTAGTTCAACAAACTTTCTCTCCAAGAAATCCAAATTCCTCCATTAACTCTCCAAGGAAATTCAAGATTAAGAATCCCCAATTCAAGAACTATAAGAATTCATCTCCAAAGCAATAATAATAATCCAAGATTCAAATTTTTCATCAAAGATCACCAATTAAGGTATGTGGGGATATGAACAAGGATACTTCTTTCATCCTTGTGCCCAAAACTTACTTTAATTATGAATTTACTGAATTTTATATGATTTTTCATGAAATTGAAGTTAGGGTTTATACCCATTAATGTTATTTACAAGATTATGATATTTCCAATGATTTAGAAGTTGAATTACATTATTATGTTCATATTTTCATGCATATTGCAAAAATTTCCAGATTTTGAGTTGAACTGTTTACATTATCAAGCATGAACATTTTGATGTTTTAACATGAGATTGATACATGGGTCATTAAGCACTAATTTAAGATTGCTATTTCAAGAGTTGTTGAGCAATAAGCACCCGATGACTAGATTACTTTTAGATTAGTGATAAAGATTTGACCTTTTGGTCTCAGAATAGATATGAAATCTACTTTATAGATTCAGATTATAGATTTAGTTTTATGGATATATAGTTGGTTTTTATTACAAACCATTAGACTATTTTAAAGTGGATTTTCTTCAGAATGAGCATACATATTTAATGGGAGTAGTATTTAGCGCCAAGACTGGTACGTTACTACGGTTTCATATCCCAGAACTACGTGCCAACATATGTTTTGGATTATTTCCACTTCTACGTGGATGACAAATATGTGATTACTTAGATAGGTTATACTCCTTGGCAAGAGTATGACTTCTCTCCCCAACATGAGAATTCCTCCTTAGAGGGATAAGAACGTTGGACTCCATGAATGCTCACATGGTTTATGTCGGTTAAGAAAACCTCCATGCTAGCTAATGATGTTTCGGCTCTTTACGAAACATTTTAAGCCTTTTTCTTAAGGTAATTGTGTGTTTTCAAGCAACCATTGTTGTATTTAACATGGTATTTTAGTGTTTTCAGGATAAGGACTGAGTATGAAGGATAACTTGGACAATCTGAGCTAAACTGAGGTAAAATGAGCAGTGATGACTTAGTCGACGGACCATCGACCTTGCGATGATCCGTCAGTCTAAACCATCAACCAAAAGAAGAAGGCATAGAATCTGGACATCCTGCGATGATCCAGGCAACAGACCGTCGTCTCTGCGATGAACCATCGGTTTGAACTATCGCCAAGATACAAAATACATCATCACTGGAAGTCCTGCAATGATCCAGTTGATGGAACATCGATCTTGCGATGGGCCTTTGCACTACCCATCACCTAGAAGTAGAGAATGAAGTCACTGGACACCCACCGACGATGCTGGCGATGGACCATCGGACTTGCGACGAACCGTTGCTTGACCCATCGATCATAAAACGGAGAATCTGAGTTTGAATTTTAAAACCCAGTTCTGGAATCATATAAATACCAAGTATTAGGGTTTGCTCTGGATCTTTGATCATTATTTTTCATACTTTCTTTTCTATTGAGAGCTGTGTAACACTTTTCATTGAGATTTGAATCTAGATATTGAGATCTGATTATTGGTTTTTATATTTTCCATTAAAGATTGAGAAAAACAATATTGTGACATTTGTAAGTTCCCTCTTGAAGCCATTTATAAACACCAATATATCTCTGATTTCTTATATGGAGATGAGTATCTAAACTCCCATAACTAGGGTTGTGGGAGCCTTGATGTTAAGAACTATTTTGGGGTTGTGAATGGGTTTGATTTCTAACATCTATCGAAATTGCATGAATCTTTCTTCTATTTAATGACATCTCTTGGTTCCAAACTTGAGAAGTGAGCCCATGAACTCCAATTGTCTGACAAGAAAATGGATGTTGGGAAAAGAAGTGATTCACATGAACTCCATAGGTTTATCCTTTAGGTTAACGGGTTGATGCCTTAACAGGATAAACCCTCATGAGAGTGTTATTGAATAATGCATGAATCCTTTAAGTTTGAGAGAAGTAAACGGTGAAATACTCATTAGATTAAGAAACACTTGGGTAATCCTTAGAATTCAATAATTCTTGCAATTGGATACATAAGTTAGAATTTGAACATAAGCTCACAACCCTAATTGTTTGAACATCTTGGTGAGCATAAATCTAGTTAATCCATTCTCATTGAAATTACATCTACATTTACTCTCAGTAGCTGAACTTGTGTGTAACACTAATACAAAAGAACACTGTTAATATTTCCAAATCCCCTTTATTTCGGAACCTTAGATCAACAGTCTAATAACAGTCATAATACTTAATGTACACGATATTCCCTGTGGGATTCGATACCCAACCTAGTTGGGTTCTATATTTGACAGCGATTGCTTACTCTTTCGTAAGAGAGATGTAATTTGGGCGTATCAAATCTTGGTGCCGTTGTCGGGGAATAAGATTGTCAATTAAGTTTATGTTTGTTTCTTGACCTCTAGTCAAAGTTTCCCAAAATTTTATATTTTATTTATTGTTTTTGTTTTTGTTTTGTGCAGGGTGATCATCTTGTATGCTAATTACTCGGAGATCAGGTAAACCTTTATTACCTATTCATACAGAACCTCAACTTATTGGCTAAATAGATGGTCAAAAAGACCAAGAGAGAGTAGCTGCTCAACAAGAAGCGACCAGACTGGCCGCCTTGGCAGCTGCACAAGTAAACCAGCAGAATGCAGATAATATAGGCCGACCACAAAACCCAGATGATGAGGATCTGGGTGATGATGATTTAATAACTCCAGTAAACCCGAGGTGTGAAGATAGTTTGCCTGCACCAGCAAATAAGAATGTCAACAGAAATCACCCTGTGAGGGCGAGACCAGAACGCCAAGCTACCCTATTTAATCTGGATGATGATGATGATGACTTGGATGGAGCCAGTGCAACATGGGCTATTATTCCTCCGCCCTTAGCACCCGGATCCAAGTTTAATATTACAAGCACTATGATCCAGCTATTGCATCTCAAAGGATTATTTGGTGGACTCGCAGGTGACGACCCGAATCTGCATTTGGTTAATTTTATCTCAACATGCAAGTCATTAGACAACCCAGGGATAGGATAAAATACTATTCGGTTGCGGCTATTTCCATTGTCTCTATCTGGAGAGGAAACTCTATGGTTAAATGGGCTAACTCCCGACTCTATTACTAATTGGAGGCAATTCAAAGATTCTTTCCTAGAAATATTTTTTCTGCTATCCAAGAGAGCACAGTTGAGAGATGAAATAAGAAATTTTAGATATCTTCTAACTGAAGCTCTCCATGAGACTTGGGAGATATTCAAGAAGAAGCTTATGTTGTTCCCAAATCATCAGATGACCAATGTCCACTTGATGGATATACTGTATCGGCCCTTGAACTCTGTAACTATGCCAGTGGTGGACAATGCAGTAGGTGGGTCATTCATAGACCTCACCTTCCCTGAAGTAGATGACATACTTGACTGTATAATAAAATAAAGTAGAGCTTGGCATACCAGGAATTCTGAGGTAGCAAGCTCTACTGTATCTATAGGCATGACTGCAGAGCAGAGGCGAAGAGAAGAAGAACGTGATCAATACATGGCTCACATGAAGACATAGATAGATCTCCTCACTAAATATTTATTATCAGGAAATATAGAAAAGGTTAAAGCTGTAGCATCACAGGGAAGGGCTGACTCCGATTATAAGGAGGAGACAAATTACTTGAACAATCAGGGATTTTTTTAAGGCAGTGTCCAAGGAAACCAAGGTCGGAACTATTATGATAAATCTGGATATAAGGACCATGATCAAGGAAATTAGAAGAGTGAGGGTGATAGGAGTAGGTTGTATGTCTCTTCTAGAAATCGTGAGGCTGCTGAACTAGTTCGAGGAAGATGTCTATGGAAGACATGATGGCCAAGCTATTGAAAGGAGTACAAGCAACAAGTACCTGGTTGAATGAGATGAAAATCGAGTTATCCTCAATAAACCAGCTGGTTGAATCTCACTCTACTTCTATAAAATAGTTGGAGCAACAGATGAACCAACTTTTTGTTGCATTCAATCAGAGAAAAGCTGGCACCCTTCCAAGTGACACAGTGTAAAACCCAAGGAAGGATGGGTCATGTATGGCAGTCACTACCAGAAGTGGTAAGGTATTTGTAAGCCCTACTGTGGGAAAGCCTGCAGTTCGTAAAGTAGCAGATAAAAGTGAAAAAGCGGAGATTGATCATCCAGTGGAGTCTACGAAATCGGATGAGTTTATGGATGATGCACCATCCAACAGTCAGCAGGTTGAAGAGTTAGAGAAGAATAAGGGAAAAGAGGCAGAAGTGGTGGTTACCACTCTTCCAAAACCACGGCCTCCATTTCCCCATCGGTTAAAGAAGAAGGCCGACGACACAAAGTTTGGCAAATTCATGACCATGCTCAAACACTTGACTATTAATCTGCCATTAGTGGAGGCATTGGAGTAAATGCTCGGGTATGCAAAATTCATGAAAGATCATATCACGAAGAAGTGGTCAATTAGTTTTGAGCCGATGGACAATCTCTATCATTGTGGTTCTATTTCCACAAGGTCTCTGGTACAGAAAAAGGTAGATCTAGGAGCATTCACTATCCCATGCACTATTGAGCCTCTTGACTTTGCAAAAGCATTATGTGACTTGGGTGCTAGCATCAATCTGATGCCGCTAGCTATTTATAAAAAGTTAGGTTTGGGATACCCCACACCCACCAACATGCGACTTGTGATGGTGGATAGGTCGGTAAAACGACCTATTAGTATTTTGTATGATATGCTGGTGAAGGTTGCTAGCTTCATATTTTCTGTAGATTTTGTTATTCTGGATTGCGAGGTGGACTTCGAGGTGCCCATAATCTTGGGTCGACCTTTTCTCGCAACCGAAAGTGTGCTGATTGATTTACGAGCTAATGCGTTCATATTTAGGATGAATGATGAAGTGGTGCGATTGATGTATGCCAATCAATGAAGCAGCAGAAAGAAATGAGTATGTTTTTAGTTATTGATGTACATTATGAGGGTGAGCAGGAGGTACCGATAGAGGAGAAATTTGTTGTCGAGCCCTTAACTGCACTGCTGATGAATTTTAATTAGGAAGACATTGAGGAGTATGAAGAGTCTGTTTGTTCTTTGAGGGTCATAGTATTATGCCCCTAAAATCTAGATCTTGACTTGAAGAATCGATCAACACCACCGGCTAAGCCATCCATTGAAGAGCCACCGATGTTGGAACTGAAGGAGCTGTCCGAGCATTTAAGGTATGTGTTTTTGGGTGATAGAAATATGCTACCCGTGATTATTGCAACTAATTTGGGCAAGCATCAGGTGGAAGCACTTATTTCGGTGCTTCAGAGGTACAAAAGAGCAATAGGCTAGATTATGCTGATATTATTGGCATTCCCCCTGGTATCTGCACTCATAAGATACAGATTGAGGATGATTGTACTCCAACCATCGAGAATCAATGCCTAGTTAACCCACTGATGAAATACGTGGTTAAGAAAGAGATTATCAAGAAGCTGGATGCAAGAGTGGTTTATCCTATTTTCGACAGTAAGTGGGTAAGTCCAGTTCAATGCGTGCCCAAGAAAGGGGGCATGATTGTTGTTAAAAATGAAAAGAATTAGTTGATCCCTCTCAGGATTCTGACTGGGTGGAGAGTCTACATGGACTATCACAAACTGAACTCATGGACCTTAAAGGACCACTTCCTAATGCAATTCATGGATCAAATGCTTGATCGGTTGGCAGGGAGGGGGTGGTACTACTTCTTAGATGGATATTCCGATTACAACCAGATTTCCATTGCTTATGAAAATTAGGAGAAGACGATATTCACATGCCCATATGGTACGTTTTCTTTTAAAAGAATGCCTTTTGGGTTATGTAATGCACCCACAACTTTTCAGCGGTGCATAATGTCAATCTTTTTTGATATGGTTGAAGACACCTTGGAGTTGTTTATGGACGATTTCTCAGTTTTTGGTGATCCTTTGAAATATGCTTGCTAAATCTGAGTCGGGCATTACAACGGTGTGAAGAGTTCAACCTTGTTCTTAATTGGGAAAAATGCCACTTCATGGTGAAGGAAGGCATTGTGTTTGGTCATCGAATTTCAGATAAAGGCATTGAGGTAGACAAGGCAAATTTTGAGGTGATTGAGAAACTACCAACTCCTATCTCAGTCAAAGGGGTACGCAGTTTTCTTGACCATGCAGGGTTCTACCACAGATTCAAAAAGGATTTCTCCAAGATTGCGAACCCGCTTTGCAAACTCTTAGAGAAGGAACCCAAATTTGTTTTTGATGATGATTATAGAAAGGCATTTGAATGCCTTAAGTTGAAACTAGTGGAAGCTCCAATTATTGTTGCTCCTGATTGGACGAAGCCATTCGAAATTATGTGTGATGCTAGTGGAGTAGCACTTGGATCTGTTCTTGGACAAAAGAAAGAGAAGCTGTTTCATCTGATATATTATGCAAGGAAGGACCTAAATGGGGCTCATAAGAATTATACGGTGACAGAGCAGGAACTTCTAGCAGTGGTGTATGCTTTTGAGAAGTTTTGGGCATATCTGCTAGGTTCCAAGGTAGTGGTACACACTGACCACGCTGCCTTGAGGTACCTAATAGCGAAGAAGGATGCTAAACCAAGGTTGATCCGATGGGTATTGCTACTTCAAGAATTTGACTTCGAGGTCAAGGATCGCAAGGGATGTGAGAATCAGGTGGATGATCACCTATCCAGACTTGAAGGAGAGAAGGCAGTAAATGACGAGCTTGAAATTGATGATTTCTTTCCGATTGAGAAAATATTGACTGCAGTGCTCGAAGAAGTACCTTGGTATGCTGACTTTGCAAACTACATGGTAAGTGAGGTAATGCCAGAGAATCTTTTCTTTCATCAAAGGAAAAAGTTTCTCCATGATGTGAAACATTATTTTTGGGATGAGCCATATCTTTTTCGGTGATGTGCGGATGACATAATTAGAAGATGCATTCCAGAAGTGAAGATGTTGAGTGTACTGGAAGTGACTCATGCTTCCCCAGTTTGAGGTCATCATGCTGGTCATCGTACTACCAGAAAAGTGATTCAAAGTGCCTACTATTGGCCCACTTTGTTTAAGTATGCTTACGAGTTCATAAAGGATGTGACCAATGTTAAAGGCAAGGGTCTATATCGAAGTTCCATTAGATGCCAATGTCCAAGATGTTAGAGGTTGAACTGCTCGATGTCTGGGGCATTGACTTTATGGGGCCCTTCGTGAGCTCATTTGGGATGACGTACATACTAGTTGCTGTTGACTATGTGTCAAAATGGGTCGAGGCTGTGGCTCTTGCAAATAATAAAGGGAAATGAGTCGTTGCATTCTTTAGGAGAAACATCTTCTCTCACTTTGGGGTACCATGTACCATCATAAGCGATGGAGGATCACACTTTTACAATAAGATGTTCCAAGCCACATTGGCAAAATATAAAGTTAAGAAGTACAAGAAATGTACTCCATATTACCTAGAAACAAGTAGGCAAGTGGAAATTTCCAATCGGGAAGTCAAGGCTATCCTTGCCAAGACTGTGAATGCTAGCAGGAAGGATTGGTCTAGGAGGCTGGACGATGCATTTATGGGTATATCAAACAACTTTCAAGACACCTATTGGCATGTCGCAATACCAATTGGTTTATGGAAAGGCATGCCATTTGCCGATTGACCTAGAGCATAAAGCACCGTGGGCACTGAAACGTCTTAATCTGAACTAGAATGAGGCAGCAAATATGAGACTGGGGTAGCTTAATGAGATAGATAAGTTCCATCTCGGAGATTATGAGAGAGCCGACCTGTACAAAGAACGAATGAAGAAATACCATGATCGCAGAATTGAAAAGAAGGAATTTCAAAAAGGTGACTTGGTGCTTCTATTCAACTCCAAACTCAAACTGTTCCCAGGTAAACTTAAGTCCAAGTGGTCAGGCCCATTTAAAGTTAGTCAAGTCTATTTATCTGGAGTAGTCGAACTTGAAAATGAAGATGAAAGTGTCTTTAAAGTCAATGAGCAATGAGTCAAACTTTATATCGGTCCAAAAGACTCAATAAAAAGTATTGCTACTTTCTATCTCGATGAAGTCTGAGTAATCGAGATAACTAAGTCGTGCCGCGATGATAAATCAAGCGCTAGTGAGAGACAACCCACATTATGTTGTTGTATAACATTAACTTAAGTTATTTTATTGTTTTTTTGTTAATTTGTGCAAGTTGAAGGGTTTGTGGAAGTGTGCAGGTATAACAGTGTAGGGAAAATCAAAACTGAAGGAGTTTCAGGTGGCCGACGGATCACCCGACGGACTATCGCGAGCTCGATGGACCATCGCGGTCAATCATCGCAACCATGCCCAAAAACTATGAATCTGGAAAAGTCGCGATGGGATTATCCAATGGACCATCTCACCCTCAACGTACCATCGCATGAACCATCGTAGATTGGACCCAAGGTTAGTTCACTAGATAGTCGCGATGGGATGTCCGACGGACCGTTGCACTTAACCCTAGTTTAACGGGTCGGGTCAAATCAGTTTAAATAGCCAAATTTTTATTCTTATCTGATCCAAATGGTTTTAAACTGACAATTTGAAGAGGTTAAGTAACTCCCACCTATTCAATGCACCTGTGCCTTTTCATTCTCCCTTATAACTTCTCCCCTTCTATTTAAATGTTACTTCTCCCTTATCATTTTCTTATCACAAGTCATAATTTCCTTTCACTAAATCAAATCTTCATCTGATTGTTCGAAGTGCATTGTGCAAGTCTAAGTAGTGATTCAATACTGCAGCAACCAGGTTTGAATTCTCCTTTTCTTTTCTTTAACATGATGAGAGATCAAATAGGTGAAAACAACCCAGTGCATCAAAGTCATTTCTTTTTCTATTTTGCTTGGTAATGGTATGTTTCTGATTTTAGTCGAAGCCTAGCATATACTATCCTGGGGGAAGTATGAGTAACCCATGGACCAAGAATGGAAAGTTAGGGTGATGTATTATCGATCAAAATATTGAAAAAATCACCCTTACATGAGATGCATGCAAGGTGTTTGACAAAATACCGAGATGAGGGTTTCATCTTCCATTTACAGTCGACGGTATGTGCGATGGACCATCGCCTTGAACCGTCACACATCTTAGAGAAATAGAGCTACTATTCAATGAACTATCGTATACTGGACGGACTGTTGCCTTTCACCGTCGCTGGTAGTTTTTTTTTCTTTTCTCTAGTTTAAAACTGTATATTGATAAATACTGTATTTTTAGGTACTATGGCTCCCAAATTACCACAAAACAAAGGACGGGGTGAGGCCAAGCAACCTGGTTTGAATCACCAGCCCATAACACTCGGCGAAGTTGTCCCGTGGTTTCTTCATCCTCATTGTCTGAAGAGGAGGTTGAAAAAAAAATAACAGCAACAACCAGTTTGATTCCAATTGAGATGGGGGTTGAAACTTCTTACCCCGTTTAAGAGGAGGCTCCCCAAAAGAGGATTCTAACTTAATTCGACGCAAGGATCCCCAAGTACGGAAAGCCACAAGATGGAAAGTGGTGGGTTCTCATGACATCTTCTACAAAGGGCTGGCACCAACGGATAGGTTGCTAATCAAAAGAGCAATTTCTGAGGAGTATCAGATCATAACAGAAACCCTGCACGAGTATCCCAAACTCGAGCGGCGGTTCAATGAGTATGATTTGGCTTGGATGAGTAATCCACTTGGATCCTACCAACCTAACTTGGTTCGCGAGTTTTTTGCCAACTATTTGGCATTGCTGAAAAAGGATTGTCCCGCGGGTGCATCAGTTGCTGACATGAATAAGCTGGAGATAGTTCCAGTCCGTGGAGTTGATATTGACATTTTAGAGCAGACTTTGAATATGTTCTTATTTGGTCCCGACTACCAGATACCAGGGGTAATTCCTAAGTTAGATCATCGATTATTCACACAGGCTACACAAAGGCCCTGGTTAGCGAGGATCCTGATAGACCGGGGCGAGCTTGCATGGTTACACGATCCCCATGAGCAAATGTCGAAGATATCCCTCAGCTTCAGAGCCAAGTTCTAGTGGGCGATTGTGCGATTGAGGCTCATACCCACCGGAGGCAATGATTGCTTGTAAATTACTAGAGCTATGATAGTTGCTACTTTGATTGAAAGGTTGACCATAGATTTTGGTCACATTATCTCTGATGAGTTATTTTTCCATGCTCACAAGAGTAGACGACACTATCATTTCCTTACCTTATCACTGACTTATGCAAGCAGGCAAATGTCCCCTTGATTAGTGGGATTGATAATAAGGACCCAACACCACATAAATAGGACATTAAAAAGATGAGGGATGAATTGAGGTTTAATATGAGAGTCAGTAGACCTCCAGCTCAGCAGACTCAGTCAGCGCCAGTTCCTGAGTCATCAGAGGGTCTTGCAGGTATGCCATCGCCACTTACTTCGTACGTGCCTCCTCCTACTTCTACAGGTTCAGATTTGATGCCTATGGGTAGGACTCCAAACTCTGCATCTATCCCACCCCAATATTCTGAGTACAGGCTGAACCATGAAAACTTTGCAAAGACTGTACGAGCTATCAAAAAGGTTAAAAAACAGATGGACATATAGGGGAGAGATTTCAAACCCTTTGTTGAGAGGATCATAGGGAAAGCATTGCGCCCTTTCAGAAACATCCAATTGTGAATAGATAACATGGAGGAGCGAATCAACAAGAAGCTGGATAAATTGTCCATCACAGATTTTACTAAAGTGGTAGAGGAGGTTGGACAGCTCCGGGCAGATGTAGACAAGATAAATCAACATCCACAACAGACTATCTTTGATCTAGTCTAGATTGATAGTGATGAGAACGAGGGACTCGTTTACTTATTTAGGCATCTGATCAAGGACAAAGGTAAGAAAATAGCGAAAACAAATAAGAAGACTGAGAAAGCTGCTAAGAAAGAAGAGAAGAAACAAAGACTTGCAACCATGTCACCTGAACAATTCGAAGATTACTAGATGTGGCAGGTAATAAAGAAGTCAAAGAGAGAGGTAGAGAAGTAGCAGAAAAGTCTTCCAGATGAAGAAGCTGGAGTATCCACTAGTTCGACCCCAGTCAGGGGGCAATTTCAGACCCTATCAGAGATGTGATACCTATAATTTTGGAGGGAGAGATTTTGAGTAATCCCACCACCATGGGAGTCAAAATTGTACCTGATGAGGACGCTGGTGCCTCCCCACACTTCGCTGATACCTCAGATTGAATAAGAGGGACAACAAGTATTTTCCCTCCTTTGTACTTAAAATTTTATGCATTGAGGATAAAATATTATTTTTGTAGGGGTGGGATGTGCTTGTACCATGGGGGTTGTGTTGCCGATATTATTGGTATGTCTAAGTTGTTGAATTTTTATTTTCATTATTTTCATTTCATGTTCTGTTGGTAATACTGTTGCATGAAATAAAAGTTCTATTCCTGTTAGCACCTTATTGTATATATATGGATGACAACTGATGGTAATTTTTTTTTTTGTATAATTAATTCCTCTTACCAAGTGGTAAAGTGTTGTGCAACCATGTGTGACTTTGTTAATGGCATTAGAAGTTAGTAATGAAGCAAAACATAGCTATGTGATCTGGATTCCGAGAATTAGTAGGATAGAAATTAACTCAGTGCCTGTGTGGGTGAGTATTTGTCTAGTTCTGACATAAGTGTTACACCTAGAACTTGCCCAGTTCATCAGATGTTGTCATTTTTTTGAGCCAATAAGAGAGGATAATATGCCTCCTTGTGTTGTTAATCCACTTAGCCAAATATTGACCCACCGAAAATATCATGTTTTCTTTATTAACCCTGTTGAGCTGTGTTAGTGTTTTTCTATTCAAATAAGATTGATTCACTCTCTAGAAGGTGTTAAGCACTTAGCTTTGGCCCTGGTCTAATTGTGGACATTGTGCACTTTAACTTAGGCAAATCGACTAAGTTGAGGATGGCTACTGCTGGATTGTTGGCAGTCTATGAGGTTGAGTTGAAATTAATTTTAAGGGGTAGCATCCTGCCTTGGTCTAGTTAGTAATTTAAATAGATATTGTGCATCTCAACTTTCTCCATCAGTGTAAGTTGAGGCTGGCTGATGCTGTATTCTTATAAAAAAAAGGTTATGACAGGAGCGCTGATGGATAACTGTGAAATGAATAAAAGAGTCTTTAATTCTAGTAAATAGCTACCAAAAAGGGTAAAAGAGAGTGAATTCTTGTACTTTAAGTCACCTACCCAAATGAATAACCTTCATCAAACCTAAAACCTTATTACAACCCTTAGCAAGTCCTATTTGATCTTTGCGAGTCAATCATGAGAGAGAATTAGATAATAAGGGCAAGCTTATAGGTGTACACTATGTTGGTAACTTTTTTTCTAAGAGCGAGAGCTTAGCTTTGTCCATGATTTAACTGTGTGATGTGAGGTGGACTTCTTTGGCTGTGAGGGCATATTGAGTTATATCTGTTCTATTTAGTCCTTTGGGGTGTTGTATCTGTAGCTGTGAATATGCTGATTATTAGTAAATGCCAGGAGTAGATCCATGTGTGTTGAGATAGCATAACCAATTGGGTAGTGGAATGATTGTATGATTGTTTTAGTTTTACTGTGAAATACCCATCACGATGTTGTTCATATATGTATCCTGGTGTTGAGTTGCTTGAGGATAAGTAATTGCCTTATGTTGAGGGTGTTGATGTTCCGAATCTTGATGGAACATTTTAGGCCTTTTTCTTAAGATAATTGTGTATTTTCAAGCAGCCATTGTTGTATTTAACATGGTATTTTAGTGTTTTCAGGATAAAGACTGAGTGTGAAGGATAACTTGGACAATCTAAGCAAAATAGAGGTAAAATGAGCAGTGATGGCTTAACTGATGGACCATCGACCTTATGACGATCTGTCAGTCTAAACTATCGACCAAAAGCAGAATGCATAAACTCTAGACATCCTGCGACGGTCCAAGCGACGGACCGTCGGCTCTGTGATGAACCATCAATTTGAACCGTCGCCAAGATATAGAACACATCATCATTGGAAGTCCTGCAATAGTCCAGGCGACGTACCATCGATCTTGCGATGGGATGATGCACTACCCATTGCCCAAAAGTAGATAATGAAGTCACTGGACACCTAGCGACGGTGCAGGCGACGGACCGACGGACCTGTGATAAACCATCGCTTTACCCGTCAACCATAAAATGGAGAATCTGAGTTTGAATTTTAAAACCCCAGTTTTGGAATCATATAAATACCAAGTATTAGGGTTTATTTCGGATCTTTGATCATTATTTTTCATACTTTCTCCTCTATTAAGAGATGTGTAGCACTTTTCATTGAGATTTGAATCTATAGATTGAGATCTGATTATTGGATTTTATATTTTCCATTGAAGATTGAGAAGAACAATATTGTGACTTTTTTAAGTGCCCTCTTGAATCCATTTATGAACATCAATATATCTCTGATTTCTTATATGGAGATGAGTAGCTAAACTCCCATAACTAGGGTTATGGGAGCCTTGATGTAGAGAACTATTTTGGGGTTGTGAATGGGTTTGATTTCTAACATCTATCGAAATTACATGAATCTTTCTTCATTTTAATGACATCTCTTGGTTGCAAACTTGAGAAGTGAGCCCATGAACTCCACTTGTCTGACAAGAAAGTGGATGTTGGGAAAAGAAGTGATTCACATGAACTCCATAGGTTTATCCTTTGGGTTAACGGGTTGATGCCTTAACAGGATCAACCCTCATGAATCCTTTAAGTTTGAGAGAATTAAAGGGTGAAATACTCATTAGGTTGAGAAACACGTGGGTAATCCGTAGAATTCAATAATTCATGTAATTGGATACATAAGTTAGAATTCGAACACAAACTCACAAAGCTAATCGTTTGAACATCTTGGTGAGCATAACTCTAGTTAATTCATTCTCATTGAAATCACATCTACATTTACTCTCAGTAACTGGACTTTTGTGTAACACAAATACAAAAAAACACTGTTAACATTTCCAAACCTCCTTTATTTCGTAACCTTAGATCAACAGTCTAATAACAGTCATAATACTTAGTGAACACGGTATTCCCTGTGGGATTCAACACCCAACCCAGTTGGGTTCAATAATTTACAGTGACCGCTTACTCTCTCGTAAGAGAGGTATAATTTGGGCGTATTAAATCTCTCTCAAGAAAAACCCTAGTTCAACAAACTTTCTCCCCAAGAAATCCAAATTACTCTATTAACTCTCCAAAGAAATTCAAGATTAAGAATCCCCAATTTAAGAACTCTAAGAATTCATCTCCAAAGAAACAATAGGAATCCAAGATTCAAGTTTTTCATCCAAGATCACCAATTAAGGTATGTGGGGTTATGAACAAGGATACTCCTTTCATCCCTGTGCCCAAAACTTATTTTAATTATGAATTTATTGAATTTTATATGATTTCCCATGAAATTGAAGTTAGGGTTTATTCTCATTAATGTTATTTACAAGTTTATGAGATTTTCAATGATTTAGAAGTTGAATTACATGATTATGTTCATATTTTCATGCATATTGCAGAAATTTCCAGATTTTGAGTTGAATTATCAATGTTTACATTATCAAGCATGAACATTTTGATGTTTTAACATGAGATTGATACATGGGTCATTAAGCGCTAATTTAAGATTGCTATTTCAAGAATTGTTGTGCTATAAGCACCCTATGACTAGATTCCTTTTAGATTAGTAATAAAGATTTAACCTTTTGGTCTCAGAATAGCTATGAAATCTACTTTATAAATTCAGATTACAGATTTAGCTTTACGGATATACAATTGGTTTTCATTACAAACCATTAGACTATTTTAAAGTGAATTTTCTTCAGAATGAGCATACAAATTTAATAGTAGTAGTATTTAGCACCGAGATGGGTACGTTATTAAGTTTCATTTCCCAGAACTATGTGCCAACATATGATTTAGATTATTTCCACTTCTATGTAGATGAAAAATATGTGATTACTTAGATAGGTTATACTCCTTGGCAAAAGTATGACTTCTCTCCCCAACGTGAGGATTCCTCCTTAGGGGGACAAGAACGTTGGACTCCATGAATTCTCACATGGTTTATGTCAGTTAAGAGAACCTCCCTGCTAGCTAACATAAAAGATTAATAGAATTGTTTTTAGAAAAACTACGTGTAAAGGCTCATAAACTTACTCAAATATTATTTTACTTAGGATTTCAGATTACAGAGTTATAACTTTTAGTTTCAGACATAAAATGGTGAGCCCTTTTTCACTTAGCCTATATGATTTGAGAATAGAACAGAAATACAGATTTTAGAACTAAGTGTTATGACTCACAAGATTTATATTATGTGCTTTACTATTCATGATTTATGATCTTCAGATTCCAGATTACTCAAGACGATGTGAGTCATTTACATTTAGCATGCATGATTTTATAAATTGTGATGATATTGCTTACTTATTACATTCACCCCCATATACTCAGTACATCATCAAAGTACTGATCCACATATACGTCTATGCGATACATTGTCTCATAATGTAGGTTCAGGTGCTCAGTCTCAGTAGCGTGAGTGATTTTCGAGCATCTCATCTACATCCCTGCAGTTGGTGAGTCCTCATAGTTTGAGGACTTAGCTATTCAAATTTCTGATTTATGAGTAGATATTTTATTATTCAGTTTAGACAGTTTGAGTCAGCTGGGGTCTGTCCCAGTGACTCTCTAAACTCAGTCAGTAGAGGATTGTCGGACTACTAGATTCAGTTTTAGACTTTTGATTCAGTATTCGGATTTTTCAGTATTGTTTTACCAAGACTTATGAGATTAGCATGTTTCAGATAAGATTTTCACATTTATTATGTTTCCATATTCATATTTCCCGTATGTTCTGATTCAAATTTAGTAGAAAAACAACCAGGGTTAGCTCAGGACTACTTGTAGTTTGGAGCATCGTGTGGCATCTTGAAAACCAGATTTTGGGGCATTACAAGTTACCAAAACTCAGTACATCAGTTTCAAATTAACTTACACAGACAATATATGATTGATAATACATATTTAGTATTTTCAGTAATTTCAGTTTTGCATGTACTCTCTTCCAGATACTTTATGACATTCAATTATTATTATTAATAATGCACATGAACCCCTGCATATTAGCCTAACCTCACCTAGCATACTAGTACATTTAAATTACTAACACATACTTTCTCTTTACGCTATGATTTCTCGTACCATAGGTTCGAATGCTCGGGTTTCTGATCGCACTTAGCCAGACTAGTTTATGAGCAACAGATTTTAGGAGTGAGTCCTCATCCATTGAGGGTATGACTTCTATTATGTTATAGTAGTATTTTCAGTATTTTTAGTTATTTTCAGACAATAGTTGGAGTTAGTTGGGGCTTGTCCCATCAACTCTTTTATTCCAGTTGTTTAGAGACTTTTAGACACTTTCAGTTAGCAGTTGTTCCACAGATGTATTTAGTATTTGTTTTCATTACTATGAACCTTATGGCATTTTTAGCATCACTTTCGCATATATTGTATGATTGCTATTTAGTATTCTCAGTAAGTACTAGTCATGGGTTAGCTGTGGTCCTTTGAGGTCGTAAGCACCGTGTGACACCCAAGGTGTAGTCTCGGGGTGTTACAAACTTAGTATCAGATCCTAAGGTTAAAAAGTGTCCTAAGGAGTCTGAAAGCCACATCAAGTAGAGTCTTGTTCATGGGTATGTAGCACGCCACACTTATGGACAAGAGGCTACGCGACATTTTAATAAAAGTTCCCTTCTTTCAGTATTCATATCACACGAATGAGTATGATCTTGAATTAAATTCTATCTAATCCAATTTCTCCTTCTATTTACAAAATATGCCTCCTAGAAAAAACTAATGAAAGATAAACCAGAAACCAGCCAGCACCTCCGCTCTTCAATAACATCCCCTGAATGAGCACGTTTCTTACGCAGAGTTCAGAGCAACATTTACCACTCTATCCCATTCTGTGGCAGCTTAGAATGTTTATCCAGCTGCTATTCAGGCCAACCCAGTAGAAAATACTGCTTTAACTATATGTCAATACTTCACTCTAATGAACCCTCCTTCATTTTTAGGGTCTAAGTATGAAGAGAACCCACATGAATTCCTTTACATGGTGCAAAAAGTAACTGACATTATGGAGGTAACTGCTTGTGAGAGTGCTAAGTTAGCTTCCTATCAGTTGCAAGATGTAGCTCATACATGGTTTAAGCAGTGGATAGAGGCATGGATGTAGGGCCTATAGAATGGGAGGAGTTTGCTACTGCCTTCTTAGATAGATTCTTTCCATTGGAGTTGAGAAAGGCTAAGGTGTTAGAGTTCATCAACCCGAGGTAGGGTAACATGAGTGTGAAAGAGTATTCCCTTAAGTTTACTCAGCTGGCCAGGTACTCTCCCCATATGATGGCGGATAGCAGGTCTAAAATAAGCAAGTTCGTGTCTGATATATCTGAAAGTATGGTCAAAGAGTGTAGGAACACAATACTAATTAAGGAGATAGAATTATCTTGGTTGATGGTCCATGCTCAACTAATTGAGGAATAGAAGACTAAAAAGAGAGAGAGGGAGAATAAGAGGGCTAGAATAAGTAGCTTCAGTTTCACTCAACCAAAGTCAGAAGGTGTTAACCATCCTTATTTTTGCCCAAAATATTTAGTCCCATCCCCATCTTTGGCTAGTGCACTAGTGCCCAAATTCAGAAATAATAATAACGATAGGATGCTAGGCTCTAAATCGCAGGGTAGTGTAAACAGTGCTCAGAAAAATCCTCTTTGCTAGAAATATGGGAGAAACCATCAGGGTGTCTATAGGGATGGAAACAAAGGTTGTTTTGGGTGTGACAAACTAGTCCATAGGATCAGGGAATATCCTCAGGTAGGGTCACAGAGTCAGCATAATCGTCCTCCAGTTCAGTTCGGTCGCCCATCTCAGTAGGGTACCACTTCCTGTGCCACCAGTAGGCAACGTCCAAACAGGCTCTATGCACTTCAGTCCCAACAGGATCAAGAGAGTTCTCCTGATATGGTTACTGGTACGTTGCAAGTCTTTTATTTATATGTTTATGCTTTACTAGATCCTGGAGCTTCTTCGTCTTTTGTAACTCCTTACATAGTCGTCAACTTTGGAGTCAGCCTTGAAATCCTAATAGAGACTTTTCTAGTCTTTACCCGGTGGGTAAGTCTATCATATCTCGGCGGGTATACAGGAACTTTTCATTTATGGTGTCTTAGAAAGTTACTTCAGCAGACCTTGTAGAGCTAGAGATTGATAGATTTTGATGTCATTCTCAACATGGATTGTCTCCATTTATTCTATGCTTCAGTTGATTGTAGGAGCAAAATTGTCCATTTTTAGTTCTCGAATGAACCAATTCTTGAGTGGAGGGGTAGTACTTCAACACGTAGGGGTCAATTTATTTCATACCTTAGAGCAAGAAAAATGATATCCAAAGGGTGTGCATACCATCTTGTTTGAGTTAATGACTCCAATTCTAAAAGTCCTAATCTTGAGTCAGTTTCAGTCGCAAATGAATTTCTAGCTATGTTTTTTAAAGATCTTCTCAGAGTTCCTCCCGAAAGGGAAATTGACTTCGAAATAGACCTTTTTCTTGATACTCAACCTATCTCTATTCTTCCATATAAAATGACTCCAACTGAACTTAAAGAGTGTAAAGAATAGTTGAAAGACCTCTTAGATAAATGATTCATCAGGCCCAGCGTATCTCCTTGGGGTACACTTATTCTATTCGTGGAAAAGAAAGATGGTTCTCTTAGAATATGTATAGACTACCGTCAGTTGAAAAAAGTCACCATAAAAAATAAATACCCACTTCCTAGAATCGATGATTTGTTTGACCAACTTCAGGGTGCCAACTACTTTTCTAAGATAGACCTCAAATCTGGATATTATCAGCTCAGAGTAAGAGAATGTGACATTCCGAAGACAACTTTCAGAACATGGTATGGTCACTTTAAATTCCTAGTCATGTCATTTGGTCTTACCAATGCCCCAGTATCCTTTATAGACTTGATGAACTGAGTGTTCAAGAAGTACCCGAACATGTTCGTCATAGTCTTCATCGATGATATCCTTGTCTATTCCCATACAAAAAATGATCACGCAGACCATTTCAAAATAGTATTATAGACTCTCAGAGCCCATCAATTGTTCGCCAAATTCAGTAAATATGAATTTTGGCTAAGGTCAATAACTTTTATTTGTCATATAGTTTCCAATGATGGCATTAGAGTTGATCCTTAAAAGACCAAATCAGTAAGAAACTGGCCCAAACCCATCTCTCCATCAGATATCAGGAGTTTCTTGGGATTGGCAGGCTATTACCAATGGTTTGTTGAAGGATTTTCGTCAATTACATCCCCCTTGTCCAGATTGACTCAGAAGAAAGTCAAGTTCCAGTGGTCAGATTCTTGTGAGAAGAGTTTTCAAGAGTTGAAGAATCGACTTACTACAACCCAGTTTTGACTTTGCCCGATAGTTCAGACAGATTTGTGGTATACTGTGATGCTTTAGAGTTGGTTTGGGGTGTGTTTTGATGAAGAGAGGTAAGGTTATAGCCTATGCCTCTAGACAAGTTAAGCCCCATGAAAAGAATTACCTCACCCATAATCTTTAGTTAGCAGCGATTGTGTTTACCTTGAAGATTTGGAGGCACTATTTGTATGGGGTGCATGTTGATGTGTTTATAGACCACGAAAGCCTGCAGTATGTGTTTTCATAGAAATACCTGAACTTGCAGCAGAGAAGGTGGTTAGAGTTATTAAAAGACTATGACATAAGTATTCTGTATCATCCAATAAAGGCCAATATAGTGGCAAACACCCTCAGTAGATTGTCCATGGGTAGTGTTACTCACATTAAGGATGATAAGAAGAAGTTAGTTTAGGAAGTTCATCAACTTTACAGATTAGGTGTCCATTTGGTTGAGGTTAGTTTTTGGGTACAAAATAGTTCTGAATCTTTGTTAGTTTCCAAGGTGAAAGAAAAGAAAGACAGGGATCCCAGTTTAGTTAAGCTGAAAGAGTCCGTTAGAGATTATAAAGTAGAGGTTTTCTCCCAAAGGGAGATGGTGTGTGTGCCATGTGAAGATGATGTGAGATAACAAATTCTTGCTAAAACGCATAATGCACGCTACTCGATTCATACAAGGGCCACTAAGATGTACCGCGACTTACGGGAAGTCTATTAGTGGAGTGGGATGAAGAGAGACATTGTAGAGTTTGTGGCTAAGTGCTCTATTTTTCAGCAGGTAAAGATTGAGCACCAAAAGCCTAGTGGTTCCATGCAGGAGTTTAGTATTCCCTCATGAAAGTGGGAAGAAGTGAACATGGACTTCGTGATAGGTTTGCCTTATACTCATTGTCAACATGACCAAGTCCGCACATTTCTTGCCATTCCATACTTCCTATTCAACCAAGGATTATGCCAAGCTTTATATCATAGAATTGGTTAGGTTGCACGGTGTTTCATTGTCCATTATTTTAGATAGAGGTACGCAGTTTACCTCTCACTTTTGGAAAGCCTTCCAAAAGGGTCTTGGTACCCAAGTCTACCTCAGTACAACCTTCTACCCTCAGACAGATGGTCAAGCAGAAAGGACCATTCATACTTTAAAGGATATGTTGAGAGCGTGTGTTCTTGATTTTAAGGGTATTTAGGATGATCACTTACCTTTGATTGAGTTCACGTATAATAACAACTATCATTCAAGTATTCAAATAGCTCCATTTGAAGCTCTTTATGAAAGGAGATATAGATCATTGGTTGGTTTGTTTGAAGTAGGTGAGGCCACGATGGTGGGGAATGACTTGGTGTTTGATGCTTTAGAGAAAGTACAGTTGGTCAGGGAGAGGCTTAAGATAGCCCAGAGTCAACAGAAATTGTATGCAGATATGAGAAAGAGATCTTAAGTTTAAGATTAGCGACTTTGTGTATTTGAGAATCTGTCCCATGAAGGGAGTGAAGATATTTGGTAAGAAGGGGAAGCTTAGTACCCGATATGTTGGTCCTTATAAGATTTTGAGTCACTTCAGAAAGGTAGCCTATGAGCTTAAATTGCCTACAAACTTAGCATCTGTGCACCTAGTGTTTCATGTCTCCTTGATAAAGAAGTGCATAGGTGACCCAGTAGTTGTAGACCCCGTAGAGAGTGTAGATGTTTAGGATAGTCTCTCTTATGAAGAAGTCCCAGTTGAAATCCTCGATCGTCAGACTCGCAGACTAAGGAACAAAGAAGTTCCCTTGGTCAAAGTTCTTTGGAGGAACCAGTCTATTAAGGGAGCCACTTGGGAAACAGAAGCAGATATGTGAACCAAGTACCCTCATCTCTTCTCCGTAATCTCAGACTCAACCTAAGGTAATAATTTTTCTTAGATTTACTCTATTCCGTATTTAGTTCTAGTTGCATATCATTCTCATATCATTCATGCATTTATGAATCAGTTCAGTCATGTGTCATGTCTCAAGATTCAGTCATGTTTCATCCATACACGTCAGAATAGTCACAGTACCTCAGTGCCTCTTAGCTTAATCAGTCTTATTCGAGGATGAATGTTCCCAAGGGGGAGATATTGTAAGACCCCATAAAATTCTAGGTTTGTTCCAACTCGCTCTTACATGTAGAAAGAGGTCCAAGACTTAGAATATTTTACTAGGTGTTGGGACTTGGTTATTTCTAAAGCCCTCAAGACTTTGATGAATTTATTTTTGACCTTTCTGATATCGAAAAGTTAGTTTTTATGTTGATTCATGATTGGGGAAGTCAATAGTACATCTCGGGTGAGTTTCAGAATTTTTGGACTAGCGTAAGGACATGTTTGGAGGTCCAAAATAGAAGCATCACATGATTATCCCATGACACACCCCCATTTTACCCATGGGGAGAGCCCGCAGTGCGTAGTTCATTCTGGCGGACTAGAGCCCACGGCGCGCGCTCCATTGTGCCCCGTGTATTTTTTAGTTTTATTTCACGTTTTTAAGGATAAATGGATCATTTTCCCTTCTCCCAACTGATCTCAAACACGGGATTAAAGCTCCAAATAGAAAAATCACTCATTTTTTCCATAAAGTCTCTCAAGAACAAAACCCTAGGATCATCAAATTCAAGTCCAAGCTTGAAGAATTCACCAACTCCTCTCACAAATTCATCAATCAAAGTATGTAAGGTGTCCATCCATGGGTTCCTTCCACCCTTGGAGTTCAAGAATCCTTTTAAAAAACTCAGGTTATGAATAACATTCTTGAATGGAAAATTTTTTCATGTATGTGTTGATGTGTGGATTTCAAGTCAAGAAGATTGTGTGTTTCACGTAATTAAACTAGAATATGTATTGATTCATGTATCCCTCATGTTAAATCTTTGAAATTTGATATTGAATGTGGTATCCATGATATTCATATATTTCTATTTCTCATGTACAAGAATTATGCATCCTAGGTGTTTGACAAAATATTTATGTGAATGAATTGTGTATGATAGCCTATGTGTGATGCTTTTAAAGTAAAGATATGGTTCCATTATCTATGTTGGTTCCATTATCTATGTTATCAAATCATGGGGGTATTGAATACCCAAAATTAGCTGTTTACCTAGTCTCCAATTGAAATAGAAGGATTCCTTAGTATCCTAAACAGTAGCATTCGGTTCAGTTAACAGAATAGGTGTGAGTTTAGTCAAACTTAGTATGGCCTAGCGAACAGTTCCAGTGTCATTCAGTTGGGAGTAAGATTCAGCACCGAGCGAACCCAAGGACGGGGACATTCCTGCTAGCATAGGGTTTGACCCTTAGTAGCAGTCCCTGAGTTACAAAACTACATAGCTAGCATAGGGTAATTTATGTTCCTGCCAGACTAGGGTTTATGTAACTATATATATACTTCTCATGAGTCTTCCTGCCAGATTAGGGTTGACCCAACCGGTGTTTGTAACCCGTGGCACGGTGCTAACACCCTTTCAACTGGGGTTATAGGTTGAACCCCAACTTAGTATATAATTGGGGTATGTCGGTTAGATAATAACTCCCATAATTTCAGTTTCAGTCTCAGTTCTAGTATGCAGAATTTTATTCACAGTATTTAGTGTTCAGCACAAAACTCAGTTAGTTATGCACGATCATGACTTCAGTTATCAGTATTTAGTTACCAGAACTCAGTACATCAGTTTCAGATTAACTCGGACAGACGATATATGATTGATAGTTCATATTTAATATTTTTAGTAGTTCTAGTCTTGCATGCACTCTTATCCAGATACTTCATGACATTCAATTATTATTATTACTCATGCACATGAACCCAGTCATATTAGCCTAACCTCACCTAGCGTACCAGTACATACAAAGTACTGACGTATACTCTCTCTTTGCGCTATGATGTCTCATATCATAGGTTCAGACGCTCGGGTTCCTGATCACACTTAGCCAAACTGGTTTACCACCAGCAGATTTTAGGAGTGAGTCCTCATCCATCGAGGATATGACTTCTATTAAGTTATTGTAGTATTTTTAGTATTTCTAGTTATTTTCAGACAGTAGTTAGAGTTAGTTGGGGCCTATACCATCAAATCTTTTATTCCAGTTGTTTAGAGGCTTTTAGACACTTTCAGTTAGCAGTTGTTCCACAGATGTATTCAACATTTTTTTCAGTACTATGAACCTTATGGCATTTTCAACATCACTTCCATATATGTTGTATGATTACTATTTAGTATTCTAAGCAGGTATCAGTCATAGGTTAGCTTATGGTCCTTTGGGGTCGTAAGCACCGTGTGATGCCCAGAGTGTAGTCTCAGGGTGTTACAGTATGTCACAACAGATTAAGAATATGTTGCATCAAATTACCCATCTATTGCATAATTTATAGTAGATGGGTAATTTGTTGAGTCGAGTTCAGAGAAATAGAGCAATATATGGTTAATCTATTGCAAAATATGGATCGTCTATCATAACAGATTACCTATTTGTTGCACCAATTATAGTAGATCGGTATTCTATTGCAACAGACGACCCATCTATCGCAACAAATGATAAATCTATTTCAATATCTTTCTTTGAGTCAAATTATTTTACTTGAAAGAATACGTACTGTATCATATGGAGGGTTATCAGTCTCCTTAATTCTTATATTGCTCTTTGCAGCCAACCACCTAAGGATCCTTGGATGAGAAACCTCATTCGGGTAATCCTTGACCTGCTTTTAGAGGTGAGGAATGGCTTCAAATGCCCAAGCCTAAAAAATTTAAACAGGAGGCAAGCATAAAAAAAGTCATAATAATTATTCAATATAAAATAATCGATGAGTAAATAAATAGTGATTAAATTTACTACAAAAGCCCAAGGAAAGCTGTATAATGTGATTGTCTTTGGGGATAGCTTTATCAGTAAATATTTGACTGTTAAGTAGTAGCTGTCATAGCCCCAGGGATAATTGTTGAATTTCTCAAAATCATCAACAAGTTTTAACAAATCATCTTCTATAACTTTGTTGACGTCTATTACTAATATAACAGAATGGGAAAACCAAACTAAGCATAACTGCTCCCTGTACTTCTTTGGTATAGTTTTATCCTTAAGATTTTCTATTAACTCATTGGATTTGCACCCACTTCCAGCAATGTCGAACAACCCATCTATTTTTTTCTTGCGTTTGTTGGTTTTGGTGGGTGGTTGCTGGGACAATGACTTACCACTATTTGATGGTGGTAGTTTATCTATCCTTATTTCCTTGGACCTTTTCGTGGTGTTTTCTTGGTAAGAAATTTTTCTAGATGATCGCATCTCAAGCCCATCACTATGGCAAACTCTTTTAAGCCAAAACAAACCGGCATGCCACAATAGTTGATCCAGATTTCATTCATCTTTTCTCCCCTTATTTGAATCTTTATCATCCCCCATGTACTTGATACTGAGCTTAAGAAAACCATATACCATGCTTATTTGGAAACTGGCAGTGTGGTCCTTAGACAGCTCAAGAAAGTGTCCAAAGCAGCTCTTCTAAAAAAGTCCATCTATGTTTTCATTATTCATAATATTTCTAAATTTGTCAAATGGTTTCCCTAACTGACATTTAAATACAAGATCACCAATTAGTTCTTCAGGGTCATCTATCGGCAACTCAACTTGAAACTTATCAATGCTAATAGTTTTGACAGCCTCATGCTGGGATTTCGATATTAATTCATGCCCCATTGGTGATGCATTATCATCCCCTTTCTCACTTTCTTCTCCCTCATCTTCTTTATTATTTTTTTTCTCCTCCTTATTTTCATTTTTCTCATCACCATCTACAGACCCTTGTCAACCTCCCTCAATGTTGTTTTCATAAATTTCCCCAGCTTCACTTTTGCTTATTGAGATTGTTCAGGAAGACCCTCTAAATCCCTCTGTACTGTAGCTTTTCTTGTTAGGTGGTAAAAAGTTGATCCACTTTTACTTTATTTTTATTTTTATTTTTTAGCAATTTAGGTATTAGCTTGACAATGAGGTAATAAGAATTGCTTTAACTCAGAGTGATCAATTGACGACTCAGGTCGGGAGGAGCGCAATACCAACAATTGAAGTTGTAGTTGACCCTATGAACTCACTCCTAGTTCTAGCTTAATCAATTGAAGTTGTAGTTGAACATATGAACTCAATTGAGATTGTATAAAAATAAATGTTCAACCTATTGCAACAGATGACTTATCTTTTGGAATTTATCAAGCAGATTAAGTCATCTGTTGCAACAGATTAGCTATCTGTTGTAAATTATCAAATAGGCGTTGCCATGTGTTGTGACAGATGACCAAACCATTGGAAATTTTCAAATAGAAATTGTCATCTGTTGCAATGTATGACTTATATGTTTTAAGATCTTTTTTTCATTTTAAAGTAATTTAGGTATTAGCTTGACAATGAGGTAATAAGAATTGCTTCAACTCAGAGTGATCGATCGACGACTTTGGCCTGGAGGAACGCAATACCAATATCATGCAATTGCTAAAAGATTCAATTGAAGTTTTAGTTGACCCTATGAACTCACCCTTAGTCCTAGATTAATCAATTTAGGTATTATCTTGACAATAAGGTAATAAGAATTGCTTCAACTCAGAGTGATCGATCGACGACTCTGATTGGGAGTAATGCAATACCAATATCATGTAATTGCCAAAAGACTTAATTGAAGTTGTAGTTGACCCTATGAACTCACCCCTAGTTCTAGATTAATCAATTTAGGTATTAGCTTGATAATGAGGTAATAAGAATTGCTTCAACTCAGAGTGATCGATCAATGACTCTGGTTGAGAGGAACATAATACCAATATCATGCAATTGCAAAAAGACTCAATTAACGTTGTAGTTGACCCTTTGAACTCACCCCTAGTCCTAGATTAATCAATTTAGGTATTATCTTGACAATGAGATAATAAAAATCGCTTCAACTCAGACTGCTCTATCAAAGACTCAGGTTGGGAGAAATGCAATACCAACATCATGCAATTTTTAAAGACTCAATTGAAGTTGTAGTTGACCTTATAAACTCACTCCTAGTTCTAGCTAAATTAATTGAAGTTGTAGTTGAACATATGAACTCAATTGAAATTGTATAAAAACAAATGTTCAACCTGTTGCAACAGATGACTTATCTGATGGAATTTATCAAATAGATTAAGTCATCTGGTGCAATAGATTAACTATCTATTGTAAATTATTAAATAGGCGTTTCCATCTATTGCGACAGATGATGAGCCGTTGCAAATTTTCAAACAGAAATTATCATATATTTCAAAGTATGACTTATATGTTTTAAGATTTTTTTTTATTTTAAGGTATTAGCTTGACAATGAGGTACTAAGAGTCTCTTCAACTCAGAGTGATCGATCGATGACTCTGGTTGGGAGGAACGCAATACCAACATCATACAATTGCCAAAAGACTCAATTAAAGTTGTAGTTGACCTATGAACTCACCCCTAGTTCTAGATTAATCAATTTAGGTATTAGCTTGACAATGAGTTAATAAGAATTGCTTCAACTCAGAGTGATTGATCGATGAATCTGGTCGAGAGAAATGCAATACCAACATCATATAATTGCTAAAGACTTAATTAAAGTTGTAGTTGACCCTATGAACTCATCCAATTTTAGCTTAATCAATTTAGGTATTAGATTGACAATGAGGTAATAATAATCACTTCAACTCAGAGTGATCGATCGACTACTCAGGTCGGAAGAAACGTAATACCAATATCATGCAATTTCCATAGACACAATTGAAGTTGTAGTTGACCTCATGAACTCACCCCTAGTTATAGGTTAGTCAGTTGAAGTTGTAGGTGAACATATGAACTCAATTGAAATTGTATAGAAATAAATGTTCAACCTATTACAACAGATAAATTATCTATTGGAATTTATCAAACAAATTAAGTCATCTGTTGCAATAAATTAACTATCTGTTGTAAATTATCAAATAGGCATTGCCATCTGTTGCGATAGATGACTAAGCTGTAGGAAGTTTTCAAATAGAAATTGTCATCTATTGTAAAGTATGACTTATATGTTTGAAGATTTTATTTTTATTTTAAAGCAATTTAGGTATTTCATGTCCGAGATAAAAAAAGATATAATATTAAGGCGGTAAAAAATATTACTTGGATAACTCAAAAATCTCCTCTCTGAGTAGTCTTATCTTGTCTTTTCAATGTCACCATCTCCTCGTTCCCCTTAAAAGTTATTAATGAATTTTTAAAACCCATATCTAGAATTCTCTCTCCTTCAGCAATAAATTAACTCAACTCATCTCTCTTCTTTATTCAAAATTCTCTTTCTCTCCCCTTTTCTCTCTTTTATCTCTTTTTTCGGATGAGGATCCTTTCAGATCTCAATCGATCAATATCTTTCCTCGACTAAACTAGGTGTTTTGATCCCTTTGATTTTTTGACATTGCAGGTAAGGTTCACTACTTCTCTTTCCTTCATGTCTTCTTCTTTGTGTGTTATTTAAATTAGATATTTACATCTATTGTTATTATTGATTTACCCATTACCATTTTCCTATTTATTGAGAAAATTAAAGAAAAGGTGACTTTTAAGTGTTGAATGAATGAACATTGTTTTTATTAAAATATACAAAAAAGTCATCTGTTGGTAGAACTTAAAAAACATTATTGTCAGTATCATTTTTATGTCATTTGTTTGTCACTTTGGCGGTGCTGTTGTTGGGGGTGTTGGTTTTGTTTGACATGTGGTATTGGTGTTGTTGATAGTGTTAGAACATATGGTGTTGTTTCTTTGTTGTTGATGCTGTTGTGATATTTTTGATGGTGTTACTATAGTTTTCTTTACTATTGCACTGATGAATCAACTGTTGGAACAAACAGAGCAACTATTGGAAGAAATCAAACCAGTAGCAAGACTGGTTTGATTTATTCCAACAGATGACCCATCCGTTGCAATATGTCATCCATCTGTTGCCACAAATATGTTGCCTGTTACAATAGATGGCTCATCAGTTGAATAGATGGGGAATCTATTGCATCAGATAAGTCATCTATTGATTCATTCAATTTTGTGTTACGCTTGTGTAATGTTCCTTTTGTTCTTCTCTTATTTGACATCAAATGATTTTCTCTTTTTTGCAGATAAAGGAAGTGAAATTGGATCAACTTTTGCCTGACCAGCATTAAAGGCTAGAGTAAAGATGGGTTCGGAGGAATAAGCTGCTTGCAGATGGAACCACTTCATATGTGGGAGGTATGTATTACTGATCAACCTATCGTGAAAACACACATCCAATACACTGATTTTGTGAATTTTGGTTCTTTAACTATTAGGAGTTAATCTTTCAAACAAGATATGGCATTTTATAATCAAGATTGTTAGGTGAGAACTGGTAAGGCTGAGGGACCAAGTAGGTGGTGTCGATACCCTGTTATGATTTAATAAAGATTTTGCTAATATTTATGTGTCAAGTTTGGAGAAGGGTTCAAGTTTTTGGTAGCAGTGTAAACATTCAAATAGTGGTTGGACTGATTTTAAGGGTTCAATGGACTTTTAAACGACCTCCAAAGCCCTGCACTGCTTGATGTGCTGTCCTTCTGTTAGCACATTTAAGACTTTTAACTTGGAATTATTGTAAGTTCTTAAGTAACTATCATTGTTTTTGACGATATTTCATATGATTTTGTAGGAATGTCAAGATGCATGTACATATAGGAATCTACGTTGAGAAGGATGATTTTTGGTGAAAGATACAAGAAATTAAGTTCTGAAGATTTCATCCAATGACTTGGTCTGATAAGCTATCAAATCTGTGATAAGCTATCAGAACATGTAATCACACATAAGCAGAGGACAAGAAAGGTGAAGCATTTCTGATGACATTTTTTGCTAAGTCGTCAACTTCCTGATAAGCCGTCAAGACTTGTCGTCAGCCAAAGGCAGCAAATATGGAATTTGAAGAGGAGTTGATGACATTTTCTGATAAGTCGTCAACTTCCTGATAAGCTATCAGGACTTATCGTCAGTCGAAGGCAATAAAAATAGAATTTGAAGAAGTGTTGATGACATTTTCTGATAAGTCATCAGACTCCTGATTAGTCGTCACACATGTCGTCTCACATAGCATCAGATTTGTGATAAGTCATCACAAATGTCGTCATCTAAAGGAGCAAGAATCTGAATTTTTAGTTTCAAATTTCCGTTAAGTTACAGATATAAATAGTAGCTTTTAGGGTTTCATTTAGCAACTGGAACTAATTCCAAAGGCAAAGTCACCTTTTTTGGGCCTCTTAACTTAGAATTCAATTTCCAACCCTGTTATTGGGTTTTGGGAACTTTTTGTTAAACTTGGAAGAGAATCAACTTCAGACTTCATCTTTTGTAAGTTTAATTTCTCTAAATGAGGAATACAATTGTTGCTATCTCTTTCTATATCATGTGGAACTAAAACCCACAACTGGGGTTGTGGGATCTATGATTATTCCTCTATAGATTTAATAGTTGGTTAGGGTTTGAGTGATTATGGGATTATCTTGATAATTCCTTTGTAATAATTATTTTCTATTGGTTGCAAACAATAGATCTAGCCTTATGTTTGCTTGCGCGAACTGAGAAATAAACTAAAGGTAGTGAATTATCAATGAGGATTTGGGAAGGTTAATTTTCCATCAAATGATTAATGCTGTAACAAGATTAATCAACTCGAGATAAAATCAGTGTGAATAGAAGGTTTTCCTAAGTTTGAGAGAATTAGGGAGCACAACATCTAGGTAGGTTGAAAAACACTTAGATGGACTGTCGATATTGATAATTTGGTGTTTCCCACAAGTCATGAGAACCCAATACTACAGTTATTATTCAATGGGGATTAATAATCATAGTGATCACAACTCTAGTTTCTCTCTATCATTGATTTAAACCATTGAAATTTTAGCTTTGAGTTCTGAAGAAAGTAGAAACTTTAATCATCGTTTGATTGATAAAACCACTAATTAAAGGAAACCATTATCTATTAGTAATTTAATCACAAATAGACTTGATTGACACCTTATTTCCTATGGGATTCGACCCCAACCTAGTTGGGTTATATATTTGACAACGACCGCTTACTCTCTCATAAGAGAGGTGTAATTTGGACGAATCAAATTTTGGCACCGTTGCCGGGGAATACGGTTTCAAATTAGTATATCTGTGAAAATTGACTCGTAGTAAGTTTCCTGGTTTTACTTTTATTTGTTGCTTTTGTTCTATGAAGGGTAGTTAGTGTTTATGCCAAGTACACAGAGTTTAGGTGAACCATTTTTACCAGTACATCCGTAACCTCAGTTGGTCGGTAGAATGGTAAACCCACAAGAAGCAGAAAGACTAGCCACCTTGGCTAGGGCTCAGTTAAATCAACAGAATATAGATAACCCAGGACGGGTACCGAATCCGGATGAAGAGGACTTGGGAGATGATGATTTAATTGACCTGGCTAATAGGAGGCGTACAACGGGAGTAGTTGCACCTGTATATCTAAATTGTCCATTCAGAGGAAGACTAGACTGTCAAATTGTGTTGTTTCATATTAACAATGCTGAGGACAATTTAGATAGAGCTGGAGCTATAGGGGCAATCATTCTACCACCACTAGATACTATGGTAAAATTCAACATCACCAGTACTACGATCCAACTACTGAATTTGAATGGACTCTTTGGTGGATTACCCGGTGATGATCTAAATCTACATTTGGTGAATTTCATCAATATTTATAAGTCGTTTGATAATCCTGGAATGGGACAAAATGCTGTTCGTTTGAGATTTTTACCACTGTCTCTGTCTGGAGAGGCAACTATGTGGTTGAATGAGCTGACTCCTGATTCTATAACAAATTGGAGGCAATTGAAAGGAGTTTTCCTAAAAAGGTTCTTTTTGCCCTCCAGAATGTTACAGATGAGAGATGAGATCAGCAACTTTAGGAAATTAGCTAATGAAGCTTTGCATGAGACTTGGGCGAGGTTTAAAAAGAAGTCGACTCAATGTCCAAACCATAAGATGACTGATGAACACTTGATGGAAACATTCTACAGAGCTTTGAACTCACTTACAAAGCCAATAGTGGATAATGCTGCAGGAGGAGCTTTTATGGAGCTCACCTTTACAGAGGCTGCGGACATGTCAGAAAGAATGACTAAGACAAGTACATCTTGGCATACCAGAGATTCTATGGTAGCAAATAGTACTAGGTCTAGTATAATATTAGCAGAACAATGTAGGAGAGAAGAGGAGTGTTATCAGGATATGGCTCACTTGATTACCCAGATGGATCTGCTCACAAAACATTTGCTACCAGGGAATGTAGAAAAGGTAAAATCTGTAGGGTCCCATGGTAAGAGAGCTGAATCAAACACCGAAGAAGAGGCTAACTACTGGCATAACCAGGGGTTTTTTCGGGCAGGTGGTCAAGGAAACCAAGGTTGGAACCATCAAGGAGATTGGAAGAATAAAAGTAATAGGTGTGGACTATATGTACCTCCTGGAAGCCGTGATAATGATGTCACTAGTTTAGGAAAAATGTCCATGGAGGACATAATGGAGAAACTATTAAAGGGAGTTGAGGTGACCAATTCTGGGGTGAATACAATAAAGAGTGACATATCTTCTATGATTCAACTAGTAAATTCGCACTCAACTGCTATTAAACAACTGGAGCAGAAGATGAGCCAATTATCCGCAGTATTCAACCTATGATAGAATGGAACTCTACCAAGTGATACAGTTCAGAATTCGAGGACTGATGGATCATGTATGGATATTACCACTAGGAGCGGTAAGATGTTATCTAATCCATGATTGGGGGCATCCCCTAATATTGATGCGGTCGAAATGGATTGAGAGATGGTTGATGAATCTTCATTGGTGCCTGTGGAGTTGGAAATTTCACAAAAAAAAGGTGCGGAAGTGGAACAACCACCTAAGACAAAGCATGTTAGTGATATGGAGCAAGGCATAAAAAGGAGGTAAAATATGCCCCAGTTGAAATCCCAAGGCCACCACCCCCATTTCCACAATTATTAAAAAAGAAAGAAGATGAAGGTAAGTTTAATAAATTCATGTCTATATTGAAGCAATTGACAGTGAATGTGCCCTTAGTTGAAGTACTTGAGCAAATGCCAGGATATGCTAAATTTATAAAGGATCTTGTGACGAAGAAAAGAGTAGTGAGATACTAATTGGTGGATAATCTCCATCATTGTAGTGCTATTTCTACAATGTCCTTGGTGCAGAAGAAGGAAAACCTAGGAGTGATGTTGGGCGTATTTACACGCCTAAACACCATAATTTACCCATATTTTAGGCTAAGCTTTGAGGATAAAATATATAATTCCTGCACTTTTAGTCCTTTTTCCTGTAAGTAAGCTAACCAACGTGATTAGCAAGTTTTCAGGAATAAATGATGAAGATTTCAGCATTTTATGGACTGTTGGACGCCAAAGGAAACTTCACGTAAGAAGGAAGGCAGCTTCTGGAAGCTTGTGGACTGAAAGTGATGCATGGAAAACTTGTCCCGGGCAAAAACAGCATTTCTAAAGACTTGGGGGATCAACAGTAACTTAGTAGGATTAGGACAAGTATGCAGTAACCCAGTAGGACTAGGACAAGGATAAAAACCCTAGTTCAGTAGGACTAGGACAAGAATGTTATAAAAACCCTATTTGCTGAATTTTTCAGCAAGCTTTTGATTATTCACTCATTCATTAATTCAAGTCCTTTTCATTCGACTTTTGCTCCTAATTCACGTTACAATTTCTGACAGAGGACACGGCTCTCTTGAGAGCAACGAGCCAAGAGGAAAAACGTCAATCTTGTTGTGACGCCACACTCCTCTTCAATGTGAGATTGCTATAGTTGTGGTATGATGATGATGTCTTCGTTGATTTCCGTTACCCTCATGAGTAGCTAAACTTCTCTGTTAGGGTTATGGAAGCCTTATGATATACTATCTATTGCTATGAGTTTGTGAATTCTTGATACGTATGCTGCTTATATCATTACTCTCTTCATCTTAATTGAATTCTTGTGGTTGCAAACATATAGAATACGCCAGCATAGCATTAACTTGTTCGAAAGAAAAGTTCCATGTCTGGAAAAGAGAGAATGACAAGGAAATAGGGCTACCAACCCCTATTTAAAAGTTAGTGCCGTAACTGGATTAACCTCTGTGAGAATTCATACCATTAGTATACGCTTTAAGCTCGAAAGAGTTAAAGTGATATAATCCTTGATGGTCAAAAGACACTAGGATTTACCATAGAATACGAATCTCTATAAGCGCATGCATGTCTGAATTCTGCATAACTCATAGCCAATAGATACGTAAAACTCATAAGGTGGACATAACCCTAACTTACAATTCTCATTGATTAAAACCTACTAAACATTCCGTTTTTACTTTGCTATTTTGATAATTTTACTTCACGCTACAATTAAATCCCCCCTTTATCCGCAGAACTTTCACCAAAAGTCTACTAATTATTGCATCCTTAGTGACCAAGTATTCCCTGTGGGATTCGACACCCAACCCAGTTGGGTTCTATATTTGACGACGACCGCTTACACTCTTACGAGAGCTGTAGTTTGAGCGTTATCAAATTTTGGCGCCGTTGCCGGGGAATACGGTTGTCAATTAAGTTTGTGATAGTTACTAGACCCTTTGGTCAAAGATTCTCGAATTTTACTTTTAGTTGTTGTTTTTGTTTTATTCAGGTTTGTTTGAGTGCATGCCAAACACTCGAAGTTCAGGTCAACCGTTATTACCTATCAATCCTGAACCTCAACTTATTGGCAGAATGGATGCACAACGTGACATTGACAGAAGGGCGGCTCAACAGGAGCAAGCTAAATTAGCTGCACTGGCAGCTGCTCAAGTACATCAACAGAATATTAATAACCCAGGGTGAGCAACAAATCCTAATGATGAGGACCTGGGTGATGATGAGTTACTTAATCCATGGCGTGCAGATGAGGTGGCGGCACCTATGTACAGGAGAGATCATCAAGCTAGAATGAGACCTGACCGCCGAGCTGTGTAGGATCCTTTTGATGATGATGATGACGATCTGGATGGAGCTGGTGCCACAGGGGATATTATTCCTCCACCCTTGGCACCCGGAGCTAAGTTCAATATCACTAGCACCATGATTCAGTTATTGCAGCTCAAGGGGTTATTTGGTGGACTCGCAGAAGATGATCCGAATATGTATCTGATCAACTTTATTTCAACATGCAAGTCGTTTGACAATCCAGGAGTTGGGCAGAATGCAATTCGGCTGCGCTTATTTCCATTGTCTCTGTCTCGGGAGGCAACTCTATGGTTGAATGGGCTAACTCCTGATTCTATTACTAATTGGAGGCAACTGAAAGACGCTTTCCTAGAAAGATTTTTTCCGCCATCCAAGAGAGCCCAATTACGGGATGAGATCAGCAATTTTCGACAGCTTCCAACTAAAGCTCTCCACGAAACATGGGAGAGGTTCAAGAAGAAGCTTATGCGGTGCCCAAACCATCAGATGAAGAATATCCACTTGATGGAAATATTATATAGGGCTTTGAACTCGGTGACAAAGCCAGTGGTTGATAATGCTGCAGGTGGGTCTTTCATGGACCTTACTTTTCTTGAGGCAAGTGATATGCTTGATCGTATGACAAAGCAGAGTAGAGCTTGGCATACCAGGGATTCTGAGGTAGCAAGCTCTGCCGTATCTATTGGCTTGACTGCAGAGCAGAGACGTAGACAAGAGGAACGTGACCAAGATATGGCTCACATGAAAACGCAGATGGATCTTCTTACCAAGCACTTATTATCAGCGAAGACCAAAAAGGTTAAGGCCGTTGTATCACAGGGAAGAGATGAATCTGACTCTGAGGAAAAAGCGAACTACTTGAATAATCAGGGGGTTTCCGAGGCAATGCCCAAGGAAACCAAGGTTGGATCTATTATGATAAATCTGGATACAAGGACCATGATCAAGGTAGTTGGAAGAATAAGACTGACAGGAGTGGCTTGTACATTCCTCCTGGAAATCGTGAGGCCGCGGCATCTAGTTCGGGGAAGATGTCTATGGAAGATATGATGGTAAAGCTGCTGAAAGGAGTGGAGGCAACTAATACGGGAGTGAATGAGTTGAAGAACGATTTGTCTTCAATAAATCAACTGGTTGACTCGCATTCTACTGCAATAAAGCAACTAGAGCATCAATTGAGTCAACTTTCAGCGACATTAAATCAAAGAAAGGCTGGAACACTACCTAGCGACACAATGCAAAATCCAAGGAATGATGGATCGTGTATGGCTATCACCACCCGAAGTGGTAAAGTGTTGGAAAATCCATCCAAAGGCAAGCAGGTGGTTGATGATATAGAAGATAATGAGATCATTGCAGAACCAAAAGATGCCGAAGCAGCTGATGAGGTTGTTCGTGACGTCACCTCTCAACGTCCACAGCCTGAAAAGATCGCCGAACTGAAGCAAGATGAAAAGGAAGCGGTGGAGAAAACTATTCCCCTTCCACCACCTTTTCCTCAGAGATTGAAGAAGAAAGCTGACGATACCAGGTTCAATAAGTTTATGACTATGTTGAAGCAACTAACTATTAATGTTCCTTTGGTTGAGGCACTGGAACAAATGCCTGGGTACGTAAAATTTATGAAGGATCTTTTGACAAAGAAGCGGGCAGCAAGTTATGAGTTGACGGATACTGTTCATCATTGCAGTGCAATCGCTACCAGATCATTAATTCAGAAGAAGGCTAACCCCGGTGCCTTCACTATTCCTTGCACTGTCGGATCTTTGAATTTTGCCAAGGCATTATGCGATTTAGGAGCCAGTATCAATTTGATGCCGCTATCTATTTACAGAAAGTTGGGGTTGGGTGATCCTACTCCAACCAATATGAGGCTCGTGATGGCAGATAGGTCGGTAAAACGACCTGTTGGTATTTTATATGATGTATTGGTGAAGGTTTCTTCGTTCATCTTTCCAGCAGACTTCGTTATTTTGGATTGCGAGTTGGATTCTGAAGTTCCCATAATCTTGGGACGCCCTTTCCTCGCAACTGGAAGTGTGCTTATCGACTTAAGAGCTAATGAGCTTTTATTTCGGATGAATGACGAAGTAGTCCGCTTTGATGTATGCAAATCAATGAAGCAACCCAAAGATCTGAACGTGTTCTCGGTAGCTGATATTTATTTTGATAATGAGAAAGAATTATCCGTAGAGGAGCAACTTATTGCTGACCCATTGGCGGCTGTGCTTATGAATATTGAGCGTGAGGATGCTGAAAATTATGAAGAAACTATTTGTTCTCTAACAGGAATAGGGTCGTATCCTTATGCTCCCAAGAAGCTGGACCTTGATCTAAAAAATCGGCCTACACCACCAGCTAAACCATCCATTGAAGAGCCACCAATGTTAGAATTGAAGGAGCTACCCAGTCATCTAAAGTACGCATTCTTGGGAAGTGGAAACACCCTCCCGGTTATTGTGGTGGCTGACTTAGGTGAGCAGCAAGTTGCAGCTCTCATCGCTGTTCTAAGAAAATACATGAGAGCCATCGGTTGGACCATCATTGATATTATTGGTATTCCGCCTGGGATATGTATGCACAAGATTCAGCTTGAAGAAAATTGCATACCCACTATTGAGTATCAAAGACGTTTGAATCCACCTATGCAAGAGGTGGTGAAGAAAGAAATTATTAAGTGGTTAGATGCAGGGGTAGTGTATCTAATCTCTGACAGTAAATGGGTGAGTCCGGTACAGTGTGTGACCAAGAAAGGGGGCATGACGGTAGTTGCAAATGAAAGGAATGAGCTAATTCCACTCAGACCTGTCACAGGGTGGAGAGTATGCATGGACTACCGGAAGCTGAATTCATGGACGCTTAAGGATCACTTCCCAATGCCATTCATGGACCAAATGCTTGATCGATTGACAGGGAAAGGATGGTTTTGCTTCTTAGATAGTTATTCCGGCTATAATCAGATCTGTATTGCTCCCGAAGACTAAGAGAAGACAACGTTTACATGCCCATATGGTACGTTTGCCTTCAAACGTATGCCATTTGGGCTATGTAACGCACCCGCCACTTTTCAGCGTTGTATGATGTCCATTTTTTCTGATATGGTTGAAGACACCTTGGAGGTATTCATGGATGATTTTTCAGTTGTGGGTGAGTCATTTGAATCGTGCTTGGCGAATCTAAGTATGGCGTTACAGAGATGTGTTGAATTCAACTTGGTGCTAAACTGGGAGAAGTGCCACTTTATGGTTAAAGAAGGTATTGTTCTTGGGCATAAAATTTCCGAAAGAGGAATTGAGGTGGATCGAGATAAAATTGAAGTCATCGAGAAACTACCACCTCCAATCTCTGTAAAGGGAGTTCGTAGTTTCCTCGGGCATACAGGTTTTTATCGAAGGTTCATTAAAGACTTTTCCAAGATTGTTAGTCCGTTATGCAAGCTTTTGGAGAAGGATACAAAGTTCGACTTCGGTGAAGATTGCTTGAAGGCATTCAAATGCCTCAAAGGGAAGCTAATTGAAGCTCCTATCATTGTAGCACCTGATTGGTCCCTACCATTTGAAGTTATGTGTGATGCAAGCGGAGTAGCTTTGGGTGCTGTACTTGGCCAGAGAAGAGAAAAGTTATTTCATCCAATCTACTATGCGAGCAAGGTCTTGAATGGAGTCTAGAAGAACTATACTATCACGGAACAAGAGCTTCTAGAAGTTGTTTATGCTTTTGAAAAGTTTCGTGCTTACCTGTTAGGAACCAAGGCGGTAGTTCATACAGACCACGCAGCTCTGAGATATTTAATGGCCAAGAAGGACGCAAAACCAAGGCTAATTCAATGGGTATTATTGCTGCAAGAATTTGATTTCGAGGTGAAAAATAGAAAAGGTTGCGAAAACCAAGTAGCTGATCATCTATCTAGACTTGAGACCGAGCATATAGCGTAGCCTGATCTTGAGATTGATGATGCATTCCCCGATGAAGAGATCCTAGCCACGATGATGGAAGAGTTACCATGGTATGCATACTTTGCGAACTTCGTGGTAAGTAATGTGATGCCTGCGAATCTATCTTTTTATCAAAAGAGGAAGTTCATGCATGATGTAAGACACTACTTCTGGGATGAACCATATCTGTTTCGACGATGTACGGATGGTGTTATTAGGCGATGTATATCTCATATGGAGGTTCCTAGTATATTAGAAGCATGTCACGCTTCCCAAGTTGGGGGTCATCACGCAGGTGATCGGACAGCAAGGAAGGTATTGCAAAGCGGCTATTATTGGCCTTCGATATTTAGAGATGCCTATGAATTTTTGAGAAGATGTGACCAATGTCAGAGACAAGGCACGATTTCGAAGCACCATGAGATGCCCATGTCAAAAATTCTTGAAGTAGAGCTGTTTGATGTGTGGGGTATTGATTTCATGGGCCCATTCATAAGTTCGTTTGGGATGAAATATATCCTAGTTGCTGTCGACTATGTATCCAAATGGGTCGAAGCAGTAGCACTGGCCGATAATGAAAGAAAGCGTGTTGTAGCATTCTTGAAGAGAAATATCTTCTCTCGTTTTGAGGTACCACGTACCATCATAAGCGATGGAGGATCACACTTTTGCAACAAGCTGTTCAAATCCATGTTGGTGAAATATGGGGTCAAGCAACATAAGCTAGCCACGCCTTATCACCCACAAACTAGTGGGCAGGTAGAGGTTTCTAATCGAGAGATCAAGTAGATCCTTGCTAAGACTGTAAATGCTAATAGGAAGGATTGGTCTCGAAAGCTGGACGATGCACTATGGGCGTATAGGACTGCATTCAAAATGCCAATTGGCATGTCCCCGTACCAACTAGTTTATGAGAAGGCTTGTCACTTGCCTATTGAGCTTGAGCATAAAGCATTATGGGCGTTGAAGCGACTGAATTTGAATTGGGATGATGCCATGAATATGAGATTGGAGCAGCTGAATGAGATGGATGAATTCCATCTACATGCGTATGAAAGATCAGACTTCTACAAGGAGCGGATGAAAAAGTATCATGATCAACGGATTGTTCAACGAAACTTTCAAAAGGGTGATATGGTACTTCTTTTCAATTCCAGACTGAAGATATTCCCAGGTAAGTTAAGGTCTAAATGGTCTGGTCCGTACAAAATTAGCCAAGTCTACTCGTCTGGAGTAGTTGAGCTAGAAGACAATAATGGTGTTGTCTTTAAGGTGAATGGACAACGAGTAAAACCATATATCGGTCCTCTTGACTCGATAAAATGCATGGCCACCATCTATCTCGACGAAATCTAAGTAATCGAGATAACTATGTCGTGCCGCGACAGTAAATCAAGCGCTTGGTGGGAGGCAACCCATCGTTTTTAATTGTTTTTGTTGTTTTTGTTTTCCTAGGATTTTGTCGAGCCAAGACCAAAACTAAGGCGCTTGATGGGAGGCAACCCATCGTTCTAATCGTTTTTGTTGTTGTTGAATAAGTGTAGGTGCAAGAGCTGTAAAGGAGGAGATTGGTTTCAAATTTTGATTTGGAAGTATTGCATGTTGAAGGTGGTAAGTTGGGAATGAAGAAGCAAAAGGCTATGAGTTAGGCATTGCCTATGAAAATCTAGGCAACGAACAAGGAAAGGCCTATGCTATGGCCTAAGCTCTCTGAATTAAGAATGCTATAGCATAGGCGCCACCTATGCCTAACAATGCCATAGCATAGGCGCCGCCTATGCAAAAGCCTTTTGTCTCTGAATCTAGAATGCCATGGCATAGGCGCCGCCTATGCCTAACAATGCCATAGCATAGGCGCCGCCTATGCAAAAGCCTTTTGTCTCTGAATCTAGAATGCCATGGCATAGGCGCCGCCTATGCCTAACAATGCCATAGCATAGGCCCCGCCTATGCTCACTTTTTGGTCTCCCAATCCGATTCCAAATGGGTCAAAACCCGACCCAAGCTTGTCCTATAAATAGAACCTTAGTCTTAGAACAAAAAGGCATTGCAAATTCAACCTAAGCGCCGCCTACCTCTCCAAAATCTCTCAAAAATTTTCCTTTTGCTCTTTTAACTTTGCAAGAACATCTTCCGAGGCCATCAACCAAGTAAGTACTTCTTTGCTCTTCTTTTATATTCCGTAAAGTACTACACCACTACGCCTATAATAAATTGTTAAATTTTGAAGTAGTATGGGTGATTTGAATGTGGTTGATTTGTTGTGATACAACTAAGTGAGTGAAAGAATACGTATGGGTGTTCTAGGCTTGGTTCCAACCTGAATTTGATTTTGATACACTGTCACACTTTTGCGGAATCGACATGGTTAATATAATTGCATAATCTTGTAACTCTAAAGCTTGTATATTTGAATGACTTGTCCATCGAGATGAAAATCATGGTTAACTACAAACATGAGATGTGGTGATGATTTCTATTGGTGCTGTAAGCCATAAATTGATACGATATCTGTGTAGTAGTTTTGTTCAAAGAGATGCATTAGTTCAAACATGAAAACATAGTTAAGAATACATGAAAAAGAATTGAAAAGGATAGTGAAGATGACAAGAAAAGTATGACTGCGCTGAATATTTGTTGGAACAAACCACCTAAATGTAGGGCGATGAAGTCTGAGTAATCGACATCTTTTACTTAATTAAGTTTGTCCCAACAAATTAAGTGTGGGGTAGTGCCACTACTGTTGGTTTGTCGATTGTATTTACCGAGATGAAACTAACATGACTATTATTTTAATCTCAGGTACAATGGCACCAAAAAGTCGACCCGGAAAAGAAAAAGCATCTACCTCACAGAAAAGCCAGAAAAGGGGAAGAAAAGAGCAAGCTGAATCCTCCTCGCTGCAAATACCTCGACGCATGTATGGGATAAAATGGGTCCTAGAGGAGGAAGGAAAGGAGTGGTACAAGAACAATAAAGTAAAAAAATATGTTCATGTGGAGTTGATACAAAAGGAGAGCCTAGCAAAGAAAGAACCCCGCATTTTGGCTAAAATCATGATGCTACATCTTGATTTCATTTTCCAAGATAAGGGAGAATGCAATCTTGATCTAGCGCAAGAATTCTATGCCAATTGGTCCCCAAAGACTACCGGAAGTGAAGTGAAGATTCGGGGCCAAGTCTTGCAACTGAATGCGGAGTTCTTCAACTCTTTTCTGGGTCTTCCATCTGTGGATCCATCACCACTCAAGGAGCTTTATCACAGACCTCCATATAGGGCAATCAGACACACACTATGCGGCACACGATCAATGGCACGGTGGAGTCATCACAAGGATACCGGTCGGCACAATACCTTCCCGTATGCCTCTGTGAACAGAGAAGCTCGGATATGGTTGCGGATAGTCAATTATTACCTGATTCTTGGGTCACAGTACACAAAGATCACACGTGAAGAGTGTGCTTGGTGTACGCTTTGATGACGAACATCCCCATCAACATTGGGGCGATTATTCGATCTTCAATACATAAGGCCAGGCTGCACAAGAGGTCCCACTTCAGCTTTAGAAATATGTTGACTGCGATATTGAGGAAGGAGGACATCGAAGAGGAACCTGCAGATCATAATCTTCCACACAACCCGAAGAAGGTTGACCTCACAAAGGTTAAAGATGCTGAATCCATGCATGGCGTCAACCTAACCACTGCAGAAAGACATGCTCGCGACGAAAGCTTCTCCCGCTATTTATATGGCATGATGAGGTTTACCATGATGAGTGGGGGTCGTGTTCCAACTGCTGCAGAGCTCCAACAGTTGGATTATGACTACCCAATGAATGAGCATGCGAGGGCTATGTGTGGAGTAGGTGTATATTTTGAGGAACCTCTTGATGACGACATGCCAACCGATGATGATCGACGAATGCCAGACTCCAACATGGAGGAGAACTCTGATGATGATGACTCTGTTGATGATTCCGATGCAGGAGGTATGACCCTAGACATAGAGGATGAGTCCGACTAATCAGGTTCTTCTTATTTATTTTCCACTGAGGGCAGTGTGTCCCGTCTAAGTGTGGGGTGCTGGTATTTGTATGCTATACTTCTTTGTCTGCATTTGCATTTATTCTAGTTCTTGTTTGTTTTAATTAGTCGTAATTAGTTAGTTTAATTTTAATTTTTTTTTTGATTTTGCATGAAATTGTTCTGATAGACGGCATGGTAGTATAACAAGAGTTTGTGCTAAATCAGTACTATTGAGACATTTAGGCTCTACATGTGACTCACTGTGTGATAATTGTGTGGTTTAATTCATTCATCTGTTGGGTCAAGAGTCTATACTGCTCCCAATAAAGTTGACCATGTGCCTTGTGTGTGTGAGGATATAGTATATTCTGTGTTGTGATTGATGCTAGAACTTGCCTGGTTTGTGTGTAAAGCGAAACAAAGAGTGTGAGTTTAGGAGATGATTTAGGCATTTCTTTGGCAGCCTGCGATTGTTTACCTTCTTTTTACCTACCCAATGACATTACCTTAGTTAACCCCCTTTGATCCTTTAGCCATTTCTTTGACAGCCTCATATGTAAGCCTAATCTATTTTTTTTTCAAGACCATAATTTGATCCAAATTCCTAAGTGCTTTTAAATTGTGAAGTCATGTGACAAAATAAGAGGAAATTGGGTGAGAGTAATGCCTTAAAGTGTATTGGTACTTGAATTTGTTATGAAAAAGAGTGGCTATCATAGAGGTGTGTTATAAAAAAAAAGAAAAGAAAAGAAAAAGAAATAGAAAAACAGAAAGATAAATTGTGTTTATGATTAAATAAAAAAATAGTTATGCTTGAATGGAAAAATAGGTGAAAAGGGGTGATAGATGAAAGAAAAGTAGCTGGGTTGATTAAAAGAGAGTGTTAATGGCATAATGTGATGTATTAAAGCGCTTAGGAACATAGTCACTATTTTCGGCCAAAATAGTCCTACCCGTCCCTTAGCCTACATTACAACCTGTAAAAGACCTATTTGATCCTAAGCTTAGCATTCTGATATTAGTAGAGCATTACAGTAAGGGAAAGCCTATGGTCATCAGTTGCAACATATGAATTCTTTGTGAGAGTGAGAGCAAGGATAATCTTATACCCATGTTTTGAAAAATGAAAAGAATTGTGAGTGATTATGGGTAATATCTTATGTGAGACACACATGGTTGATGAGTTTTGGGTAGTTTTGTATGATTCTTTGTGCCTTAACTTGTGGATACAAATTAACCATCATCACGAGTATATATTAGAGGTTGAATTGTTTCTAGTAGTGATGAGAAAACTACTCTGTGTTAATAATTGTCGTGCCTGTCTTGATGAATATTTTATGTACTGCTGTGATTTCTAGTTAGATGATTGCATGTGCGTAATATTTTGTTCGAGGACGAACAAAGCTTTAAGCGTGGGGTGTTGATGTTGGGCGTATTTACACGCCTAAACATCATAATTTACCCATATTTTAGGCTAAGATTTGAGGATAAAATATATAATTCCTGCACTTTTAGTCCTTTTTCCTGTAAGTAAGCTAACCAACGTGATTAGCAAGTTTTCAGGAATAAATGATGAAGATTTCAGAATTTTATGGACTGTTGGACGCCAAAGGAAACTTCACGTAAGAAGGAAGGCAGCTTCTGGAAGCTTGTGGACTGAAAGTGATGCATGGAGAACTTGTCCCGGGCAAAAACAGCATTTCTAAAGACTCGGGGGATCAACAGTAACTTAGTAGGATTAGGACAAGTATGCAGTAACCCAGTAGGACTAGGACAAGGATAAAACCCTATTTCAGTAGGACTAGGACAAGGATGTTATAAAAACTCTATTTGCTGAATTTTTCAGCAAGCTTTTGATTATTCACTCATTCATTAATTCAAGTCCTTTTCATTCGACTTTTGCTCCTAATTCACGTTACAATTTCTGACAGAGGACACGGCTCTCTTGAGAGCAACGGGCCAAGAGGAAAAACATCAATCTTGTTGTGACACCACATTCCTCTTCAATGTGAGATTGCTATAGTTGTGGTATGATAATGATGTCTTCGTTGATTTCCGTTACCCTCATGAGTAGCTAAACTTCTCTGTTAGGGTTATGGAAGCCTTATGATATACTATCTATTGCTATGAGTTTGTGAATTCTTGATACGTATGCTGCTTATATCATTACTCTCTTCATCTTAATTGAATTCTTGTGGTTGCAAACATATAGAATACGCCAGCATAGCATTAACTTGTTCGAAAGAAAAGTTACATGTCTGGAAAAGAGAGAATGATAAGGAAATAGGGCTACCAACCCCTGTTTAAAAGTTAGTGCCGTAACTGGATTAACCTCTTGGAGAATTCATACCATTAGTATACGCTTTAAGCTCGAAAGAGTTAAAGTGATATAATCCTTGATGGTCAAAAAACACTAGGATTTACCATAGAATACGAATCTCTATAAGCGCATGCATGTCTGAATTCCGCATAACTCATAGCCAATAGATACGTAAAACTCATAAGGTGGACATAACCCTAACTTACAATTCTCATTGATTAAAACCTACTAAACATTCCGTTTTTACTTTGCTATTTTGATAATTTTACTTCATGCTACAATTAAATCCCCCCTTTATCCGCAAAACTTTCACCAAAAGTCTACTAATCGTCGCATCCTTAGTGACCAAGTATTCCCTGTGGGATTCGACACCCAACCCAGTTGGGTTCTATATTTGACGATGACCAGTTACACTCTTATGAGAGCTTTAGTTTGAGCGTTATCAAGGAGCATTCACTATTCCTTGTATGATTGGATCAATGGAATTTTCTAAGGCCTTATGTAATCTGGGAGCGAGCATTAATCTGATGCCACTAGCTGTTTATAAAAATTTGGGTTTGGGAGACCCCACAACCATCAACATAAGACTAGTTATGGCGGACAGGTCTGTGAAAAGGCTGATCGGTATGCTACTTGATGTACTTGTAAAGGTGGCTGATTTTATATTCCCTGCTGACTTTGTGATCCTTGAATGCAAAGTAGACTTCGAAGTGCCTATAATTTTAGGCAAACCATTCTTAGAAACTGGGAGAGCGTTAGTTGACATGGAGATGAATATGTTAAAGTTTAGGCTCAATGGGAAAAAAGTTAGTTTTGAAGTGCATCAATTCATAAAACAACAAAAGGAGATACTTGTCTTCTCGATCGTTGATGTATTCTATGAAGATGGGAAAGATGCACCAGCAGGACTAGGGATGAAGCACTTTCAAGGTATCTTGATGAATTTTGATTAGTCAAGATAACCTAGTTGTGCCGCGATATTAAATCAGGCGCTGCTTCGGAGGTAACCCCTAGGTATTTTGTTATTTGTATTTATATTATGTGATTGACATCAGATCTCTACACCTATGGTGCCACAGGTATATTTCTAACTCTCTTGTTTTAGTATGATGCATTGGGGTCAATGCATGTTTTTAAGTTGAGGGTGAGACTGCTTGTGGGTGTTGATGTCCTCTTGGGGTTTTTGTTGTCGTGCCTCTTTTCCCCGGAGTCTTGTTCCTAGTAGAGCCGGTATGTTTAGGCGTACTGTGTTTGGTTTTGTGATGTGTTTTGGTTAATTGGGAGAGAATTAAGTATCTGGGGCAGTTGACTTATTTTTTTAATTGTTTTTATTGATTTTAGGGAATGATAAATACCTCTCCAACTGTCTATTTTGTAACTGTGTGATGTGCATCTATATGCGACTACTGTGAATCTTTTTAGGGCATTGGTATTAAGGATATGATAATCATTGCTAACAATTGCATCAACCGGATAGGTAGTAACTTGTGATGTACCTTTGTGCCATGAGTTTGTTAGTTACTACCTAGTTCCCGTTGTGTGTTAAATCCAGAACTTGCTCGGTTGGTCTTGCCTTGGTTGTAGGAGAGTGGTTAGGAAAGGATCATAGGCCATTTTTTTATATTAGTCCACTTTTACTCTAAATGACCTTCTATGTATAAATAATATCCCTTGATCTTGATTTTGAGCCTGAATGCCTATATTTTTTTATTATTAGACCTATCACCTTCCTACTTGGATCATAATGAACCTATTTTGGCCCTGTTCCTCCTTGGGCATTGTGCACTTTGACTTAGTCAAATTGCCTAAGTTGAGGATGGCTATCATAGGGGTGCGTAATGTAAAGTGAGTATGAAGAAAAAAATACAAAGGCTGGGTGTGGTAGAAAAATAATAAAAAAAGTAAAATTGTGAAAAAGAAAAAATGAAAGACTAAAGGACCGCATCTAGCCTGAATTTGGTTCAATAAAGAAAGGGAGAAATAAGTTAAAGGTTGATAAGTGAGACCCCAAAAATAGTGTAGTTCCAAGGAGGCTAAGTCACTTTAAATATCCTTGCGTATCATACCTGCCCTAAGTCTATATTACAAGCTGAAGAAAAGTCCTATAGTGACCTAGCTTAGCTTTCTGAAAGCCTCGATGATGAAAATAAGGGCAAGCTTATGATATTTGGCATACATTGACTAGAACTTCTTTCTGAGAGTGAGTATCTCTTGACCGTCCCTGCATTTACGTTCTTGATTTCATATATGAGTGAAGAGGGATTTCTTTGTTGTAAGGGCACATCGATTGCATTGCTAGCTGCTTACTTGTTTGGGTAGTATAACTTGTACATATGCATGGTTATTGTTGCTAATTTGATGCCATATGTTGATTTCTATCTATCACATTGTTGATCTTCATTGATATACACAACTGGGTTTAGAGTGATTGAACATGGAGAGGGTAATGTGTGTTGAGCTAAAATTGATAGTCAACTATCATGGGTATCTTATGTTTCTCTTAGTTAATCATCGTAGTATGGTGTTATGTAGTTGCTTGAGGACAAGCAATTGTTTTAAGTTGAGGGTTTTGATGTGCTAGCCTTCTGTTAGCACATTTAAGACTTTTAACTTGGAATAATTGTAAGTTCTTAAGTAACTATCGTTGTTTTTGAAGGTATTTTAGGTGATTTTGTAGGAAAGTCAAGATGCATGAACATATTGGAAAGCTATGTTGAGAAGGATGATTTTTGGTGAAAGATGCAAGAAATTAAGTTTTGAAGATTTCATCCGACAACTTGGTCTGATAAGCTATTAGATTTATGATAAGCTATCAGAATATGTCATCACACATAAGCAGAGAATAAGAAAGGTGAAGCATTTCTGACGATATTTTCTGATAAGTCGTCAACTTCCTGATAAGCCGTCAGGACTTGTCGTCAGCCGATGGTAGCAAACATTGAATTTGAAGAGGAGTTGTTGACATTTTCTGATAAGTCATCAAGTTCCTGATAAGCCGTTAGTACTTATCGTTAGCCGAAGGCATCAATCATAGAATTTGAAGAGGGGTTGACAATATTTTCTGATAAGTCGTCACACATGTCGTCAGATTTGTGATAAGTCATCACAAATGTCGTCATCTAAATGAGCGAAAATCTAAATTTTTAGTTTCGAATTTCCTTTAAGTTATAGATATAAATAGCAACTTTTAGGGTTTCATTCAGCAGCTGGAACTGATTCCAAATGCAAAGTCACCGCTTTTTGGGCCTCTTAACTTAGAATTCAATTTTCAACCCTGTGATTGAGTTTTGGGAACTTTTTCTTGAACTTGGAAGAAAATCAACTTCAGACTTCATCTTTTGTAAGTTTAATTTCTCTAAATGTGGAATACAACTGTTGCTATCTCTTTCTATATCATGTGGAACTAAAACTCACAACTGGGATTGTGGGATCTATGATTATTCCTCTATGGATTTAATAGTTGGTTAGGGTTTGAGTGATTGAGGGAACATCTTGATAATTCCTTTGTAATTATTGTTTTCTATTGGTTGCAAATAATAGATCTAGTCTTATGTTTGCTTGCTCGAATTGAGAAATAAACTAAAGGTAGTGAATTATCAACGAGTATTTGGGAAGGTTAATTTTCCATCTAATGATTAATGTTGTAACAAGATTAATCAACTCGAGATAAAATCAGTTTGAATAGAAGATTTTCCTAAGTTTGAGAGAATTAGGGAGCACAACATCTAGGTAGGTTGAGAAACACTTAGATGGACTGTCGATACTGATAATTTGGTGTTTCCCAAAAGTCATGAGAACCCAATACTACAGTTATTATTCAATGGGGATTAATAATCATAGTGATCACAATCCTAGTTTCTCACTATCATTGATTTGAACCATTGAAATTTTAGCTTTGAGTTCTAAAGCAAGTAGAAACTTTAATCATCATTTGATTGATAAAACCCCCAATTAAAGAAAACCATTATCTATTAGTTATTTTAATCACAAATAGACTTGATTGACACCTTATTCCTTGTGGGATTCGACCCCAACCTAGTCGGGTTCCAAATCCAGATGAAGAGGACCTGGGAGATTATGATTTAATTGACCCGACTAATAGGAGGCATGCAGTGAGAGTAGTTGAACCTATAAATCAAAATTGTCCATTCAGAGGTAGACTAGACCATCTAGCTGTGCTGTTTGATATTGACAATGATGAGGACGATTTAGATGAAGTTGGAGCTACTGGGGCAATCATTATAACACCACTAGCTCATGTGGTTAAATTCAACATCACCAGTACTATGATCCAACTACTGAATTTGAAAGGACTCTTTGGTGGATTACCCGGTGATGATCCAAATCTACTGTAATACCCCACCCTTCTCCTAGTTCAAATTCATCTCTAGAACATCAAAGATCTTTCTTCAAAGATGAATATATTTTATTCCATGTGAAATTTTTAAGATTTTGACTCTTTATCTTGTGGGAAATCGAATAAGCTTTCCATCGATACCAAATTTTCCCAAATCTGACACTCGGGCGAAGAGTTATAGCCATTTTAGTAAGATAGTGTACCACCTGGTACTTCAGCGCATCGCGGAGCCAGCCAAAATGGCTTCGTCAAATTCCAGTGAGCCTCCACAATTCCACTACGTCTCTCCATCAAGCATTTTCTCAATTGTCCAATTTCCAGTAAGCTGGCGCGACGCGCCAACATGAAAAATCAAGATTTTTCAATTTAATTCCAAGGGCAAAAATGGTCATTTTTCTACCCCTATATATACTCATTAACACGGGATTGACCTTATTTAACCCTAAAATACTAGTTTTATCTCCAAATTGTTCAAGAACAAGAGCTAGGGTTCCTAAATCAAGATCCCAATCATCAAGATTCCTCCGTTAACTTTTCGAGAATCAAGAACTAAGGTATGCAGATGTTGATTCTTGGGTCCCTTCCACCGAAGAAGTTCAAGAATCCTTTTTCTAAATTCAAAGAACTTATATTTATGAGTTTTCATGATTCATGTGACTTGAAACTGAAGTTCATGTTATTATTGAGTTAAATTCATGTTTTGTTTATAAAATCTGAAGAGTTGATTCTAGTATGTGATGGATTGTATGATGTTCATGATAAACCCTCTTCAAGTTGCATGTTAAGTGATGTGTTTATGTCAATTGAGTGTATAAATTGTTGAATAATCAAGCATACTCCCCATATATTTGATAAAATTCTTATGTGAAGGAATTAGAGACATTATAGCATGTTGACTAGAGATCCCCAATTATGTGCAAGGTCATGCATGCCAGGTGTTTGTTGAAAGGACTTAATGAATGAATTGTGACATGTTAGCATGAAATCCACCAATTATATGCTCTTTAATGCATGTTAAATATTTGTTGTAAGACCTTGTTGAATGAAGCATGAGTCAATAACATGTCTCCCTATACTATCATATGTTTATGAGTTCCAAGTGCTTGAAGAGATGCTTTAACGATTGTAATGGTGAATGGATATACATGGTTATGATTATTCAAGAATATTTATATTTTACTTTTATGTTATCGAGTCCTGGGGGTATTTATACCCGACAGATTAGCTGTAAGTCTAGATCCAGTGTTAGTTTTCACGATAATCTCTATCAATCCATGATTCTTAGAACTCAGTACTCTCAGACAGTTACAGAACTTAAGAAATCTCAGTAATCTAAGTATCATTAGCATCCTAGCTTTAGTTCAGTACGCAGCTTAGATCTTAGTAGTATTCAAGTGTTCAGTTCAGACCTCAGTAACATTCAAGTAATCAATTCAGAACTCAATATCATTCAGTTAGATAATGAGATTCAGTAATATTCCATCAGATAACAGAACCAAGTAAACTCATCTTAACTCAGTTAATCAGTATGATCAGTAACAGATTCAGCTCAGTCTAAGTTCAGTTAAGAATCAGTTCAGAGTCCTTCAGTTGGGAGTAGTAACTAGCACCGAGCGAGTGCAGAGATGAAGGCTTCCCGTTAGAGAGTCAGAGTCATTAGTAATAGTCCCTGAACTCCAGAACTGTGTAGCCAGTGCAGGACCAGGAGTCACCCGTTAGATTAAGGCTTGACTATCATACTGACTTAGGTTTGACTTCCTATTCAGGGTCACCCATTAGAGAGGCTTGACGATAGAAGAGGTCTTTAACTGTGGCACGGTATTGACACCCTTCCAGCTGGGGTTACAGTTTGGACCCTACTAGATCACATCTAGGGCATTCTAGATAAGTGAGAACGACCACAGTTATAGTTCAGTAGCAGTCTTCAGAGTAGAACTCAGAAATTTGGACTATCAGATACAGTCACCCATCTCAGTGAGGAACTTAGATAGTTCCATAGATTCATAGACCACCCGCTAGATAGACCTGGTCTCACATAAAGTTAATCAGTATCAGAACTAATAGATACAGAGGTCACCCGTTAGATAGGCCTGATCTTAGATTCAGTTAATTATTCATATTATCAGATCCATAGATCACTCATTAGATAGGCTTGATCTCAGAATCAGCTAATTATTCTCATTATCGGATTCAAAGATCTTCTGCTTGATAGGTTTGATCTCAGATATACTCATTCCTTATCATTGGTAGTAGATTCAGAGATCATCCATTAGAGAGGTTTGATCTCATATTTAGTTTGTCGATAGTAGCAAGATCAGATTTCAGTTATTGATATGAGTAGATTCGGTTAGTTAGCTTTAGTATCATCGGATTCAGAGATCACTCGCTAGATAGGACTGATCTCAACTACAGTACTTAGTTATCAATATCAGAAGATTCAGTTATTCAGTATCTCAGTATTAGTAGTGAGTTCAGACATTAGTAAAGCAGTATCTAAGTCTCAGTATTCAGTTTCATAATGATTTCAATTATGGTTTGTGCATTCATGCATATGTCCTCAGTCAGTACTCTCATGTTATTCAGCTAAGTAATTGTTCATGCATAAGCCCTTGCATTTAGCCTTACCTCATCTTGCATACTCAGTACATTCCCATGTACCGACGCATTTGTGCTATGGTGTTTTACTTTACACCATATGTACAGAAGCACGAGATCTAGAGAACCCTTAGCAGCTCAGTTTCAGTCAACAAGATTAGGCTTAGCAGTGAGTCCTCATCATTCAAGGATGGTTCTTATTTCATTTTATTACTAGTTTTAGTATATCAGTAGTTGGAGTTAGTTGGGGACATATCCCATCAACTCCTTATTCAGACAGTTTAGAGGCTTTCAGACTACAGAGTTTTCAGACTAGTTATTCAGACAAATATTTAGTTTTGATATTGATAGACTTTACTCAGTTGTATTTTTAGAATTTGAACCTAATGGAAAGTTTCCACCAATTTTCTATATTTATTTTGGTATATTATGCAGTGCTCAGGTACAAATATCAGAAAGGGTTAACTTGTGGTCCCTCGGGGTCATGAGCACCGTGTGACATTTCGGCTCTAGAAAATTGGGGTGTTACAAACTTGGTATCAGAGCCTAAGATTCAATAGTGTCATAGAAAGTCTTAAAGCCATATCTAGTAGAGTCTTGTGCATAGGTGTGTTGCGCCCCACATTTATATACAGGAGGCTATAAGATGTTTTTAGGAATAATTTCCCTTCTTTCAGTGTTCATATCGTATGAGTATGCATAAGTTCCAGTTGATTCTTAGTCTGATCCATTATCCTTTTCATTTACAGAGTATGCCACCTCACAGAGATAATGCCCATAGGGTTGATAACCAGCCACCTCAGCCCGTAGATCCTCCGAATGAGAATGTGTCACATGCAGAGTTTCGAAAAGCTTTTCAGGTGCTAGCCCAAGATGTGACCACTAGTGTTCAGGGAAACCGTCAGGATGCAGTCCCACCACATCAAGATAGCGGTTCAGCCGCAGCCAGAATCAGAGATTTCATGAAAATGAACCCGCCAGAATTCTTTGGGTCAGTAGCAGGTAAGGACCCACAGCTTTATCTAGAAGAGGTGAAGAAGATCACCCAGATTATGCATGTTTTAAAGGAGGAGAGTGTATATTTAGCATCCTATAGGCTGAAGGATATTGCTCACGATTGGGTAGTGATGTGGAAGAAGAGTAGAGGGGAGGATGCAACTCCTATGACTTAGCAGGAGTTTTAGGATGCCTTTCTAGATAAGTTTTTCTCACTAGAGATGAGAGAAGCTAAGGTAGAGGAGTTTATGAACCTAAGGAAAGGCTCTATGATAGTAAAGGAGTATTGTCTTAAGTTCAACCAGTTAGCTAAGTATGCTCCCGATTTGATAGCTGGCCCTAGAGAGAGTATGAGTAAGTTTGTGACTGGTGTATCCTGGTAGGTGTTGAAGGAGTGTAGGACTGCTATGCTCAATAGATATGTGGACCTTGATAGATTAATGATAGATGAAGAGCATATTGAGGCCGATAAGATGAAAGAAAGAGAGAGAGTGAGTAAGAAAGCCAGAACAGGTAGTCATAGTTTCTCTCAGGTAGGGTCACAGGGTGGTAACCGTTCTCAGTATAGTCAGAAATTTTCAGTTCCAGTTCCATCCTCAGCTAGTGCACCCGCACCAAAGTTCAAGGATGTCAATCATGATGGGTAGCCAGGCTCCAAAACCCAGGGTAGTGCCAATAGTATTTGTACCTATCCACTTTATGGAGAGTGTGGCAAGAACCACCTAGGTGAGTGCAGAGCTAACAACGATGTATGTTTTGGGTGTGGTAAGCCAGACCATAGAATATGAGAATGTTAAGTGCTAGCTCAGAAGGGTAGAGAATTGTGTCAGTAGGGTGCCACTTCTGGTGCCAATAGTAGTCAGCGTCAGAACAGACTTTATGCACTTCAGACTCACCATGATCAGGAAAGGTTCCCTGCTATAGATTCAGGTATGTTATGAGTCCTTCATCTTTATGATATGCATTCTTAAATCCTTTGCTCCCATTTTGAGCTTATTTTTTTAGCATGAGTTAGTTAGTAGGGCCAGTAAGTTAGTTAGTAGAGCCAGCAAGTCAGTTTAGCAGTCGAACAGTCAAATCGTATAGTTTGTTATCTCATCTCTTCACTTGATCATGCTATCAGAAATTCCTAGATTGTAACTATTACAAGATAGAGTGTCCTAGTAGTTGTGAGTATAACTCAGTTCATGAGTCATGTATTAGTTTCAGATCTCAGACGATCAATCATGACCCAGTTCGTAGATGCCCCGTGCACCGCCCCAGTATTTCAACGAAGTGTTCTTAGAGGGGCATAGATTCCCAAGGGGGAGATACCCCATAATATTCTGATGCTTTCATGTCATTAGACTCATTTAGTTATCATTGCATACCCAGTTATCATTGCATACTCAGTCATGCATTCAAGAATCAGATATATATTCAAGCATTAGATATGCATGTTCAGTAGAAAGAGTTTAGTTCTTAAGTGTATACAATCATGCATTCTCGAGAGAAACTTAGTCACGAATCCATGCATCATATATGCATGTACATTATGAGAATTCAACTTATGAGTAGCTTTAGTCATATATTCCATGCATCAGATATGCATGTTCATTATGAAATCTCAGTATATCAGTAGTTCCAGTCATATAGTCATGTTTCTTATGCTCATGTCCAATAAGTAAGTTCATCCTGCTAGCATTCTAAGCTCAATCAATCTCATTCGAGGAAGAATGTTCCCAAGAGAGAGATATTGTAATACCCCACCCTTCTCCTAGTTTAAATTTATCTCTAGAACATCAAAGATCTTTCTTAAAAGATGAATATATTTTATTCCATGTGAAATTTATAAGATTTTTACTTTTTATACCATGGTAAATTGAATAAGCTTTCCATTGATACCAAATTCGCCCAAATCCAACACTCGGGTGAAGAGTTAGAGCCATTTTAGTAAGACAGTATACCACCTGGTACTTCAGCGCGTCACGGAGCCAGCCAAAATGGCAATTGTCAAATTACAGTGAGCCTTTATGATTCCACCGTGCCGCGGTGTATTTCTAGTTTGCAACCAAGATGGCAAAGCGATTTCCCAGTAATCTAAGTATCATTAAAATCCTAGCTTTAGTTCAGTACTCAACTCAGATCTTAGTAGTATTCAAGTGTTTAGTTCAAACTTCAGTAACATTCAAGTAATCAATTCAGAACTCAATATCATTCAGTCAGATAATGAGATTCAGTGGTATTCCGTTAGATAACAAAACCAAGTAAACTCATCTTAACTCAGTTAATCAGTATGATCAGTAACAGATTCAGCTCAGTCTAAGTTCAGTTAAGAATCAGTTTAGAGTCCTTTAGTTGGGAGTAGTAACTAGCACCGAGCGAGTGCAGAAATAAAGGCTCCCCATTAGAAAGTTAGAGTCGTTAGTAATAGTCCCTGAACTCCAGAACTGTGTAGCCAATACAGGACCAGGAGTCACCCATTAGATTAAGGCTTGAATATCATACTGCCTTAGGCTTGACTTCCTATTCAGTGTCATCTGTTAGAGAGGCTTGACCATAGCAAAGGTCTTTACCCGTGATACGGTATTGACACCCTTCCAGCTGGGGTTATAGGTTGGACCCTACTAGATCAGATTCGAGGCATGTCGGTTAAGTGAGAACTTCCACAGTTGCAGTTCAGTAGTAGTCTTCAAAGTAGAACTCAGAAATCAGGACTGTCAGATACAGTCACCCATCTCAGTGAGGATTTTAGATAGTTCCATAGATTCATAGATCACCCATTAGAAGGGACTGATCTCATATTTAGTTAATTATTCTTATTATCACATTTAGAGATCACCTGTTAGATAGGCCTAATCTCAGAATCAACTAATTATTCTCATTATCAGATTCAGAGATCTTCCGCTAGATAGGTCTGATCTCATATATACTCATTCCTTATCATTGGTAGTAGATTCAGAGATCATCCATTAGAGAGGTTTGATCTCAGATTTAGTTAGTTGAAAGTCGCAAGCTCAGAATTCAGTCATTGATATGAGTAGATTCAATTAGTCAACTTTAGTATCACCAGATTCAGAGATCACTCGCTAGATAGGACTGATCTCAACTACAGTACTTAGTTATCAATATCAGAAGATTCAGTAGCTCAATATTAGTAGTGAGTTCAGACGTCAGTAAAGCAGTATCCGAGTCTCAGTATTCAGTGTCACGATGGTTTCAGTTATGGCTTGTGCATTCATGCATATGTCCTCAGTCAGTACTATCATGTTATTCAGTTATGTAATTGTTCATGCATAAGCCCTTGCATTTAGCCTTACCTTATTTTGCATACTCAGTACATTCCCACGTACTGACACATTTGCACTATGGTGTTTCACTTTACACTATAGGTTCAGAAGCACGAGATCCAGAGCACCCTTAGCAGCTCAGTTCCAATCAGTAGGAGTAATCCTAGCACTGAGTCCTCATCATTCGAGGATGGTTCTTATTTCATTTTATTACTAGTTTTAGTATATCAGTAGTTGGAATTAGTTGGGGACATATCCCATCAACTCCTTATTCAGACAGTTTAGAGGCTTACAGACTACAGAGTTTTTAGATTAGTTATTTAGACAGATGTTTATTTTTGATATTAATAGACTTTACTCAGTTGTATTTTTAGAATTAGAATCTTATGGCAAGTTTCCACCAGTTTTCCATATTTATTTCAGTATATTATGCAGTGCTCAGGTACAGTATTAGAAAAGGGTTAGCTTGTGGTCCCTTAGGGTCATGAGCACCGTGTGGCAATCCAATTCTAGAAAATTGGGGTGTTACATCTATATTTGTTAAATTTTATCAATATTTGTAAGTCCTTTGATAATCCTGGAGTGGGACAAAATGCTATTCGTTTGAGATTGTTCCCACTGTCTCTGTTTGGAGAGGCAACTATGTGGTTGAATGAGCTGACTCCTGATTCTATAACAAACTGGAGGTAATTGAAAGGAGCTTTCCTAGAAAAGTTCTTTTCGCCCTCTAGAATATTACAGTTGAGAGATGAGATCAACAACTTTAGGCAATTGGCTAATGAAGCTTTACATAAGACTTGGGTGAGGTTTAAAAAGAAGTTTACTCAATGCCCAAACCATAAGATGACTGATGAACACTTGATGGAAACATTCTACAGAGCTTTGAACTCACTTACAAAGCCAATAGTGGATAATGCTACAGGAGGAGCTTTTATGGAGCTCACCTTTACTGAGGCTGTGAACATGTTAGAAAGAATGGATAAGACAAGTAGATCTTGGCATACCAGAGATTCTGTGGTAGCAAAAAGTACAGATTCTGGTGTAATATCAGTAGAGCATCATAGGAGAGAAGAGGAGCGTGATCAAGATATGGTTCACATAAAAACCCAGATGGATCTGCTCATGAAATATTTGCTATCAGGGAATGTAGAAAAGGTAAAAATTATGGGGTCCCACAATAAAGAAACTGAATCATGCACCGAGGAAGAGGCTAACTACTTGCATAACCAGGTGGTTTCTAGACCGGTGGTCAAGGAAACCAAGGTTGGAACCATCAAGGAGATTGGAAGAATAAAACTGATAGGAGTGGACTGTATATACCTCTTGGAAGCCGTGATAATGCTATCACCAGTTTGGGAAAAATATCCATGGAGGACATGATGGAGAAACTATTAAAGGGAGATGAGGCAACTAATTCTGGGATGACTACGATGAAGAGTGACATATCTTCCATGAGTCAACTACTAAATTCACACTCAACTGCTATTAAACAACTGGAGCAGCAGATGAGCCAATTATCCACAATATTCAACCAAAAACATAATGGGACTCTTCCAAGTGATACCATTCAGAATCTAAGAATTGATGGATCATGTATGGCTATTACCAGTAGGAGCGGTAAAATGTTATCTAGTCCAGGATTGGGGGCATCCTCTCATACTGATGCAGTCAAAATAGATAGGGAGATGGTTGATGAATCTTCAGTGGTGCCTGTGGAGTTGGGAAGTATGTTAAAGAAGAGTGCGGAAGTGGAACAACCACCTAAGATGAAACATGTTAGTGATGTGGAGCAAGACATAATAAAGGAGGTTAAAGTTTCCCCAGTTGAAATCCCAAGTCCACCCCCCATTTCCACAATGATTAAAGAAGAAAGAAGATGAAGGCAAGTTTAAAAAATTCTTGGCTATGTTGAAGCAATTGACAGTGAACGTGCCTTTAGTTGAAACACTTGAGCAAATGCCAGGATATGCTAAATTTATGAAGGATCTTATGATAAAGAAAAGAGCAGTGAGCTACTAACCGGTGGATAATATCCCTCATTGTATTGCTATTTCTACAAGGTCCTTGGTGCAGAAGAAGGAAGACCCAGGAGAGTTCACTATTCCTTGTACGATTGGATCTCTGGAATTTTCTAAGGCCTTATGTGATCTAGGAGCGAGCATTAATCTGATGCCAGTAGCTGTTTATAAAAAGTTGGGTTTGGGAGACCCAATATCCACCAACATAAGACTAGTTATGGCATACAGGTATGTGAAAAGGCCGATTGGTATGTTACTGATTTTATATTCCCTACTGACTCTGTGATCCTTGATTGCAAAGTAGACTTCGAAGTGCCCATAATTTTGGGCAAACCATTCTTAGAAACTAAGAGAGTGTTAGTTGGCATGGAGCTATATAAGTTAAATTTTAGGCTCAATAGGAAAAAAGTTAGTTTTGAAGTACATCAATCCATGAAATAGGAAAAGGAGATGAGTGTCTTCTCGATCATTGATGTATTCTATGAAGATGGGAAATATGTACCAGTAGGACTAGGGATGAATCACTTTCAGGGTATCTTGATGAATTCTGAATAGTAAGGAAAACATAGTTGTGCCGCGATATTAAATCAGGCGCTGCTTGGGAGGTAACCCAAGGCATTTTGTTGTTTGTATTTGTATTATGTGATTGACATCAGATCTCTGCACCTATAGTGCCACAGGTATGTTTCTAACTCACTTGTTTTAGTTTGATGCATTGGGGTCAATACATGATTTTAAGTTGAGGGTGAGACTGCTTGTGGGTGTTGATGTCCTCTTGGGGTTTTTGTTGCCGTGCCTCTTTTCCTCGGAGTCTTGTTCCTAGTAGAGCCGGTATGTTTAGGCGTATTGTGTTTGGTTTTATGATGTGTTGTGGTTAATTAAGAGAGAATTAAGTAACTGGGGCAGTTGACATATTTTTTTTTTTTGATTTTAGGGAATGATAAATACCTCTCCAATTGTCTATTTTGTAACTGTGTAATGTGCATCTATATTCGACTGCTGTGAATCTTTTTATGGCATTGGTATTAGGGACATGATAATCATTGCTAATAATTGCATGAACAGGATAGGTAGTAACTTGTGATGTACCTTGGTGCCATGAGTTTGTGAGATACTACCTAGTTCCCATTGTGTGTTAAATCTTGAACTTGCACGGTTGGTCTTGCCTTGGTTGTAGGAGAGTGGTTAGGAAAGGATCATGGACCATTTTTGATATTAGTCCATTTTTAGCCTAAATGACCTTCCATGTTTGAATAATATCCCTTGATATTGATTTTCAGCCTGAATTCCTATATTTTTTTATTATTATACCTATCACCTTCCTACTTGGATCACAATGAACCTATTTTGGACCTGGTCCTCCTTGGGCATTGTGCACTTTGACTTAGGCAAATTGCCTAAGTTGAGGGTGGCTATCATAGGGGTGCGTGATGTAAAGTGAGTATGAAGAAGAAAAAAATGCAAGGCTGGGTGTGGCAGAAAAAGAATAAGAAAAGAAAAATTGTGAAAAAGAGAAAATAAAAGACTAAAGGACCGCATCCAGCCTAAATTTGGTTCAATAAAGAAAGGGAGAAATAAGTTAAAGGTTGATAAGTGAGACCCCAAAATTAGTGTAGTGCCAAGGAGGCTTAGTCACTTTAAATATCCTTGCGTATCATACCAGCCCCAAGCCTATATTACAAGCTGAAGAAAAGTCCTATAGTGATCCTAGCTTAACTGTCTGAAAGCCTTGGTGATGAAAATAAGGGCAAGCTTATGGTATTTGGCATACATTGACTGGAACTTCTTTCTGAGAGTGAGTATCTCTTGACTGTCCCTGCATTTACGTGCTTGATTTCATATATGAGTGAAGAAGGATTTCTTTATTGTAAGGGCACATCGGTTGTATTGCTAGCTGCTTACTTATTTGGGCAGTATAACCTGTACATATGCATGGTTATTGTTGATAATTTGATGCCATGTCTTGATTCCTTTCTGTCACATTATTGATCTTCATTGATATACACAGCTGGGTTTAGAGTGATTGAACATGGAGAGGGTAATGTGTGTTGAGCTAAAATTGATAATCAACTGTCATAGGTATCTTATATTTCTCTTAGTTAAGCATCGTAGTATGATGTTATGTAGTTTCTTGAGGACAAGCAATTGTTTTAAGTTGAGGGTGTTGATGTGCTGGCCTTCTGTTAGCATATTTAAGACTTTTAACTTGGAATAATTGTAAGTTCTTAAGTGACTATCATTGTTTTTGATGGTATTTCATGTGATTTTGTAGGAAAGTCAAGATGCATGAACATATAGGAAAGCTACATTGAGAAGGATGATTCTTGGTGAAAGATGCAAGAAATTAAGTTCTAAAGATTTCATCCAATGACTTGGTCTAATAATCTATCAGATCTGTGATAAGCTATCAAAACATGTCGTCACACATAAGTAGAGAACAAGAAAGGTGAAGCATTTTTGATGACATTTTCTGATAAGTCGTCAACTTCCTGATAAGCCGCCAGGACTTGTCGTCAGTCCGAAGGCAGCAAACATGGTATTTGAAGAGGAGTTGATGACATTTTCTGATAAGTCGTCAAGTTCCTGATAAGCCATCAGGACTTATCGTCAGCCGAAGGCAATAAACATAGAATTTGAAGAGGAGTTGATGATATTTTCTGATAAGTCGCCAGACTCCTGATAAGTCATCACATATGTCGTCAGATTTGTGATAAGTCGTTACAAAAGTCGTCATCTAAAGGAGTGAAAATTTGAATTTTTAGTTTCGAATTTCCTTTAAATTACAGCTATAAATAGCAGCTTTTAGGGTTTCATTTAGCAGCTGGAACTGATTCCAAAGGCAAAGTCACCTCTTTTTGGGCCTCTTAACTTAGAATTCAATTTTCAACTCTGTGATTGGGTTTTGGGAACTTTTTCTTGAACTTGGAAGAGAATCAACTTCAGACTTCATCTTTTGTAAGATTAATTTCTCTAAATGAGGAATACAATTGTTGTTATCTCTTTCTATATCATGTGGAACTAAAACCCACAATTGGGGTTGTGGGATCTATGATTATTCCTCTATGGATTTAATAGTTGGTTAGGGTTTGAGTGATTGTGGGAACATCTTGATAATTCCTTTGTAATGATTGTTTTCTATTGGTTGCAAACAATAGATCTAGCCTTATGTTTGCTTGCTCGAACTGAGAACTAAACTAAAGGTAGTGAATTATCAACGTGGATTTGGGAAGGTTAATTTTCCATCTAATGATTAATGCTGTAACAAGATTAATCAATTCGAGATAAAATTAGTGTGAATAGAAGGTATGAGATTAATCAATTCGGGAAACACACTGATTAATGAAATTGACTTGAGAGATGAAAAAACTGAATGAGCTTTAAATCTGGAAGTGTATTCAAATATTAAAATCCATTAGTCATACCTTTTTCATTAATCTCATAAATCTGAATGCGGGAAGGGAAGCTGGACACTGAATGAGCTTCCCTGTGTTTCATCTTAACATGGTATGAGATGATATATGATCTTCTACACCTCCCCCTTCCCGCATAGGTATTCTCCCAAGCACCTTCTGCTATATAATAATCTCCACGAGCAACCCATCCATATAAATTTGGAACAGGGGAATTTCTATTGTTTTTTCATTCTTATTTACTACAGTGCAAGGCTTCGATGTCCTTTTAAAAGTCCATTGCACCATTAAAATCAGTCCAATCACTATTGGATATTTACACTTCCGCCAAAAACTTAAACTCTTCTCCAAACTTGACACATAAACATGAGCAAAATCGTTATTAAATTGTAACAAGGTATCGACACCACCGTCTTAGAATCCTTTGGCCTTATCAGTTTGTACCTATCAAACTAAACTGTAAAATACAGGATCTTATTTGAAGGATCAATATCTAATCGGTAAAAAACTGCATTCCCAAAATCATTGTACTTTATGTGTGTCTGTCATGATAGCCTGATCAATAATACATAACTCCCACGTATGTAAGTGGATCTATTCACCTGCACGCACCTTATATATATATATATATATATCAGACAATGTTTATTCATTACTTCCCATCGTTAAGTAGTGTACAAGACTACAGAGGTTCAAAGGGTAACCATCTTCAATGTTAGATGACTATTTGCCCATCAAGAAACAACAAGTGCTACAAGTCGTAACTTTTCACCTTTTTTGTTTTAAATATGTTTACTTAATAATTCACCAATTTGGATTAATTAAGGTATGTGATGACTATTAAAAAAGAGGTGAACAATCGTGATTTTTTGTCTAACACATTCAAAACAGCCGATGAATTAAATCCCCCATCTATTGCAACTGATGAATCAGCTGTTAGAAGAAATAAAAATATCTCCTGCAATATATAGTTCATCTGTTGCTATAGATAATACATATATTGCAACAGATGTCTCAGTTGTTGGACATACAGACCATCTCTTGAAACAGGTGGTAAATCTGTTGCACCAGTGGGTTATTTGTTATGATAGATGGAAGATCTGTTGCAACAGCTCAATAATAACTACTATTATTAAGTCTCAAGCCATTTCGAAAAGGTTAGAGTTTTGAATGTAAAAGAAAAAGTCATGACTTTTCACAAAAAACAAAAAACCAACAGTTTGAATATAATTAATAGAGTGGAGCTGAACAACTGCGCCTTTTTTCCTAACACATTCAGATTCAATCCTCTATAAATAGGACCCTCCTTAATCTTCATTCTACTTCACTTTTATTTATTTCTTGCATTTTATTTTTTTATATTACATCTTCAATCACTTCTATTCAAAGAGAATATTCCTTTCTCATTGAGGTAAGTTTTTTTTCCTATTTAAATCTACCAGTTGGTAGTATACATTTATTACATTCGAACTCTTTTCTTTACTTTTGTGTTTACCTTTTTTGTCAATTCATGCATGTTATAGATATGACTAATCCTATTTGGGACATTGCTTTTCTATGTGACACCAGTGCGGAAAATTCAGAGAAAGGTTAACGAACTACAGAGGGAGTTAGTTGCCGTGTGAGCAAGGATGTTCAGAGAGATATAGAGGCTGATGAGGGCCCTGCTGCAGACGGTTGACAATTGGCCAGCTGACAATAATAATGATGATGATAATAATTAGAATGTTTTTTTTAACATATATATTTTAATTTTTCTATATTGAATCTATACCTAATGTATTCTTTTTTGATTAATGAAAAATTTATTTTTGGTCGACTTGGGCTTTTTAATTCTTATTTAATTTTCATTCTGTCTATTTCTTCTTCTAAATATGTTAATATGTCGACGGTTGGAGGTAAGGAGCAATTTTGAATCCAGCAGCAATAGTAATTTTGGCTTTTGAGTTCTTTTAATAGATGGACCATGTGTTGAAACAGATTGATCATTGGTTGGGTTTCTATCAACAGATTATCCATCTGTTGTGATAGATTTGTCATCGGTTGGAGGAATATATTCCAGTTTGATGAACTATATTATGTTCTTCTAGCTAATGTCTATCTGTTGAACTAAATGGGTAATCTGTTGAAAATAATTTTGAGGTCTGCTGTATTTAGTTTATGTTTTACCTCTTTTATTAATGCACTTGTTATTAAAAAAGATATTTTATATAATAAATGAGAACATTTACGTTTACAACAATGAGTTAAATATATAAAAGTCCACAACAAACAACAACTCAAGTTTTTGCAATTACAACAATCATGGTTGATTACGATCCGGGCATGTAGTTCTTTTGTGGCCAGCGCCTTACGTACAGAACACTTGTTTCTTCTATATGGAAATGATTCTTTGATTCCATGCCTCCTCTTATATGGCCTTCTTCCTGATTTGGTAGTGCTTGGGTAAATATATGGAGGAGGTATTAATCTCCCCAAAAGCTCCGCAAGAACAATCCAAGATTTTTTGAGAGGCATTAGAGTAATATGCCCACTATATGTTGCTGTATATTTTTCCACCGAATAATATGGAGAGGAGTACTCATAAATATTAGTTCTATATTTTGCACTATATTGAGTTAAAAGCGCTATCATAGCATGTGGATGGGATATTTTGTCCAAGTCAAAAACTCTGCACGTACAAGATCTTATTTGAAGATCGACCATGGAAACATCACCATGACCGTTGATACTGAACTTATAATATACTATTTGATGAGATAATAACCTATTCCCCAAACCGATGTTCGTTGATATTAATTTTTTCCATTTCTAGAACAAATGGGGTTCCTGGGTCCTCGTACTCCACACGCCTTTCATGAAAAATTAGCCATACTTCTTGTTTATTATTTCAAATAGAGCCTTGATGGGAAATTCTCTTTCATCACTAAATAATGAATTCACCGATTTGGCTATGTTTGACGTCATAATATTGTACCTATACAAAAGAATCTCTTAGTAAGACATCATACTAAACTTGTAACTCAAACAAGACATTAAATTCATAATAATGCTCGGCTCCATCTCTCGAAGCTGACATGTACGAGATGTTCTGCTGCCTTGGGATGCATATCCACTATTTGATTGAAATGGTATAAAAACTCCACTCTACTATATGATTTAGCTGCTCTATAAAAAAGATCATGACCCTTTAGTTGTAAAAGTTGGTCCAAATGTTCTCTCTAAGATGCCTTATGCAACAACCAAAGTAAACTGAAGTGAAGAAAATTGAACCCATCTTTGGAATACTTGGATGTCTATACAAAAAAAAACATAACTCTTCCGTATCTTCAACGCAGTTTCACAGTAGTTTAAAAGAAAATCCATAAGAGACATCACATTCCTTATCCGCTACACAAAAAACAATAGGAAAGATGTGATTCTTTGTATCCTGCGCCACCGCCGCTAGCAGAACTCCATTATACCTGCTCCTCAAGAAGGTACCGCCAACGGCTATGCCTTTTCTCAAATGTCACAAACCTTGAATCCAAGCTCCATAGGATACAAAAAAGTACTTGAACTTTCTGTTTTCATCAACATGCAATGCTGTCTTACTTCCAGGATTTGTGGACTCAAGCATGTAACGGTAGGCATCGAGGACTGCATACCCATGATCGTGTGTCCCCCCTAACCAACTCCTTGAAAATACCCATGGCTGTATATATCTTTTAATAAATAACCAGGACACCCAATTCCGTAAGGAGTTAATTGGCTATAACGTTTGCAGAAGGGCCTTTGCCATCGGGGAATCTATTCTTGAAATATTCACCAAGGACCTTTGCCGTGGCATGATGATTTTGGCCCAAAATATGCTCCAAACCACATGTGTGATACTTTTCATGTTTATGAATGATGAATCTATCTGAAGTTAAGTACTTCACCACTCTCAACCACCACTTGCAGTTCGGATTAGCACGTTTGTATAAAAAGACTTTTCTTGAATTAATCACCTTCATTGTCCTAAAATCATTTTTGAAGTAACAAATAAACAAAGTAGTAGATAGTTCTTTATTGTTCTTAAATGATATTCCCTTGTAAAATTTGGTCTCGTCATCTTGACGATTGCCAGACTATGTCGATCGAGAAGAACTGCCCACCGTATTGGTCGCATCAACGGGCATAGGTGTTTGATCATCATATGGAATGTTTATGTCTAGATCATCTAACCTATCATCAAAGATGTCTTGTTGTTCTTCTTATTCTATATTTTGGTTCTCATTCTCTCTCGTCTTTTCAGCCACGTACACCTTAACACCGGCCTGGATGAATCACTAAGATAACCACACAACCAAACCTGATCGGTTATTTTAAAAGGTAGTACCCTCTAATTAATAAAGGAGCTGTGCATGTAGCAGATGACGAGTTCTTCCGGTTGACAATTCAGTCCACAATACTAATGATTAATTTCACAAAATCATCATATGAAATATCACTTTGGACTATCATAACTATCGTCTCTAGTATTTCACCCTTCTTCTAGTGCCATACATATAAATTGCTTTTCTCGATACATTGACCATGACAATCTACCCCTTTTGTTATTGATCCCTCCATTAGTGGTTAAAACTATAACCAAAAATAATTTAGTCGGTTTTTGAATTTCTAAAACCAAACCAAACCACAAAAAGAAAATAATTGTTGGTTTGGTTCTTGTCGGTTTAGTTTGGTTTGGTTTGGTTTTTTGTTTTTTTCGGTTATTGACTAGCCTACTCCAACCATCTTTAGAATAAACTCCTCTTTTTAACCAATAGAAAAGAGTATCACATTGAACAGTTTCTCATGAAATATTTGTACAGTGATGGACAAATAACACTATAAACTCTTAAAAATCAGAACAAACACATTAAACAAAACCAACATTGAGATGAAAAGCACTAGCTTTGTATTATTGGCACTAAGATTATCCAACAACATACAAGCACATACATGTACATTATAAAATAGAGCTTTGTATTCTGTTGCAGTGTACTGCAAGAAGAGACAGAGTTGGACAAATTTGTGTTATCTGTTTACTTTAAAAACTAGCTAGGTGAGCTTATCATATAGGGAAACGATTGAATAAACAAGGAGACATAAAACTACCATTTAAACCAGGGACTATGGTAACTCGTATTGTAAAAGCTGAAGAAGAAAATGTGAGGTAGGGAACGTAGGGTTAACTTATTAGTAATAGTAGGTAGAGTTGGGCTTGGGTTTGGGGATTTGGGAAATTGGGCTAAAGTATTGGTTGGGCTAGACATAGATTAAAATTTAGTTTTAGATTAAATTTAATTAAATATTTATATTTTATTTATAAATTATATATAAATAATTATAATATATATATATATATATAAAATTTATCGGTTTGGTTTGGTTATTTTTCTTGGGGTTTTAAGTAAAACCATAACCAAACCAAATAGCATCAATTTTTTAAAATTTAAAACCAAACCTAACTTAACCAAACCAAACTTTGGTTTTTTTAATCGGTTTGGTTCAATTTATGATTCGATTTGGTTTTTAACCAAACCCATGAATACCCCTAGTTGGAACGGAGTACATGTTCTATTGGAACATGTTATTAATCTGTTGCAACAGATAATTACCCTATTGTAATAGATAACTAGTCTATCGAAATTGTGTTCAGGTTCTGTTGCAACAGGTTACTAATCTGTTGCAACACATAACTAGTCTTTTTCAACAAATGACCCATCTGTTTGATTCATGTTACGACACTATTGAACCATAAACATGAATCCAACATATATATTTTGTTACAACAGATGGCTCATCTGTAGCAATAGATGGCTCATCTGTCGCAACAGATGATTGATCTGTTTAAATAGATGTTCTTATGTTGCATTCATGTTCGCGTGCTATATATTGTTGAAAAAATAGCACAATAACAATTACCCAGATGATAAATTCAATTAAAAATCATAATTTGACTTACCAAAGTCTCCTGTGAAGTAATGCCAAAGTGGAAAGTGATCTATGAAATAAAATTTGACCAAAGAAATTGGTCAGATAGTAATAGTAGCGGTAACAAAAACAACAACAACAACAACAACAATGGTCAAGAAGAAGAAGATAAAGATGATAATGAATTAGAAGATGATGATAATGAAGTAGAAGATAATGAATAAAGTAGCAGTAACAATGAACAACAAAAATTGCTAAGAGAGAGAAAATAACAATGGATGAAAAGAGAGAGAAATGTGTCTTTTTCCCTCCGTTTCCCATTATATTAGGTAAATATATTGATCAAAGTGTAAATTTAAGAACTTGTTATATATTCTCAAACTTACCCAACTTTCTTAATCCATAATAAAGTAATTGTCACCTACACTCAATTATTAAGGCTTGAGTCACCTACACCTCATTTTGAAACTCTTTTGTCACTTTTAGCTCAAAGCCCCTTTATACTTGGACCAGGCTAATCATTATTTTCCTCTTTAACAATATATACCAGTTTATATTTGGACAAATTAGTCTCTACACTCTCCTCCCCTCTAAGAGCATAATAATTTAACTTACAGCGGGACATTCTGACAAAATTTAGAAGAGAAAACCACTACTTCAAAATCCATACCCTGTTTGTAATAATCCTCCCATTAAAATAGTTGTTGCAGTAGTAGTAGCAGTATATGAAACAATAACAATGATGACAACAATAACAATATATTTAATGAAATACCACAAAGTGGAGTTTGGAGAGGGTAGAGTAAAGACAAATCTATGATTTAAAGTTTGTGGGTTCCTATGGGAAAAATAAAATTTAATACAATAGCTGATGAGTACAATGCTTTAGCAATCTCCTCTACCACTACACCAATAACACACTTCATTAATGGGTTCCCAACTTATGTTTATTAAATATTTACTAGATTTTTTAATATAAATAAAATATCCACACGAAAGTTACTCATTCTCGGAAATCCCCTCCTATCCCCCTAAATCCGCCCCTAGGGTAGAGTGTATGTGGACCTTACTTCTACCACTTGGAGGTAAAGAGGCTATTTCTGAAAGAAACTCAACTCAATAATAGCAATGACAATAATATAATAATATAATTTTATAGATGGATAACAATATGATAATATAATTGTCTAGAGTAATACACTGAAAGATTTGGAATTCCATCTTCATATCACTTTAATTGGAAAAACAATGACAAAAGGCAAGCCTCTTGTGCTATTTAGAAGGACAAACCACATAGATTATGCAGCTAATGGAAAACCAAGCAATAAACCTTGATAAAAGTTAGATATAAGTTCATATAAATTAATGAAGATGCGTTGATAAAGGACAAAGCAACAGTTTCAATAAAAATCTTAAAAGCCATTAACAATTTGCGACAGAGTCATGAGTACAAGGCCACCCATATGAAAAAATATGGCACAACGACATATGCTTACTAGAAACCTCATGCAGTGTAAGACCCCATAAATTTCCCTCATAGTCTAGCCATTAGAGCCTGTCAAGTGAAGCCTAATTTTACTCTTAAAAGAATAAAGAATGGCTTCCAAAGTGAGTAGTGTTTAAATCATATAGAATATTCCTAATTTTGACTTTTTATCGTTTGGGAAATTGAATTATCTTTCCAATGATACCCATTTTGTCAAAATCCGACACTGAAAGAGAAAGTTATGGCCAAATTATAGAAAGCAGTCTGAACTGCCCAGGTGCGACGAAAAGGTCTGACGGACCATCGATCTAGAGATGGACCATTGCCCAAATCATTGCAATAGAGGCAGTGAGTCCACTTTCTGGCCAGGCACGACGAAATGACCGATGGACCGTTGAGCTAGCGAAAAACCGTTGTCCAAGCCATTGCTGCCAAGACAATAAGTCCCATTATGGCCCAGGTGCGACGGTCAGACCAATGGACCGTCGAGCCAGCGATGGACCATCGCACGAGCCGTCACAGATCCCGTTCAGTATTTTTAGGTCATTTTTTTTAAAAAAGAACTTTTTGGTCATTTTCCATCCTTTCCAATAACTAAATACATTTGGCCAAGACAAAAATGCCATATTCTCCTCAACCATAAAAAATCTAGGGTTTCTTGCAAAAATTACTCCCAAGAACAAGGTCCAAATCTTCTTCCAAGAAATTTAAGAACTCACCATAGATTTTAGAAATTGAGTTAGGATTCAAGACTCCCAAGTCAAAAGCTTCAAGAACCCTCATTCAAGAGCGCGAAAAAGAGTCTCAAGCAAGCTTGTTCATCTACATTCAAAATCTAAGGTATGTGGGGTTTGAACAAGGGTAACCCTTTCACCCTTGTGTCCAAAGGCTTATTTTAAATACAAATTTCTACAAATTATGAGATTTTCCATGAAATTGAAGTTAAAGTTTATAACCATTATTATTGTTTGCAAGAGCTTGAGATTTCCCATGGATTAAAGGTTGAATTACACGATTTTGTTTATATTTCCATGCCTATTTCTGAATTTTCCATATTTTAAGATTATTATGAATGTTTTGTTACCAAGCATGAATTTTAAGATGTTGAAATCATGAGATTCATATTATGAGTTATTTTTCCAATATCTTGATTGAGATGATTGTAAGCTTTTTATGATGATGATTGAGCATGAAGTTTAAATATGATTTTGATGCATAAAAGCTCTATATTTTGAGTCCTAAGTACAAGTGATGAGTTTATAAGGAGATTATGATCTCAAAGTCTTGTTGACAAGTTTTGATAAGTACTTTCAAAAGCTAAGATAGGAATTCACACTACTTATGATTTAAAGCAAGAGAAATATGTTTTGGTCTTCATTATAGACCCTTGAGTTATTTTGAGGTGGATTTTCTAAAAGTTCTCAGTTAAGCATGGGATTAGTATTTAGCACCAAGTTGGGTATGATTCCAAGGTCTCGTACCCCAAAACTACGTGCCACCATAGGATTGAGATTTATGGGCCTGAGGCCGAGATAGTGATCACTAAAGATGAGGTTCTACTATAATGGCAAGGATAGAACAGCTCTCCCCAATGTGGTCAAGACATTGGACTCCATGTAGCTCACACGGTTTATGTCGGTTAGAAGAAACTCCCATGTTCCAAGTGTCCCAAGTCTAAAAGAGTTCCATATTTCTCAGTGTTAAAAATTCCTAAAAGTTCTAAGTCTTTAAGTTTTAAAGAAGTTTTACTCTCTACAAGATTAAAGCATGAGTTTGAAAGTATTGTTTAAAGCTTCCTTTAGCCCTCAAGTACTGAGAATAAGAGGAGAGTATAGATTTTAACGTTAAGTATAGTGACTCATGAGATTTGTGTTACATGTTTCACTATTTATGATTTATGAGTTTTATATTTTAGACTTATTCAAGCCTTGTGAGTCATTCCTATTTGCATATATGATTTCAGTAAAGTGTATTAATATTGTTTTATGTAAATGCATACTCTCCAATATACTCAGTACATCCTCAAAGTACTGATCTACATATACGTCTGTGTGCTACATTGTCTCATAATATAGGTACAAGTTGTTACGCTTACACCATATTCAGTCAGTTCACAGCTTCCATTCAGCAGAAGATGAGTCCTTTTGATTCAAGGACTCGAGTAGTTATACTATTTGAGAAGTATTATATTTTATTTATTCAGTCATATTGAGCTGGGATAGTTGGGAGTCATGACCCAGCTCCCCATAGTCAGTACTAGTAGAGCCTTCATAGACAGTCAGTAGTGTCAACGTTTTTTATTTCAGTTTTTTTTGTAAAGGCAGAGTTGTAATCTTGTAAACTTAGATTTTGTATTGATCAAGTTTAGAGAAGTTTCATTGTTTCCTGATTTTGTTCAGATTTATGTATTTTATTCAATTTCTTGTAAGTATGCAGTAGCAGGGTTAGCTTGGGATCACTTGTGACCCTAAGCACCGTGTGACATCTCGAGACCCATTTTTGGGGCGTTACAAACTTGGTATCAGAGCACAAGGTTTAATAGTCCTAGAGTGTCTGTGAAGCCGTGTCTAGTGGAGTCTTGCAAAATGGTACGAAGAAGTCTGTATTTTTCTTACAGAGGCTACAAGGCATTTAGGAAGTGTCTCCATTCTTTCAAGTCTCAGATCATGCTATAGAAAGGTCCTCTAAGAAACTTAAATAGCTTCTTATCTTATTCTATTCAGGCCATCTCTGCCTTATTTTCAAGGTACTAGAAATCGTTAAGATTAATTCTCCACAGATAGTTATGAGATTATAAGAAGGATAGAAAATATCCCATTAGTGCTTTTGAGTTCCAAATATTGAAGTGCTTTATTATCTTTGTAAAAATCATGCACTAAGCCCAAGTCATATGTGATTTCAGATTTCCTCCTCAGAATCCATAATGATAATCTATACTTCTTTATCTATGTTTTATTCTTGAGGTAACCTGATCGGCAAGTTCCAATTTCCTCCCCTGATAATGTTCTCAGACTTGCTAGCAAGAAGTTTTAAAATTCTTACGAAGCGGCTTGAGATGAGCCTTCTAGTGTGTTATAAGTCCCCCAAGTTTAAAGTTATGCCTCATTCTTATAAGCCGTTCAGTTAAGATAGAGTAAGATATGTATTCTCAGATCATTGAATATTGTGTGTCAAGTTTCTATGTCCTGTAATCTTGTTATTATTGTGTTGTTGAAAATCAAAGTCTAGTAAAGCCATGTGAGGCCTATTTCAATTCACTAGCAACTTGTTGTTCATCTTGTTGTCCTTATGTGTTAGTTTAGTAGAAGGGAGAGAAGGAGTTATTAGTTAAGGCGAATTGTTATTTTCTTGAAGTAAGAAAAGAGTTGTTGACGGTGTTTATTGTGCGAGAAAAGTATAGGTTATTGATAAAAGTACTTGGTGGAGGAGTGTTGTTAATTTAGGCTTTCCTGAGATTGTAAGAGAAAGTTTAGTTGAAACTTATAGAGCTATGAAAAAAGTTTAGGTGTATAGATAGGTGAATAGTAATGAGGTGTAGAAGAAAGATGTGGTAACAGATTGTAAATAAGATAGACCATAGGATTGTGATTGATCATTATTGTTATGAGGTTTTAGTGGGCTAATATTTTTGGATGTTGGGCAGGTAAGAATAGCTGTCAAGATTGTGGTTAATCATAGCTAGAACGAGATACTAAGTTTGAATAGTAGATGATGAGTAAGGAGGATATAATGATTGATGTGTTGTGAATGTTAGTCGTATGGAAGTGATCTAGTAGGCTTGAATAGTGTATGCAAGACCATAGGTTTATTTGGCTCGTAATAAAGTATGATGTTGTATGTATGATGTGGAAGTACGCCCAAGGTGCTATGGGGATGCATTATTTTTCGAGGATTATTGCATGTTGTGTGGTTAGTAGTAACGTTGAGTTGCTAGGTGGAGAAAGACTAGTTAGATAATGTATGATGATCTTGATAGCTAAGTTAAGGAGTTATGATTAAAGATGTGGAGCCTGTTAAGTATGATTTTGATTCTCATGGTTTAGAAATATAAGTTTACAAGCATGAAATTGGTAGGCTATGAGAGAAGTAGTATGGTCCGTCAGAGGTTTGGAGATATTCATGTTAAGCGTTAGAATCTAAGTTTGAAACTTTGAAGATTGATCTAATAGAAATAAGAGTTGAAGCACTAGATGGCGTACACTCCGACTATGGGGTGCTCATAAAGATCCAACGTTAGTAAGTGTTTAAGTATTATATGATGACTATTGGGGCTATAGAAAGATAGGGTGTAACTCAGAAGGTATTGTTAGGAGTTGGTTTTGCGCTTTCAGGTGTAGTCATTCGAGTTAAGTTCTTTTGTTCAAGTGCATTGTTATATCCCAGACTCTAGAGTAAAGTGATTGCAGTTAGACTAGAGTTTATATAGTGGTTCACAGCCTCAGAATAATGGCTTAAATCTAAGGGGGAGATGATAGAACTAGTAACCAAGTCAAGCTTTTAGATTCTAGTAGATGTACCAGTAAGTTGTAGAATAGCTGTGAGAAAGATTGATGCTTGATCCAATCTTATTTAAGTATTTTCAGTTATCCCAATACCTACTCATGCCTTACGTTTTAGTTCTATGATCTTAATTCACATTCATGCATACGATTGAGAATTATGTACTTTCCTAGTTCCCAAAATAAAGAGTTCCAGTTCTTTCAGCCGTTGGAATCACATTCCATAAGTTATGAACTCCAAATTTGGGTCATGCAGCTCATGACCCATGTACTCAAGCTTTATAGTATGTCAGTTCCGGTACTCGGGAAATATTTTTAATGATCAGCAAAATTCAGACTTACAGCAAGCATGTCTTCAGATTAGACTTGTTTGATGAGTTCACGATATTAAATATTCTATTCCTTAAGCCTCAGTTGGGTGTCAAGTTATACACAGTATCCCTTCATGTTTCAGTTCCTCCTATTCTAACCATTTAGTTACCTTTCCTTAGGTCAAGATAGTAATGATGAATAGTTGTCTGGATAGGAGAGAGTAGATCTTTTTTTTCATTATTGGAAGATTGTTGTATGCTTATTTTAGCTGAGAATATAAGTGTGAAGTAAGATTGAGGCCAAGTCTTTGGTACATGTCATGGCTAGTTAAAATTTTATGTATGTCTTAAGCATAGTGAAGGAAATCTGTTGATGATAAAGGTTTAGAGAATATGAAACGATGCCTTACGAATGGTTTCTTAGGAGTGCATATGTGGTTATAAATATAGGCTTGAATGTTATGTTTGGATATCTGGATGAATGCATTGCGCGTTAGTAAATGTCTAGTACGAGGTTGAATGTGGTTGTGGGAGCGGTAATGAGAACTTTGCATGAGATGAGAAGTTGTGAAATGCAGGGTATGTTGAATTCATGGTTTAGACTAGTATTACAGCGTTATGTGGTGTATCTTGTGACTTTGAGTTAGGCTTGAACATGGTGAGAGAATTTAGTTCAGTCTAGACATTAGAGGATGGAAGTATCAGTGCCATGTGAAAATTATAAGTTAGACCGAGAGAGTATAGTATTTGAGGGGAATAGTATAGTTGAAGGAGTGTTTGAGAAGTGTTGCTAAGTTTGAGGGTAAGAAGTTACATTGGTTGAGGCCTAGTACTTATATCCCGACTTATGATTCATATGTCTACATTCCAAGCTATAGAGTCATAGCAATATTGTAATCTCTTATTCAGATATCTTGTTCAGATCTTGCCCAAAGTTCCTTGCTCCCTCATATCGTTAGAACTCCCTAGAATGGCAGCTAAAGAAATCCTCCACTTAAGTATGAGTATCTAGTCACGATTCAGTCCATAAGTATTCACTGAACAATCTTTGTTTTCCAAGTATTCCAGATCAGATAATGTGATACCCATTGTGTGACCTTAGCCTCGTCTTCTCATGATTTATGCCTGCATAAACTATCGCTTCGCAGTTTATAAGTACGATCGCACCATGAGAATATCAAGCAATTTCTAAACTCTCATCATGAGTTAGCTCCTCATAATAAGAAAAAGGCAAGTTAGCTTAGATTCAGACGGAGATAACAACCTTCCTTCATTCAGATCCTCTCTAATTAGAGATTCATCTATATATCTATTCTTACGACAAGTTCTTGTACCTTCCGAAGTATTCAAAAGTTTAGAAAGATATAAACCCAATTTAGCCATTTGTTTCAGCTGTGCATCCTTAGTTCCTCGGAATTTTAGTCTAACTAGTGACATTCGAGGATGAATGTTTCCAAGGGGAGATATTGTAAGACCCCACAAAGTTCCCTCGTAGTCTAAGCCATTAGAGCCTGTCAAGTGAAGCCTAATTTTGCTCTTAAAAGACTAAGGAAATGGCTTCCAAAGTGAGTAGTGTTTAAATCATATAGAATTTTCCTAATTTAGACTTTTTATCGTGTGGGAAATTGAATTATATTTCCAACGATACCCATTTCGTCAAAATCTGACATCGAAAGAGAAAGTTATGGTCGAATTACAGAAAGCAGTCTGAACCACCCAGGTGAGATGGAAAGGTCCGACGGACCATCGAGCTAGCGATGGGTCATCGCCCAAACTGTCGTAGTGGAGGTAGTGAGTCTACCTTCTGGCCAGGCACAACAGAATGACCGACGGACCGTCAATCTAGTGACGGACCGTCGCCCAAGCCGTCGCCGCCAAGACAGTAAGTCCCATTTTGACCCAGATGCGACGGTCAGGCCGACGGACCGTCGCTGATGCCGTTCAGTATTTTAAAGTCACTTTTTTTAAAAAGGACTTTTTGGTCATTTTCCATCCTTTCCAACATCTAAATACATCTGGCCAAGGAAAAAATGCCATATTTTCCTCAAGCATAAAAAATCTAGGGTTTCTTGCAAAAATTACTCCCAAGAACAAGGTCCAAATCTTCCTCCAAGAAATTCAAGAATTCACCATAGATTTTACAAATTGAGTTACTATTCAAGACTCCTAAGTCAAAGGCTTCAGGAACCCTCATTCAAGAGTGTGAAAAAGAATCTTAACAAAGCTTGTTCATCTACATTCAAAATCTAAGGTATGTGGGGTTTGAACAAGGGTAACTCTTTCACCCTTGTGCCCAAAGGCTTATTTTAAATACAAATTTCTTCAAATTATGAGATTTTCCATGAAATTAAAGTTAGGGTTTATACCCATTATTATTGTTTGCAAGATCTTGAGATTTCCCATGGATTAAAGGTTGAATTACATGATTTTATTTATATTTCCATGCCTATTTTTGAATTTTCCAGATTTTAAGATTATTATGAATGTTTTGTTATCAAGCATGAATTTTGAGATATTGAAATCATGAGATTCATATTATGAGTTATTTTTCCAATATCTTGATTGAGATGATTGTAAGCTTTTTAAGATGATGGTTGAGCATGAAGTTTAAATATGATTTTGATGCATTAAAGCTCTATATTTTGAGTCCTAAGTACAAGTGATGAGTTTATAAGGAGATTATAATCTTAAAGTCTTGTTGAAAAGTTTTGATAAGTACTTTCAAAAGCTAAGATAGGAATCCACACTACTTATGATTTAAAGCAAGAGAAATATGTTTTGGTCTTCATTATAGACCCTTGAGTTATTTTGAGGTGGATTTTCTAAAAGTTCTAAGCTGAGCATGGGAGTAGTATTTAGCACCGAGTTGGGTATGATTCCAAGGTCTCATATCCTAGAACTACGTGCCATCATAGGATTGAGATTTATGGGCCTGAGGCCGAGTTAGTGATCACTAAAAATGAGGTTCTATTCCAATGACAAAGATAGAATAGCTCTCCCCAATGTGGGCAAGACGTTGGACTCCATGTAGCTCAGATGGTTTATGTCGGTTAGAATAAACTCCCGAGTTCCAAGTGTCCCGAGTCTAAATGAGTTCCAGAGTTCTCAAGTGTTAAAAATTCCTAAAAGTTCTAAGTCTTTAAGTTTTAAAGAAGGTTTACTCTCCACAAGATTAAAGCATGAATTTGAAAGTATTGTTTAAAGCTTCCTTTAGCCCTCAAGTCCCGAGAATAAGAGGAGGGTATTGATTTTAAAGTTAAGTATAATGACTCATGAGATTTGTGTTACATGTTTCACTATTTATGATTTATGAGTTTTATATTTTAGACTTATTCAAGCCATGTGAATCATTCCTATTTGCATGTATGATTTCAGTAAAGAGTATTGATATTGTTTTATATAAATGCATACTCCCCCATATACTCAGTACATCCTCAAAGTACTTATCCACATATACGTCTGTGTGCTACATTGTCTCATAATGTAGGTACAAGTTGTAGCGCATACACTATAATCAGTCAGTTTGCAGCTTTTAGTCAGCAGGAGATGAGTCCTTTTGATTCAAGGGCTTGAGTAGTTATACAGTTTGAGAAGTATTGTATTTTCTTTATTCAATCATATTGAGTTGGGATAGTTGGGCGTCATGACCCGGCTCCCCATAGTTAGTACTAGTAGAGGCTTCATAGACAGTCAGTAGTGTCGATGTATTTTATTTCAGTTTTGTTTGTAAAGGCAGAGTTGTAATCTTGTAAACTCAGATTTTGTATTGATCAAGTTCAGAGAAGTTTTATTGTTTCCGCTGATTTTGTTCAGATTTATGTATTTTATTTAGTTACTTGTAAGTATGCCTGTAACAGGGTTAGCTTGGGATCACTTGTGACCCTAAGCATTGTGTGACATCTCGGGATCCATTTTTGGGGTGTTACATGTAGTTTTCCACTTTCAATATCATACCAATAATGGTTTTTGAATGAGGAAAGACAAATCAAGCGGGAGTTGTACAGAAGAAGACATCCAAGAAAAATCCTAAAGTCATTCCCTATGCGAATATTAGAATTGTTTTGCATCATCATTGTGAAACTCACCTTATGTTTCAGGACCCATTCAATGCCTTTGTTGCCTTAAATCAAAACCCAAAGCTCTACATGGAATCCATAACTTCTAACGTAATGTATTCTCCCCTCACAAAACCCCAATCGTGAGGTGATTGTTTTTCCATCTTTGGGCAATTTCAACAGTTGTATATTCTCCTGACCTTCAGCCTTGGATCGATCATAGACTACTAAGAGCTATCGTCCATCTTTCCAGTAAATCATATCACCTAGCACAAGGCCAGGGACATTTGGACCTCCCTCTATAAATGACATAGCACATATAAGATGAGACTATTTTTATTCACTATTCAATGAAGAAACATCTCTATCTCGTATGTTGTACAATATTCTAGAAGATTAGGTTTTCTAATTCGGACTACTTCGTAGTTGATCCTATCAAGTTTGTTGCTTTTGCAAATAAATTTTGTCACTGCATATCCATAAACCTTGTCGGAATGTGGGAGGACAATGTGACGAAATGTAAGATAGTTTGTATGGAAAATTCTGTATTCCTTGTTTACAATGTATAAAATTCTACCATTCTTTATACATGTATATGCCGAAAAGGAAATGTAAAAATAGAATTAGTGTTTTAACTCTAATAACTCTAATCCTTGTTAATTTTATTCTCTACTATATATACAATAAATCTTTGTACAACTGTAGATCTTGTGAGCTGTGTGTATCTTTTTTGAGCTGTCAAGTATATTCAGTTCAGTGTTAATACCAGACAAGTCCAAATCAAATGAGCTCAATATTAGTTCACTGTCGATGCTATATAAGTCCAAATCAAACGAGCCCATAGATATCTGCCCAACTTATCTTAAGGAGTCTATTCTCCATTTTTTTAACTGTGGTTGATTACCTCACTGGGAGTACCTATATTCAACAATTCCACAGTCCTCTTTCTGTGTGAAAATAACTTCTTATCTCTAACAGTCTCTCTCAAGTTAGAGGGGAAAGAAGAGATCCCTAACATGCTAAGAACCGAATGCAAAGATGGACCAGATAGAGGTTTTGTCAAGATATCAGCAAGCTGAGATTTTGAAGGGACAAAAGACAGAGATATCAACCCTGTAAAGAAATTAATGGTTGACAAAGTGACAATCCAGCTCAACATGCTTTGTCTTTTCACAAAAGACTGAATTTTGGGTAATGTGTATTGTAGCTCGGCTATCAGAGTATATAGGTACTGTTAATTAGGGTTCAAGGGATAAATTAATAAGAAGACGGGTGCGCTAGGTTAGTTATGCAAAAAGATATCTAATTAAATGATATTTAGGTTTTGCTGAAGAAAAATATATGATGGTTTGTTTCTTTTGATTTCCAACTAATAGGAGAACTGCCTAAGCTTATAAAAAAACCACTGACAGATCTGCGAGAGTCATGGCAAGATGCTCAATCCACATCACAAAAGTATAAAAGAGAGAAAATGGAGTTTAAATTGTGAAAGAGACCTTGAGTGGGGTTTGGTTTAAGGTATTGAAAGATGCGAAAAGCTGTTGCAAAATGGGAAATAGATGGTTTTTGCATGTATTGACTAAGGTCTAAGATAATGAAAGAAAGGTCGAATCTTGTGTGGGTAAAGTAGTTAATTTTGCAAATCAAACGCTGATAGATGTTTGCATCAAGCAAAAGAGTTCCAGATGCAACAACTAATTTAATGAAAGGATTAAGTGGAGTTGATATTGCGAAAATACTGGAGCAATCAAATTCACTAGTAAGTCCCTCGTAAACTTTCTTTGTGTAATGATAAAACCTATTTATTCTCACATGATTTTCATTCTAAGAAAAAATAAATCTGTCCAGGATCCTTTATTTAAAATTCTTAATGTAGAAAATATTTGAGATCTGAAAGTCTTGAGCTTTATCACCAATGAGTAATAAATCATCAACATAAACTGTCACAATGGAGATAGAGCTTCCTATATTTTTGAAAAATAATGAATAATCATTAAGAGATGAGGAAAAATCTTTAAAATTAAGAGCCCCTGCAAGCCTCGCATACCATTGTCTGGAGGCTTGTTCTAAACCATAGAGATATTTCTTGAGTTTACAAACATGGTGCAGATTGGGTGGACACATTCCTAAAGAAAATTTCATGTCAACCTCTTCTTAGAGGTCTCCATGGAGAAAATCATTACTTACATCAAACTGAGAAATAGGCCATTTTTTCTTAATTGCAATAGATAATAGGCATTTGATAGTTGTTATCTTAACTACAGAAAAAAGTTTCATTGTAGTCTATGCCTTCCTTTTGAATGTCACCTATGATAACCAATCTTGATATAACTTTTTCTATACTTCCATGAACCTTTTTCTTAACCTTATATACCCACTTATAAAGTAAAGCTTCCATTCCAGAAAGGAGAGGCGCCATATCCCATGTTTTATTAATGATGAAATCCTGTAATTCAGAATCTAAAGAAGTTTTCCATCCATGATATTGACAGGCTTGAGAATAATGAGAAGGTTCTAAAATTTGTGAAATAGAATTTAGTAAAGCCTGGTTTTGACCTGAAAGAGAAAGAAATGGATATGTAGGTGGTGAGGAAGGAATGACTAGAGAAGTAGTAGTAAGATCAGTGGGAAAAAAATTACTGCAAACAAAGTCATGTAAATGACTGGGTAAAGTGCTTTTGTTTTCTCTACTAGATCTTCTAAGGAGTGGGATGGTAGGAAGAGGTAAAGGTTCTTGAATAGTGGAGGTAGGTGGATTAGTAGTAGTTTAGGGATGAAAAGTGCAAGTAGTATCCATAGTAGAAGATAAAACTAGTAAGGATTGGTGTAATATTGAAGGAGAAGGAAATAACATGGAGTCATCTATAATGTGATCGGAATAAATAAAAGAGATAGGTGGAAAAAAGGTAGATAAAGTGTTATTAGGAAAAGAGGTAAATGAAAAAATATTCTCATGAAAACGAACATCGCTTGATGTGCATACCTTCTTAGAATACAGAATAAGAACTTTGAATCCCTTTTGTCTGGTAGGATGTCCTAAAAAGATACAAGAAGTTGCTCTAGGATCGAATTTGCCTCTAGCATGTGATAATGTAGAACCATAACACAAATGTCCAAAGCTTCTTAAAATAATCATATGAAGGTTTTTGATAAAACAAGAGTTCATAAGGTGTGTTACCTTGCAATACTCTAGATAGAAACCTGTTAATCAAATATGTTGTTGTGAGTATGCACTCTCCCTAATAAGGAATAGGAACTTTGGAATGCAACAACAAGGATCTTGCCATTTCCAGTAAGTGCCTATGTTTTTTTTTCACAATTTCATTTTATTAGGGTATAGCTATGCATGAGGTTTGATGTAGAATCCATTGAGATTGTAAAAAAGAAAAAGGTTTTGCGCTCTTTTCTAATTTCCAGGCATTGTTAGATCTTATCATTTTGACTTTAGCTTTGAACTGTCTTTCTATCATGAATAAGAAAATCTTTAGTACTGAAAAAGTATTTGATTTTGTAGTCAACAAATAGGCTCAAGTCCCTCTAATAAAATCATCCACAATTGTTAGAAAGTATTTATATCCTTTATAAGTAGGAACCTTATATTGACCCAAATGTCTATGTGAAGAAGATAAAAAATTTCTTTACTCCTGATATGACTAATTGGAAATGGTAATCTGGGCTGTCTTGCTAAGGGGCACCCAGTGCAAGGGCAATCAAAATTTGAAGAAAATGAAATAGAACTGATATATTTCATTGCATTGAAAGGCAAATTCCCCAATCTTACATTCCATAACATTACATCATATTGTGATTTAGCCAAAATAGGGACATAAACTGAAGCTAGAACAGAATGAGAATTCATCTCTTAGGAAATGAAACTGTTGAATCTAAAACAAAATGAGTAGTAGATCTCTTAGGGAATGAAATAACTTTCGAAACAATGTTTTTTTGTAGCAAGAGGCTGAGTGTGAGTAGGCTCTAATATGTATTGTCCATCTTTGACTTCACAAAAAACTTGAGGGCTCTTTAGTAAAGGTCCCTACAAAAGACAACTAGTAAAAGTGAACATGAGACTCACTTGAAAGATAGACATATTTTATGGATTAAGAGTAAATTATATCTGAAACATGGGATATAAAGGACATTTGTAAGTATAAAATCAAGCAAAAGATAAATAGTTCCTAATTGAGTAACCTTTACTCTAGATGAATTAGGTAACCTAATCATTAGAGTCTTAGGTAATCAATGAGAAGTGAGAAAGGGTTAGGATCAAAGAACATATGCGCAGAGGCTCCTAAATCAATAATCCATGATTTAAATTTGAATTATCTACCAAATAACAAGAGGGTGAATGTCCAAAATATATACCAATAGTTGAGTCGGCATTCACTTTTGACCTAACCGTATTTCCATTTTGAATATGTTCTAAGAAATGAACAAGCTAAGTGAATTGACTTGGGAAGAGTTGCTGAGAAAAATTTGGATTCTTAGAGGCAGGAAGAATAGATTGATTCCCGTCTGGTTCTTCCATTAAACTTGTAAAGTTAGTTTTTACAGTTCCTTAAAATTTCTTGATTTTTGGTGAACATAAAATCCTCTGGAAAACCTATTATCTTGTAATAATTGTCTATAGTGTGATTAGTCATCTTGCAATAATTACACAATTGTCTGTTTTTCTTTCCTTTGTTAGAAGTGTTTCCTTTTAAATAAGTATTCCCAGCCTTTTGATGAAAGTTAAATCCAGATCCAGATTTAGTTTCCTATTATGTAATGAGTTAATTTTTTGAGATAGAAAATTTTCATGAAGGAAGAACTATGTCTAGGAAACTAAGAAGAGAGATGAGTTTCTCTCTAATTTTTATCATGCATCAAGAGAGAATAAGCATGGTTCACAGAGGGTAATGGATTGCATAAGAATATTGCTTCTGGTCAGTGCATAGGTATAATTTAGTCCCATGAGGAAATAAATGATCTCTCATCTCCTTTGAATCGGATCATCTTCTTTTTTTCCTTCATATGAACACACAGCTGCAAAGCACATTAGAATTTAGCGTGTCCAACTCATCCCATAACCTCTTCATCTTGGTGAATTATCCAACAATATCACTAGATCCCTGTACTAAATCTGATAATTCTTTCTGTAGATGATATAATTTTGTCTCATTAGGCTAGCCACATCTGTGTTTTAGATCTGACCAAAGATCTTTGGCCATTCTGGAATAAAGAACACTAGAAGCAATATCTTTAGAAAGAGAATTTAAAAGATGTTACCATATTGTTGCAGCGACTCCAGAGTTCAAAAATTGAATTATACAGGTATGGAGAAGGACAAGCTTCATATATGAAGCCCAACTTATACTTTTTTAATTTTTCTTCTCTTTTTTAGTTTTCTTTGGTCTATTTTTTATTTTTCTCAGCCTTTATTTTTGTTTAGTCTTTTTCTCCTTTTTTCTCAACCTTTATTTTTTCTCTCAACTTCTATATTTTATTTTTATCTTTCTCTTTTTTATTTTCTTTGATTTTTATTTTTTTAAATATTTTTCTTTATTTTTTTCTTTTTTCATAAATTTTATTATCCTTCTTTTCTTTGATTCCTTCCAAACGATAAGTTAGCCTTACCACATTGTATTTTAATTTATGATATGTTCTTCAAATCTTATCTTAGAGGCAAGACTTAGAATTTTCAAACAACAAGTTACGTTCCAAGGAAAAACAACAAGTTATGTGCCACGGGAAAGAGTCGACACTACCACGTCATGTCTTGATTTATGAAATATTTTACAACTCTTACCTTAGAGGCAAGACTTATCCCAAGAATTTTCAAACAACAAGTTACGTACATTGGGTAAGAGTCAACACTACCACATTGTATTTTTATTTATGAAATAATTATAACTCTTGCCTTAGAGGCAAGACTTAACCCAAGGACCATCAAACAATAAATTATGACCCGTGGGCAAGAGTTGACACTACCACATTGTGTATTGATTTATGAGATGCTCTATAACTCTTCCCTTGAAGGCAATACTTAGTTCAAGGACTTTCAAGCAACAAGTTACGCCCCATAGGCAAGAGTTGACACTACCACATTGTGTTTTGATTTATGATGTTCTATAACTCTTGCCTTAGAGGCAAGACTTAACCCAAGGACTTTCAAACAATAAGTTATATCCCAGGGTAAGAGTTGACACTACCAAATATGTTTTGATTTATGAGATGATCTATAACTCTTACATTAGAGGCAAGACTTAGCCTAAGGGATTTTAAACAAAAAGTTACGACCCATAGGCAAGAGTTGACACTACCACATTGTGTCTTGATTTATGAGATGTTATATAAATCAAGGACTTTTAAAGTAAGAGTTTACACTACCACATTATGTCTATATTTATGAAATGTTCTATAACTCTTGTCTTAGAGGCACGACTTAGTCTAAGAACTTTCAAACAATATGTTACACCCCATGGGCAAGAGTTGACACTGCCACAATGTGTCTTGATTTATGAGATATTCTATAACTCTTACCTTAGAGGCAAGACTTAGCCCACAAGTTACGCCCTATGGGTAAGAGTTGACTCTACAATTATGTCTTAATTTATGAGATGCTCTATTATTTTTGCCTCTAAGACAAAACTTAGCCCAAGAACCTTCTAAAAAATAAGTTACGCCTAATGGTCTAGTGTTGACACTATCACATTGTGTCTTGATTTATGACATATTCTATAGCTCTTGTCTTTGATGCAAGACTTATCCCAAAGGACTTCCAAAAATCAAGTCATGCCCTTAAATTTACTTTGATGCCAAAAAAGAAGAAGATTCCTTTGTGGATTATTCAACTTTCTATTTATTTGCAGAATATAATAGAGGTTGAGAAAAAAGAAAAAAAGAGAAGAAAAAAGATAGAGATAGGGAAAAAATATCGAGGACAAAGAACATAAGAAAAAATAAAGGTTAAAAAAAAGAGAAGAATAAAAAAAAAAAGAAAACTATAAAGATTGAAAAAAAATGAGAAGAAAAAAATAAAAATAAAGTTCGAGAAAAAAGAAATAAATGAGAAATGATAAAAATAAAAAATTAATGGTTGAGGAAATGAATTAAAAAGAAAAAAAAGAAATGAAGAAATAGATAATGTTTTAGAAAAATAAAAAATAAAAAAGTAAAAGAAAATAAAGGTTGGGACAAATGAATTAAAACAAGAAAAAAGAGAAAAGGAAAAACAAAAATCAAGGAAAATAAAAAAGAGAAAAGAAGAAGAAGAAAAAAAAATCGAAATTGAGAGACAAATAACATGAAAAGTGTAAAAACATTTGAAATGTAGAGGGGCGAAAATGTGCTTGTGCTATCTATTTAAAAAAAAAAAGACTATTATATAAAGACTTTTCCTATTACCCACTGTGAAGGTTATACCATGTAAATTCCTCTATAGAATTTTGATTGGCGGAGGCCCAAATTCAAAATTGCTATATTTTGTAATTTATGTTTGATTATGTATTTGTAATTGACCTTTAATTTAATTGATCCAAATAGATCCCCTTCAAGTTGCTATTTTTGTGTTATACTTGTATTTTTCTGAAGCTTAGTCATAGTTTATCACATAGCCTAATACTCTGAGTTAATAAAAAATGAGTGCTTTTTTTTAAAAAAAAATCTTTAAAAATCAAAACACGGCATTTGCGTTGTTTAAGTAATCAGTAATCTATATAGATTAAAGTGATTTTTCTCAAAGCTTAAAAACTTGATTTTGTAAAAAATTTCAAGATTTTTCTTCACTAATCAAATAATTTATGATTTATCTAAATTCGGTATTTCTTTGAAAATTCTCCAAAATATGTTATTTCCAGTAAAGTTGATCTTTTGATTTCAAAATTGCTCTTTCCTTTTCATGGAGGCGTAAATCTTGTTTTTCTCTAAAGTCAAAAAGGCTGACGTGCTTAAATAATTTTTTTTAAAAAAATTTAAGTAGACTATTTTTCATATAAATAGAACAAATGTCATTGTGTAGAATGTTTTGGATGAGGTCAAAAACTTTTAAAGTTAGTCCCTTTTTACAAAGTCAAACAAATTGTTTGGTCAATCATTTATTACGAATGTTCTTGAGTGTCTTAAAAAAATCTTCTTAAGATGTTCAATCCTTACCCATTTTCTCTAATTTTAAAGGTTTGTTTCTAATTTCAAGTCTTTAAAAAAGCTTTAAAAGTTTCTTGATATTTTTTATAAAATCAAGTAGTGATTCTATGTTTTCTTAAATTATTTTGAAGTTTTTCCTTAAATCTTGAAACAATTTTAAAAAGTCAAAAATTATTTTTCCTGCCCCTTATTAAGAAGATGCTTCGAAAAGAGTTATATATGTATGTGTGTGTGTATATATATATATATAATATTACACAATAATCCAAACTAAAATACATGACTAACTTCTTATCTCTAAAGCCTCTAACATGACTGAATACTATCTGTCGATACAAGTCCTCTGACATACCTTAAGAAAGAAAACATAAAGCATCAAAACTGTTGATTAGTCCCTTTGGAAGTACAGAGGGTTCACCAATAGCTAAAAGAGAAGAATATAGCAATAAATGATCACAAGTCTGGGTACTTGATTATTCACCATAAGAAAATACAACACCAAATGACCTAAGTATGTGAAAACACCATATATAATCGAGCTGAGTGAAACATGACATAAATGTATGACTAGTTTCTAGTATATCTATATAGTTGAGATATGGAGTAGAATGTATAGTAAGATCTTGAAATAGATTATGTAACTAAAGCATAAGAGAGATTGAATATCTAAAAAAATCTTGAGGTAGATTATGTAACTAAAGCATAAGAGAGAATGAATATTTGAATCATGTGATAAACTGTATAACTAAAGACTATGAAATTTTTTTATGTAAATCCATAAGCTTTAAAAATCGACAAAAAATCATCTTTCATAAATCATAATTCAAATGATCTTTTCATTTCACAATTTAGCATACTGTTTAGGTTAATTTGACATCACTACCATGGGAGCACACGAAGCCTGATCTTGACCAGATCAACTAGGTCATCTCATACCTTGTTGGGTATGAGACATACATACATGACTTGTGAATCCATAATAAGCTCTTATAAGGATCACATAGTGGAGTCACCCGAACCAATGATAAAATCCTTCAAACTTAACCTACGTTGACAAACATAGTTTTGAGCATTCATTATATAAATTTATGCCTTTACGGTGTTAAGTATCACACCAAAAATATCATGAAATAGCTTTCAACTCGTATATCATAATTTGGAATAATGCCCATGAAAAAGCATGTTTATCTTGGAAGCCCATTAGTTATATTTATGGAGTCTTGTCTCAATACATTCTTTGTAAGTCATACTATAGAGACTTATGCTCAAAATAATAATGCATTGTTTCATGCTAGTGAACCTTGTGCTCAAGATCATAGTTCTTATTTCATGAAAGTGAGTCTTGCAATCAAAATCATAAGAAATTCACTAAATTTAGACTTTCAAGATAAAAATACATTCTTTTCATAAATATTTACATTCACAAAATAAACTTGTAAAATTTTATGAAATAGAGAATATTTTAGAAATCAAACACTTTCATGGAGGGTTCTTGAGATTTTATCAAGAATCAAGGAAATCATAAAGAATTGGTATTCATCATACAAATCATTCTGTTTTCATAGACATTCATAAAATCATGTAGAGAAGCCAAAATATCCATAAACACATAAAAATATCATAAGAAGAGAGTACTTGCATAGAGGATTCATATAATTTCATAAGAAATCATTAAGGATTCAAAACATGAGAGTTTTACTTTAATCCTAGTTAATTCATAGAAGACAAATTTGAGTACATGGAAATAAAGTTCATGAAAAGATCAAGATTAAGGATAGTCTTACATACCTTACTCGCTTCTAGTTAACAGGAGTTATTGGACCTTGAAGAAGAATCTTGAGAGATTGTTCCTTCTTGAGTCTTAGTTGGAGCAAATAAATATCCTTAAAAAAATGGAATGCACGGATTCACTGCCCAAAGTATCACCCTACTCCTCGACCTTTCTAGAAAAGGCAAGTGGCAATGGCCGTCCTTCCTAGACAACTTGTCATGTCTGAATTTTGAGGTCATAGTGGTTCACTACCATGGCCTTGGCCTGGGCGTGCCCTAAACTTTGTTTTGTCATTCTGACTTAATTTTTCTGCTTTTTTTTCTCCATAGATTTTCCACTCTATCTCGAACTATTCTAAATAATTTTTAGGTGACTTAACCCGACTCCAAAACTTCAGCACACATGCGAGATATTTTAAAACATTATTCAAGATACAAAATGTTACACCTATTTACAGATGGATGAACAACATATTTTGTAAAAATCAATTACCTACGAGCTATTTGATAAAATTAGTAAAAAAATTTTTTTTTTGTAAAACTTAGTTACCTACGAGCTATTTAATAAAATTTAGTAGCTAATTTTGGACTTTACAATTATTTTTTAGCAATTGATCTTATGAAATCCAATCAAGATGCAAAAACATCGATGACCGTCACAAAAATTAGTGTGTATCAATTTTTAATAATCATGGACGATGTTGCATGCATAGTAGAAGTCATGATGCTCATTTTGGATATCTATATGTCCTTAATAATTACAATACTCTAGTCATTAGGTATGAATATGAATTTATTTAAAAGAAAAGAGCATGTACCGCGCAAGCAATGAGATTGAGAATACGATAATGAATATAAGTAAGAGCGCATTAAGAGATTTGAGGCATCGAAATATGCAATGATGAAATTCAAATTTGAGGCAACCAATGACTCAGATGATGACACATTTTTCAATTGAAATGAAAGAGATGCTAATTAGCATTGTGACAATTGAATATGAAACTCCCGACCAGAAACCAAGTTTTCGATGGTTACTTGGTCGAGATGGTTGTCAAGAAACAACAACAGTAGTTGCAACTTAAGTGTACTCAATATTTGTTGATTGCTTTAATTTTCAATGAATTTGAATATAGTATACATGCTCTTATGTGTATTTCTATGTGAAATGGTTGTCTCCATTTTTGAAGTTTGAGCTAAGGGCTATGTGCAATGCAAGTTTTTTTTTGGCATTTTGAATCACTTGTAGCAGATAAAATATGATACTTCTAGAATCCGTTTGGTAAAGATTTTGAAAGCATTTTTCATTTATTTTGGCAAATAATTGTTTGGTTATAAAAATTATCTAGCTATTGTGACACTAAGTTTCAAATTCTAAAATCTTCTTGAAATCTGTTTTGATCCAAAAGATATCTATTGGTTTCTTTTCAAATTTTAAAATATAATTGGTACAAGTTTATTTCATTTGATTTGTATATTTTATAGTAAACCCAAGTGTTTTGAGGTGCAACTATATTTCATAAGGTAATTAATAATTTAAAGAAAGACATTAATAACGCAAATAATAAATTTATATTGTGATCTTATTAGTTTGCACAAACAGATTTAATATATTCGATATGCAAATTATTATTATTTTAATCTCATTACATATTTGATAAAAGAAAAAAAATGATTTCCTTCAATTTTTTTGAAATTATTTCATCAAAATAAATTGTAATCGAGGAATAAAGTTCATACCTGTAAAACAACTCCACCAGAAAAGAAGATAATTTTGATACTTGAAAATGAAGATTTATCATTTCAAAAAGAAATTTGGAGAGTATTTCAAGTGAAATAATAATTTCTAATCAAAAAAATTATTTTATTTTCAAATAAAATTAATGTCCAAAAACATGATCACAAATGGAAAAATTTGAAACTTACTCTCATTTCTTCGTAGACTAAAATAACGAAAAGAACCTTACTTCTTCGCTTCTTTTAAATTCTTTCATCCAGATAAATGATTCTATAAAAAGAAGAATTTTGCTATTTGTATAAAAAGCCAGAGAAAATAATTAAATTTTTAAAAACTTTGTAACAACTTTTGGACTGAAAGAAAAATTGAGACAATTTTTTGGACCAAAAGACAAGTTTGTACCTTTTTGAAAGTCCTAATCCCTACCCCCCCTCTCTTTATATATATAATATGTTGTTTTGTTGATCCCTCACATTCTTAATACAACTAAATGTAGTACGGTCGAGATTAGAAAAGTTCACAACAACAAGGAAGAGGATGATAATGATGATGGATTCCATTTCCAGCATGAATTCTCCAGAGAATCAATAAATGATCAAGTTTATAAATTTTTATATTCATTAGATTTTCTTTGTTTGATGATATATTGATTTATATTCATGTGCTTTATATTCGATGACTATTTCTCTCCTATTTTGCTACTTTCTCTAACTGTACGCTTTTCCATCGTTGACTCAGTCGAAGACCCATATCCACCTACTTCTCGTTAGTTTTGTATCTCATTATCGGCGATACATTTTTTTAATCACGAATCGCCATTCCCATCTTGCTTTCCCAAATTTATGGGGTTCCTCATGCGATTTTTACATTTACTAGTATCATCAATCACCTTTGTCTTTGGAGCTGTCGAAACTTGCTCTGTGCTGATCTACTCACACCGTTGGACCTTGCTTCATCATAGGAATGTGCTTCTTTATTTTCTTAGTGAAAAAGCCCAAATTTATCCTAAAAGAAACGATGAACTGTTCATTATCATTGTCGACTACCAGGTGCACTCACTCCCTCTTATTAAGTTATTTTGTTTACATTTTTCTAATGCTGGTGGCTTATACTTCTTGATTTGTTTGTTATTTTTATCTCTGCCTGAGTGTTTCTTTTTCTCTTAATTCTTGTTTGAGTTTTCTGATTATTCTAGACTGCAGAGGCGGACCTACGTGTTGAGGTGGGGGTGCACGTGCACCCGTAAAGTTCAGAAAAAGTTCTATGTATGCACATGTATATACCTGAAGATACTTATATATAACCATAAGTGCACCCTGTTGAACACCAGTGAACTTTGGGTGCCTTGGTTCTAGTTGCGCTTTCCCACAAAGTGACCCAGGTTTGATTTCCAGGGTCACGTTTACCTTTGCAAATCTTTTGTTTTATTATTTTTAGCAATGAAAATGGCAACAAGGATTCGAACCTAGGACCTCCTGCTTACTGAAGGTTCCCTTTTCCATTAGGCTACTACACTTGTTTTTTTTTTTGTGTTAAAGGTTTATTTATTATCCTAAAACACATATTTAGCCTATATATTTATATTTTTGTCATTGCTTAAGCCTCTATTGACCAGTCAGTCCGTCAAAATACTATTCCTCATTTGTCATTGAAAGATTCTTAAGGCTTATTTAAAGATAATGGTGCACCCGCGTTCTTCGAATCCTGGGTTCGCCTCTGCTAGACTATATGCTGATGCAGTGTTAGTTTTTGCCTCTTTGTTAGTTTTTGCCTCTTTGTTCATACTTGGCATATAGTTTAGACAATTGTATCTCTCATTCTGTTGCTTGTTTCAAGTTTCATTGCTGATAGTTCTTGGTACATTTTGATAGTATCCTCCCTATTTCCTCTTTACTTTCTTGTCATATTATCGCTTCTTCTAGCCTAATAGTTCTCACTTGGTATTATATTTCTTGATTTTGTAGTTTGGTAATATTTTTCCACTATTGGGATAATGTATTGTAGCCATTAATTATTATTGAATTGCTTAAAAGTACTGCTATTATGTCATTGAAGCTTTTATAAGTGTCTGTCCTTTGTATCTTGCTTCCATTCCCCGTTTTGTAGTTTTTTTTATTGTATGGGTTAGGTAGTATATCTCTGATTATCTTGCACTTTATTTGGTTGCTTTGGTAGATGATGGTAGACTAAGGTCATGTCTTCGGTCAGGGTTAGGGTTAGAGTTGGGGTTAGGGTTGGAGTCAGGGTTAGGGGTAGGGGAAAAAGGGTTAAGGGGGTTAAGAGAGTATCTAGGTTAAGAGTAGAGTCGAGAAATATAGAGACTTTACAAGGTAAGACTATAGGTCTAGTAAATATTCTAAGGAAGAGGAGGATTAGTATTTCTTGTGTCTAAGAGATCCAATGGATTGGTACTAAGGTGTAATACCCCACATTTTGGACTAGAATGAAAATCCGTCATTCCTATACGTAGATATTTCAAAACCCTCGAATCCTATGTAAATTTAGTGTGTTAATCAATTATGTAGTATGGTAATCTATTTGAGCATGAATTTAGATCATAGAGGTTCCCTAACTCAAGTACAAGTTGAAAGCTTTCCTATCGTTCAAGTCTTAGTGAGCGTCAAAACTTTGTTCAACTTCAATCGGTCATAAATCCTTGTATATATTGAATTAGAGAGATTAATATATATCAAATGAAATCTCTTTGAATTATCTTTCCAACGATACCAATTTCACCCAAATCCGACACCCGAGCAAGAAGTTATGACTTTGCAAAGTGGAGTACGTCACCTAACATAAGGTGTGCGACGCACAACCTAAAGTATGCCATAAGGTGTGCGACGCACAACCTAATGTGTGCGATAAGGTGGGCGATGCACACCCTAATGTATGTGATAAAGTGTGCACCACATATGTTGTAGTCCAGGTGACTTAAACAGTCCGTTTTGGGGGAAAAATGGTTCTTTTCCCACCTCTATATAATGCTTAAACATGGAATTAAGCCCTTATTTTCACCAAAACATATTATTTCTCTCGAAATCCTCTCAAGAACACATTAGGGTTTTCAAATTGGGATTCAAGTTCATGCAAATTTCTTCATCAATCATAAATAATCTTCTATCTAAGGTATGCGTAGTGTTCATCCACGGATCCCTTCCATCTGTGGAGCTCAAGAATCAACTTTTAAATAGTAAATTATGATTTTCATGATGTGTTATGATTATATTCATGTTGATGATTATGGTTTGAGTTTCAAGGTTGTATTTTTATGCGTTTCCATGAAACATGTGACTATGATAGTTGAAACCCATGAATTTTGGATGGAGTAAGATTGCTATATTGATAAGTATACCTATGCCCAAAATTATACATGTAAGGTGTTTGCTAAAATGCCTAGAATGATAAAAATCATGTATTATAACTTAGGGGTGAACTATATGATAAATTCATGCTAGTCTATTATGTTCAAAGAGCTCACTTGTCATTGTTGTGCAATATGTGTTAATGGAATGTACATGATGATTGGGGAATGAATTCATAGTGTGTCAATATGCCTTCCATGCTATGAACAAGATCATGATTTTGAAGTATCATATGAGTTATCCCTAAATTATTACAATATGAACTAAATGTTACATGTTTGCCATTCCCTTATGCTTGAATGGTTTCCATGCCATTGTTATGAATAGTATATGTTGCTGGAATGCCCATGATATTAGAATATGAGATTTATGACTTGATTATAAGCATTCCTATTCATGTTAGATATTATGATGACCATGTACTTTATGAAATCCCTCACTCATGTATTATGGATTGTTATTGATGGTCATGTACTCAAGAAAGTCAAGTTGTGTCAGTTTTCTTCCATCGAGTCTTGGGGGTACTTGTACCTGAAAATTGTAGTTGTGTGCCTAGAGCCATGTCATGTTATCATGATACTCTCAATCAAGCCATGATCTATAGAATTCAGTCAGTCATGTGACTCAGGAAAACTCAGTAATCTTAGTAATCTCAGTAGTCCAGTAATCTCAGTAATATCAGGGCTCAGTAACCTCAGCAACCTCAGTATTCATAGTTAATCTCAGTAACTTCAGTACTCTTAACCTGTCCTTAGAACTCAGAACATTCCGTCAGTCATCGAAATCCAGTAAACTTAGTTTAGCTCCGCTAAACAATAGCACTAGTATCAGTCCAATTAATCAATATCATTTCAGCTAATAAGTTCAGTTCAGTTATTCAGTTCAACTTAGTTATTCAGTTCAGTGTCCTTCATATGGGAGTAGAAGTTAGCACTGAGTTAACCCAAGGATGGGAACTCACCTGCCAGTTCAGGGTGTGATTCTTAGCAGTCATCCTTGTGTTCCTGAATTATGTAGCCAGCGTAGGTTGAGACATCTTAACCTGTCAGATTAGGGTTGATGAGGTGGTTTAACCTGTCAGTTTAGGGTTTCTATCGTTCTCATTTGAGTACCTGCCAAGTAAGGGTCACTCACAGCTGTCCTTACCTATGGCGCGGTATTGACACCCCTCCAGTTGGGGGCAAAGACTGGACCCCAACTTAGCTATATGCGTTATTGGGGAATGTCGGTTAGACAACTACTTCCCACAGTCTCAGTTTCAGTCCCAGTCTCAGTAAAAAAACTCAGATAGTTCTTCAGATTTTTGGACTGTCAGATACAGTCAACTCAAAAATAGAACGGAACTCAGATAGTTCCTTCAGATTTATGGTCTGTCAGATATAGTCACTTATGCTATAATTTATATCAGTTCTTAGAACTCATGTTATCAGTCACATTAGTTATCAAAATTCATGATATCAGTATTCAGCTTCAAGACTGTTAGACACAGTCAACCAGACCAGTTATTTGTAATCAAAACTATCATATACAGTTATTCATGTATCAGTAACATAGTACTATTCCCTCAGTATTTAGTAATAAAGTATCAGATCCTCACTTATTAGTGATTTACATACTCAGTATTCAGTTTCAGGACTGTTAGACACAGTCAATCAGACTAGTTCTTCATAATTCGAACTATCAGAAATAGTCGTTCATCAATTAAGTATCTCAGTATCAGTACACTCATGTTGTCAGTATTCAGACTCAGTAGTCAGTATCTCCACGAGTTCAGTTATAGTTACGTAGCATGTATGTATTCTCACGTTCATATCAGTCAGTATTTTTCATTCATATAACCCTTTGCATTTAGCCTACCTCACTCGTATACTCAGTACATTTAGACGTACTGATGCATTTGCGCTATGGTGCTTTCTCTTATGTTACACCATAGGTTCAGAGGCACGAGCTCCAGATCAGCAGTAACATTCCAGTGTTCAGAGTTGCAGTGAGTCATTCTCATTCAAGGATGATATGATTATTGCTTCATTTACTATTTTAGTTCAATTGCTAGATGGATTAGTTGGGGACATGTCCCATCAACTCCTTATTCAGATAGTTTAGAGGCTTTCCAGACTATAGTATGTTCAGACAGTTATTTCAGATTTGTTTTGGTATTGTTATACCATATTTTTAGTTATGTATTAGTATTGAACCTTATGCCCTTTCAGTTCATGTTTTTGTATTTTTCAGTCTTTTATGCAGTATACAGGTACAGATATCAGTCATGGGTTAGCTTGTGGTCCTTCGGGGTCATGAGCACTGTGTAGCATTCCGATTTAGAAAATTGGGGTGTTACAAACTTGGTATCAGAGCCTAAGGTTCAATAGAGTCCTAGAAAGTTTGAAAGCCGTATCTAGTAGTCTTGTACATGCATGTGTTGTGCACCACACTTATGTCCAGGAGGCTATGAGATGTTTTAGGAACAGTTTCCCTTTTTTCATGTCTCAGATCGTGCTATAGCAAGGTTCACTAAAAAACTCATGTAGATTGGCATCATGCTTCACTCATGTTAATTCCACCTTACTTTTAAGGTAACAGAAATAGTGAAGCTCAAGTCCTAAAGATAGGGCTTTCTTAGACAGTATCCCATTAGTTAAGTTATGTTCCAAAGTTGTACGGATCTCATTCATGATCATGAGAACTCATTCTCGAACCCTGATTTAGATATGCCATCAGATCCCTTCTCAAAATCCTATGATAGCATGTGACCCAGAGTTAGAAGTATGAACCCATGAGTTTAGCAGTAGACAAGTTGGGATACGATATCCAGATTGAATAGATTATGTATTCATGGGGATAGTTGTGCTATAATGAATTAGTAAGCTTGAACAATGTGAGTTAGAAATTTACGTTTATTGACTTGAAATTAAGCTTAAAGGTGTGAATGTGATATTAGTAGTATGTGAGGAAACAGAGGCAGATGATGTGTTTAGTAAGGCGAGCATGTGTTGATCAGAGTGTAAGTATGTGATGATGATTTCAGTGCAGTTCAGAGAATAGTTTAGTGTTCAAAAAATAGTTTAGTGTTCACAGACTTATAATGATGGCTTAAAGCTAAGGGAGAGATGATAGATCAAGTAACCAAGTCAGGCTCTCAGATTCTAGTTGTAGTGCCAGTATGTATAGAAAAGCAGTTAGGGAAGGCGATTCCCGACCCATCCTTATCTCAGCGTAAAGCTTCATACTTCAGTCAGCATAGTGTCTATGCATGCTTCATGTCTCAGATTCCATGAATACAACTTATGTTCACACATATTCCATAGAATCGTGTGCATTTTCAGTTCCCAGGATAGGGAGTTTAGTTCCAGCTCACTCAGTGTTACGAATCATGTTCCACGAACTCAGAAATTCCAAACTCAGGTCATACATCTCATGACTCATGTACACGTATCATGCTCCCCAGTATACTCAGTTTCCATGACTTATGCTACGCCCCCACTGATTAGATAAATTCAGACTATATCATGTATATACTCAGTTTAGACCTTTTTAGTAAATCCATGTTGTTGATATTCTATTTCTCAGGTTTCAATCATGTGTCAAGTTCAGTCAGTATCCATTCATGTTTCAGGTTCTCCTGATTTAACCCTTCATGAGCTGTCTTTATGAGAATAGTGTAGTGTTGAGAAATTACTTAGATAGGAGAGAGTTAATATTTCATGTTAAGAGTATATTATTGCATGCATGTTTTATACGAGGGTGTAGATATGAAGATAGGCTTGAATATCCGGTTAGTATACAAGAAAAGGGTTAGCAAGAGGTAGTACTTAGAAATTGGAAAAAAATTCAGAGTGTGAATGTATATTCAGATGCTTAACTTATGTCCGCCTTTATTATGCGACTATCATAACTCAGTTGCCATCTCAGTTACAGTTTTAGTACTCAACACTCAGTAATTAGTGCTCAGTCTCAGAATTAAGCACTTCAGTATCAGTCAAAACCTCAGTTTTAGTATTCAATTATCGGGACCCAGCATTTAGTTCCAGTATGGATCCCAGTTACAGTCTTAAGTTATAGTGTCAGCTTCAGATCTGTATTCATCTCAAAAATTTAGTTCAGTTTTAGACTTACTTGACCATAGCATACAGTTATCAGCTACTCAGTTATAGGTATTCCAATACCTTAGTCTATGGAATGTTTCCAAATCATGTAATACGCTTGGTCCTGTATTTTCAGATAATATAACTTTCATGAAATCCATGATTAGTTACCTCATGTTACTCAGTCAGTCCCTTCTCATATGCATAATACTTTATGGCCTCAGCCCAGCTACTCATATTAAGTACAATTTAGTCTTGCATACCCAACATTCAGTTACCAGTTACTCAGTTAATCAGATAAGTTAATATGTCTATGCATTCGTGCATCACACTTCAGTTTCATATCTCAGATAATCAGTCATGATTTTGTACCTAGGTGCCTTGTACATCACCTCAACTTTCTCAATATCTCAGCAAGGTCAGTCCAACATCCTTCAAGGGACATAGTGTCCCAAGGGGGAGATACACTATAGCCCCCAAACTTCCTTGATTTAAACATGTCGTTTTCTTTGATGAATCTATGTTGGAGGAAGTGTTACTTGTGAGCTAACCCTCTAGCTTCAAAACTCAACAGTAAGCCATGTACTCAATGGCTCAGTATAGCCACGATACGATGCTCTGTCCATGTCACACATTACAGACTCAGTTCAGTTCATGTATTATATTCCAGGCTCAGTTATGTTCTTATGTTTCTGCTCATGCATATTGAGTAATCAATCTTAGACTCATTGGTATTTTTAGTTCATGGTAGCAGTCTTCTTTGAGATTACTCATTCTCATATTCAAATTTTAGTACAAACTTAGTATTCAGCTCCATGCTCAATTCCCAGTTCAAACTTGGTATCTTTACTATTGCATGATCATGAGCCAATTCAGTCATATATTCACGCATCAGATATGCGTGATCAACTTATCAGTACTCTCCCTCATGTACTTATGAATCAATTACGCATGCATCAGATATGCATGTTCAGTATGATATGTTCATCTTATCAATCATATCAGCCATGAAATCATGATCAGTTATTCATGCTCTATATTCACGTCAGTTTTCTTTTCTCTAGTCTTAGCCAGTCTTATTCAAGGACGAATGTTCCAAAGGGGAAGATATTGTAATACCCCGCATTTTGGACTAGAATGAAAATCCGTCATTCCTATGCGTAGACATTTCAAAATCCTCAAATCCAATGTAAATTTAGTGTGTTAATCAATTATGTAGTGTGGGAATCTATTTGAGCATGAATTTAGATCATAGAGGTTCCCTAACACAAGTACAAATTGAAAGCTTTCCTATCGTTCAAGTTTTAGTGAGCATCAAAACTTGGGTCAACTTCAATTGGTCATAACTCCTTGTATATATTTAATTAGAGGTCTTAATGTATATAAAATGAAATCTCTTTGAATTATCTTTCCAATGATACCAATTTCTCCCAAATCCAACACCCGAGTTAGAAGTTATGACTTTGCAAAGTGGAGTACATCACCTAACGTAAGGTGTGCAACGCACAACCTAAAGTATGCCATAAGGTGTACGATGCACAACCTAATATGTACGATAAGGTGTGCGACGTACACCCTAATGTGTGCGATAAAGTGTGCACCGCACATGTTGTAGTCCAGGTGACTTAAACAGTCCATTTTTTGGGGCAAAATAATTATTTTCCCACCCCATATAATGCCTAAACACGGAATTAAGCCGTTATTTTCACCAAATCATATTCTTTCACTCAAAATCCTCTCAAGAACACATTAGGTTTTCAAATTGGGATTCAAGTTCATGCATGAAATCCCTCACTCATGTATTATGGATTCAAGTTCATGCATGAAATCCCTCACTCATGTATTATAAGCATTCCTATTTATGTTAGATATTATGATAACCATGTACTTCATGAAATCCCTTACTCATGTATTATGGATTGTTATTGATGGTCATGTACTCAAGAAAGTCAAGTTGTGTCAGTTTCCTTCCATCGAGTCTTGGGGGTACTTGTACCTGAAAAATATAGTTGTGTGCCTAGAGCTATGTCATGTTATCACGATACTCTCAGTCAAGCCATGATCTATGGAATTCAGTCAGTCATGTGACTCAGGAAAACTCAGTAATCTCAGTAATCTCAGTAGTCCAGTAATTTCAGTAATCTCAGGGCTCAGTAACCTTAGCAACCTTAGTATTCACAGTTAATCTCAGTAACTTCAGTTCTCTCAACCAGTCCTCAGAACTCAGTATATTCTGTCAGTCATCGAAATCCAGTAAACTTAGTTTAGCTCCTCTAAACAATACCACTAGTATCAGTCCAGTTAATCAGTATCAGTTCAGCTAATAAGTTTAGTTCAGTTATTCAGTTTAGCTTAGTTATTCAATTCAGTGTCCTTCAAATAAGAGTAGAAGTTAGCACCGAGTGAACCCAAGGATGGGAACTCACCTGCCAGTTCAGGGTGTGATTCTTAGCAGTCATCCTTATGTTCCAGAATTATGTAGCCAGTGTAGGTTGAGACATATTAACATGTCAGATTAGGGTTGATGAGGTGTCTTAACCTATTAGTTTAGGGTTCCCACCGATTTTATTTGAATACCTTCCAGATAAGGGACACTCACAGTTGTCCTTACCAGTGGCGCGGTATTGACACCCCTCCAGTTGGGGCAGAGACTGGACCCCAACTTAGATATATATGTTATTGGGGCATGTCGGTTAGACAACTACTTCCCACAGTCTCAGTTTTAGTCCCAGTCTCAGTAAAAGAACTCAAATAGTTCTTCAGATTTTAGGACTATCAGATACAATCAACTCAGAAATAGAATGGAACTCAGATAATTCCTTTAAATTTATGGACTGTCAAATACAGACACTTATGCTATTAGTTATATCAGTTCTCAGAACTCATGTTATCAGTCACATTAGTTATCAAAATTCATGATATCAATATTCAGCTTCAAGACTGTTAGACACAGTCAACCAGACCAGTTTTTTGTAATCAGAACTGTCATATACAGTTATTCATGTATCAGTATCATAGTACTAGTCCCTCAGTATTTAGTAATACAGTATTAGTTTCTCACTTATTAGTGATTTACATACTCAGTATTCAGTATTCAGTTTTAGGACTATTAAACACAGTTAATCAGACCAGTTCTTCATAATTCGAACTATCATAAATAGTCGTTCATCTATTAAGTATCTCAGTATCAGTACACTCATGTTGTCAGTATTCAGACTTAGTAGTCAGTATCTCCATGAGTTAAGTTACAGTTACGTATGCATATATGTATTCTCACATTCATATCAGTCAGTATTGTTCATGCATATAACCCTTTGCATTTAGCCTACCTCACTCGTATACTCAGTACATTCAGACATACTAACACATTTGCGCTATGGTGCTTTATCTTATGTTACACCATAGGTTTAGAGGCACGAGCTCCAGATCAGCAATAGAATTCTAGTGTTCAGACTTTGCAGCGAGTCCTTCTCATTCGAGGATGATATGATTATTTCTTCATTTACTATTTTAGTTTAGTTTCTAGATGGATTTAGTTGGAGACATGTCCCATAAACTCCTTATTCAGATAGTTTAGAGGCTTTCCAGACTATAGTATGTTCAGACAATTATTTCAGATTTGTTTTGGTATTGTTATACCATATTTTCTGTTATGTATTAGTATTGAACCTTATGGTCTTTCAGTTCATGTTTCTGCATTTTTTAGTCTTTTATGCAGTATACAGGTACAGATATTAGTCATGGGTTAGCTTGTGGTCCTTCGAGGTCATGAGCACTGTGTAGCGTTTCGGTTCAGAAAATCGGGGCGTTACATATGGCTAGAGGATGGATGGGTATAAGTATAGTAGGAATCTTAGTAGATTGAAATATTAGGGAGCAATTTGTGGAGGTTAGGTGAGTCAACAATAGGTGGTGTTGATTAAGTTAGTCTTTAGAGCATATACTTTGAACATTGTTAGTGCATACGCATAACAAGGGGGCTTGGACAAGGAGGAGAAGAAGTGGTTTTGGATGAGATGGTGTGAGGTAGGGGTGGGCATGGTATGGTACTTTATGATATTTGAAACTTAGATATGGTAATTTTAATATTCGATTTGTAAAGATACTATACCATTACCATACCATATTAATTCAATATGGTTTAGTTTTTTGAAGCTTGATTTCGATATTTGCAGTACAGTAATTAGTAACTATAGTTTGTTCAACTTTGAAAATATATACTCATATAATAGAGTATTATGACTTCACCTTTCGTCAACAAGAAGGACAATCAACACCCTTTGTCAATCAATTACGTAAAAAAAGATATTACAATCAAGATAGAGTAGCGAAAGTTCCAATGTCTAAACATTTTGTTTTATACAAATACTAAGTTCGATATTTGTGAATATTTTAATAATATATATGAATTACTTATGTAACTGTATACTTTGATATGGTATTTCGTATCCCGGTATGTCATTCATAAGTACCAAATATCGTAACATATAGAAGAATTTAAAATAAATACCACATACCATACCAAATATCATAATACCAAAACCACGGTATCAAAAATTTTAGTTTGGTATGGTAATTGGGTACATACCTTACCATTCCCACCCTTAGTATGAAGTGTTCCAAGAATCGAGAAACTTTTCATTAGGAGTGATTTCAATGGGCATATTAGGTTAGGAGAGATTTCAATGGGTACATTGGGTTATCCCCGAGGGGTTATGATCATGTGCATGAAGGCTTTGGTCATGGGGAAAGGAATGATGGAGGAGCATCACTTTTTGATTTTTTCTAGAGCCTTTGGGTCGATATTAGAAAATACGAGCTTCCCCAAGAAGAAGAACACTTGGTTACCTTTCATAGTTCGACGTACAAGACTCAAATAGACTTTTTTCTCCTTAGGAAGGGGGATAGAGGTATTTGTAAAGACTATAAGATTATACTAATTGACAATCATTTGACCCAATAAAAGCTCTAGTAATGGATTGAAGATCAAGAAGAGTAGTGTGAATGATTGATCAAGGATTAAATGGGGTAGCCTAACTATGAACAATTCCTTGTATATGATGGAGAAATTATTTGTCGTGGTGGCTTGAGAGAGTTGGGGATGCATCTAGTATGTGAGATACGACTGCTAGTTTTATTACAGAGATGACTAGAGAGGTGTTGGGGGTTTCTAAATGCCGATCTAGAAAGCATCAAGGGGACAAGTAGCGGAATGGAGAAGTCAAATGGAAGGTGGACACTAAGAAGGGAGCTTATGAAAAGTTAGTAGAGAGTAAGGATGAGAAGGAGAAATAGATGAACAATGAGAAGTATGAGATAACTAAGAAAGAGGCTAAGTCAATAATGGTTTATATTATAAGGTTTATATATCAAGAAAGGTAATTAGATGGTTGTGATTGAGAGAAACACAAGTAGAGATGTGCGCAATTCAATAGAAAGACTATTAGGACAAATCATAATTTAGAACTATCAGATGACTGACTTTGGTCAAGTAGGAAATCATACTTATATTTTTAACTATTGTCATATGAGCTTATATTTAAGTCACCTTCACGTTAGGACCAGTTCTAGAAATAAAAAACTATTGAGTATCGAAAAGTAGAAATGCTTCTTCTACAGTTGGTTCTTCTACTTTGGCATTACTTTCAACCCCTTGATAAGATTTATTATCACGATCCAATAGGACGTGAGTGGTACCCACCCTATTCTCTGGTAGGAGAACCAATAAATCTATACGCATTTACCGACACTTAGAGAATATGAGTCATACTCAATAAAAGTAAGAACAAGTGTAGTAACAACACATAAGAACAATAGTGTACTGGTAGGTTCATTTGTCCAATCCAAGATGAGAATATAAGCATATAACCAAAATATAGTACAACAAGTTAATCCATGCTCATTCTAATCTACACCTAGCATAACAAGTATCAATTAAGCAGTTTAGAATTACAAGCAATAAGTCAAGTGATTTACCACCAAGTCAAATATGTCAAGCTAAGTCAAAACAAGTCAATACAAGTAAAGCAATAATCAAATATATAAATGTATTCCTTGGTTCACTCATGGGACCGTCAAACTCACCTGAACCTTGTACATTCGTGACATATTATGGGTATCATAACCACCCTCTATCCATAACCTGCAGGGGATAAATTCTATCTATATACTAAAAACCCTAAACATAAGTGCCTTCCAACCTTATTCCACTAATAAGCCAAGAGAATGCTCAAATAACTGGAACATTCCCCATTTAACTATAAGGTTGGTCAAAATTGTACAACAAAAATAAAATTATTACATTGACCTCACCAAACAACATACCGTAGAAAGACATACTAAGAAGTAGTTAGCATGCACATATCGAAAAAATTGTATTAAACTACAATACCATCACCTACCTCGAACCAAGCTTGCAAAACTCCACTAAGCGCTAAAGCCTTGCCCTTCCATGTAATTTCTACTTGATCTCAGTCTAGAAATGCATATAAACACATAATTAGTAAATGTCCTTATGGGAATTATAACTCACAACCAACCCCTAAGGTCAAGTTCATGATCACTCCCTCTCCGTTCTAGGGCTTTTATTTCTTAATTCATCTAAAACTATCAATTTCATGGGTGATTTAGTGAATTAATGACATGAAAATAACAATAATTAACTAAAATCCACTAATTTTATACTCAAATTACTCCCTTGCACCAGAAAACCAAGAAAAATTAGCCCTTAACCCTTCTCGAACTACGTAAACTAGCAATTCTAAGACTAGATTATTGATTTACTAGTTAACAGAGATGAATTCATTATCTTAATAACGAATTATGTTGAAAATAGATGGTTTTCACCACTGTTGAAGACACAAATATTTCTTGGAAAAATAAATTATTTTTGGGGTATGTTGAAATAAATCAAAGACTTATGTTGCTATAGCGACATATGTTGCTATAGAGGCAACACTATAGTGACATTGTCGCTATAGCAACCCTTTGACTGCATGACAGTCAACATAGCATGAATTTACCTGCTTTTAAGCATGTTTCTATAGCTACATGTTGTAATACCTCCCATTTCAAGATCATTGTGCAGCGTACGACTCCTTTCCTTGAGTCGTATACAGAACATATGAGTCGTGTGTTATAGTCGTATCCAAGATAGTATGAAATGGTTGACATTATTTTTTAGGTATGATTTGACCCTTAGAGTTGTAAGATTACTATATGAGTCGTATGAAGTAAAGTTGTGAGTTCATCAGTGTAGGTTCCCTAAGTTTCTGTCTAGCTTACGAGTGGTGGCTACAAGTCATAATGACTTGTTACGAGTTATAAGATATGACCCATATACTGAAAAGTAAATGATCCAAGAATCAAGACTCATATTTTTATAAATTTATAAGTTAATTGGACATATATTAAGTCCTCTAATAGCTCCTAGCTAATGAACAAGTCGAAACATTCCTTAGCAATTAAATTCTTGGGATGTATATAACTATAGTGATATTTAAATAATAATAACTTCTGTTTTACTAAGAATTTATGATATAAACACTCACCAACATATAGATAATTGAATTATCTTTCCAACGATACCAATTTTTCCTTAATTTGATATCAGGGTGAAAAGTTATGGCCAAATTACTAAAGCACTATCAAAGCTGTCAGTGGATACGACTTACTGATATGACTCGTAAGCAGACCATATGAGTCGTTAGGAGGAGTCATACCCACAACAGTAGGGGTCAAAATTTGGGTTCCTGGTGATGACTCTAGGTACGAACCGTACCCAGAACTTATGAGTCGCACCCAAACTCATCGGGATGGCTTCCAGATGATTTCAATAAATTAACAACATATTCTCTCCTCCCATCTTCATGAACATCAAGATTAGGTTTCCTCACCCAAAATTCATCCTTCAAGTCCCAAGATTCAAACATTCTTCACAAGTCAAGAAACTTCAGGTATATGGGGTGTTCATCAATGGGTCCCTTTCACCCATTGAGCCCAAAAACCTATTTGAGTTTAAAAGTATGAATCTTATCCTATTTTATGAAATCATCCATGAAACTTGTGAATTTAATCCATGAACTTCTTAGTAAATCAAATTCAAGCTATGTCAACATGTGTTTCCATGTTATTTAAGTCACTTCATGTTAGAATTACAATTTCACTCGTCTTAGTTTTATTTATTTCATACTAAATCATCAAGTTATGAATTAAACCATGAAAATATGTTGTCCTCTCTAGTTTAACACATTCCCATGATCAAATTCATGTTTCTCACTCATTCATTGAAATGTCTTATGTTTTGGGCCTTTGAACTATGACTTTATATCACTATTTTAAATATTGTTATCGTATTTTTGTAATCATTCTGTACTGGTGGATTCTGAACACCCGATACCTATATGTTTTACATGTGTCTATTTTTAAGTAACAAGTCAGTCAAACCATGATTTTATTATCATATTCAAATTATCATATCTATGATGAGCACTCACAAGTACAACCATGTCATGTTAAATGACTAATAACAACAATGTCATTTAGTTGGGAGTAACACTTCGCACTGAGTGAACGTAGGCGTCTCCCCCGTCAATTAGGCATGAGGTGCTAGTAGCTATCCCTAGGTTCCAGACCTATGGTGCCACCTTAGATTTTGAGGGGTCCCCCATCAGTTAGGCATGACACCCTCGTCCTTCGAGACATCAGCCTTGTGGATCCATATTGTCATTCATGTATTGTTACCCCTGGAAAGGTATCAATACCCATCCAACTGGGGTTATAAGTTGGACCCCAATAGCACATATTGGGGCATACCGGTTATAACTAGCTCCCACAGTCTTAGTTTAGTATTCAGAATAGGTCAAATTAGGTTTGCATGACCAAGCGTATAGATATCAGTTTTTTCGTTATACAGATTTCAATTATTTAGATTATAGATTATTTCAGTACATGTTTATGCTTGGTTTTGCTTTCTTAGTTTTACATGTTTGTGTTTTCATGTTCAGTAACCATACATGATCCTCAGTGCATTTTAATGTTTATTCAGCTTTACATGAGATTTACATACAATATCCATGTTTTACTGCTTCTCAGCTTACAAAATTATTATCAGTTCATGATTTATAAATCTCATTATGACTTATAGTTTTTCACTTATACCCATGTTTTAAATGTATGTTTCGGCAAATAACTTTTATCCTCAATTTTAGAGAATGTTTTAAATATTTCCATGATTTAGTGCATGTCTCCATAAACTCAGTACATTCCAAAGTACTAATCCATATATATGTCTATGTGATACATTATCTCATAATGTACGTACCAGCTGTATCCCACATATCATAATCAAACAGTTCTTAGATTTCAGCCAACAGGTGATAAGTTCTCCTATTTTCGAAACTCCAGTCCATTGCAATTCATGGGTTGTACTTTGATTATTTATATGTATTGATTAGTGGTAGTGGAAGGCATGTCCCAGCTATCTATAGTCAGTATAGTAGAGGCTTTATAGATAGTCAGTCAGAGTCATTACATGTAATTCAAGTTTCTTTCTCTTCAATTTTTATCATGTTGTAAACTTTATCTGTATTACATTAATTCAGACTTTCTCATGATCATGTTTTCGCTCAGTAAAGTTAGTTTTTATACAATTTAAATCAGTTTCTCAAGAAGTATACTAGATCATGGGTTAGCTTGAGATCACTTGTGGTTCTAAGCACCGTGTTATAACTAAGAGGTAGTCTCGGGTCGTTACACATGCATATTTTTATAGCAATATCGATGGGACAGAATGTCCAGATTCCTCCAAAAATCCTTTTGTTCACAACACATATTAAATTCAAGACATTCCAAATAATTCTCTTTATGCTAAGACTGGTTCTGAGAGTTTTACATGCCCAAATTCAAATCTGTAAGATCCTATGTATTCCTTATTATCTTAGCTAACTAGGGATCAAATTAAATACCATCATACTTACCCAAGTTATTTTTGTATTGCCCTAGACTATACCTCTATTTGATTTTGTTTGAAACTAGTCTAGCTTAAAATTTATAACCTTGAATTCAGGAAGAACTTTAACATGAAATTTTAAAATGGAAGACTTATACATAACGACAAATAAGGTTTTTACATCTATTTTATTTGAACCAACATCTTGTATAGTGGAAAGACTGTGGACTTGGAGAATCAATGATTGTTTCAACCTTAAAATGCCTTTAAGATCAGCTGCATTTAAAGAAGAATTATGATATGACCCGATGCTACCCCTAGTTGCAATATGATGCTTAAAATCACAAGTCACACCAAGCTAACCCATGGACTGACAAAACACTAAGAAATATAGATAATCACAGATAAAACAACAATTATGCAGAAATTAAACTTGAATAAAATAACAAATATCTAAAGAAAATCAAACATTAGTCCGAGAACAAAACTAAACAACTAACTATATGTCTGAAAATCCTCTACTAAGATGAGTAGCTGGGACAAGCTCCTAGCTAACTCTAACTGTCTGGAAACTAGGAACGCTAAAGACAAAATGAAATAAAAAGCTAACTCTAGTCCTCGCATGATGAGGAATCACCAAAACTATTGTTGTTGATACGGTAAGAGATTATACTAGGCGCGATTAGGATGTTGAGCATCCAAACCTATATTATAACACAATACAACACAAGGAAAGTATGAGATTATTTCACATCCCGAGACTACCCCTAGTCGTAACACGGTGCTTAGAGCCACAAGTGACCCCAATCTAACCCATGGCCTGGAATGCTCTAGGATACTGAAGAAATAGCAAAATACTAGGCAAAAAATGAACTAAAAAAGAACTATTAGTAAATGGTAATGGAATCAATACTAACAATGTCTGAAATACTCAACAAGCTAAAAATTCTAAACATCTGTCTGTCTGTCTGAAAGCCTCTAATCATTATGAATTGTTGGGACATTTCCCCAACTAACTCCAACTGATAGAAATTAAAAAAAATGCTAAAATAAATAACTGATAACTAGTCCTCGAATGATGAGGACTCACCAATACTTTAGCTGATGGTACATAAATGTAGCAAGTGTGATTCAGTACTAAGCATCAAAACCTAAGTTATAATATAATATAATACATAAAAGTATGTGATCAGTACTTTGAATGTACTAAGTAGGTGAGATGGGATAATTAGCTATTATAAATTGAACATGAATGCATGAAACATGGTAAACTGAATGTAAGACCAAGAATAAACATATACTGGTAAAAATCGAATAACTAATAACTAAATGTTTGGTCAAGCAAATCTAAATTGAACAAAAATTGAAACATGAAATGAGGACTGTGGGAGATAACAATAACCAAAATATCTAGAAGATAGTACATTTCCAAGGTACCAACACTGGTTGACATGGATCTACTAAACTGATGTCCCAAAGGACTAGGGTGTCAGTTTTCAATTGGCGGGTGACCTCTCATAACCTACGGTGGTGCCATAGTTTTTGGACTTAGGGACTTCTACTAAATATCTCAGTCCTGATGGGTAAGCCTCCATCCCTGCATTCACTTAGTACTACGTACTACTCCCAATAAAACGACACCAAAACTGAATTGCTCATTAAAATTTTATTCTGAATATATCAACAATGGATAAATTTGAAGTGTCCAAAGATATGTCAACTGATACATCCATGAAATCCTAGGTGTCGGGCTTTCATAACCCACCAGCTCTGTCTAATGCAACTGAAAATGATAATATTAAAAGCTAATCATAATAGTGACTTTTGTAAATAAAGCCCAAAACTCAATGATTTATCATTAATAAAGAAATTTATGATTACGAGCATGGGAAGATGCAAATCTTATGGGAAAATATTTGTGAGCATGGAAAGATGCAAATCTTATGAGAAAACATATACTTAGGGTTGGACTCAAGAATTAAACTAAAATTCCAAAAAAACTCATAATTGTCATGAGACCCAAAACAAAAAGTGTGAATAAAATATGAGAGTTTGAAGAAACCTTAGTACTCAGTGGGTGGAAGGAACCCATTGATAAAATACCACATACCTAGAGATGGAATCCCTAGAGAAATCCTTGGAATTTGAACTTGAGATTGAGAAATCCTAATTGGGTTTGGAGAAAAGTAATTGCTCCATTTTCTTAGTTTCACTGGTTTTGTGACTTGATGGGGATTTAGGGAAAATTTGGCTTATATTCTACCTTTGAAGAATCCTAAACAACATGTTAGGAGTTAAGAGGGTAGGAAAAGACTAAAAATCCCATCTTAAAATATTGAATAAATTTTGGGAACAGTCGTCACGGCTCAGGTAACGACTCGTTATGTTTGATCACGAGTCATGGCTTGAGTTGTGACCTGAGGATCTAAGTTGTTGGGTCTTTAGTGTTATGATGAAGACTCCTTCCTGACAACTCATTAGGCTTGACAACAATCCATCATGAAGGATCTTTGTCCAAGGGATATTTTTCTCATTTCTTACTGTCGAGATAACAGGTCCACACAATGACTCATTTAGTCTGACAACAAGTTATGTGCTGGACTAGTTACCACTGGGCTGAATTATTTAGTCACTCACTACCATGGTGATGATTCTACACTATGACTCATTGTGTCCGACGATGGGTCATTGCTAGAGTCGGTGCCACTGGCAGTTTGACAGTGCCTTAAAAGATTTTCTACAACTTTTTACTATGATATCAAATTACGGCGAGACTGGTGGTGTTGGAAAGCTGACTAAATGGACTATCTTTTGATATATATATATCCTTAAAACTTGGGGTATTACAATGTATCCCCCTTGGGATTATTCGTCCCTGAATGAAAATGACTAAGCTGAAGGACTAGGGGAAAAAGCAAAAATTTTCACTAAACACTTACGAGCTAAATCACGAGTTGATATCTGAATCTATAAATTATTCATGGACTAAACTAAACTCATGAATGCATGCTATGAAATGAAGGTAGTTGGATAGCCTGAGTAGAATTAATTACTTAATTAGGGGAACTATTACCTCAAGTTAGTGTTGGGTTCGAAGAGAAAAGATGGGGGTACTTGGCCAACATATCTTCCTCTGATTCCTAAGTAGCTCCCTTAACTGACTGATTTCTCCACAAAAACTTTACCAAAGCGACCTCTTTATTCATCAACTTACAAATCTGATGATCAAGGATCTCAACTGGCTTCATACAAGATAATATTTTCCACGCCAACCCTTTCTAAAGGGACTACTAATATTGGATCACCAATGCATTTCTTCAGCAAGGAGACATGGAAGACTGGATGCACTGATGCTAACTCTGTAGGCAATCCAACTCATAGGCTACCTTACCATATCGACTCAAAATCTTGTAAGGACCAACGTAATAGGTACTAATTTTTTCTTTCTTACCAAATCTATTCACCTCTTTCATGGGTGAAATATTCAAGTAAAAAAAATCACCAATATCGAACTTAAGCTCCCTCCTCTTTATATCAACATAAAATTTGTGATGACTTAAAGCAGTCTTCATTCTTTCTCTAATAAACTAAACTTTTTCCATCGTCTCATGCAATAAATTTTGCCCTATCAAAGCAACTTCACTAACCTTAAACCACCCAATAGGATATCTACACCTCCTATCATAAAGAGCTTCAAATGGATCCATCTGAATACTAGAGTAATAACTAATATTATAAGTAAACTCAATCAAAGGCAAATGATCATCCAAAATTCCCTTGAAATCATACACACCCTCAACATGTCTTCTAAGGTCTGAATGGTCCTCTCTGCCTGATCATCTATCTGTGGATGAAAATCTATACTAAGGTATACTTGGGTTCCAAGACCCTTCTAAAAAGTCTTCCAAAATCGAGATGTAAACTAGGTACCTCTATTTGAAATAATGGTTAAGGGACCCCATAAATTTTCACCAACTCTCTAAAATAGAGCTTAACATAGTCTTCGGCTAAATCTGAAGTGTTAACTAGTAGGAAGTGGGCTGACTTAGTCATTCGGTCCACAATAACCCAAATAAAACCATATTGGTGATGAGTACGAGGCAACCCTATAATTAAGTACATATTCACCACTCCCTATTTACAAGTAGGAATACTGAATTCCTAAAGCGTACCACTGGGTCTCAGGTGCTCAACCTTAACCTGCTGGCAATTTGGACACCTAGCCATGAATTTTTCAAGATCTTTTTCCATGCCATCCCACCAATAGACTTCCCACAAATCACTGTATATCTTAATGGCTCCTGGATGAATAAACTATCGAGAACCATGAGCTTTCACTTAAAAGAAGTAAGAGGGGGGGGTGAATTACTCCTTTTTTACTAGACAGTCAACTTTCTTCAATAGACATATGTTTTATACTAGTTGGGTCCTCTAATAGGCCTTACTCCAGTCCTCTTGGGTTTCAAGGGATTCTACTAGTTCTTTGTAAATAATATCAAAGTACAAGATTGAGTCAAGTTTTTTGTCTTTGACTCATAAGCTCTTCTTTTCTTCCATACTTTCATACAATACCTCACCAACTATGTGTTTCTCTCCTATATTTTTAATGAAACAATAAACTTTTGAGAGAATACAATGCTTGATTAAAGTAGAGCAAAGAACTATAGAAGGTTAAGACAAGTACATATCTCTTGCTTTGATCTTCAATGCTTATATAGTAGTGGTTGGGACTGCTACTAGCTGTTGGAAGATAGTTATTCAAGGCAACCCAAAAGTTTTTTCTTCTTAGGAAAAGGAATAATGAATATTCAATTTCCAAGAATAATTAAATACTGAAAAGGAAAAAATTTGCCTAAAGAATGCTAAAGGGATGCGAAAATCTCATGATATATGCACCATAATTAATGCAGTAATCTTCTCTTCTCTTTCTTCCCTTTTGTAGATATTGAGAGATATTTCTTCCTTTTTTTATCAAATTTTGTAGGATTCTTCTTCCTTTTGAGTTTTTTTGACAAAATATTTCCTACAATCAAGCTCATAATCATCCATCAAAACTTAACAATATCAATCTCCCCCTTTTTTATGGATGACAAAAAAATTAAATTACTTCTTTGTCAATTTCATCTTCCCCTAAATGAGTGATCCCCTATATGATTAGAAAAAATATGACATACAACTATTCTCCCCCTTTGACATCAATCAAAAGGGAAGAAAAGTAACAAAACAAACTAAGGTAAAACCAGAAACAAAATATGCAACAAGCAAAATAGAGAGTTCAAAAAATCATTTGGGGTTCAAAAGGGTTCAACAATAATTCCAAGAGATTTTATAAGAGAACAAAATCTTTCTTCATGAAGAGGTTTCGTAAAAATATCAGCTAGTTGAAAATTTGTGCTCACAAAAGATAATTCAATCTTGCCTTTTGAAACATGATCTCTAATAAAGTGATGTTTAGAATCAAGGTGTTTTTCTCTAGAATAATATCTTAGACAAGTATATAGCACTAGAGTTATCACAAATTTTTTTGACAGGTTTAAATATAGATTAAAATCAATGAATTGATAGGACATCCAAAGAATCTGAGCACAGCACAATCTAATGGCTATATATTTAGATTCAGTGGTGGATGGAGAAACCTAGTTTTGTTTCTTGCTATTCCATGACACAAGGGATCATTGCATGAACTAGCAAGTGACACCGGTGCTTTTTCTATCAATCTTATCACCTGTATAATCTGCGTATGAAAAAACTTTTTAAATAATGTCAGTAGATTTAGGATACCATAGACTATAGGAGCTCGTACTAATAAGATATCTAATAATACGTTTCCCAGCATTTGAATGAACTTCTTTAGGAGCAGACTGAAACTTGGCACATTTACATACACTAAAGAAAATGTCAGGTCAATTGGTTGTAAGATATAAGAGTTAGCCAATGATGCCATGATAGTTGGTCTTATCAATAGTTATTCCATATTTACATGACTCCATAATATACATAGAACTCATAGGAGTTTTGGATGTCTTAGCATTGTCCATCCCAAATCATTGAATGAGATCTTTGGCGTACTTACTTTGGGAGATGAAGATTCCCTTAGTACACTGGTGAATTTGGAATCCCAGAAAGAATATTAATTCTCCCATCATGCTCATTTCAAATTCACTTTGCATTAATTCAAAGAATTCTTGCACAAAACATCATTATTACTTAGATAATATCATCAACATAAATTTGAATAATCAAGTTTCGAGATAGGATTCATTTGATAAATAAAATAGTATCAATTTTTCCTCTTGTGAAATCATGGTCAATTAGAAAGTTACTTATTATATCTTACCAAGCTATAGGAGCTTATTTTAGACCATAGAGAGCTTTGGAGAGTTTGAAGACATGATATGGAAAGTTTGGATTTTTAAAATCTGGGGGTTGTTTTAACAAAACTTATTCATCAATAAAGCCATTTAAGAAAGCACTTTTCATATCCATTTGAAATAATTTGAACTCTTTATTAGAAGCATAAGAAAATAAAATTCTAATAATTCTAACCTTTCTACAGGTATGAAGGTCTCATCATAATCGACTCTTTTTTGTTGTGAATAGCATTAATCAACTAGAAGAGCTTTATTTTGCACAACTTTACCTGACTCATCCATTTTGTTTCTGAATACCCATTTGGTTCCAATAATAGAGACATTCTATCGTTTTAGAATAAGGATCTACACATTGTTCCTATCAAACTGCTCAAGCTCTGCTTTCATTGCTTTTATCCAGATGTCATCTTCCAAGGCTTCACTAATTTTCTTTGGTTCAAGTTGAGAAATAAGGGCTATGTTCACATTTCTTCTACTGGAAGCCTTTTTTTACGTTCCTTTCTTTGCATACCCAATGATGAATTTCTTAGGATAGTCAGGCTTGCTTCTCCATTCATTTGGAATTACTTCTTGTTCAATTTGATCATTTGAAGCAGTGGCAGACTAGTTAGTTTTAGTGCAATTTTGATTTGAGGAAGAGTTATCCTTGGTGGAAGGAGTTTTGTTAAATTGTACATGTTCAATCTCATCATCTAGAAGTCTAACATTCTTAACATGGTGATTAGTATCATAAAAAACAACACGGATAGATTGCTCAATGCAAAAAGAACATCTATTGGAAATTTTGTATGATCTACTAGAGTTAGAGTAGCCCATAAGAATATCTTCACCGCTTCTTGGATCAAACTTACCAATGTTGTCCTTGACATTGTTATGAACAAAGCATTTAGAGTCAAAAGCATAGAAGTACCCAATGTTGGGTCTTTTATTATTCCAAAGTTCATATGGAGTTTTCTTTAGAATTGGTCTAATAAGACACCTGCTCAAAACATGACATGTAGTACTGACTGATTCTACCCAAAACTTGTGTGGTAGAGAGTTTTCACATATCATGGTTTGATCTATGTCTTGAAGTGTTCTATTTTTCTGTTCAACCATACCATTTTGTTAGGGGAACCTTGAAGATGAGAAGTTATGAGTGTATCTATGAGTTCCACAAAAGATTTTGAACTCTTTATTTTTGAATTCTCCCCCATGATAATTTCTAATGGCAGTGATGTAGTAGCCTTTGTCTCTTTGAACCTTCTCACAGAAAATTGCAAAATTCTTTAGGGTATCATCTTTGTTAGCAAAAAGGCAAAATACATCACCAGGCCCCTCAACTTGGCATCATCTTCACTTAGAAACCTCAAGTGGACATTGTTCACATTAGACACCTCAAGTAGCGTACGAGTGTGTCATTTTGGCACCTTTTGCACAATCCACTAAAAATATATGGTATGCATATATGACACGTGCTATGACATGTAAAATGACCAATATGCATATAATTTTTAAATAATTAATTTAAAATAAAAAATCACCCCCTCAAAAAACCCCCGCCAGTCTTCTTCTCCAAATATCCCGCCCTTCGGCCCCCACCCCCACCCCAACCCCTAGTCATCTTCTTCAAACACCCCCCCCCCTTCTAAAAATATGCTCCTTCTAAGAAAACCCCCACCATTCGTCTTCTACAAACTCCACGCCCTCTTTCTCCTCCCCAACCCCTAATCACCAAATCATTTTATTCAAACACCCCCACTTCTGCAAATACCACAGGCACCCTCCCTCCACCCCCTACAAATTGTCTTTTCCAAATACCCCCACCCCCACTCTGAATGATTAAATTTTTCTCCAATTTAATAAAATTAAGAAGAAGAAATTTTGAGCAAGGCCCAACAATTTTATGGCGCTGCGTTTTTTCTTTAACACCACATTTTTATCATTTTTAGATATTTTACGTTTCTTCTTTCTTGTATTTCTTTCAATGTCGTCTTCAGCAATGGGAACGAAAAACAAGATATTGAACATATTCAATGGGAACAAACATATTCAGCACATTCAATGGGAGCTAAAAAATAAAATGATGCAACAGTGATAATGAAAAGAAAAAAATTTCATCCATCCCAGCAACAAGTTTTGTCTATTTTTGACTTCTTTTTATCCAATTGAACCCCTTTTTGGAGAAAACATGTCCATTTTTTTATCTTGAAAAGAAAAGAAATGATTTAAAAAATGTGGCGCTTATTCACGAACCTCTAAATGTGTATCCAATTTTTAAATCTCCCCCAATAATTTTTACCATTAAATAAGCTTAAGATTGAAAAAATGGTGGATAAAAATAAGGAAGAAGGTATAAATTAATGGAGAGGAGTTAATATATTATTTTTGGGCCAACATGGATTCCACATCAGTTGAAATATAGCTTTCACATGCCTTCAAGTAGTTGTAATACATGCACCATGCCAACTCGGCAAAAGGTGCCAAAATGACACACTTATACGATACTTTAGGTGGCTAAAGTAAACAACATCTACTTGAGGTGCCAAAGTAAAAGATGGTGCCAAATTGAGGGGCCTGGTGATGTATTCCGCCTAGACAAAAACATAACCCAAGTAAAACGAGAATAATCATTAATAATTACAAAAGCATACCTTTTTCCACCAATGTTGGCAGTTCTAGTTGGACCAAATAAGTCCATATGAATTAGATGCAAGGATTTAGTAGTTGACACAATATCTTTAACAAAAAAAAGAATTTATAGTTTGCTTACCAAGCTAGAACACATAAAAGATATGGGTCTTTATGAAATCAAGGTTTGGAAATCCAGTCACAAGATCATGCTAATTTTTCAATGTGTCTCATGCTTGTGTGACCAAGTTTTATGCGCCAAATCCATGGCTCATCAGAGATAGATACAATACATATTTATGCTTCTGTCCTTTTGATGGAGTCTAGAACATAAATATTTCTGTGTCTGTTTCAAGCAAGGACTTGCCTTCCATGTTGTTCAGTTATGTATCTATCCTTTTTAAATCTTACCTCCAATCTAGCATCACACAACTGCCTGATGCTTAGAACATTGAACTTCAAATTGCTGACCAAATAAACATTAGTAATATCATAGGAATTATTAAAAGAGATGGTACCAATACATATTACCTTGCCTTTGGAGTTATCTACAAAACTAATATCACCTTCATCAAAATCAGTTATAGTTTCAAAAAAAAAATTTCTTCCAGTCATGTGATTTGAACATCCACTATTGAGATACCACTTTTCTTTAGGTTTTGAGTAGAGTTCCTGCAAAATAGATGTATTACTTATTTCTAGGTACCTAAGCATTCTTGGGCCCCTTAGGATTAGCCTTTGGATTTGTTGACTCAGTTTTGTATCTTTAAATCCATTTACCAGGATTCTAGAGTGAAATCTGTAGTTATAATTTTTATGACCAGGTTTTCCACAATGATAACAAGAAGTATAGTATTGATCAATGATTGTATAGTAAGTATTATAACTGTGATTATATCTCCAGTCGACTGACTTGAGTTAGTTGACCTTTGAGCTCTATCATAGCTATAGTACCTTTTATGATAGGTAGTTGGACTATGATTTTGCCCTTTGGTTAACTTATTCAAATTAGTTGACCGTTGAGATCCTTCACAGCTATAATATTTATCACTATCAGTTGACTTAGTTGATTTAGTCAACTGATTATACCTGACAATACTATGGCTAGGAGATTTTTCAAAATTGTTAATCTTGTTTCTCAAGTCATCAAGTTCTTATAGGTAATCCTTTTCATTTTCACAAACGTCAAGTTTAAGTTCCCATTTTCTTCTTTCTCTTAAAAGAGCTCTTTTTTCTTCATGGGATTTATTTAAATCAACTATGGCAAGGTTCAGTAAATTTTGAAGTTTTGAACATTCATTACATGAGTTAGTTCTTACCTGGTTGGATTCTTCAATTGCCATGAAGAACAATCTCCAATGTTGTCATTTTCTTGGTCTGATTGTTCCTCATCACCCCAACAGCTGAATGCCTTTTGATTTCCCTTAGAAGATCCCCTTTTTGCCTCTGGATAATCATAAGCAATTTGACCATACCTACCATAATTATAACAGTTACCTTAATTCCTGTTCTAATTAGCATGTTGTTTTCCCTATATGTAATTTTGTTTTCCCCTCCTTTGATTTCTAGATCATTTTTAATTTTCAACAACTGTTCTTGTGATGAAAGCAAGTTCATCTTCATCTAGGGTATCATCTTCTTCCTTATTTTCCTTGAAGGCCACAATTTTCTTTTTTTTTTCTCTTTCTGATGGTCCTTTATATTTTAAGTGAGCCTTTTCAAAGCCAATAAGATCTTCTCTAACTTTATCATAGGTCATGTTATTCAAATTCATGCATTCAAGGGCCATAAACTTAGAGAAACACTTAGGAGGTATACTTATGAGAATCCTTATCATTTAATCAACCACAAGATAGGTTTTTCCTGCAGCCTTGATTTCCCCAACAATTTTGTCAAACCTGGAAAATGTTTCTTCAATGAATTCTCCATCCTTCATCTTGAAAAGTTCATAATCATAGATGAATAATCTGACAAGAGTTTGTTTGACCTTCTTATTTCCCTCATGTGTTTCTTCCAATTTGTTCCATATTTCCTTGTCATTATCAAAACATGAGATATTCTCATATTCCTTACCACTGATTGCATTATACAAGACATTTTTTGCTTTAGAGTTGATCTGAATAATTTCCATTTGCTTATATGTGTAATACTCCAAGGATGGAGTGCTCTCAATAGATCGATCACCATTTTTTGGTGTCTTTCCATTTTTTTTTGCTAGAGACAAGTAGAAGATCACCAAGTTTGATAACTCTCCAAACTTTGACATCATATGATTTGATGAAAGTCTTTATTCTTATTTTCCAATGATAAAAGTGTTTCCCATTGAAATAATGAGGTCTAGTTTGAGATGTCCCTTCAAAAAATAATGCTCCAGCAACAGTTTGAGCCATGATATTTTCTCACTTACTGTTAGGAAAAAACTTATGTGTCCTCGCTCTGATACTAATTTAAAACAGTAAGAGAGGGCTAAATTACTCTTTTTTTGACCAGATAGTCGACTTTCTTTAACAAACAGTCGACTATTGATTGAAGTAATAAAAGATTCAAAAATTAAGCTTCTAAAAATAAATAACACTAGATGTTTTATACTGTTTAGGACCTATTATAGGTCTTACTCCAGTCCCCTTAGGTTGCAAGGATTCTACTAGTTCTTCGTAAATAATGTCAAAGTACAAGATTGAGTCAAGATTTTTGGCTTTGACTCATATGCTCTTATTTTCTTCCATACTTTGATATAATTCCTCACCAACTATGTGTTTCTATCATCTCTTTTTGATGAGCAGTAAACCTTTAAGAGAATACAATGCTTCAGTAAAGTAGCAATGAACTAGAGAAAGTTAAGACAGGTGTATATCTCTTTCTTTGATCTTTCAATGCTTATATAGTAGTAGTTGAGACTACTACTAGTCGTTGGAAGATAGTTATTTAAGGAAACGCAAAAGATTTTTCCTCTTAGGAAAAGGAATAATGAATATTCAATTTCCAAGAATTATTAAATACTAAAGCAGAAAAAAATCCTAGAGAATACTAAAGGGATGCAAAAATCCTATGATTTATGTGCCATAATTAATGCAGTAATCTTCTTTTTTCTTCCTTCCCTTTAATAGATATTGAGAGATGTTTCTTTCTTTTTGATGAAATCTTGTAAGATGCTTCTTCCTTTTGAGTTTTTTTTTACAAAGGATTTTCTGCAATCAATCTCATGATCATTCATCAAAACTTAACAATATCACCGCTAACATCTGTTATCTCAAACCACCAACATCTAGAACACATAATCTGCCCTGAAGCGAAGAATACCATCTCTCTATTGGGAGAAAACCTCAACCTTCTAATTCTGAATTTTCCCTTTCAGCTTAAGCAAAATAGGATCACTATCTTGCTTTTTCTTCACCTAGAGAACCAATGAAGATTTCTAACCATTCTGAATCAAGACATTACCTTTGGTTGAATCAACCAACCAAACTCCTAACCTAGCAAGATGATGAACCTCACAAACTAACTCTTTCTTTTTATCCTCCACATGAGCAATACTTCCCGTATACAATCTACTAAGGGATTTAGCCACAATATTGGCCTTACCTTGGTGGTACAAGATACTCATTTCATAATCCTTCAACAACTCTAGCCACCTTCTTTGATGAAGATTTAGATCTTTCTGACTAAACACATATTGAAGACTCTTGTGATCAGTGAACACATCAACATGAACCCCATAAAAATAATGCCTCCAGATCTAAAAGGCAAAAACAACTGATGCCAATTCAAGATCATGAGTCGAGTAGTTCTTCTCATGAGGTTTAAGTTATCTAGAGGCATTTGCAATAACCTTGCCTCACTTCATCAATAAACAACCAAGACTAACTCAAGAAGCATAAAAGTAAACCACAAAACCATTTGAACCCTTTGATAGAGTCAAAACTAGAGTTGAGGTGAGTCGAGTATTTAATTTCTAAAAACTCTTCTTGCAAGAGTCGGACCACTAGAATTTTATTTTCTTAAGAGTCATCCTGGACATAGGAGAAGCAATAGAGAAAAATCCTTTAACAAACCATCGGTAGTAACCGACTAAAACTAAGAAAACCTTAATATTTGATGGATAGATGAGTCTAGGCCAATTCCTCACTACTTTGGTCTTTTGAGGGTCAACTCGAATTCTTTCACTAAAAAGTAATATGATCAAGTAAGGCTACTTATTTCAACCAGAATTCACACTTGCTTAATATAGTGAATAGTTGGTGATCCTTAAGAGTCTGCAAGACAATCCTCAAGTAGTCTGCATGTTCACCCTCACTCTGAGAATAAACGAGGATGTCATCTATGAAGACTATAACGAATAGGTCCAAGTACTACTTGAACACCCTGTTCACCAAGTGTAAAGGCTATATAAGAATTCATAATTCCAAAAGATATAACTAAAAATTTAAGGTGACCATACAAAGTTTTAAAAGCCGCCTTCAGAATGTCACGATCTCTGACTCTGAGTTGATGATAGTCGGATTTGAGGTCTATCTTAGAAAAACAATTTACATCCCGAAGTTGGTTGAATAAGTCATCAATCTTAGGGATGGTATACTTATTTTTATTATGACTTTATTTAACTGATGGTAGTCGATGCACATTCTGAGATAACCATCTTTATTTCACATGAAAAGAACAGGAGCACCCCACGAAGAGACACTAGGCCTGCTAAACCCCATGTCTAAGAGATCTCTCAATTTCTTCTTCAATTTCTTAATGTCAGATAGATCCATTCTATAAGGTGGAATTGAGATAGGTTGGGTATTTGGAAGGAGATCTATTCTGAAGTTAATTTTTTACTCAGGACAAACTCTAAGCAGATCATCAAGAAATACTTTTGTAAATTCATTCACTACTGGAACTAATTCAAGACTTATGAATCCTTGACTCGAACGTGGTGATAAATGCACCCTTGGATATTATTTTCTTCACCTTGAGGAAAAAGACTAACCAACCTATAGGTACTGAGGTACTATCCTTCCACTATAAGACTGGTTCATTTGGGAACTAAAACTGGACTATTCTATTTCTACAATCAACTGAGGCATAGCAAGAGTGGAGCCAATACATGCCAAGAATGACATCAAAATCAGTCATGTCTAACTCTACAAAATCAACTGAAGTGACTTTCTGAGGTACTGTAATTGGGAAATTTATGTATACCCATCTGGCTATGATTGAACTACGAACTGGAGTAGAAATTGAAAAGGCTTCTGCAAGGATTTTGGCACTGACACCAAAATCTACTACTATATTGGGAGTCACAAAGGAAAGCGTGTCTCCGCGATCTAAAAATATATAAACATGAATCTGAAAAACTTGCAACATACCAGTGACCACATCAGGAGAACCTTTCTGATCCTATTTAGTCTGATGGGTATAGAACCTACCCTAACGTTGTCCACCCGTTTCACTATAATTGGCACCCTGCTGAGTCAGGCAACCTACTAGAACTACTGAAGAGTTAGACTGACTTTGCTGACGAACATCTTTACCCATCTGCACAGTCACTGAGAAATATCTCACTCGGTGTCCTAACTTGCCACACCCAAAATAAGCATCACTGCTAGCCATTTACTCACCTTTGTGGTTTCTACCACATCTCTTACAAACCGAGTTGGTGCAAACATTATTCACACTACGTTGCGACTTAAAGCCTGGCACTCTATCTCGAGTATACTGCTTGAACTTAGGAACTGGAGAAATAGCAGAAGATGGTATTGGGGATGAAGCTTTCTGATAGAACTAAGAACAATTCCCTCCATCTGATCTCTGTTGAGAAATTGAAGTTACTAGTTCTGGCCCTCTTATTCTTTTTTTTTTCTTCTCTTTGATCTTTTTCTCCTTAATATGTTGAGCATGGACCATCAATATGGAAATGTAAATCTTCTTAACCAACATGGTCATCCTATACTCCTTGACCATATCCTTAGAAACACCAGAAAAAAACTTACTCATTCAGGCCCTAGAATCAACTACCATAGTCGGAGCATACCTTGCCAACTAAGTAAACTTGAGTGAATACTCCTTCAAACTCATATTTCCCTGCTTCAAGTTGATGAACTCCTGTATTTTAGCTTCCCTTAACTCAAGCAATGAGAACCAGTCCAAAAATGCAGCAACAAACTCATCCCACTCGACTGACCCTACATCCGCATCTCTATCCTTCTTTCACTACTTAAACCAAGTGTAAGCCACTCATTGCAATTGTTAAGAAGCTAAGTTAGAACTCTAAATAGAAGTAACACCCATGATATCAGTCACCTTCTGAACACTTTCCAAAAGTTCATATGGGTTTTCTTCAAGCTTAGACCCAAAGAACACCAGAGATTCATCCGAGTGAAGTCCCAAATTCTAGTTGTTATTGTATTCGCTGTTGGGTTGGCTGGGGAAACAACCTGTTGGTTATTATAAGCAGTCTTAGATTTGGATAATGTCGTGAAAGTAACCCAAACTCATCATGAGAGACCATCTCATTCAGAGGGTCTTCGGGTACTAGTGGTAGTATTTGCTGATTTTTATTTCTCCTTCGGTTAGTTCTCTTAGGAGGAAATTTGCATAAGCTAGTAGAGGATGAGTTAGAAAAAGAATTTTAATAAATTTCATACTTTATCACACAACATAAATCAAGAAAGAAGTGAAATTTTCCTAAAATATTTTGTATCCTCTCACTTATAAGTGTGGTGCACTTCACACTCAAACTCTACTTAATGGGCTTTCAAACACCCTAGAACACTTTAAACCTGGATCAATTACCAAGTTTTTCATGACCTGAGACTACCCCTTAGTCGTAACACAGTTCTTAAAGCCACAAGTGATCCCAAGCTAACCCACGGTCTGGCATGCACTAGGATACTGAAGAAATAACAAAATATTAGGTGAAAGCTAAACTGAAAATAAAAGGTTAGTAAATCATAATGGAATTAATACTAACACCATCTGACTCAACAAGCTAAAAACTCTAAACATCTATTTGTCTTTTGGAAAGCCTCTAATCATTATGAGTTGTTGGAACATGCCCCCAACTAAATCCTACTAATTAAAATAAAAAGAAGAATACTAAAATAAATAACTGATAATTGATTATCAAATGATGAGGACTCACCAATACTACAGTGGATAGTACGGAAATATACTAAGTGTGATATGATTACTGAGCGTTCGAACCTATATTATAAGACAATATAACACAAAAAAGTATGTGATCAGTACTTTGAATGTATTGAGTATGTGAGATAGGATAACTAGCTAGTATAAACTAAACATGAATGCATGAAACATGGTAAACTGAATGCAAAACCAAGTATAAGCATGTACTGAATAAAATTGAATAACTAAATAATTGGTCAAGCAAATCTGAACTAAACATAAACTAAAACATGAAATAAGGACTGTAGGAGCTATTAATAACGGACATACCCCAATCTGAGCAAATTGAGGTATAATCTATAACCTCAGTTGGAGGGGTGCTAGTACTTTGCCAAGGGTACCAAACTGGCCGGCGTGGATCCACTAAAATGATGTCCCAAAGGACAAGGGTATTAGTTCTTAGCTGGCGGGTGACCCCTTATTACCTTTGGTGGCTCCGTAGTTGTGGAACTTAGGGACTTTTACTAAAGGTCTCAGTCCTTAACTAATGGGTGAGCCTTCATCCCTGCTTTCAATCGGTGCTAAGTACTACTCCTAACTGAACAATACGAAAACTGAATTGCTCATCAAAATTTCATTCTAAAAATATCAACAGTGGATAAAACTGAAGTGCCCAAAGATATGTCAACTGATAAATGTATGAAATCTTAGGTATCGAGTGTTCATAACCCATCAACTCTATCTAATACAACTGAACATGATAATATTAAAAGCTAATCATAATAGGAAATTTCATAAATAAAGTCAAAAACTCAATGATTAATTAATAATAAAGAAATTCATGATTGTGAGCATGGAAAGATGCAAATCTTATAGGAAAACATGTACTCGGGGTTGAACTCACAAATTAACTAAAATTCCACAAAAACTCATAATTGTCATGGGACCCTAAACAAAAGGGTGAATTAAATTGAGAGTTTGAAGAAAACCTTGGGACTCAATGGGTGGAAGGAACCCATTGATGAAATCCCACATACTTTGATATGGAAGCCTTGGAGAAATCCTTGGAATTTGAACTTAATATTTAGAAACCCTAATCTTGTCTTTGGAGAAGATTGATCGCTCTTTTTTCTTGGTTTCAATGGTTTTGTGACTTGATGGGGATTTGGGGAAAATTAGGCTTACATTCCATCCTTGGAAAAGACTAAGCAACATGGGTTAGGAGTTAAGAGGGTGGTAAAAGATCAAAAACCCCTTCTTAAAATATTCAGGAAATTTTTGGAAGTCACAGCTTGGGTTATGACTCGTTATGTCTTATCACGAGTCGTGGCCCAAGTCATGACCTGAGGACCTAAGTTGTTAAGTCCTTACTTTTATGACAATGACTCACTCCTAATGACTCATTAGGCCTGATAACGAGCAGTCATGATGAGTCATGTCCAAGGGATATTTTCTTTGTTCCTTACTGTCGAGATAATGGGTCCACACAACGACTCCTTTAGTCTGACAACAAGTCATATTCTGGACTCATTACCACTAGGATGAATTCTTTAGTCACTTACTATCGTGGCAATAATTCTACACTACAACTCTTTGTGTCTTACAATAGGTTATTGCCAGAGTCATTGCCACTGGCAATTTAACAGTGCCTCATAAGATTTCCCACAACTTTTTACTATGATATTAGCTTAAGGCTAGACCGGTGGCATGGGAAAGCTAATTAAATAGCCTATATTTTGATGGGTCAAGAGCTTAAAAATTTGTGGTATTATAAATTAGTTCTTTGAATATACTGAGTATGCGATATAGGAAAAAAGTAATATAAGTTAAGCATAGAACGGTAACATGATAACTAGTGCAAGACCATGTAATGATAAGATTTTGTAAAAATGAAATAATTAAGTGAATGTAAGGTCATGAAAGAATCTAAAATCCTAACTATAAACTGTGGACTCTGGGAGTTATTGATAATTGACATACCCCAATTTGAGCTAACTGGGGTCCAACCTGTAACCCCAACTGTTAGGGTCTTTAGATTCATGCAAAGAATACGAACACTGACTAGTGTGGATCCACTAAACTGATGTCCAAAATAAATAAGGTGTCAAGTCTGATCTAAGAGTGAAACTTTAGAACCTATGGTGGTGTCGTAGCTCTCAGACTTAGGGACTTCTTTTAAAGGTCTCAGCCTATCTATCATATGAGCCTTTATCCTTGCATTCGCTCGGTTCTAAGTACTACTCCCAATTAAATGACATAGATAACTGCAATTCCCATTGATAGTAATGATGAGATAAATAAAATAAAGGTACTCTATCAAAGCATTCAAATCATGCAAACTAGATAATATAGCATCTAATAGTATATGCATGAAACCCTAGGTCATCGGGTGTTCATAACGCACCATCTCTGAAGAATGCAACTACTGTGTCAAATTTGTAAATTGATTGAATTAATAGAATTAAATGACTAAGATCTAACAATCATGGATTTCAAAATGTAACTAGGGTTTAGGATCACAGTTAAATAATAACACTAGAATTCATGCTAAATAAGAATTTTCACTTAATGACACCAAAGACTGATATATCAATGAATCTACCAAAACCCATAATCTTGAGTTGTGAAAAGAAATTATATTAGAGAGTTGGATTAACCTTGGGATTCAATGGGTGAAAGGTAAACCATTGATGAAATCCCACATACTTAGAAGTGAGACACCTAAAGAATTTCTTTGAGTTGGATGCCTTCCCTAACTTGCCTTGGGAAAAGAGAATCACTTTTTTTCTCTTTTGAAGATAAGTATCGGATAAAATTCTACGTAATGAGGGCTTAGGGTCTTATTAAACCAAATAATGACCCTTGGAATTCCCAAAACAACGTAGCTTTGATATTAAAAGAGTGGAAAAAGACTGATATGCCCCTTAAAATTTCAACTGGAAATTGCAGAAAGGTATTTACGGGACCTTTCCATGATCCTGGGAACAACCTATGATCGCAGGTTGCACTCATGGTTGGAAGCTGGATGAGAACTCTCTAAGAATAATCAGAGGAGCTTTGGTACGATCGTGGGAACTACCTACAGTTGTATCTTGGTTCGTATGTTTTTCAGTTTTATCAAGGGAATCTATGGGACTCACGATCATGCCTGGGGATTATAGTTTCAAATGAGGGTACACTTTGTAAAATTTTAGAAGTTGGGGTTATCTCAATTAGACAAGACCATTGTTCAGTCATACAATGTAACCACGGTTGTGGTTGGTCTCGTAGTATCTCATTGTGTAGTAGTGCTTTACTATAAAGGCCATAACTTTCTACTCTGATATTGGATTAATGGGAAACTAGATAAATTGAAAAGGTAATTCAAATACCTATCACTTATTGGGTTTAGTAATTAAAGATGCATCTAAATCTGGAGGTTATACTCATTTAAAATTGATCACTTCTTTAGGAATTAATCAGTAAGGGATGTTTTAGCTTGGTTAAAGTCTAGCAGCGGGTTCTTGTGGCCTTGGTACATGAACAAATCCCATCTCATAATGCTAAAACTTTATAATTTACCCTACATGTACTTGAAGCATGGTTTTAGTCTAGGCTTGGGTTTGTCGGGGCATTATAAGATCTCACCCTTGGGGTCATTCATCCCTGAATAGAAAGTGACTAAGATAGAGAGTTAGGGGCAAAGAGTTGCAATTCCCATATTTTCTTCACCACTTCTCATGATATTATTAGAACCCTTCTACATTATTTGTACCTAAAATTCCTACACTGAGTTTCTAAGAGCTAAGAATTGACATGGCACCAGATCTGTAACTGGATCATGGGATGATTTGGACTCATTTTCTCATGCTACGGCATAGGAATAGCTAGGTGACATAAAATAAAAATAATTAATTAATTAAGGGAAACTATTACCTCAAGTTGGAATTGAGTTCGATGGGAAAAAATAAGGGTACTTGGTCATCATGTTTTCCTCTGTTTACCAAGTAGCTCCCTCAACTAACTGATTTTGTCGAAGAACATTTACCAATGCAACCTCCTTATTTCTTAACCTATGAATCTGATGGTCGAGTAATTCAATAGAAAACTCTTCATAAGAGAGACTATATTTCATCCCAACCCTTTCTAAGGGAACAATCGATGTGGGATCACCAATGCACTTCTTTATTAAGGAAACATGAAAGATTGGATGCACTGCTGCTAAATTCATTGGAAAATCTAACTCATAGGCCACTTTTCCAAAATAATATATAATATTATTAGGACCAATAAAGTGGGGTACAAGCTTTCCATACTTCCTGAACCTTTTCATCCTTTCATAGGTGAAACTTTTATGTAGACTAAATCACTAATGACAAACTTGATCTCCCTCATCCTCATATCTATATCGGACTTTTGTCGACTCTGAGCCAGTCTCAACCTCTCTATAATTTGTTAAGATTTCTCTATAGCCTCATGGACTGGGTATGGTCCTATCAATACAATTTCACCAACTTTAAGCCAACCAATAAGAGATCTATACCTCCTTCCATAAAGTGCCTCAAATGGGGCTATCTAAATAGTAAACTGATAACTATTATTACACATAAACTTGATCAAATGTATATGATTACCCCAAATTCCCCCAACTACCTTTAAGATCAATATACATCCTCTCAACATGTCCTTTAAGGGCCGAATGGTCCTTCATGCCTGACCATCTGTCTATGGGTGAAATGTTGTACTGAGATAAACTTGGGTACCAAGACCCTTCTAAAAAGCCTTCCAAAACTAAGAGGTAAAATGAGTACCTCTATCTAAAATAATAGTCAATGGGACTCCATGCATGCTCACCAACTCATTTAGGTAGAGTTTGATATAGTCCTCGACTGAATCCAAAGTGTTAATTGTAGAAAATAGGCCGACTTAGTCATTTTATTTACTATGACTCAAATAGAATCATGTTGTTGATGATTATGAGGCAACCTTGTAACAAACTCTATGTTTACTAACTCCCACTTCAAAGTAGGAATACTAATTTCCTAAAGCATGCCACTAAGTATCTGGTGCTCAACATTAACCTGATGGCAATTTGGGCACTTGTCTATAAATTATGTGATATCCTTATTTATACCATTTCACAAATAAACTTCCCGTAGATCACATTACATCTTAGTGGCTCTTAGGTGAATAGAATAATGAGAACCATGAGCCTCTTCTAGCATTCACTGTCTCAATCCATCTATATCTGGAACATAAAGTCTGGCTTGATATCAAAGAATACCATCTCCCCATTGGGCGAAAACCTCAACCTTCTAACTCTATATTGTTTCTTTCAATCTGAGAAAAGTAGAATAACTATTTTTCTTTTCCTTAACCTCGGCAACCAATAAGGATTCCAAACCATTCTAGACAAAAATACTACCTTCTATTGAGTCAGCCAACCAAATTTCCTGTCTATATAATCTATGAACCTCGTGAGCTAGTTCTTTCTTCCCAACCTCTGAATGAGAAACACTCCCCATAGATAATCTCCCAAGAGCATCGACCATCATGTTGGCCTTACCCGGATAGTAAAAAATACTCATTTCATAATCCATTAGCAACTCTAGGCATATTCACTGATAGAGATTTAAATATTTTTAACTAAACATACACCAAAGGCTTTTGGGATTGATGAACTCATTGAAATCAACCCCAATAAGGTAATGTCTCTAAATCTGTAAGGCAAAATCCACGGATGCCAACTCTATATCATGTGTCAAGTGATTTTTCTCATGAGGCTTAAGTCGTCTAGAGGAATATGCTATAAATTTTCCCTACTGCATTACCAGACAATCAAGACCAACTCTAGAAGCATCACAATAAACCATAAAACCATCTAAGCCCTCGGGCAAGGTTAAAATAGGAGTCGTGGTGAGTAGAGTTTTCAACTCCTGAAAACTCTTCTTGCAAGAATTGGACCAATAAGATTAGACTTTCTTTTGAGTTAACCTGGACATGGGATAATCATTTGAAGTAAATACCTCAATGAACTATCTGTAGTAGTCGGCCAAACCCAAGAAACTCTTGATATGTGCTCGAGAGATGGGTTTAGGCTAGTGTCATACTACTTTGATCTTTTGGGGATAAACTCGAATGCCTTCACATGAGATAATATAACCAAGGAAGGTTACTGATTTCAACCAGATTTGCACTTGCTGAATTTGGCGAATAGCTTGCGATCCTTGAGAGTTTGCAAGATAATTCTTAGATAATTTGTGTATTCATCCTTACTCCAAGAAAAAATGAAGATGTCATCTATGAATACTTTAATTAACATGCCCAAGTATTGTTTGAATACCCTATTCATCAAGTCCATAAAAGTTGCAGGACTGTTTGTTAGTCAAAAAGACAAAACAACAAATTCAAAGTGACCATATCCATTTTTGAAGGTTGTCTTCAAAATGTCACGTTCTTTGAATCTGAGATAATGATATCTTGATATAAGGTCTATCTTAGAGAAGAAACTTGCACCTTGAAGTTAATCAAACAAGTCATCAATCCTAGGGATGTGATATTTATTTTTTATTATGACCTTGTTCAACTAATGGTAGTCGATGCACATTTTGAGAGCATGTATGAAAAAAATTGGAGTGCCTCATGGAGAAATATTGGGCCTAATAAAACCCTTGTTTATAAGGTCCTTTAATTATTCCTTTAGCTCATTAATCTCAGTTAGATCCAATTTGTAGGGTGGAATTAAAATAGGTTGGGTATTCGGTAGGAGATCTATTCTAAAGTCAATTTCCCTTTTGGGAGAAACTCTGTGTAGGTCTTCTAGAAATACTTCAAGAAATTCATTTACCATTGGAATTGAACCAAAAGTTAGGTTTTTGAATTTTGTATCCTTAACTCAAACAAGATGATAGATACACCCTTTAGAGATCAACTTCTTAGTTTTAAGGTAAGAGACAAACCGACCTATAGTCGCTGAGGTACTACCCCTCCACTTTATGTCTGGCTCACTCGAAAACTAAAACTAGACTACTCTATTCCTACAATCAACTAAGGCATAAAAAAAGTGTATCCAATTAATACCAAGAATAACATCGAAATCTACCATGTCTAACTCTATAAGATCAACTGAGGTGACTTTCTAGGAAACTATAACTGTGCAATTTCTATACCTGCAAAAGGTTCAGAGAGGATTTCAGGACTAACACCAATGTCTACTGCTATATAGGGAGTTACTAAGGAAAGTGTAGCTCTAGTACATAATAATACATAAATATGAATATGGAAAACTGTAACGTACCTATGACTACATCAGGAGAACCCTCCTGATCCTGTTGAGTTTGAAGGTCATAGAATCTATTTTGATATTATCCACTAGATTCACTAGATGAGGCACCCTGCTTAGTAGGGATACCTGCGGGAGCTTCTAAAGAATTTGACTAGCTTTACTAATGGGAATCTCTACCTTTCTGAGAAGCCACTAAATATTCCCTAATCATGTGGCCTAGATTTCCACACCTATATCACCCATCACTACTTTCCATAACACTCACCTTTGTGGTTCCTAACATATTTCTTGCATACTAGGTTGGTACGAACACTGATCATGCTACCTTAAGACATAGAGTCAGGTGCCCTATCATAATGATGCTGCTTAAACTTAGGCAATGGGGAAATAATAAAAGATAGGATTAGAGCTAAATATTACTAGCAAAGTTGAGATTAATTTCCACCATCTAACCTTTACCGAGAGAAATTGAAGCTACCAGTTCTGGCCTTTTTATTTTTCTTTTTCTTCTCATTAACCTTATTTTTCTCTATCTACTGAGCATGAACTATCATCCTGGAGATGTCCATATCTTTTACCAACACGGCAGTTTTATATTCCTTGACCACAACCTCAGAAACACCAACTACAAACTTGCTCATGCGGGACATGGAATTAGCAACCATTGCTGGAGCATATCTTGCTAACTTAGTAAACTTAAGGGAATACTCTTGTACACTCATACCCTACTTAAGGTTTATGAAATCCTACACTTGTCCTCCCTCAACTCAAGTGGAAAGAACCTATCCAAGAATGCAACCACAAACTCATCCCATTCTACCAATTCTGTGTTTGTACCCCTATCTTCTCTTACTGCTTATACCAGGTGTGAGCTACTCCTTATAGATAATAGGCATCCAGGTAAACACTCTCAATTGGGGTAACCCCCGTAATCTCTGTAACCTTCTGTATACTTTCCATGAACTCTTATGGATTCTTCTCAAAATTGGACCCAAAGAATACTAGGGCATTTATCTGAGTGAAGTCTCAAACTCTTGTCACTATCTCATTCCCTGCCAGGTTGGATGGTGCCACATTGGGCTAGTTGTCTAGGCAGTAACAGAATGGGATAAGGCTATAAAAGCATCCCTAAATTCGGCATGAATAACTTATTCATTAAGAGAGTTTTCTGGAGCCAGTGGTGCTTACTGATTTTCCACCCCTCTCTCGTTTCCACTCCTCTTTTTGTTGGTCCTCTTTGGAGGTATATTTGTATAAACGTGTAAAGAACAAGTTAGAAAAAGGTTTTAATAGAGCTCACACTCTATCACGTGATATGAGCATGAAAGAAGTGAGACTTTTCCTAAAATGCCTCATAACCTCTCACTCATAAATGTGGTGCACTTCACACACATGAATAAGACTTCATTCGATGCGACTTTTGGAAACTCTAGGACACTTTAAACCTATTTCTATGATATTAAGTTTTTTACAAGCTGAGACTACCCCTAGTCGTAACATGATGCTTAGACCACAAGTGACTCCAAGCTAACCTATGGCCTAGAAAAACATTAAGAAATATAGATAATAATAAATAAAAAAACACGTATGCGGAAACTAAACTTGAATAAACTAATAAATATCCAAGGAAAATCAAACAATCACTAAAAAAGTCTGAGAACAAAACTGAACAACTAACTGTATGTCTGAAAAGCCTCTACTAAGATGAGTTGTTAGGACAAGCTCCCAGCTAACTCTAACTATTTGGAAACTGAGAATGCTAAAGTCAAAATAAAATGAAAAGTTAAATCTAGTCCTCGCATATAATAAGGACTTACCAAAATTATTGTTGCTGATATGATAAGAGATCGTACTAGGCGCGATTAGGATGATAAGTATCCGAACCTATATTATAAGACAATAAAGCACAAGAAAAGTATGCCATCATTACTTTATATGTACTGAGTATGCGAGATAGGAAACGACTGATATAAGTTAAACATGGAACATGTAACATGAATATATATCACTACAACAAAATTGATATATAGCTATGAAATTATTAGCTACGAGATAAAATTCGTCACTAATTGTTCACCTTTTATGACGAAAATTACATTTCATATCTAAATATATGAAGCACATACTTTTAGTGACCAAACATAAAATTTCGTAGTAAAGTTTTGTCCTCTAAAGTTTCACACCAAAAAATATTTTGGGGCCATTTTATTGAGTATCATTAGTGATGAATTTTAAGTTTTCAGTGACACCCTTTTTTATCACCAATAATGGATCCAATTTGTGACAAACTATTTTTTGTCTTGAATTAGTTATAATTTTAGACACAAAAAAAAAATTCATAAAAAATAAGTTGTCGCAATAGCGACAAATTAGAGTTCAGAGTTAAATATTGTAAGTTTTAGCTACAAAATTTGATATTTAATTGTGAACTCAATTTTTGTCACTAATACTATAAATAATTAGTGACGCTCATTTTATTGTCTCTAATAATGGATTCAATTCGAGACAAACTATTTTTTATCTTGAATTAGTTATAATTTTAGACACAAAAATAATTCATCATAAAAAATAAGTTATCGCAATAGCAACAAATTAGAGTTCGTAGTTAAATATTGTAAGTTTTAGCTACAAAATTTGATAATTGTGACCTCAAGTTTTGTCACTAATACTATAAACAATTAGTGATGCTCATTTTATTGTCTCTAATTAATCTATGATTCAGTGACAACATAATTTTGTCACAAAATTTGTCATTGTTAAGTACTGATGATTTGGAATTTGTAGCTGAATAATTTAGTTATTTTTTTCTACGAAAAAATTTCATAGCTAAATATTGATCTTTCGCTATTTTTGTTTATGATTATAAAAAATAATTGTATATTGATATAGCTATAAAAAAAAACAAGACTCGATCTAATTGTGTGAACACTACTAAAAAAATTGCAAAAATCGACCACAAAAAACCTACCACACAACGTGGTCAGAAAAAACCGACCACATGTGGTCGGTTTTTTAATTATTTTCTTGAAAAAAAATTTGTAAAAAAGCAACCATATGTGGTCGCTTTTATATTTTAAAATATAAAAATAATCATTTCATAATTTTTGTATTAATTATTATTTTTTTACAAATAAAAATTAAAAAAAAAATAACAAAACCGACCACTTGTGGTCGGTTTTCTTTAAAAAATTATAATTAGAAAATATTTTTTAAAATTGACCACATGTGGTTAGTTTTTTTTAAAAAAAAGATTTAATTAATTTTTAAAAAAAACCGACCACTAGTGGTAACCGACCACTTATGGTTGGTTTTTAATGAAATTAAAAAAAGAAATTAATTGTAAAAAACCGACCACTTGTGGTCGCTATTTAAATAAAATAAAAATAAAAATAATTTTTAAAAATCGACCACTTGTGATCAATTTTTAATGAAAAATAAATAATTTTAAAAAACCGACCACATGTGGTCTGATTTTAATTAAAATAATTTTAAAAAACGACCACATGTGGTCAGTTTTTAATTAAAATAATAAAAATATAACTATTAAAAACCGACCACATGTGGTCAGTTCTTCATTAAAATAAAAAAAAATACTTTTTAAAAACCGACCACTTGTGGTCGATTTTGGAATTAAAAAAAAAAGAAAAAAAGTAAATAATTATTTTTAAAAAATAATTATATAATCTAATATTTACTTTATGTAATCTAATTATTATTCGTAGTAAAAATAATATATTAGATTATATATAATCTAATATATTTACATTATTAAAAAATAATCTAATATATTATTTTTTAAAATTATATTGATTACACGTAGTCAATAAATAATATAATAATAATAATAAAAATCAACAAATTTTAGATTTTGTGAAAAAACTTACACTAAAAAATATATCAAATATAATATACAAATTTCGTTAAACGTAATCTTTATTTTTTACTTATGTTTCAATATATAAAATAAATATTTTTCTTTATATATACATTAAATGACATTAAACATGCATAATCTTTGTATAATGAATATGTGTATATATATCATACCGTTGGGACAGATAATTGAAAAATGATGTTTATAGTACGTATTTGAAAGCTGAAAACTGATGTTTATATAGTACGTATTTGAAAGCTGATGTTTATAGTACGTATTTGCAGTCATAATAATGTAATATATAACCGATAATTCACCAGAATATAGTGAACGTGTTCTATTATAAGGTAATATACTTGTGGATGTGATGTATATAGTACGCATTCAAGAATTCATATATATATATATATATATATATATAGTGATCGATTGATGAACGATGTAGTCAAAACCTATTAGAATCTATCCAAACATATTGAATACCTTGATTTGAAATTACAAAAGTAATAATATATATTGTACGTTGAAGTTATATTAATGTAAGTTAATCAAATTAATCGATCACTTATCAGAGTATGTCTATGAAATACGTCGCATTATATTATTGGATCATATACTCTTGTATGTATGTGATGTATATAGTACATACTTAGAACTTGATAGAGTCGAAAGTGTTTATATGTGTGTGTATGTATAGGTATATATATAGTATATACATATTATATAGTGAAGGTATATTAATGACATAAGATAATCTAATGATAACTCATCTGATTATATGTGAAATACGTTGTATATTATTATGGGATCGTAAAATTATGTATGCATGTGATGTTTATAGTATGTATTTGACATCCAATTTTGACCGTTAGATACTCCTTTTAGGTTGTTGTTTTGTAAAAATTATTAATTTCAAATATTAATATTTTTTTCACATTATTCTTGTATCAAAAAGATATTGACGTGTCACATTCATGATTTAAAAAACATACAAAATATTTTTACGCATTATTCTTGTATCATATAAAAATAACGACGCACCACATTCATGATTTTAAAAAAAATGTACAAATTATTTTATTTACTTTTAGTATCATTTTTACAATTTACTAACTCAAATACGATATTTTACATAATTTTATTAACATTTATTAAATAATTGTTTTCGTAAATAGGCACACTTACAATTTACAAATAAATTATTATTATTATTATTATTATTATTACTGTTGTTGTTGTTGTTGTTGTTGTTGTTGTTGTTGTTGTTGTTATTATTATTATTATTTTACGTAATATTAATTTTTACATCAATGTCTCATTATTTTTTTCTTTCGTCATTGTTACAGTAGTAGCCGATTTCAATTTATTCTCTTATGTATTTAAATTATAGCCAATTTATTTCAATTAATATCAATTTCAACCAATTTGACACTAATTTTAATTTTTAACCCATTTTAAAATTATTCTAATCTCAACCGTTGATCAAAATCGATCCGACGGCCAAGATCACATTTCCATTTTCTTTTCTTTTAAACCAAACCTAACCCTAATTTCCCATAACAGTCGGATTTTCCATCACCTCCCCCTTTCTCTTTCTTTCCTCTACTCTCTCTCCAACAAGAACCACCAGTTGCCCGCCCGCCGCCACCGTCCTTTTCTTCTCCGGCGAACAACCAATAATGTAGCCACCACGTCCCTCACTCTTCTCTCTCCGTCACCTCTTGTCCATCGACACCGGTGAGAACAGCCACCAAACGACGCTCACCGGTGAAATCCCTCAAGCCGCCGCCGCTAGCTCCCTCCATTCACGTTGGTAATGACATCCATCGGTGAAATAGATCGTTAGACATCATATTTTTTGATTACTTGTTAGACATCATATTTTTTGTTGGATTTCAAAACTTGCTTGATTAATTGTTGGCTCTCTGTTAGCCTAGATAATCTTTACTGTTGTTATATAGGTGTTATGTAAAGTTGGGTTATGTGTGTTGACACCCAATTTTAACCTCCCGATACCACTTTTTAGGCTGTTATTTTATCAAAATCATTTAATTTTAATTATTAATATTTTTACACGTTATTCTTATATTAAATACATGTTGACGTGTCATGTTTTTAATTTAGAAAATTGCTTAAATTATTTTATTAATTTTTAGTATCATTTTTAAAAATTTTAAACTCAAATACGACATTTTATGTAATTTTACTAATATTTAATAGATTATTTTTCACGTAATTGTGCACACTCACATTTTTTGCAAATACATTAGTGTTGCATTATTATTATTATTATTATTATTATTTATTGTTGTCTATTATTATTATTATTATTGTCATTGTTATTGATATTTTACGTAACATTAATTTTTACATCAATGTCTCATTATTTTTCTCGTCATTATTATAATAGCAGTCTAAGTCAATTCAATTACCTCTAATTTATTTAAATTCTAGTCATCCTTATACTCAATTGATTTCAATTCTAGCCTTATTTTAATTTTAAAACAATTTTCTATCCCCTTCTCAATTTTAATCACAGATCAAATCCACCATTTATCACCATTTTAAACAAAATCAACTCAAATCCACCATTTATCACCCTTTTAAACAAAATCAACCCTAAACCCTAATTGCAAAAGAACTGCAGCTCCCCCTCTCTATACATCTCTCTATATTCTTCTCATCATCACCAGCATCTATGGTTGTCGTCGGCCATCCCAGCGTCGGTGAATCCCTTCCTCTCTCTCTACAAACCTCTCTCTCTCATCTCCCTCTCCAAAAATCAGCCACCGCCGCCATGCTAACCAGCGCCACCACGAAGCAGCAACAATAGCCACCATGAGTCCCTTCATCGCTCTCCCACGCCGGTAAAACAGCCGCCTCAGCCGCGCCGCTATCCGATCCACCCCCTTCGGCAAACAACCAACGGCTACCCACGCCACCATGCGACCAGTCACCGCCAGAACCCGCCTCCACCAGCCGTGATCCAGTCTCCTCTCTCCTCACCAGTCACGTTCTCATTAAAATTAAGGACCGGTGAGGACCATTTTGGTGAACCCGACTATTTTATTGTTTTATTCCTCAATACTTTGATTGCATGTTTGTTTTCTTCTTTTTAATTTGCATGTTCTCTCTTCTATAGGTGCAAATTGCCTAAGTCAATCTCTTAGATCTAGTGTGTGTGATATCTGACTTTGAATGTTGATTCAATTCATTAATTATGCGTCTATCTTTAGATTGTTATGAAAACACCTTAGACTGTTATGTGCAAAAATTTCCAATCCTTTTGTCACTCAATATGATTACTGACTTTTGCTTGTTCTTGAAAGATGTTTTACTTGGATTATGTATGGTATAATTGATGTTGACAGAATTTGAATCGGTCTTTATGGTAAAATACTGACTATGTTGATTCAGTGTATTGGTGGAATTGATTAATTTGATTATTATGTCTAAATTACCTTATGATTTATCAATTAACTTGAACATATATGGTAAATTCAGATATCCTCTTCTTGATTTCCTTTAATAGGTAGGGAGAAATTTTTTTTTTACTTGGATCTATTTATGAAAATTTCAAATGTTATAATTTGACAGACCCTTACTTGTTTATTTATGGAAACTATTGCATGATTGGCGGAACAGACTGATTTCCCCTCCTTTAATTGATTCTAAATATTTTTTCTTTTCCCCTTTTATTTCCTGGACTTGTGTTTTGAATTTAGTAAAGTGTGGTCACTTGAGAAGTGAGTTAGTGACTTGAAAATGCATAAGTGTAGGTACTTGAAATGTGAACTTGTGTTTTGAATTTAGTTAAGTTTGGTCACTTGTGAAGTGAATTAGTGACTTGAAATGTTTAGGTTTAGTTACTTGAATTATGAACTTGTGTTTTGAATTTAGTAAAGTGTGATCACTTGAGAAGTGAGTTAGTGACTTGAAAATGCATAAGTGTAGGTACTTGAAATGTGGACTTGTGTTTTGAATTTAGTTAAGTGTGGTCACTTGAGAAGTGAATAAGTACTTGAAAATGTTTAAGTGTAGATACTTGAAATGTGGACTTATGTTTTGAATTTAGTTAAGTGTGGTCACTTGAGAAGTGAGTTAGTGACTTGAAAATGTATAAGTGTAGGTACTTTAAATGTGGACTTGTGTTTTAAATTTAGTTAAGTGTGGTCACTTGAGAAGTGAATAAGTACTTGAAAATATTTAAGTGTAGGTACTTGAAATGTGGACTTGTGTTTTGAATTTAGTTAAGTGTGGTCACTTGAGAAGTGAGTTAGTGACTTGAAAATGTATAAGTGTAGGTACTTTAAATGTGGACTTGTGTTTTGAATTTAGTTAAGTATGGTTACTTGAGAAGTGAATAAGTACTTGAAAATGTTTAAGTGTAGGTACTTGAAATGTGGACTTGTGTTTGGAATTTAGTTAAGTGTGGTCACTTGAGAAGTGCATTAGTGAGTCAAAAATATTTTAGTGTAGTTACTTGAAAGGTGGACTTGTGTTTTGAATATAGTTAAGTGTGGTCACTTGAGAAGTGAGTTAGTGACTTGAAAATGCATAAGTGTAGGTACTTAAAATGTGGACTTGTGTTTTGAATTTAGTTAAGTGTGGTCACTTGAGAAGTGAATAAGTACTTGAAAATCTTTAAGTGTTGGTACTTGAAATGTGGACTTGTGTTTTGAATTTAGTTAAGTGTGGTCACTTGAGAAGTGAGTTAGTGACTTGAAAATGTATAAGTGCAGGTACTTGAAATGTGGACTTGTGTTTTGAATTTAGTTAAGTGTGGTCATTTGAGAAGTGAGATAGTGACTTGAAAATGTTTAATTGTAGGTACTTGAAATGCGGACTTGTATTTTGAATTTAGTTAAGTCTTGTCACTTGAGAAGTGCATTAGTGAGTCGAAAATGTTTAAGTGTAGTTACTTGAAAGGTGGATTTGTGTTTTGAATGTAGTTAAGTGTGGTCACTAGAGAAGTGAGTTAGTGAGTCGAAAATGTTTAAGTGTAGGTACTTGAAATGTGAACTTTTCATTTTGAATTTAGTTTAGTTTGGTAACTTGTGAAGTGACTTAGTGACTTGAAAATGTTTAGGTGTAGGTACTTGAAATGTGAACTTTTCATTTTGAATTTAGTTTAGTTTGGTAACTTGTGAAGTGAATTGGTGACTTGAAATGTGAACTTTTCATTTTGAATTTAGTTTAGTTTGTTAACTTGTGAAGTGACTTAATTAGTGACTTTTTTTTGAATTTAGGTACTTGAAATGTGAACTTGTCTTTTGATTTTAGTAAAGTGTGGTCACTTGAGAAGTGAATTAGTGACTTGAATGTTTAAGTGTACGTACTTGAAATGTGAACTTTTCATTTTAAATTAAGATTAGTTTGGTAACTTGTGAAGTGAATTTGTGACTTGAAAATGTTTAGGTGTAGGTACTTGAAATGTGACCTTTTCATTTTGAATTTAGTTTAGTTACGTAACTTGTGAAGTGACTTAGTGACTTGAAATGTTTAAGTGTAGTTATTTGAATTATGAATTAGTGACTTTTGTTTTGAATTTAGGTACTTGAAATGTGAACTTGCGTTTTGAGTTTAGTAAAGTGTGGTCCACTTGAGAAGTGAATTAGTAACTTCAAAATGTTTAAGTGTAGGTACTTGAAACGTGAACTTTTTATTTTGAATTTAGTTTAGTTTGGTAACTTGTGAAGTGAATTAATGACTTGAAAATATTTCGGTATAGGTATTTGAAATGTGAACTTTTTGTGACTTGAACTAATTACTTGAATGTGATTGATTGTGTAGATGGAACCTGATTATAGCTGGATATATCAACAAAATATTGATAATAGAATGGGTGAGGCTGGGAATGAAGATATGGATGATGATTTGTAGTTTTTAGTATTTTGTATGTTTTATAGTTTGAATTTGAAACCTCGATAAATTTTGTAAATAATTTGATTTTTAATGTTTGTATTCTTATGGTGGTTGATTGTCTATTAAATGATTGGTGGACTGTATTGTAAATAATTTGATTCAGTTTTTAATGTTTGTAAATGATTGATGGGTTGTATTGTAAATAATTTAATTATAATTTTATAAATAATTTAATTTTTAATGTTTGTATTTTGGAAATTTTCAATATTTTTTTTACAAAATTATCAGAAAAACCGACCACATGTGGTAGATTTTTCTGAAAATTTTTACAAATAAAATCGACCACATGTGGTCGGTTTATTATAATTAATTATAAAATATTTTATTAAATAAATTACTAATTACATTATTAAATAAAAAAATCAACCACAAGTGGTCGATTTTTTATTTAAATTGAATAATTAATTTATAAAAAACCAACCACATGTGGTCGATTTTTTATAAATTAATTAATTTCTTCAAATAAAAAATCGACCACAAGTGGTCGGTTTTTTTTATAATTAATTACTTAATTTAAATAAAAAACTGACCACTTGCGGTCGTTTTTTTTAAATTAATAAATTAATTTTAATAAAACCGACCACTTATGGTCGGTTTTTTATTTGAATTAATTAATTAATTTATAAAAAACCGACCACATGTGGTCGATTTATTTTGAATTTTTTTATTTTTAAACTCATTTTTTTCTATTTTAATAAAATAATAATGTATTTTAAAAATATATATATTTTGAAAAAAAACGACCACTCGTGGTCGGTTTTTAAAAAGCTACCACTATTTACCGACCACGCACTTTGGTCGATTTTGTGGTCGGAATTTGAGGATCGTTTTTTTAGTAGTGGAAGGTTGAAGTGAGCTTATTGAATGAATTTTTTGGAAGGTATAAAGTCAGTGTGTTAATCTTGTACATGTGAGAAACATTTTAAGTAGACCGACGTTGAATATGATCAACTAATTAATTAAAGTTTGAAGCTATCATATTGTAAGTTTTATCCACATAATTTTATATTTAATTGTGACATTAGTTTTTGTAACTAATAATTCAAACTATTAGCAACAATGATAGTATCGTCACCGTTTAACCTTCAATTAATCACAATGAAATTTTATCACAAAAAAATAATTACGACTTTGATTTGGTAGTTGAATAGTGTAATTATTGGATACGAAGTAATTCATAGGTATAATTATAAGATCATCATCTTTTGGTTATGTGTTTCATGATATGTTGTCATATTTATTTTTTATTTTATTTTTTAGAGATATTTTATGTGTCTTGTTTGTTGTATTACAAACTTCCTTAGGCGACTTCTTTTAAGCAAAAGTGCTTATAAGAATTTTATTCGTTTTAAAGGTTAATTTTCGACACTAGATAAAAGTCGAAGTCTATTTGGATTCTATTTACAATAAGAGATGACTTCTTCCATCCCTTACTAATACCGTAATTTAAAATGTAGTAAGTACTCATTCTCTTTTACTTGTCACATTTTTACTTGACACATCTATTGGGAAGAAGAATTAATAACATAATTATTTTACTATAGTATCCCTATTCAATGATGTTTATATTGTGTCTTGAAAACATACAGAAGCTAGAGTAATATTCCCTCAAGACCAATCATATATGCTTCATTTTATTTGAAATGCCCCACATGTTGAATATAGTAGAAAAAATATATATTAAATGTTTGCTCATTTTCATTTACATTATAAGACTACATATCGGAGCGCCCACGCAAGTATGGGCTCAATATATGTTAATCCCTTGACCCATCAATAGTTGTTCACTATTAACTTTGACCCATATGTTTAAAACTAGTAAATGATAGGGATAATGTTACTATGTTCTCTTTTGAATATAATAAATTTAATATCTTAAAACATTTATTGGATAATGAATCGTATTTAATAACAATGGTAAAATCGGTAAAAATGAAAAATTATCCATTGATTTTTCAAATTGAATAGTATTATTGCACATCTATTTTTGATAAAATGGACAAGTAAACATGGATGGAGGGAGTAATATTTAGTCTCAATTATTTGACACAAATGTAATTTGGCGTTAATCAAATTTTTTATATATTTTTTTAAAAATTTTAATTATTAATTATTATAATTTATAGTACTTTTAAAATAGCTTCTGTATTATATACGTTACTTTCTCTATCCTTACCTTTTTACACATATAAAAATTTATCATATTTAATGTCGAGAATATCCAACATTAAAATAAAATTGCCCAAATAATATTTTCAAATTAAGAGTTTTTTAATTTATTATTTTTTTAAAAAGAGATTATGAGTGGCAATGTCAAAATAATAAAAATATATTTTTTAGAAATTATGCAATTATTTTTACACCAAACAAAAAAGTTGCCTAAATAGTATGCAAACATAACTATTCAAGCATTAGTAATACACCATATTTTATATAATTTGTATACACCCTACCAAAGGAACCTTTAATTTACCCATAGTTTCCTTTTCTAAAATATCTATTTATAGCTAATCATATTTAATTATAATTAAATAAAAATTTGTGTAACTTAATTACTTATAATTTTGTGATAATTTATTTGTGAATGCACTGTAATATGTTTATTAAATCGGTGTAACTATTTGCTGCAAAAATAAATATTCACTTTTTTCTTGTATATACTTTTTTGTTTATATAAATTGTTTTTAGATGTGAACCACAAAATACATTAAAAAAATGTAAATACTAAGCAATAAAAAACAACAAAACAGAAAATGTCAACATAAAGACAAAAAGAAACATAAACATCAAAAATCAGAAAAAGGAAAGTAGTTGTTGAAGATAAATCTAGAAGCACGTAGTTCATCTTTTTCATGTTAATTCAATCTTCTTGCTCTACCAAATTGGTGTTGAGGCTCGATTTAGATACGTGTAAGAACTTTCCAACCTTGATATACTAAATAAATCTAGAAGAATTTCAATTTATTCTTTGCAGTCTACTTTACTATTTCTCAAAGCCACCCTTCTCAAATTTCAGTACCTATTGAAATTTTGGTGAAATTTCACATAATCATTTATGTTTTTCTGCATATCCAAAGAGGACCAAGCAAAAAGATTGAAACTCTTGTATACGATACTCCAAGAAATGACTCAATATTGTGCGAAAATTGAAATTCTTGATAGGACTGCAGTTGAATTCTTCATCCCTGATGCACAACCAAGACTCTTAAATCAATTATCCGGATTGTCAAAATTCTCTCAACCTTTGTTTACTAGGTATGCCTTCTTAAGTTTTTTTTTTTCAATTTAATAGGGATTTTATTAAGGGAAAAGGACATGGGTTGGCCATTTAAAAAAAATGGCCCATAATTGAAAAGGTGGACAACCTTAGCCATCGGCCCAATTTAATTTCCCTTTTTAGCCATTTGGCCCAATTGGGCACGTGCAGTCTCTATAATCAATTGATACACTTTTATACCACATTGATACAGTTTTATACTATATTGATACAGTTTTTGAAAAAGAGAAAGGAAATTCTATGCAACACATGCAGTCCCTATACCCAATTGATACTTTTTTATACCACATTAATACACTTTTATACTACATTGATACACTTGCAGTGTCTATATACTCAATTGATACTCACTTATACTAGATTGATACATATTTAGAATGAATGTAGAAACTATATAGAGTTGTATAAAATATGTATTTAAATAATAATTGTAGTTAAAAATTATATAAAATGTGTATAAAAATGCTATAATTATTATATAGAATATGTATATATATAGAAACTGCATCATTATTATATATAAATATATATCTTTAACAATTGTATTATATAGTTACTCTTTTGGTTTATTGTATCAAACTATGGAGGTGAAACACATCGTCTATTGTCTAAAACATGTGTGTAGTTTAAGTTGGACAAAGATTTGTTCCAGTACCCTTGGCCTATATTACATCGCTTTGTTCAATCTAATATTAATTTGTCACATTTGTAATTAATATAATTAGTCACATTTGTAATTAATATAATTAGATTAATATAATCAAAAGACATTTATAATTGTAACTACTTTTTAAAGCTCAGCTAAAAGAGAATTCTAAAGTAAAAGTAACAGTGAGATATAAAAAAGAGTAGAATCTTTAAAAAAAAAAGGGGAAAAGGAGCCAAAAAAGGCATGGGCCATTAAAGATGAAAAGTGGGCCCAGTACCCAAAACAGAAAGAGTCGAATTGTGTTGTAGAATTGAGGAAAATACGTGGAACAGTGACAAATATATCCCGGCTTCTCGCGTGCGCCCATCCCTTAGTGGCTATTTTTCGGGTTTTTAAATTTAGGTGCTAGTTTTGTGAAATTATTTTAGTTTTAGGTGCTATTTTTTTCCTTTCCTCTTTTATTAATTTAAAGACTAAACCACATTGTCTTTACATAAATGGACAACCCATTTAAAATGACATCATCCAAACATTTAAAATCAGAAGGCCTAAAATAAAACATTTGACTCGGCCCTATTTTGCTTAGTACAAAACCCGTGAAGATAGGATTTACTAATCCAATTCCAAAATTATCCGTCACTTCTTCAAAAGCCTGAGAAATATTATTCTTGGTTGAGTTCAATCTGACCTTTGTCTTGTTGTTCGTATGGGTGATAAATGATCTTCCTCATATCATCAGCGTATATACTTCTGATAAATTAGTTGTCAGAGTAAGTATATTTTTCACCTTTGTCTTCTTCGTCTTCATCTGCATCTCATTTTTTCTGGTTGTTGTTCCTAGTTGTGATCTCCAGTATTGGGAATTAGAGCTTCTTTTTAATGCTGAATGAGGGTTTGATCCCCCTGGTTATAAAGACATGGCCAAGTAAGCTCCTTCTGATGATTCTAAATCTATCTGCACTTGCTAGAGTTAACAAATTCTCCTTGGTGTAGCTATGGTTGTAATGGAGACACCAAGATGCTCAGACCCAAAAATAGTTGCAATGTCTTTTCATCCTCAGGTGTATCATTCACAAATCTTGTACAAACTCTCCCCTACACTGCGAGTCTTTCTTGATGGCTGCAGATTTATACACTAGGGGGCTGAATGGGAGGAACAACTCCTCCAGCCTGCTACAACTGCTCCTGTTGTGCCAATTAATCTACCTGTTGGCAGGCAACAAGTACGTCCTGCTGCGCAGAAGACAGAATAAATGGCTCTTTGAACAGGTCATTTCCATTCACGTTCCCCTGTTGACACCGAAGTGTTGAGTCAAAGAACTTCTGATTTGTCTTTTTAAAATTTTTAATTACCTTATCATTGATTTCTATTTACGTGGGAAAATTACAGCTGAGACATGCTATAATTTAGATATATCCTAAAACACTTCCTGTTTTATTTTCTATTTTTATTTTTTTCCTTTGTGGTGCGCTAGTCCGTGGGTTGGGGTTTTGTGGATGGTAACTAGTATCCAGTTTCATCACTTACACAAGGATTATATCAATCGATTGATATGGCTCTTAGGTTTCTAGCTTGAATGATCTTAAGTTGTCAAAGGAATTTTCAAGATAGGCTTAGCGAGTATGAATATTGTGCATTCAAACTTGTTTAATTGAAAAGAAATTGTCCGACTCATGTACTTTCACCTCCCATATGGGTATGGATAAATGTGTAGGACACAATTAGACGCCTTCATATTTGATTATCAGTTTTCTTATGTGACTCCACTCTCGACTCTTACGAACCAACTAAAGTTTTCTCTTTACTCACTTTGTTCTCTACCGGTCTACCCTTGTGGAAACCCCATTTGAAAACAGGAAAAGGAACCTTTAGTCCCTATGATTGTTGACACCCAATTTTGACCTCCCGATACTACATTTAGGCTTCTATTTTAGCAAAATTGTTAATTTTTAAATGTTAGTATTTTTTACACATTTTTCTTACATCAAATAAATTTTTGACGTGTCACATTCATGTTTTAAAATGTACAAATTATTTTATTAATTTTGATGTCATTTTTTTACAATTTATTAATTCAAATACAATATTTTACATAATTTTATTAATATTTATTAAATTATTTTTTTCACAAAATATGCACACTTACAATTTACAAATACATTGCTTATTATTATTATTAACGATAATCTCATATGACAATTTTTACGTAACATTAATTTTACATGCGTAATTTATTTTAACCTCGACACCCTATTATCTTTTTCGTTATTATTACATCTGTTAAATAGTAGCCTAATTCAATTCAATTTCCTAGTTCATTTAAATGCTAGCATTTTTCTATTCAATTTATGAAAATTTAAGCCTAATTTATTACAATTTTAGTTATATTTAACTCCATTTCAATTCATTTTCTGTTTTTATAATCCTTTTAATCTCAACTGTGGATCAATTTTGATCCAACGACTGAGATCGTATCACTCACTCTTTCCATCTTAAACAACACTCAAATCCTAATTCCTCATTACATAAAAACATTTGTCTCTCTTGGCTCTCTCTCTACCTTTTCTCTAGCCTCACTTCTCTCTATACCATAACCATGGTTATCGTCGCCGACCAGCCACCATAGGTTAGAGAAAAATCCGGCTTCCTCTCTCCCGCTCTCTTTTGGCTCTCACTCTCATGATAACTCGCCAGAATTTATGACCAGCGAGTCAAAGGCAGCATCAACAACGTCAACTACCACCAATGGCCGACAGACAAACCAGCCACCGTGTCGCCCTTCCCTCTCCATCGTCAGCCACTGGGAAAATCAAAGGAAAACCGCTCCAACCACCAATCCCACCACCGGACAACCAAAATCATCACCTCACAGCCGGCGCCACCAGTCGCATCTGTCGGCGAGCAAACCGGCTAAGCTCCCCTCGAACGGACATCAATATCAGCCTGTCGCCGCTCCAGACAGCGGAACCAGACCCAATCGACGCTGCCAACAACCGCAGTGGTATCCCGCCGTCTGTCCTCCGCCGCTTCGCTATCGTCGTGGCCGCCTCTAGCAGTCGCGAACCAGCAACGCAGCCCCAACCGCGATTCATCCTCCCCCTCTTCTCACCGGTCATGTTCTCTTCAAAATTGAGGACCGGTGAGTTCCCTTTTGGTGAACCCGACTATTATACGGTTTGATTCCTTATCCTTTAATTGCATGATTATTTTCTTTGGTTTAATTTGCATGTTTTTTTTGTTCTTTGGGTGCAAATTACCTAAATTAATCTGTTAGATCTAAAGTTTGTGATATCTGACTTTAAATGTTGATTCAATCCGTTTAATTACGTGTTTATCTCTGCTTGTTCTCAAAATATGTTATATTTGTATTAAGTTTGATTTAATTGATATTGACAGAAATTTGAATCTGCGTTTATGATAAAATATTGATTATGGCTATTCCTAAATGATAGTGCTAAATTGATTTAGTAGATTGGTGGAATTGATTTAGTTTGATTTTTGTGATTAGTTGCCTTATGATTTGTAAATCCATTTTTAATATATATGGTAAATACTAGCGTTGATACATGTTGCTATTATTATTATCTCTTCTCTTTTAAATTCGCGCCTTCTTTTACTTATCTATTTATAGTAAAACATTGAATAATTGATTGAGTCCATTTTTAGTTTTCTTTCTGCAAATTAAATATATATTAACTGTTGCCTGCCTTGATAATGTGATTTTTTATGGTAAATACGGCATTAAAGGGATTGAGCTTTCTCCTAATTAATTCTTGATATATTTTCCCTTTAATTTTTGAAAGTGATTTTTTTTATAATATACTCTTTTCTTTGGTTCTACTGTATTCCTACTACTGTATAAACCACCCTTTTTTTCCCCGGAGGGACAGTTCTTGAATGACAATTACTACTCTCTAAAATAAATAAAAACAAAAAGAATTATTGGCTATTTTAATACAAGGCAATTATATATTTTGAGGGTTCTTCGATTTTCCTTCAAAGCTTACTGAAAACATCTTGCATATTTCACTGTTGCAAGTGCTTGGCCTTTATTATTCTTATTATCTCTTTTACTGTTGTTCACTGGTAAGTTCTCGAAATGATGTAATTTTCATTCTCTGTGTGTGTTGACTGCGTCACGTTGTGAAAGCCTTTAGAAAATATGTCTATAGGAATATTTCAATGTTTGTTATTATATGTTTATGTTTGCTTGCCATTATATCTTGTCTCGCAGGTTTAAATAGACAATTACGGGTTTCTGATGAGTCGTCGGGATATGTATAATAGATTGTATTAGTTCTACTTAGTTTTGTTTTCTTATTAAAGTACTACTGAATAACTGAAACTTCTCTAACTTGTATTAGCTAGAAGTGTGTTGTGTCGTTGTTGTGTGCTTTTATGTTTTTTTTGTTATACTGTTATCTATCCTGAGTCGAGGTTTATAAAAACAATCTCTCTACTTCATTTGAGGTAGTGGTATGGACTGCGTACACATTATCCTCCCCATACCCCACTATGTGGGAATACACTGGCTTTGTTGTTTTATAATTCGTTTAAGGTAGTGGTATGGACTGCGTACACTTACCCTCTCCAAACCTCACTTTATGGGAATGGCCCGAGTATGTTATTGTTGTTGTTATAGAAGTTTGATGTGTTTACTGGATAGTATTTATCTAGTTTCTGGGCAGCCTCGCTTTTCATAATTACATGTTTAATGGATTCTAGTTGTGACTTGGAGAAGCAGTAGCATGTAGAGTCATTTTAACTATCAAACCTGAAAGCATCATCATCAATCTTAATTTTCTTCTCTTTTCCACAGGTGTAAAAGTGAGTTGAATGAAGACTAATTGCAAGCTCAACACGTTATTGGTACTTTGGACGAAACCTCTACATATCTTTCTTAGTTTAGGATAGGAGTAATATTTAGTACTATATTTTAGTTAGATTTCCTTAATGTTGGACTAGTTTTACTTTTCTTTGCACTGTGAGGAGATATTACCTTAGTACAATTTTAGTTTTTTAAATTGTATGATTGTGGGTGAATTTTATCAATCTGACATGTTTTATAATTTTATTTTTTATTTATTCAATTCTAATTTAACAAATAATATCAATATGAAATAATTAAGCGATTTCTTGTAATTGGTGACAAAAGATTTTATTATCAAAGATAACTTTTAGCAACAATTAAATTAGACTTTTCAAGACAAATATTTTCGTCACGAAATAAACTAGTTCGTCATAAGTTTGACTATATTTAGTGACATATGTATTTGTCTCAATATCTTCCTTTTTATTTGATACTAATTAATTTTGTATTTTATGACAATCATAATTGTTAGTAATCATAATAATTTAGTGACGATTCTACAGTGTTGGTAAAAAAAAATACTATTTTTAGTGACAAATGGTAGATTTAACTATAAAATTATTAATCTTTATTATAATAATAAATTTGTCACTAATTCATACATTTAAGGACGAAAATTTTTGTTGTATACAAAAAGTTGCCAATGGTTACGAAAATAAAGTTGTTCAGCCACGAAATATTTATAACTCTAGCAACAATTGGTGTCGTCTCTAATTGAACTAAATAATTAGGGACGATGAAATTTTGTCGGTATTGATAACTTTTTAGTGACAAAAGCTTATCATCAACTACAAAAAAAAAATATTTTTATGACAAACAGATTCATCATAAATGTTACACATTTGGGGACGATTTTTTTTTGTAGCTAATTTAATTTTTTTTGGAGACGAAGCACTAAATCGTCTTTGTCTACTTTTGGCGACCCACTTTTAGAGACAATTGATTGACGAAATTGTTTTCGTCAAACTAAATCTTTTGCGACGAAAAATAACTTATAAGTGATAAAATAATTTGTCCCAAATAATCAAATTTGTTGTAGTGATAACTAGATCAAGACCACACAATGAACATATGTTGTAAAATGAATTGAATAACTTAATAGAAGGTCATGCAAGAATTTAAAATCTAAACTGTAAACTATGGATTGTTAGATTTATTAATAATCGACATACCCTAATGTGAGCAATTGGGGTCTAACCTGTAACCTTAGTTTGAAGCGTGTTTAGTACCTTACCAAGGGTATGAACACTGATTGATGGGAAATCGACTAAACTATTGCACAAAAGACTAACGTGTTAAGTCTGATCTGAAGGGTGACCCTTTAGAACCTATGGTGTCACCGTAGTTCTAGGACTTAGGGACTTCTACTAAGGTCTCAGCCTATCTGGCAGATGATCCTTCATCCCTATGTTTGATCAGTGCTAAGTACTACTCCCAACTAAACAACACTGATAATTGTACTGCTCACTAGTAGTAATGATATGATAACTAAAATAAAGCTACTCTCTAAAAGCATTCAAATTATGTAAACTAGAATATAGAATCTAATAGTATATGCATAAAAACTTAGGTCATCGGGTGTTCATAACCCGCCATATCTGAAGAATGCAACAACTGTGTCAAATTTGTGAATGGATCAGATTAATAGAATTCAATGGCTCAAGTCCAACAATCATGGATTTCACAATGTAACTAGGTTTTATGATCATGGTTAAATAATAACACTAAAATTCATAATAAATGAGAATTATAACTCAATGACACCAAAGACAGAGATATCAATGAATCTACCAAAACCCATAACCCTGAGTTGTGAAAAGAAATTATACTAGAGAGTTGGATTAACTTGGTATTCAATGGGTGAAACGGAAACCCATTGATAAAATCCCACATACTTGGAGATGAGAATCGAAGAATTTCTTTGAGTTGGATGCCTGAGGAAGATGGACCCTAACTTGCCTTGGGAAAAGAGAATCACCTCTTTTTCTCTTTTAAAGATAAGTATCGGATAAAATTCTAAGTAATGAGGGCTTAGGGTCTTATTAAACCCAATAATGACCCTTGAAATTCCTAAAATGACGTTGCTTTGATATCAAAAGAGTTGGAAAAAAATTGATATACTCCTTAAAATTTTGTAACTAAAAATTGCGAAAAGAAATAGACGAGACCTTTCCACGATCGTTGGTTGCACTCGTGGCTAAAAGATGGATGAGAAATCTTTGAACATGATCATATGATCCTTAGTACGATCTTGGGATCTACCTACGGTCCTACCTTGGTTTGTATGTGTGTTGATTTCATCAAGGGCATCTGTGGGATTCATGATTATGCTTAGGAATCATTTCAAAGCACGATCATGGTTCTTTCTTATGGCATAAGGGTATAATTTGTCAACTTTCAGAAGTTGGGGTTATCAAAGGCCATAACTTTCTACTCCGATGTTGGATTAAGGCAAAACTAGATGCGTTGGAAAGTTAATTAAAATAACTATCACTTGGTAGGTCTAGGACTCAAAGATGCATCTAAATCTGGAGGTTATACTCATTTAAAATTGATCGCTTCTTTAAGAATCGATCGGTAAGGAAGGTTTTGCTTGGTTAAGGGCTAGGGGTTATTATGGTCTGGGTACATGGCCAAATCCCCTCTCATACTATTAAAACTTAACGATTTATCCTACATGTACTTGAAGTATAGTTCTAGTCTTGGCTTGGATTTCTTGGGGCATTACTATTCATGCTCAATCATTTATGGAGAAGATATATAAGTTTCATTGATGACTTTTCTTGTTACTAAAGTGAGAGCATAATTAAGCATAGAGATCAAGTTAAACACACTCCTAAGCTTCATGCAGACAACTCAAGAATTTTACTATCTGGTCCTATAGGATCTAATCATCTGAAATATATAAAAGATATTTTTGAAGGCACTTCTTTATTATTATGAAGCTAAATAGCTCATTTTATAGTAATTCTTTATTGGATGAGTTATATGCGAAGGATGTTGCACCAATAAATGGGGGATATAGTGCACATAAAATCTCAATTTTGTGAAGAACCTGGCTGGACCAACGAAACTAAACCATCATTAAGAAAAATGATTGTTAATATTAATTATTTTGCAGATCTTTGATGTTTGGAGGCACAACCAAAGATAAGGAATACAATATGTCTTCTTTAGTTGAGGCATAAAAAATACCGTCTTTATGAAAAGTGATAGGGTCAAGTTTATTGGTTCTACTTTTAGTGCACTACACTCGATTCCTATTAGGGCCCCAACATTTGGGACTAGAGGTAAGGTTATATTGTCTTTTAAAGATAATTCATCAACAAAAGTTGGCATAACATTTGATAAACCCATCCTTGTGGTGATACCTTAGATGGTCTTTGTGATGGTGCTTATGCATTCTTTTGTAAAGTCAATAAACTATACTCCCTCCATTTCAAAAAGATTGATCTACTTTCCTTTTTAGTCAGTTTCAAAAAGAATGATCCCTTTCCTTTTTTGGCAATATTTTAATTTCAACTTTTCACATGACATGTTTAGGACCACAAGATTAAAGAGCATTTTGATACATTTGACAAAACTTTAATCGAAGGTCACAAGATTCAAAAGTCTTCTTTATTTTCTTAAACTTGGTGCCAAGTCAAAGTAGATCATTCTTTTTGAAACGAAGGGAGTATTTAGAAGTTGCTAGTATGAATGATCTTGAAAATTTACTCACTAACAGATTGTTTGAAGTTGTATTTAATGAATGCAGAAATTCCCCATTCATTTTATTCATGAAAGATTTTGAGAAATCTATGGCAAAAAATTCAGAATCATATTCAACATTTAAAAGTCTACTTGAGAAGCTTCTTGATAATCTAGTTACTTCCTCCGTCTCAAATTACCCGTCCCAAATTGAGATGACACATTAATTAAGAAAAATAACTAATAACATGGATAGTTTACCGTAGTACCCCTATTAAATGATGTTTACATTTTAATTTGAAGAAAAAGTAATTAATGCAAAGGGTAAAACATGAAAAAAATTGTCGGGAAATCAAATTAGAAAATTTGGAATGGATAATTTGGGATGGAGGGAGTATTATTTATTCTCATTGTGGCTATTTTTATGAGTGTGAGAACCAATAATAACTATATTATCAGAAAGCTTCTCAAGCCAACTTTTAAATATTGAATTTGCTGAATTTTTTATCATAGACTTCTCAGCATCTTTCATGAACAAAATGAATGGGGATTTTCTTCTTTTTTGAGTAAAAATTCAATTAATGTGTTAGTGAGTAACTTTTTCAGATCATTCCTGTAGTGGCTTCTAAGCACAATGTACTAATTTTGCAGAAGAATTCATGATCACCATCACAAATACCACCCAATGTAATACCACAAAGAATGAGCTTATCACATTTTACATCAATTTTCATCAATGATTTGTTATTTCATTTGTACTTCGGGTACACAGAATCTGTATATGCAGAACAATAACTTCAACTACAGTTTAAGTATAAATAAGAACACAATGAAGTATATCAAATACCCTCAACACAAGATCAAAATGACCTTTCCAAGAGGTGTATTTTATTCTTTTTGAAAGTAGATGAAACATAAATGAATAAGGCCAAGTCGTCCGAATTCACGGAGTTTTCTTAAGGAAATAATTCCCCTCACTGTACCCGAGGTTGTGGAATTTTTCCTCCCAGGATAAAATGGCCAAACAAACCAATTGTAGCGGTACCTCAAACAATTGGAATATCTTCAAACGCACAAAATGTTCTGATTGATCACACAGAGTAATTTGTAAGACAGGAAGTATTTTGTATTTTGACAATTTTTGTACCAAAACCTGTGGAAGAAAGTAGGTTTTTATAGCCATAACATGCCTCTTCTGAAAAGAGGCAATGGTTCACTTCAAAGGTTGCACCTTTTCTGTAAATTCATGTCTGTTCATCAAGGAGTGTGTTTGTTCTGAAAAAGTCATGTCATTTTATGCGAATCAGTCTGTTTGTTCCGAAACAGTCATGTCAGTTCACGAAACATTATGTCACTTTCAGAAGGGTTGCATCCTTCTAAAACTAAATATTAGTTCGAAACATTTCTTGTTCAAACCATTTCATCTGTTACTGTTTCACTGTTACTGCATGCTACATGTATATAAATGGAGTTCCAAAACTCTACAGTAAAAATTTACTGCATTTTTCCTTGGCATTCTTCGGAATTCAAATAAAGTTTGTCCAAAAAGATAGTCTCATCGATCGATCATTTGACAAATTCGAATCCAAATCCGAAGCCAAGCCGAGCGAGCGACGTCGACGAAGGCGCGAGGCATCTCTTATTCCTTGCCTCACTTATCCATGTGGAAGTGTGTTTCACAATATAAACACTTTAAATCTTTTTCCTCCCACCAATGTGGGAGAATTTTGTAAGATTTCCTATTTTTTAGTACACTTTCCATATTGGTGTGATCTCAATTTTTCTCTTCCATTTGGTTTTTATCCATTTTTCATTCACACTTCTTATTTACTATGAACCCAACAATACCCCCACATGAATAGAGAATGGCTATTTTTCGTAAAAGTTATACGGACAAGTATGTGATCATCAAGCAAAGACTGATTGCATCTGGATAAGTGGGTTTCCCTTTGAACTTTCAATAGTGAACATGCATCGGATGCACTCGGTCAATCGGTAGATTTGATATCTTTGAACCGTCGAGGTTTAATGTACACCTAGACAATACATGTCATACAACCAGGCTTTTAACGTTTATGGTTCTCATGGTTTTGTTCTTTTCAGCCATGAATACGTCCCAGTTCATGAGAGCCTAGAGAATAGGCCTTTACTAACATTCTCTTTGAAGCGGCTTCCACTTTTCCCTCACATAGATGATTTCTAAACGTTCAATCCTGTAGATTAAAATTGTTTGGTCAAATCTGCTAAATTTAGATAATCGTTAAAAGACTTTTAACCTTAAGTCTTATCCTTGTTTTTACTATACATTATCTACATCATGAGAATGGGTTGGGTAATTGACAATGTTGAACCTTCCTGACACAAATTTGTTTGATCTCCTTGAACCTAGCTCTTGGGATCTCCAGTCTGCTAAGTAGAGTTACCGTCGTGCTGACTTGTCATAGGCCTTAAACTCATTCCCTTGGATGTTCGTTCAACTCCTTCTCTAGATAGGACTTTTGTAAGTGGATCCGACACATTATCCTTTAACTTTACATAGCCTACAGTGATAGTTCTACTAGAGAGAAGTTCCCTAACGGTATTGTGTCTTCGTCGTATGTGACAAGATTTACCGTTGTACATTATGCTCCCTGCCCTACCTATTGCCACTTGGCTATCACAGTGTATACATACTGGTGCCACTGTCCTGGGCCAATAAGGAATATCTTCTAAGAAATTCCAGAGCCATTCCGCTTCTTCACTGGCTTTATCCAATGCGATAAATTCAGATTCCATTGTAGAGCGAGCAATACAAATCTGTTTGGATGATTTCCAAGAGACTACTCCTCCACCGATAGTAAATACATATCCACTTGTGGATTTTGCTTCGTTCGATCCAGTAATCCAATTTGCATCACTATATCCTTCAAGTACCACAGGATATTTATTATAATACAAAGCATAATTTTGAGTGTATTTAAGATACCCCAAAACTGTTTTCATTGCCATCCAATAAGTTTTGCTGGGATTACTCGCGTACCGACTCAATTTACTGATAGCGCATGCTATATCTGGTCGTGTGCAGTTCATTATATACATTAAACATCCCAATACTCTTGTGTACTCCAATTGTGAGTCACTTTCACCTTCATTCTTTCGAAGTGCAAAGCTCGCATCCAATGGAGTCTTGGCAATACCAAATTCCATTTACTTGAACTTGTCAAGTACCTTTTTGATATAATGAGACTGTGACAATGCCAACCCTTGTGGAGTTCGATGGATTCTTATACCTAAGATCACATCTGCAACTCCAAGGTCTTTCATATCAAACTTGCTCTCGAGCATTCGTTTTGTTGCATTTATGTCAGAAATATATCTACTGATGATCAACATATCATCCACATACAAACATAGAATGACTTGGTGATTTGGAGTGTCTTTAATATAAACACATTTATCACATTCATTTATTTTGAATCTGTTTGCCAACATGGTTTGGTTAAACTTCGCATGTTATTGTTTAGGTGATTACTTTAGTCCATACAATGACTTAATAAGTCTACACACCTTATTCTCCTTCCCTGGAACCACAAAACCCTCAGGTTGTTCCATGTAAATTTCTTCCTCTGATTCTCCATTTAGGAAAGATGTTTTCACATCCATTTGATGGATTTCAAGACCATATACCGCAACCAAGGAAATTAACATTCGAATCGATGTTATCCTTGTTACTGGAGAGTATGTATTGAAGTAATCAAGTCCTTCTTTTTGTTTAAAGCCTTTTACTACAAGTATTGTCTTGTATTTGTCAATAGTACCATCCGCTTTCATCTTCCTTTTGAAGATCCATTTAGAACCTAAAGGTTTATTTCCTGGAGGAAGGTCAACCAATTCCCATGTATGGTTGATTAAGATTGAATCTACTCACTATTGACTGTTTCTTTCCAAAAGGATGAATTTGAAGATGCTATCGCTTCCTTAAATGTTTGAGGCTCATTTTCTAAGAAAAATATTACAAAATCCGATCCAAATGATGTAGACGCCCTTTGACGTGTACTACGTCTTGGATTTTCTTCACTATGTTCATTCTCAATTGGTTCATCACGAGGTCGTTTAGACCCTCCACTAGACTGTTCATGTCTAGTTTTATACGGATAAATGTTTTCAAAGAATTCAGCATTGTCTGATTCAATTACCGTATTTTCATTAATATTCGGATGTTCGGATTTATGAACCAAAAATCTACATGCCTTACTGCTTTTAGCATATCCTATGAACACACAGTCCACCGGCTTAGGTCCTATCTTAACCATTTTAGGCACAGGAACTTGGACCTTTGCTAGACAGCCCCACACTTTAAAATATTTCAAGTTGGGTTTTCTTTCATTTCACTTTTCATAAGGAATTGATTGTGTCTTACTATGGAGAACTCTATTGAGCATACGGTTGGCCGTAATGATAGCCTCCCCCCATAAGTTTTGCGGTAAACCATAACTTATAATTAAGGCATTCATCATTTCCTTTAAAGTTTGATTTTTCCTTTCCGCAATTCCATTAGATTGAGGTGAATATGGGGTCATAGTTTGATGGATTATTCCATTCTCTACATATATTTGCGCAAAGGGAGATTCATATTCTCCGCCCCTATCACTTCTTATCATTTTGATATTTTTGTATAACTGATTTTCAACTTCAATTTTATATTGCCTAAACGCATCTATTGCTTCATTCTTACTATTTAGAAAGTAAACATAACAATATCTAGTGCAATCGTCAATAAAAGTTATGAAATACTTTTTCCCACCACGTGATGGTGTTGACTTCATATCACAAATGTCAGTGTGTATTAAGTCTAAGGGATTGGAATTCCTTTCAACGGACTTATAAGGATGCTTTGCATACTTCGATTCCACACACGTTTGACACTTTGATTTATTGAACTCAAAGTTTGGCAAAACTTCTAAGTTTATCAGATTTCGTAACGTTTTGTAATTGACATGGCCTAAACGTTCAAGCCATAAATCATAAGACTCAAGCAAATAAGAAGAATTTGAACTTCTATTTATTTCAACAGTCATTACATTCATCTTATAAAGGCCTTCGGTCAGATAGCTTTTTCCTACATACATTTCTCCTTTGCTAATTATAATTTTTCTAGAAACGTTTACACATTTGAATCCATTCTTGTCTAGAGAGTGAAACAGAAATTAAATTCCTATGTAACTCCGGAACATACAAGGCATTGTGAAGTGTCAAGACCTTTCCGAAAGTCATCTTTAAGCAAATTTTTCCTGTTCCTTCTACCTTAGCCGTAGTGGAGTTAGCCATGTAGATCATTTCTTCTACTTGAGCAGGAGTGAATGACGAAAACAACTCCTTGTTGGCACATACATGGCGTGTGGCACCCGAATCCATCCATCATTCACGAAGATTCCCAGTCAAGTTATATTCTAAGAATATAGCACACAGATCATTGCATTCTTTGTTGGATTCAATCATATTTGTTTGATCCTTCTTCTTGCCTTTCTTTGGGGCGCGACAACCTGTGGACTTGTGGCCAATCTTGCCACAGTCGAAGCGTTTTCCCTTGAACTTTTTCTTGGGTTGATTGCTTCCTTGTTTAGCTTGCTTCCTTTTCTTGAAATTGTTTTGGTCATCTTTTATAATATGTGCTCCATTAATTATAGAATTCCCCTTTGACCTTCTTTCGACAGCTTTATTATCCTCTTCAATACGAAGTCGAACAATAATATCTTTAACAATCATCTCCTTATGTTATGCTTTAAGTAGTTTTTGAAGTCTTTCCACAAAGGTGGTAGCTTCTCAACTATCGCTGCTACTTGGAAAGCATCATTCATAATTAAACCTACAAAACAGTTTATGTGAGTATTAAGAACATTTTTAATTTGTTCAACTAAGGTATTTTTCAAAGATATACCTTTTGCTAGGAGATCATGTATAATGACTTGCAACTCCTGTACTTAAGAGACAACAGATTTGCTATCTATCATTTTGAAGTCCAGGAACCGTGCAACAAGGAATTTCTTAATTCCTGCATCCTCCATCTTATATTTTCGTTCAAGTGCCCCCCACAGTTCCTTTGATGTCTTGGTTCCACTATAAACATTGTAGAGGTCATCTTGGAGACCACTCAGAATATAATTCCTGCAAAGAAAGTCCGAATGTTTCCAAGTTTCTACAATAACGAAGCGGTCTTTGTTTGAGGTTCCCTCGGGAACCTCAGGAGCGTCTTCGCTAGTGAACCGTTGCAGACATAAAGTGGTGAGGTAAAAGAACATCTTTTGATGCCACCGCTTGAAGTCAATGCCCGAAAATTTTTTGGGCTTCTCCGCCGGTGCCATTGTTGGCGGATCATTTGTGAGACTTGATGTGGCAATATTAGTTGCCCCCACAGACGTTGTCGCATCCATCATTTGACTTTCGTAAGTCATCTTTCCTGTCAACACAAGACAGAAAAATTTAGTATTTTCAGAATACTACTTATAAAGTTAAATAATTTTTCAACTTTTCTTCTTATTTCTAATTAACGATGAAGTTTTTATAACTTTAAATCGTCAACCGAGTGAACTTTAACTTGTGATGAAGATTTTATGTCTTCTAATCACTAGTTAAATTCAAGCAGAGTAGAAATCTTAAAGCTTTAATCTCCAAAAATAAGTTATACAGATTCTGTAAAATTAAATTATTTCCTTAAGATTGTTATTTTATTTGTACTTCGGGTACACAGAATCTGTATATGCAGAACAATAACTTCAACTAGAGTTCAAGTATTAACAAAAACACAATGAAGTATATCAAATACCCTCAACACAAGATCAAAATGACCTTTTCAAGAGGTGTATTTTATTCTTTCAGAAAGTAGATGAAACAGAAATGAATAAGGCCAAGTCGTCTGAATTCATGGAGTTTCCTTAAGGAAATAATTCCCCTCACTGTACCCGAGGTTGTGGAATTTTTCCTCCCAGGATAAAATAGCCAAACAGACCAATTGTAGCGGTACCTCAAACAATTGGAATATCTTCGAACGCACAGAACGTTTTGATTGATCACACAGATTAATTTATAAGACAGGAGGTATTTTGTATTCTGGAAATTTTCGTACAAAAACCTGTGGAAGAAAGCTGTCATTTTATGTGAATCAGTGTGTTTGTTCCGAAACTGTCATGTCAGTTCACGAAACATTGTGTCATTTTCAGAAGGGTTGCATCCTTCTGAACATGTATATAAATAGAGTTCCGAAACTCTGCAGTAAAAATTTATTGCAACTGCATTTTTCCTTGGCATTCTTCGGAATTCAAATAAAGTTTGTCCAAAAAGATAGATCTCATCGATCATTTTTCCGTGTCCGAGTCCGAGCGACGATCACGACAGGGCGAGGCATCTCTTATTCCTTGCCTCACTTATCCATGTGGGAGTGTGTTTCACAATATAAACACTTTAAAGCTTCTTTCTCCCACCAATGTGAGAGAATTTAGTAAGCTTTCCTATTTTTGAGTACACTTTACATATTGATGTGATCTCAATTTTTCTCTTCCACTTAATTTTTCTCCATTTTCCATTCACACTTCTCTTTTACTATGAACCCATGATTTATCTTTGAAAGACAATACAACCTTTCCTCTATTTCTATATATTGAGCTCCTGATGGGAGTCAAGTGCAATATGCCAGAAGTAGAACTAATTAGCCTGACTCTATCATATTTTATAAAACTAATATTTTTATGCCCACCTAAAGAGGATATATTTTCTTTTCTTTTATCTTCTGTTGTGCCTCCAAACATAAAGGATTAGACAAAGAATTAGTATTAGCGTTCGTTTGACCAAATGAAAGTTTAGTACCTTTGATCCAGTTAGGTTCTCCAAAAATTTTCTTCAATCTGCTTGAGATTTTATGTGAACTATATCCTTCTTTCATTGGTGCAGCATCCTTCAGAGATAGCCCACCCAAAAAAGCATGACTATAAAAACTAGCAATTTAGCCCCATAATAATAGCAAGTGCCTTCACCTATTTCTCTTAATATGTTTCAGATCCTCTAGGACCAGAAAGCAAAATTCTTGAGTTGACTGCAGAAATCTTAGAGGTATATTTAACTTTCTATCTTTGCTTTAGGTGTATATATGAAGCAACAATCAATAAATTTTTTATTTTCTCAGTTAAGTAATCAGGAAAATCATCAAATGAAATTTCTATATCTTATCCATCAATAATTGCAGCATGAATTTCTTCCTTAAATGCAGTAGATCTTAAAAGGTGTACCCGATGTTAAAGCATGCATTGATTCTCTAGGCCACATTTTCTTCTTCTTCCTCTTCTTCTTCCTCCTCCTCCTCTTCTTCTTCTTCTTCTTCTCCTCTTCGTGTTTCAAAATTACAGTGTAGAATTTTATTGGTGTTTTGATTCTTGTAATTGTTGTGAGAGCGGTTTGATAATATAACCTTTGTAAAGACCTTACCTTTCATAACCATTTTCGGAGAGTGCGATGTTTTATCGTGAGGGTGGGTTTGGTCTCGTTTGAAAGAAATGTACTTTGACGTTTACTGAGAGTATATTTCTTTTGTTGGTGCATGATGTTGTAAACTTGTAAGATTCGGAGGCCTTGTATGGTTATTGTTACTAATATATCAACTTGTAACATGTTCTAGCATTTAACATTTGTGGTTGATCCATGTGCATCGATTATAGCACATCTGCAAATTGTAAAAGGTTCAAAGTTCATGTTTTCTTATTGTTTTAAAGAATATTTCTCTTTTCAACTTGTCTTTGGCTGAAATTGAATGTTTATCAGATTCCCTCGATTCAAAATATCAAATGGAAGCCAATAAACTAAAGGTTTGGGGATGAAATTCCCTTTCTTGGATTGGTTTAAAAAAATCAGAATTAGGGGTAAAGCATATCTTAATCATTGTATGATTTTATCTTGATAAAATGTCTGATTTAAATTTTTTTAAGGGTTATTGTTCTTTACTGTTTCTTTACTTAGCATGAAAACTAATCTTGAAGTTTGGATGTGTTTCCTTCTCTAAAGTCCCTTTAGGTATGTGCTGAAATCTTTACGGGTACCTCCATGTTGATTTGAGATTTTTGAAGGTTGCGCCAACCTCTACTTGTTTCGATAATTTTTTATCTAAGATATCAAAAAAAATGGAGAATGAAATAAGCTGTTAACATAGCTCATCCTCATTCTCCGGCCCATGTAGTGAAAACAGTGACGCTGTGACAAACCCATTATGATTTTTTATAGTGTTGTAGAATCAACGCCTAAATAACACTTCCTCCGTTTAAAAAAGAATGATCTAGTTTGACTTGACGCAGAGTTTAAGAAAATAAAGAAGACTTTTGAATATTGTGGTATTATATTAAATATATGTTAAAATGTACCAAAATGTCCTTCAATCTTGTGGTCTTAAACATGTCATGTTGAAAGTTAAAATTAAAAGGTTGTTAAAAAGGAAAGAGGTCTTTTTTTTTAAATAGACTAAAAAGAAAAGTAGGTCTTTCTTTTTTAAACGGAGGGAGTATTCCCTACCCTTTAATGTTGTGTTTGATGCCATGCATTTAAAAGAAAAGTTTACTATTAGTTGAATCCCCTGTAAGGTGCAATTCCTTCTTCCTCCCCTCTATTTTTTCGTTTGTATTTGGAAAACAACGTAGGCTAGGTCTGAGCTAAAATGTGATTATTTGGAACCATGAAGAACCATGATTCAGAACACTGGTTTGTTCTCGATGGTGTGAATCAGTTGGGGGATAAAACCTCTATCTCATCCCAATGAGATCTGAACATAATGTCATTAGATGTGAGTTTCCTTCGAGTGCGATTAATATGTCTAATCACACTTCCTCTTCTTAACATGTATCTGTTTTCTTTTAGCTCATATTAGGAATATAGCATTGAGTGATTATTGGTTCTTTTTTTGTGCTTGGATAAAGAGAAAATTTTAATTTTTACAAATTGGGTACATGCTTCGAATGTTATTTTTGTTGAGTTCAATGTGTGTGTGAATGGAAAATGGAGGGAAAATAGCGGAGGGAAATAGAGTAACCAAAATGAAAAGTGTACTCTTATATTGGAAAGTTCACTAATTCTCCCACATTGGTGGGAGAAGGAAACTTTGGAGTCTTTATAATAAGGAACACTTACTCCACATGGATAGTGAGGCAAAAACAAGGTAGTGCCTCGCGCCGTCGTCGTCGTCACTTGCTCGGCTTCGGTACCCTATCGCGCTGTAGGGTGACCTGCAGATGCAGCGCAGAAGCTACTGGAATTTGCAAAACGTCACTTGCAGCTGCAGATTAGGTGCAGGTCCAGCACAAACTAGGCGCAGATGACGCGACTGTACTGAATAGGTGCCTTTCCTGTTGAACCAATGCATTCTTTCAAAAAGGACACATTAAAGGCTATAAATACCTGATATATTCCTAGTATAGACATGACTTTTGACAGCAAAAACACTCTTCTTCTATACAAAAACTGTAACGCCCCGAAATCGGGTCCCGAGACGTCACACAGTGCTTAGGGTCACAAGTGACCCCAAGCTAACCCTTCTATTGGCATAACTCATAAGAAACTGAATAAAAATACAAATCAACAGAAATTAACTCTTTTCTGAATCTGATAGATACAAAAATGGAATTTTATAGGATTACAATTCTGTCTTTACAACCAAAATTGAAACAAAATACATCAACTTCTACTGACTGTCTATGAAGCCTCTACTAGTACTGACTGTAGGTAGCCGGGTCATGACTCCCGACTACCCCAACTCAATACGACTGAATAAAGAAAATACAACACTATAAACTCTGCATAACTAACCCAAGCCCTTGAATCAAAAAGACTCATCACCTGCTGACTAGATACCACGAACTGACTGGATCCGAAGGTGCAACTATACCTTGTACCTACATTTCGAGAAAATGTAGCCCACATACGAATATGTGGGTCAGTACCATGGAAAGATACCAAGCATATGGGGGTGCAATGCATATATAAAATAATATCTTAATATCATCACAGTTTATAAAATTATGCATGCTGATATAGATGATTCACTTAGCTCGAATTAAATCATCAAAATCATGGATGAATAATACATGTAAAGTAAAACAAGTGAGTCATTACAATACGTTCTCAATTCACTTTCATCTCAATTTCAAATCATCAAAACAATCAAATCTCATGTCAATTCTCATTAGAATATATTCCTTAAATCTTTTAAGAATAATGACTTTCTCAAACTCAGCCTTTTAAGCAAATATGTTTTCATCTCAGATAGAAGAGTACACACACACATTGGGAGATCCTATAACTAACATAAACCATGTGAGCTACATAGAGTCCAACGTACAACCCACGTTGGGGAGAGCCATCCTATCCTTGCCATTGGAGTAGGACTTCCAGTATCAATTCAAAACACTAGTGATCACTATATAAATCAGCCTCAGGCTCACATCTTACGAGGGCACTTAGTTCTAGGGAAGTAAGGTCACTTTATACCTCCCACTCGGTGCTAAATATTACTCCCGGACTTAGCTTAGAAATTTAAATCAACCTCAGGCTCACATTAAAGAAAATCCACAATAAACACTTCAACAATTTTCATCGGGAGCCAATTTGCTATCCCTTTATCATAATCAATAAAAAGTGGATTTCTTTCACAGTCGAGTTCAAAATAACTCATTCACGACCAAAAGGTTAAATCATTCAAAACATCTCAAATATTCAACATCAATGTGCTTATAACACACATTTTCTCAAAAATACAATTTCAAATGGGGTTCGCGATCCAAATATCAAAATCATGATAAATATCATTCAAGATTCATGATTTTTATCACCACGCATGTAAATTCATCTTTTAAAATCATAAACATCAAGATTTCATAATAATCATCATAAGATATGGGTTCATGCTTCAAATTCATAAAAAAAATAAATAAAAATCATGCCTTTGTAAGGAAAATTACTTTTGGGCACAAGAACGAAAGAGAGTTCTTGTTGAAAAACCCCACATACCTTGAATGATGAACTTTAGATCGATACTCATTTTTGAGATGTTAATCGTGCCTTTGAATGATGGTTCTTGGAGTTCTTGAACTAGGAACTTGGAATCTTGAATAAATTTGCAGAATTAATGGTGAACTTTGGAGGTTCTTGAAGTTGGATGTAGGAGTTTAGGGTTTTCTTTTTGAGGGAATTTGATGAAATATAACATATAATGCTTCTAATAGGCTTTAATATAGGGTTTGGACGGATTTTGGGTGAGGGGAATGACCAAAACGCCCCTAAAAACAAATAATTCTCGAATCTGTCCTTTGGTGGACTGTTTTGATAGTCTGAAGTAGATCAACCATAACGTTTTACTCTGATATCCAAATTGGATGAAACCAATTTCATTAGAAAGAGGACTCTCATATCTTTTTGTTGATGTATACTATCTCACCCAGATAATTGTGTACAAGGAGTTATGATCGTTTGAAGTTGACCAATAAATTCACTTTTGGTAGGTTGAAGTAGATCGACCATAACTTTTTTCTCCGATAGAAAAATTAGATGAAACCAATTTCATCGGAAAGAGGACTTGCAGAGCTTTCCATTGATATATATTAGATCACCCATATCATTAGGTACAAGGAGTTATGATCGCTTAAAGTTGGAGCAAAAATATGCCAGGCCTCAGTACTTTTTTTCCTGCACGTTTTACTGTTCACTACTATTCATGATTCGATCGGAATGTTCATAACTCGTCGCTCGAGTGTCCGTTTTTGATGATCCACATATCGTTGGAAAGATTATTCAATACTCTACGCAATGGTGGGTCATAATCTAATACATTCCACACGGAAAATTTATGATTCATTCTAGAAGATAGAACCCAACACGTTTATGCCCAAAATTTCAACGAAAAATTTCCCGGGGTATTACAAAAACTCTGTGTGATCATTAAGTTGTTGAGTGAGTTCGATGAATCCAATTATTTGAGGTACCTCTATAGTTGGGTAGAAATCCATTTTATCCTAGGAGGAAGATTCCAATACAGTGGGGAAATTAATCCTTAAGGAAACTTCGTGAAGTCGGGGGACTTGGCTTTACATTTCTTATTTCATCTCATTTCTGAAATATAACATACCTCTTGGATAGATTATTCATAATCTTGTGTTAGAGGTGTTAAGGAACTTCATAAGTGATCTTGTCTTAGACTTGAACTTGTGTTGAAGTTGTTTTTGCATATATACAGATTCTTGTACCCGAAAACATTGAAAATAACAATCTTAAGGAATAATCTTTCGGAATCTGTATTGCTTTTTTACTGGAGATTAAAGCTTTAAGCTTTCTACTCCGTTTGAACTTAACAAGTGATTTAAATACATAAAATCTTCATCACAAGTTAAAGATCACTCGGTTGACAATTGAAAGTCATAAAAACTTCATCGTTAAACTAGAAACGGGAGGTGTTTAAAGTTGCTGCAACTTTTTAATAAGTATTTTGATATACTAAAGGCATTGTCTTGTTGTAACAGGAAAATGACTAACGATAGTCAAGTGCAAGATGTTGCAACAACTGTAGGGGAAACTAGTATTGCCACAATAAGTCGCACGAATGCTCCGCCGACAATGGCACTAGTGGAGAAACCCGAAAAGTTTGCGGGTATTGATTTCAAGAGATGGCAGCAAAAAATATTCTTCTACCTCACAACTCTTTTTCTTCAAAGGTTCACATTTGAGGAAGCTCTGGAGGTGCCCGATGGAACCTCCGAACAAGAGCGATTTGTGATTGTGGAGGCTTGGAAACACTCAGATTTCCTTTACAGTAACTACATCTTGATCTCCAAGATGACCTCTACAATGTATATAGTGGAACAAAGACAACAAAAGAGTTATGGGGAGCACTTGAATAGAAGTACAAGACAGAGGATGCCGAAACTAAAAAGTTCTTCATTGCAAGATTCCTGAAATATGAAATGATAGACAATAAGTCTGTTGTTTCCCAAGTATAGGAACTGCAAGTGATCATCCATGATCTCCTTGTGGAAGGTATGATTTTGACAAATACCTTTGTTGAACTATTTAAAAATGGTCTTAATATTCATATAACCTTTATTGTAGGTTTGATCGTGAATGAGGTGTTTCAGGTAACAACAATAATAGAGAAGCTACCACCTATGCGGAAAGACTTCAAGAACTATTTGAAACACAAATGTAAGGAGATGTCAGTCAAAGATCTGATTGTACGACTATGCATTGAAGAAGATAACAAGACTGCGAAAACAAGGTCAAGAGGAAATTCTGCAATGAATGGAGCAATCATTGTAGAAGATGACCAAAACAATTCTAAAAAGCGAAAGAAAGCTGAAAATAAAAGCAATCAACCTAAGAAGAAGTTCAAGGGAAAGTGCTTCAACTGTGGCAAGATTGTCCACAAGTCTATGTATTGTCGTGGTCCAAAGAAAAGAAAGAAGAAGGACCAAGCAAATTTGGCTGAGTCCAAGATAGAAACGAATGATCTATGTGTTATGCTTTCTGAATGCAACTTGGTGGGAAATCCTCGTGAATGGTGGATGGATTCTGGTGCCACCCTCCATATTTGTGCTAATAAGGAGTTGTTTTCGACGTTCTCTCCGGCTCAAGTAGAAGAAAAGATCTACATGGCAAACTCCGCTACTGAAAAAATAGAAGAAACAGGAAAGGTGTGCTTGAAAATGACTTCAGGCAAAGTGTTGACACTCATCAATGTCTTGTATATTTCGGAGTTACAAAGAACTTGATTTCTGTATAACTTCTTGACAAAAATGGATTCAAATATGTATTTATTTTCGGAAAAATTATACTTAGTAAAGGAGAAGTGTATGTAGGAAAAGGCTACCTCAATGAGGGCCTATTCAAAATGAATGTAATGAATGTTGAAATCAATAAAAGTTCAGCTTCTTCTTACTTGCTTGAGTCTTATGATTTATGGCATGAACGATTAGGCCATGTTAATTACAAAACATTGTGTAAACTGATTAACTTAGAAGTTTTGCCAAACTTTGAGTGCAATAAATCAAAGTGTCAAATGAGTGTGGAATTAAAGTATGCTAAGCATCCGTATAAGTCCGTTGAAAGAAATTACAATCCTTTAACCTTAATACACACTGACATTTGTGATATGAAGTCAACACCATCACGAGGTGGGAAAAAATATTTCATAACTTTTATTGACGATTGCACTAGATATTGTTTTATCTACTTGCTAAATAGTAAGGAAGAAGCAATAGATGCATTTAGGTAATATAAAACTGAAGTTGAAAATTAGTTAGAGAAAAAGATTAAAATGATAAGAAGTGCTAGGGGTGGAAAATATGAATCTCCCTTCGCCGAAATATGTGTAGGGACTGGAATTGTCTATCAAACTACATCCTCGTATTCACCGCAATCTAATGGAACTGTGGAAAGAAAAAATTGAACTTTGAAGGAAATGATGAATACTTTTCTTATAAATTCAGGTTTACCACAAATCTTGTAGGGGAAGGCTATCCTTACAGCCAACCAAATACTCAATAGAGTTCCCCATAGTAAGACACAATCAATTCCTTATGAAAAATGGAAAGGAAGGAAACCTAACTTGAAATATTTCAAAGTGTGGGGGTGTCTAGCGAAGGTCCAAGTTCCTATGCCTAAAAGGGTCAAGATAGGACCTAAGACGGTGGACTGTGTGTTCATAGGATATGCTAAAAGTAGTAAAGCATGTCGGTTTTTGGTTCATAAGTCCAAGCATTCGAATATCAATGAAAATACGGTAATTGAATTAGATAATGTTGAATTCTTTGAACACATTTATCCGTATAAAACTAGACATGAACAGCCTAGTGAAGGGTATAAATGACCTCGAGATGAACCAAGTGAGGATGTACATAATGATGATAATCCGAGATGTAGTACACGTCAAAGAACGTTAACTTTGTTTGGATCAAACTTTGTAACATTTCTCTTAGAAAATGATCCTCAAACTTTTAAAGAAGTAATGGCGTCTTTGGACTCATCCTTTTGAAAAGAGGCGGTCGATAGTGAGATTGAATCAATCTTAAGCAATAATACGTGGGAGTTGGTTGATCTTCCTCCAGGAAATAAACCTTTAGGTTCTAAATGGATCTTCAAAAGGAAAATAAAAGTTGATGGTACTATTGATAAATACAAGGCAAGATTTGTAGTAAAGGATTTAAACACAAGAAAGTCCTTGATTACTTTTATACATACTCTCCTATAACGAGGATAATGTCAATTCGGATGTTAACTTCCTTGGTGGCGGTATATGGTCTTGAAATCCATCAAATGGATGTGAAAACAACATTCCTAAATAGAGAATTAGAGGGAAAAATTTGCATGGAACAGCTTGAGGGTTTTGTGGTTCCAAGAAAATAAAATAAGGTGTGTGAACTCGTTAATTCACTTTATGGACTAAATCAAGAACCTAAACAATGGCATGCAAAGTTTGATCAAACCATGTTGGCGAACGGGTTCAAGATTAATGAATGTGATAAATGTGTTTATATTAAGGACACTCCAAATCACCAAGTCATTGTTTGATTATATGTGGATGATATGTTGATCATCAGTAGAGATATTTCAGACATAAATGTAATGAAATGAATGCTCGAGAGAAAGTTCAATATGAAAGACCTTGGAGTTACGGATGTGATCTTAGTAATAAGAATCCACAGAACTCCACAAGGGTTGGCATTGTCTCAGTCTCATTATATAGAAAAGGTACTTGACAAATTCAAATATATGGAATTCAGTATTGCCAAGACTCCATTAGATGTGATCTTTGCACTTCGAAAGAATGAAGGTGAAAGTGACTCACAATTGGAGTATGCAAGAGTATTGGGACGTTTAATGTATATAATGAATTGTACACGACCAGACATAGCATGCGCTATTAGTAAGTTGAGTCGGTACACGAGTAATCCCACCAAAACTCATTGGATGGCAATGAAAAGAGTTTTGGGGTATCTTAAATACACTCAAGACTATGCTTTGCATTAAAATAAATATCCCGCGGTACTTAAAAGATATAGTGATGCAAATTGGATCACCAGATCGAATGAAGTAAAATCCACAAGTGGATATATATTTACTATCGGTGGAGGAACGGTTTCTTGGAAATCACCCAAGCAGACATATATTTCTCTCTCTATAATGGAATCTGAATTTATCACATTGGATAAAGCCAGTGAAGAAGAAGAATGGCTCCAAAATTTCTTGAAAGATATTTCTTATTGGCCCAAACCTGTGGCACCAATATGTATACACTGTGATAGCCAAGAGGCAATAGGTAGGGCAAGGAGCATGATGTACAACGATAAATCTCGTCACATAAGACGAAGACATAATACCATAAGAGAACTTCTCTCTAGTGGAATTATCATTGTTGACTATGTAAAGTCAAAGGATAATATGTCGGATCCACTTACAAAAGGCCTATCTAGAGAAAGAGTTGAAAGAACATCCAAGGGAATAGGTTTAAGGCCTAGGACAAGTCAGCATGGCAGTAACTCTACCTAGCAGACTGGAGATCCCAAGAGCTAGGTTCAAAGAGATCAAACAAAGTTATGTCTTACAGGTTCAACATTGTCAATTACCCAACCCATTCTCATAATGTAGACAATGTGTAGTAAACAAAGATAAGACTTAAGGTAAAGTCTTTTAATGATTATCTAAATTTGGTAGATTTGACCAAATATTTTAGTCTACAGGATTGAACATTTAGAATTACCTATGTGAGGGCAAAGTGGAAGCCGCTTCAAGGAAAATATTAGTAAAGGTCTATTCTCTAAGCTCTCATGAAGCCGGGACGTGTTCATGGCTGAAAAGAACAAAATCGTGAGAACCATAAATAGTCAAAGGCTGGTTGTGTGAAATGTGTTGTCTAGGTGTACATTAAAACTTGACAGTTTAAAGCTATCAAATCTATCGATTGACTGAGTACATCCGATGCATGTTCACTACGAAAAGTTCAAAGGAAAACCTACTTATCCAGATACAGTTAATCTTTGCTAAATGATCATATGCTTGTCCATAAATTCTTCAAAAGATAGTCATTCCCCATTCATGTGGGGTATTGTTGAGTTTAATGTGTGTGTGTGTGAATGGAAAATGAAGGGAAAAATTGTGGAGGGAAATAGAGTAACCAAAATAGAAAGTGTACTCTTATATTGGAAAGTTCACTAATTGTCCCATCACATGCTTGTCCATAAATTCTTCAAAAGATAGTCATTCCCCATTCATGTGGGGGATTGATGAGTTTAATGTATGTGTTTGTGAATGAAAAATGGAGGGAAAATAGTGGAGAAAAATAGAGTAACCAAAATGGAAAGTGTACTCTTATATTGGAAAGTTCACTAATTCTTCCACATTGGTGGGAGAAGGAAACATTGGAGTGTTTATAATAAGGAACATTTACTCCACATAGATAGTGAGGTAAGAACAAGGTGGTACCTCACGCCATTGTCGTTGTCACTCGCTCGACTTTGGCTTCGACTTCGGATTTGGATTTTGATTTTGATTTGGAAAATGATCGATCGATGAGATCTATCTTTTTAGATGAATTTTATTTAAAACTTATTTTACAAGTGAAATTTTAATCCAAAAATCTGACAGAATTGTTTTTCTCCAAGTGCGGGTGCATTTCGGACTCCATGCAAATGCATACGCAACGCATCTCGAAGGGATGCGATCTTAGACAAATTTTATTTGAAACTTATTTTATAAGTGAAATTTTAATCCAAAAATCTAATAGAAGTGTTTTTCTCCAAGTGCGGACGCATTTCGGACGCCATGCAAATGCATACGCAATGCATCTCAAAGGAATGCGACCCTTTGAGGTAAAAGACATATTGTTTTACATTGTAGGGTGAACGGAGGGTGCAGATGCAGTGCAGGTACGCGACCTATGGGCGCAGATATAGCACAGAAGCTACTGGAATTTGCAAAATATTACCTGCGGCAGCAGATCAGGCGCAGGTCCAACACAGACTGGGCACATGTGACGTGAGTGTACTGAATAGGTGCCTTTATGCTTAACCAATGCATCCTTTTTGAAAGAACACATTAAGGTCTATAAATACCTGATAGATTCCTCAGGTATAGACATGATTTTTTACAGCAAAAACACTCTTCTTCTATACAAAAACTCTGTGTGATCATTAAGCTATTGAGTTCGACGAATCCAATTATTTGAGGTACCACTATAGTTGGGTTGAAATTCATTTTATCCTGGGAGAAAGATTCCAAAACCTCGGGTACAGTGAAGGGAATTGTTCCTTAAGGACACTTTGTGAAGTCGGGGGACTTGGCTTTACATTTCTATTTCATCTCATTTATGAAATATAACACACCTCTTAGATAGATTATTCATAATCTTGTTTTGAGGGTGTTAAGGAACTTCATAAGTATTTTTGTCTTAGACTTGAACTTGTGTTGAAGTTGTTGTTGCATATATACAGATTCTTGTACCCGAAAATATTGAAAATAACAATTTTCTCCTCTTTCTTGTTTAAATAACTAATCATTTGCTTAGAATATTGCATGCCTCAAGGTTGTGAAATTTCTCTCAAATTGAGCTATTGTTCAAGAATTTGGGATCTTGATAAACAGTTTATTGGATTTATGATTTGAGTTCTATTTGCAAGTTTCTCTACTTTTTTCAGATTGCATGTCTTGGTTTAGAAGTTATAATTTGGTCAAATTACCTTAGAATGTGTCCTTTTTTCTTAATTATTTCATAATTATTAATATCTTAGTTCATTTTATGAAGTATTTGAATAATCTGTTTGAATTGACTCCTAATCCTTTACTCCTTTTTATGCATGTGAAATAGATCCGAGTCCAAATGGACTCTATCCCTTCTGCATTTCCTTAATGGTCCATAGAGGCACATATCATTTTTAAGTCAATCTCCTCAAGGCTCAAAAATGGGTAAAAAGTTGAAATTGAAGGAAAAAAATATGTAGCTAAAACGCTACTTGGGGAAGCTAGTAGATAGGGTCGAATACGATGGTGAAACAATGGAAATGGGCTAAAAAGCCCATACAAAATTTGAGGATTAAATTCGTACAGGTTCAAACGAGTTAAAAATCTATTTTTTTCAAATTTTATCCTTTAGTTACTTGTAAAAGCATGTTTGATTATTTTATTGTATTAAACTCTTAAATTTGGTTAATCTAAATTATTTTCCCTTCGGGTTGTTATTTTATTTTATCTTTGCATTTTTTCTTTACTTATCACTTTGTCGTATAGTAACATGTTCAGAATCAATAAAAAATGCATTTTTTTTGTTTTCTCCCAACGTGAACCTTCGAGAATCTAACAATGGCACCTACTGTGTCCATGTAATTAGTGATTTATTTAGGTTAAAGTCATATTTTTTCTTAAATTATTTCAAAATTTTCTTTAAAGTTTTGAGATAGTTTAAAAAATCAAAAATCATGTTTTCCAATCCTTCAAGCCAAAAGAGATAATCAAAAATGGCGACTCCGCTTGAGATCTTATGAAGATTCTAACCAAATTCTAGTCTATTTGAATGATTTATTTTGGTTTATTCGAATAATTGTGTTGATTTAGTAATATCTTATGATTATATCTAGCACTTGCATTCATGACATACTTCCTCACTGATATTTAACTATTTGGGATTCGCGATTGTCGTGACTCCAATTGATCAATTTCGAATAGAAGTGTTGGAAATACGATAATTTATTAGTACGTTAGGCGTTCAATGGTTGTTTGTATTTCCAAACTCAAGTTGTCCACTTGGGAACCTGATCAAAGTCTACTCTAGATACCTGGGATAGAGCAAATTCAAAGCCTCCTTTTAAGCATGATCTTAGGACGACCCAATATCTGAGGGAGTATTAGGACCATTAGGGAACCTACCCTGCATATATTGACCATGAGTCAATCTCAAACAAATCATGCTTATGTGTTGAAGAAATATATGTCAATTAATCTAATTCATTATTATTTAGGGTAGGAGAAAGGTTTACCTTATTTTTTTGTGTAGGTATGGATCAATCAATCCATTTCGAAGGTTCAAGATAATGGCCAAGCCGAATGATTGGTTAAGGAATTGGTGAAGTATATGAGTGTGGAAGTCAAGAAAATCCTCATAACACATATAGAATATCTGTCTTTCCTAATCAATATGAAAGATACAATTATTTAGAAGAAATTTGATCACAAACCGATATCGTATATGGCATAAGGTGGAAAAAGACAAGAGGGGAAAGGACAACAAGAGATTATTATACCCTGCGTGGAATTATTTTTATCACATTTAGTTCCCTTTTCCAAAAAGTAAAATGGTATCCCTCATTTGCTATTTTGTAGGAGTTTATGCCCTTTTTGATACTTATAAAAATGCTTTTTAGGGATAATGAATTTGTTTTAAAAAGTATATACTTCCTTCAAAACTCGCTAGACCAAACCTTGGCTCAAAAGGGTCACCAAATTAGGATGTCCGCTTATTATAATATATTTGTGTGATATAACTTTTTATGGGCTTAAGCATGCTATGTTAATTCGAATCAAAGGCGAAGTCCAATTCCATTTTTCATAAAGCTCGTTTAGGCTGAAATATACATCCACGACATAAAAATCTGACAAAAATACTCTGAGTCTTCCAAAGTTTTCCAGAAAAGTCTGTAACACCTCTCAAACTATTTTTTAGTAAATGAAATACGGGTGTCAAAAAACTGAATTAACTAATAAACAAAATCAAGAAAATCATTACTGGTTTATTGGTATTGAATTATTGGGACAATACTTTTAGAATTTTTTATTGGGATATCGATTAGGTTTTTGATTTTAAGATTTTAGTTGACGGTTACACCGATAAACCAACAAGATTATATGAAAATTATATTTTTATCCATAGTTATATAATAGTGGATTTATATTTTAAATACATATCCTACTATTTTTGCATTTTATAATTGTTGTTATAGTGTTGTTCTTTTCTTTATAAACTTGTTGGCTTGTCGGGTTTCCACCCATTAATATAAATTATAAACCTACGTTAGTTTTCTTTTTTGAGAGATCGCCATCTATTGCCACTGCATTATTGTTCACTACTTAACCAAAAAGAAAAGAAGCTTGTTTTAGTAAAAATGTACTTGAATTTGCTTCTACTTGTACTTTGTGTAAGCTTTTATGCATAAAGGTAGTGTAAATATATGAACATATGAAAATAATCAAAGAATGTGAAAAAAAATAAAAAGAGCATTTTCTTATCAGTTAAATAGATAAAGTTGAACCATTAAAGATCAAAATCGATAAACCAAAAATAAATAACAAAAATCTTATTAGTTTTGTTATCGATTTAGCATGTTGACAAATTAAAAATCGATAAATCAAATCGATAATACACAAAATCAAATCGAACCGACTAATGCATATCTCTAAAATAAAACAATCATGTTTATAACTTATTTGAACTACGTAGGGCCTGAATTCTCCTTTGCGAGATATGTAGGCAACCTTTTGGCCTATCCTCTATCTTCGAAAAACTTTATTGCCTCCTACTTTGATGAAACAAGTCATAAGGATAGAAGAAGAAGCAAACCTTCCCGATAAAATCCACTTAGCCAAATTAATGAGAAAAATCTTGTTAATTAGAATCCTTGAGTTGTTATTACCTCATGGATCGATTCACCTGCCATGAGAAACAACTTGTTATATTCTCTTCCTTCCTAATTATCTTGCATTATATATTACTAATTGGATCTAACATATGGGCCTTTGAGTTTTTTTTACTTTACAAAGAATAAAACCTACTGTATATTGACATAAGTTGAATAAACATCCTTATTCCACCCAGTCAAAAGCTCGTAAAGTCCCATCATTCAAATATGAATGGAAGCGATGATGACATATTGTCTATCAGGTACACTGTGATAGCGGAGCAAAGTGAGATTACTTTTGAACTCGGGAGAAATCTAGAAATGCCTAAAAAGGAGATGAATCGTACTAGAGAATTAGTTAATCGGGCAATCACCGCTAGTGCTCCTATCCTAGGAGGGCATGAGCCTCCACTCCAAATTCCTCCTTTCAACGTTCCTAACCTTGGGTGTCATCCAAGTAACATACTATTTGCCTATTCTTCTCAACTTCTCGTAGACCCTATCATCAATAATCCACCAATTCATCAAACTCATACTCCACCTTCCCAATACACCAACCTAGGCAACAACCCCAATGCTTAGCATCCTCAAAACCCATCTCTAACTCCATAAATTTATTCCCTAATTCCATAAAACCACTCTCAAACTCCACAATACCGACAACCCCCAAAGTGTCCTCCCTACCTACAACCCAACTTTCACCCATTCTCAAAATCACACTTCAGCATACTAAAATTATTCTGTCACTATCCCAAATCCTTGTCACGTTCGAACTATACCTCCAATCATTTTCCATGTCATTGTATCTCCCTATCTCTATAAATATTTTCCAATCCCAAGGCAGGCCATTACATAGAAAGAAAAAGAATAAAGGATCGAACATGAAAAGAAATTGTTAACAATGAATGAAGAGATAATAAGGATCAAAGAATCTTACGGGAAAGTGGGTAATGATGGCCTTGGTTATGATGATTTGTATGTCCATCCTGGTGTAAACCTACCAGAAGGATTCAAAATTCCCAAATTTAAAACATTCAGCAACACTTATTTAGTCAAAGTTTAAGCGGTGAAGCTCTAATTGATTTAGATCCCAGGAATTATAAAATGGTCTGATTGGAAGACTTTGGCTAAACACTTTCTAGACATGTTCACATACAATGTAGAAATAGTCCCTAACCGATATTCACTAGTCAGGATTAAACAAAAAGATGATGAATATTTTTGGGACTACGCCTATTGCTTGAGAAAGGAAGTCGCTAAGGTACAACCTCCAATGATCGAGGTATTTTCCCGTGCTTAAGAAGGAGAGCTCTATACTAGAATGGTGTCAGCGGTTTGGGGGATGTTCATGGACTTGGTAAGGATTGGAGAATCACTTGAAGAAGATATTTGAATAGGGGAAAATAATAATACCTTCACATTCTCTAGACCCCCAGGTTTTCCAAAAAAAAATGAAAGAGGATAGGTGATTGCACTGTCTTTTGATTCTGATAGTAAGTCAAAAGGGAAATTCATACCTAGAAATACCTTTTCCTCGTCTATAAACTCTCCACTACCATAAAATTCTCAATACATATTTTATGCCCAACCCCAATACTAAAAACCACAGCCAAATGTCCTACCCATTACCTAGCTCCACAATCAAATTATCAGCCCAATGTTTAAACCATCATCCTAAATCACCAAACTAATGTCTAAGCACCTCCAAACTATCATTAAGTACCACCCTCTTCCAACCAATAATTACAATCTCCCTCATCCGAATCTCGAAAAGTAACCTCCCTGAAACTTCACATCGTTGGCTGAAAGTCACACTCAGCCCTTCAAAAGATTAAGAGCAATTGACTATCTCCAGCCTGTTCAACCAAAAGCCATTAATACTAATTCTCAGTTTACCTATCATTCAGGAGCAGTCGGGCACAATACCAAAGATTACATTAACTTGAAACATAAAATTCAAGACTTGATTAATCACAAAGTCATTACTCTTCAAGCGCCAACGCCGAATGTCAATAGTAATCTGTTGCCTAACCATGGGGGAGATATTGTCAACATGATGAAATAAAGAAGAAGGGTTGGCCTGTAAGTCTCATTAATATTAATGCACAGGTGCTAAAGAAGATAGAAATCAAAGAAAATATGTATTTTCTAGAGCTATTTTCACTCATATACCAATAGTTCCCTGTACATAAGATGTCGATAGATGATGGTCTGGGGGATGGGATAGGAAATTTTTTTAAAGGCTGCAATGCTAGATTGAAAGATTTATCGAAGGTTAGTTGAGTGAGCAAGGCCACACCTGGAGAGACTTTAAATAATTGGATTTCCACTTCGCTCATGACTCCTCGCCCTCTGTGGTAGACAAAAAGGTGATTACTAGTTTTTAAAAATCAATGATGATCCGAAAAAGGCCCTGTTATCCACCTTTTATTATTCAAATTCTCTTTTTGCATTTTAATATTTTCAAAAAGACATAGGCATTTACTTGTGCAGGTCATGAGCCATAGTTAATAAATATTTTCCAAATTTCAATGACAACGCCTCTCTTATCACAAAAATTATTTTAAGTTACCTTATTTAATTATTTGCTATCATCTAACTTGATTTGTTTTAATTCCAGCAATAGTAATTTAAAACCTGTTTGTCATGTTATGTCAAGAGTTAAATGAACAAACTGAGGCAGATAATGAGGAATGTGAAGAATATGACAAAGAGGCAATAATTATAGAAAGTTGACAGAAGAATCAAAAGATATTGAGAACTGGGAAAGATCCAACCTTGAGTAGACTGAGATGGTTAATCTGGATAAGAACAACAAAGTTGAAGAGACCATAATTGGTACCTACCTGACAAAAGAAAGAAGAAGAGAACTCATCAAGTTGCTCAAAGAATACATTAACGTATTTACATGGTCTTATTCTAGTATGCCAAAAGTAAGCACATACATTGTGTCCCACATGTCTCCAATTGATCTTGAGTTCAATTCTAAGAAATAGATGGTTGATCCTTCTCGCATCGAGATAGGCACAAAAGGAAATTTGCATTGAGTTGATATAATCATCATGGTTTGTCCAAGATAGAGAACCAAAAGTAGCCGAGATCAATCAACTCTGACGTTGTCAAGAGATACTACGTCAGAAGTTAGCCTCTTTTTGTGTTTCTTTTCTTGTACTCACACTTTTCTTAATGTAAGTATTTTTATGATTTATAGTAGGAAAATTTCTTTTCTTTTATGTATGAACTACATTTGATCTATATTCTAAAGAATGGGATACGTAGGCAGTCTATGTCGGCTTTGATCGATCCTTAGAAAAAAATTATCTTCTCATTTTATGTACGAACTACGTTTGACCTGAATTCTCAAGAATGAGATACATAGGCGATCTATATCGGCTTCGGTCAATCCCTAAGGAAAATATATCTTAACCTTTTATGTATGAACTACATTTGACCTAAATTCTAAAGAATGAGATATGTAGGTGGCCTATGTTGACTTCAGTCAACCCCTTAGGTTAATTTATCTTCCCCTTTTATGTATGAACTATGTTTGACGTGAATTCTCAAGAATGAGACACGTAGGCTATCTTTGTCGAATTTGATCAACCTCGTAGGTTAATTTATCTTTTCATTTTATGAACGAACTATATTTGACCTGAATTCTTAAGAATGAGACACGTAGGCGGCCTATGTCGACTTCTATCAACCCCTTAGAAAAATCTACGTTTCATTTTTATGTAATGTTTGACCTGAACTCCTATATGTATATGGCCTGTGTTGGCTTCGGTCAATCCGTAGAAAAATTTACCTTTTCTTTTTATGTATGAACTATGCGATGACCTAAACCTTTTAGATTTTTCTATGTCTCTCTAGTATAGTCTTGAACTATGTTTGACCAGATTCTTACATTAACGGGATATGTAGGCGCCCCAATGGCTCGATCATAACACCATAGGAAATGAAAATAGGGCAGAATTTTTTAGAAGGAATCTAAAAAATTCAAGTAAAAATATTATTTTCTGATAAAAAGAACGAAAACCAACAAGGACTTTGGGATCAAGTCTCGAGACCTCCACAAGATGAGATTTGTCCCAAATAGTATCTAAATAGGGAAGACATTTTGAGGAGGATCTCAAAATTTCCATTAACATTTTAGAATGAATTCCAAATTCCTCAGCACCAAGATATCAGAATCAACTAAATCACCAGTTGTGATAGAGTACAAATAGACTAAATCTCCGTCATATGGTAGAGCTTCCACAAAATTATTCTATGAACTTTCCTGCAATGAAAATGGATTTTAGGGATCCTTCATTTAATGTCAGACATAGTCAGGCCTCAAGCAGAGGATGTTCATTGATCTAGCATAACATAACTGACAAATATTTTCTAAAAGCTTTTACACAAGTTTTTCATAACTAAGGTTTGCAAAAAAAACTAACTACATTTTGAAAATCTATACATATTTCCTACTTCTCCACTTTTTCCTTACATATATACAAATGGAGAGTCAGGATGGAAGTTCAAACATGATAGAGCATCTGAAAGATGGCCAGAAGAAAGAAAAAAACGAAGGAGGTCAATACGGAGTAGTTTTACCCAAAACTAACAATTTTTTGTGGATACAAGGATCACCGCACGAGTGAAAGACCTCTTATCAAAATCCTTTGGACAACCCAAGGGCCACTCCAAAACATAAAATGCTCAAGAATAGCATTTTTAATAAGACCCAGAGATAGGTTCAATTTCCCATTTAAAATCAAGGAACTCTTAACTTGTCTATCTCATTTCAAGAGAATATGTATGTCAAATAAAAATATCTTATCCTCGTTATGAACATTTTATTCAAAACTTTTAAAAAATAGTCTCTAGCAAAAGTGACTCTGTGTCTACTAAATTATTGCCTCGAGCGCAGGTACATTTGAAGGAGTCAACACAACAATAAAACTATCAAAAGATCACTTGATAAGGAGAAGAGCAAAATGTCCTCCTCAGATTCTCCACGAGGCAAAGCAAACGATGTACGAGTTGTACCTAGAAAGGGATTTCATCCACTTTCTTACATCTAAAGGACTAACTATTTTAGTGCTCTTTCGAAACAAAGAGACTAATGACGGATTAAGTCATTCAAATTACTATTCTAAATATTTGTCTTTTAAAATTGGTTAAAGTTTGGCTGCAGTTACTAGCAAGAGCGATATTGTGCCTACTAACCATTTACCTTGAGTATAGTACCTGTATAAAACCAACACAGTGACAAAGAGACTTAGGTGAATCTTCTATTAAAAATCACCTAGAGCGATATACCGAGATAGTCATTCTATCCAATTGCATATCATTGTCGAGAGGTCCACACTGAGCGAACTATTTCATTTAGTTACATATCATTACCTAGAGGGATATTTTATCTAATCACATGTCATTGTTGAAAGGTCTATTTCATGCCATTGTATATCATTGTTGAGCGTCATGCCAAGAGGGTCATTTTATGCCATTACATATTATTATCTAGAGGATCATGCCAAGAGGGACAGTTCATCAAATTGCACATCATTACCAAGAGGCTCATTGTATATCATTGCCAAGAGGCCCATTGCATATCACTGTCGAGAGGACCATCATTATATCATCTTTAAAAGTCTCCAAATCCAATTAATCACAGAAAGACAAATGTGTCTAGCACTGAAGGATAAATTAAAGCATATATATACATAAACAACATAGAGAGGAATGAGTCTAGAGATGAAAGATACAATCATCATGATATCCACTATCCACACAGAGGCAGGAGAGTCTGGAGCTGACGGATACAATCATTTCAATATTGATTATTCATACAGAGGTAGAGGAGTCTGGCAATGAAGGATATAATTATTTTAATATCCATCACGTATGAAGATCAAAGGAATCTCATGTTGAGGATATGTCAGGTCATACACCCCATTACAATTGTTTATTGGAACATCCATCCAATTATATTTGGATTATTTAATCATCTACCTCATTACAGTTGGACTATGTCGAACCAAGGGGTTTATAAGTCTCTATCTGAAGACGAATAATGTAACAAATTTCCTAAGAGTTGGTAGTCCTAAATTCATCTGTAAGTTACAATATTTGAGATAGAATAATGTGTGAGATTATCCAAAAGTTTATAGTTTAAGGGTCATCCATAAGCCGCAACAACATCCTAACCGAATATTGTGCAAGGATACCCATAGATCAATGGTTCAAAGGTTATCCCTAACTACCAACAAAATTCTTATTATGTGCAAGATTACCAAATTGATAGGTCCGAGGGTTCTCTACAAGCCGCTCCATATCCAAGATTAATTATGTGCAGGATAATCCAAAGACTAATAAGTAGAAAGATATCTATAACTGATATTGCTCAACTCATTCCCATAATTTAAGGGTGAGGCAGTCGTTGCCAGATAACCCAACTAGAGTTGGGGTCAACTCCACAAGGAGTGAATTATAGGCTTCAAATCTTATGGGCGTTCTAGTTACTAAAAGCTTACCCGAAATGATAATAAATAAGACATGTAAAATAAAATGGGGGAATTTGATTTGGGGATAGTTTGTCAACTAACAATGCACGGATATAACACTTTTGATTTAAAATTAATATTTGAGGAAATCTTGGGATTATGTCTACCAAAAAGTGCAAGCATGAGGGTGATGATGGTTAAACATGAAATTTAGTTGTTAACTAAAGGATAGGCTAGGTTTATAGTCACTATGGCTAACCTTTCAATCAAGCCACAACGATTTCACCCATTGGCTCTTTCGAGCACCTAACAAGTATATAAGTTATATTCACCCAAAACCTCAATGAAGCATCCATATTTCTAGGATGATGCTCTAGACATGATTTACACTTTTATTACACTTATTTCTAAGATTGCAAAAGGTAGTAAACCATAGAATTAATTGTCCACCATTGCCTTTTCCCCCTATAACCCTCTTTCAAGGATGTTATGGGTTACCCTATGTTCACTTTCATCCCTCTTTCAAGGATAATGAAGGGTTTTAAGAGTTTGGAGTTTTCACCAACAAAACCCGTTTGGAGATTTTGGGATTTTCACCTACAAATTCCAACTAATAAGCTCAAGCAATGGTGAAATCTATAATCAACAACTAAAAATCATGCAAACACATTAACACCCACACACGAACACACTTTAGTTCAACATAATCCCAAGACTAACTTACTTAGCTACTCATGAAGAAGGTAAAGAGAAATGTACCATAAGGATTATCAAAAACATTCATTCTTCACAAAATCACTAATAAATTAAGCCTCCAAGAGTAGTTACACACTTTCCCAATTAGGGTTTCTTTTTCTTAATTCAAACAATGTCTACGAGGTAAGCAATACCCAAAGAAGAAAGGGTTTTTTCTTAGAGATGGTTTGGGATTTGTCTATGTGTTTTTACAGATCTTCCCCTGGGCATATTCCCATTGAACCGCGATCGCGCAGGTTTGATCGCGATCGCGGCTACGTGATTGCGATTGTGCTCCATGACTGCATTGTACTGACTATCTTGACTGACCGCGACAGCAGACTGAGGACCGCATTCATGGTAACTGAGGCTGATGTGGTCTAGGTCTTCAGCTGCACTCCTCCTTGCTCCCTTTTTTATCATTTTAAGCTCCATTCTATATATTTTTATCTCTTCAACTATATACCTGCAAAATATGGCTATTATTGCATTTAAATCATGATAATGTCTCATTTTTCTTATACAAAGCATGTTAGTGTGCACAAATATTTGGTAGAAATGAGTGGTAAAATCACCACTCATCAACACCCCCAACTTAAAACTTTGCTTGTCCCTAAGCAACACCACCCCTTTTCTATGAGACAATTTTATATGTATGCCCATGTTTTATCTCCCAATGATCATGATGATGTAAACTTGAATGCTACCACCAAAATATCTTCACACATGGGAAAATAGGCTTTTAACGACTCCCTTTATCAAAAAATGGAACAGAGAAGGATGCAAGACTTTAAGGAGCAATCATGTACCAACTACTAGCACTCTAGAAATAACTTACATAATGGCAAAAATCATGTTATACTTCCGTTTATCTCATTGTGCGGAAGATGACAAAATCCCCCACCTCAACTAATTCACATGCCTCCTCACAAGAAAAGAAAAATATCACACACCTAGTTACCAATCATGCAATAAGGAATTTTAAGTGAAAATACTCACTCTTTCAAGAAATTCTCCATGTTAACAAGTACCATGCCACAGGCTTTCCCCTATTTTCAATCACCACTATAATGACTACACTTGGTGGGAATCACAAAGGGCTTTTTGAGCCTGTAATGTAGGTTTAGGGTAGGGTAGGATATCGACTTAGGACAATAAGGCTAAACCCTCTTTGTACTTCTACATCATGCTTTCTTAACTATTTGTTATTGGGACACTTCTTTTTCTTTTATTATTTTGCCTATTTTTGCCTTTTCTTGGTTTTCCCACTCTCCTCTTTTTCGCTTTTTTTTTGTGTGCATAGATAATGTCTTTCTTTCCTTTGTGGGATCTTTTCTTTTTTCAAATCAAAATACTTTATTTTCTTAAGCTCATAGGCACCTTCTTATAGCTTCATTGCCCAACTACACTCTTTCAATTCCACCACCCCCAACTTAGGCTTTTAGCCTCAACTTGTATTCTTAAGTTCAAGGAGGGTAAGGTTCAAAAGAGGATGAATAAAAGGGTCACGGCTTGCAATGCGTTTGCCAAAGAAAAGTCAAAAGTCTCAAAGACGGTGACTAGGGGTAATTTCTATTTATTGGGAGGCTTTTTAGGCTAAAGTAGGCATCCAAAATCACAAGAAGGCCTATGATCATTTTACCAACCAAGCACAATCAAAAATTAGCTTTGAAAAACTAATGGGGCAGGTTCTAGATAGTACAAGTACACATGAGATGAAGAAAACTAAACTTACACACATGGCATACGAATGTTGTCAAGGGGGTTCAGTTGTTCTACCCGCTCAAGACAAAGATTGAGAATTCACTATTTTTCCAAAGATAATTTTCGGAGTCATAGAAAGAGGGAAAATTTTATCACAAAGTTGCTCACGTCCATGTCTTAAAATTTTGCAAAATTTTCAGACAAAAGGGGTTGTTTTGCTTTTGTATCTGCACCACGCATAATTTTCTAATCATGTCAACCACCCCATCTTTAGCCTCACATTGCAAACTATAGTATGGGCGAACCACCCATATAGTTACTTTGACTTCATCAATGGATATGAATGTGATCCCAAATCATTAATGCTACATGTACTCAAACTTTCCTTGATTTTATGGCCTCAAAGCCACGGGTACTTGACTTCCCCTGCACCTATGGTGAGAAACCCAAACACGACGGAAAATCTCATCTATTAAAACTAAAATAGAGAGACAAACTAAAAATAGAGTAACTAATTCATACAAATGTGGGCATCATTAGAGTGCCCGAATATCACAACCCAAATAAGAATTTTCCAAAAGAGCAAAAAAGTATGCAGAAATATCAATAATACAGGCCTAAATCAAAAGAATAAGGAGCCACCCCCAACTAGAAAAGGTTACAGTGTCCCCATTGCAAAAATAATCAAGGATAAAAAGGCTAAGGGTGCTCCCTATAAACACATCAGGGGCTAACCCTTTGGTCAAAGATTCTCGTACTTTTACTTTTAGTTTTTGTTTACTGCAGGTCTTTATTCAGTGCATGCCCCATACTCGAAGTTTTGGTCAACCGTTATTACCAATCAATCCTGAACCACAACGAATTGGCAGAATGGAGGCACAAACGGAAATCGAAAGAATGGCTGCTCAACACGAGCAGGAGAGATTAGCTGCTCTTGCTGCCGCCCAAGTACACCAACAAAACATTGATAACCCTAGGCGAGCAACAAACCCTGACGATGAGGATTTAGGTGATGACGAGTTACTAAACCCAAGGCATGATGCTGAAATCACAACACCTGCCAACAGAAGAGGTCGACAAGCTCGGTTTAGGTATGATCGCCAACCCATGCAACCAGCTTTCGACGATGATGATGATGATCTTGATGGAGCCGGAGCCACAGGAGCCATTATTCCTCCACCATTGGCACCCGGAGCCAAGTTCAACATCACGAGCACCATGATTCAGTTATTGCAACTCAAGGGATTATTTGGTGGACTAGCAGGCGATGATCCGAATATGCATCTCATCAACTTTATTTCTACATGCAAGTCGTTTAACAATCCTGGTGTTGGTCAGAATGCAATTCGATTACGCTTATTTCCATTGTCTCTGTCTGGGGAGGCAACTTTATGGTTGAATGGGCTGACTCCTGATTCTATTACAAATTGGAGGCAATTGAGAGACGCTTTCCTAGAAAGATTCTTTCCGCCATCCAAAAGAGCACAATTGAGAGATAAAATCAGCAACTTTCGTCAGCTTCCAACTGAAACCCTTCATGAAACATGGGAGAGGTTCAAGACGAAGCTAATAAGGTGCCCAAACCATCACATGACTAATGTTCACCTAATGGAGATACTATATAGAGCCTTGAATTCAATAACTAAACCAGTGGTGGATAATGCGGCCGGAGGATCTTTTATGGATCTCACTTTTGGTCAGGCAAGCAATATGCTAGATCGTATGACGAAGCAAAGTAGAGCTTGGCATACCAGGGATTCTGTGGTAGCAAGCCCCACTTTTTCTATTGGCATGACTGCAGACCAAAGGAGACGAGAAGAAGAACGTGATCAAGATATGGCGCACATGAAAACACAAGTGGATCTTCTTAAAAAGCATCTATTATCAGGGAAGACCAAAAAAGTCAAAGCTGTTGCGTCAAAAGGAAGAAACGAATCTGATTCGGAAGAAGAAGCCAACTACTTAAACAATCAGGGGGGTTTCCGAGGCAATGCCCAAGGAAACCAAGGTCGGAACTATCATGGTAAATCTGGAAACATGGACCAAGGTAGTTGGAAGAACAAGAATGACAGTAGTGGTTTGTATGTTCCCCCTGGAAGACGTGACGCCACCACATCTAGTTCTGGAAGTATGGAAGACATGATGACTAAACTACTGAAAGGAGTGGAAGCAACGAGCGCAGGAGTAACGGAGGTAATAAATGATTTGTCCTCTATGAAGCAATTAGTTGATTCTCATTCCACTTCAACCAAGCAAATAGAGCAGCAATTGAGCCAACTTTCAGCAGCACTCAATCAAAGAAAGGCTGGTACTCTACCTAGCGACACTGTGCAAAATCCAAGGAATGACGAATCATGCATGGCTATTACCACCAGGAGTGGTAAGGTGCTGGAAAATTCATCCCAAAGCAATCAAGTGGTTGACGAAGAAACAGAAGTTGATGATAAGGCGAAAGGGGAAGATGTCGCAGCAGCCGATCCTAACGTCCTTAACGTCACTCCTCACGACGTGCAGCCTGGAAAAGTTGAAAAACGGAAGCAAGAGGAGAAGAAAGCTGTGGAGAGAACAATTCCATACCCACCACCACCTTTCCCCCAAAGATTGAAGAAGGTGGCGGATGATACGAAGTTCAGCAAATTCATGACTATGTTAAAGCAGCTGACCATTAATGTTCCATTGGTGGAAGCACTTGAACAAATGCCTGGGTGTGCAAAATTTATGAAGGATCTTTTAACAAAGAAGCGAGCAGTAAGCTATGAGCCGGCAGATAATATTCATCATTGCAGTTCAATTGCCACAAGGTCCTTAGTACAGAAGAAGGCAGACCCTGGTGCTTTTACTATTCCTTGCACGGTTGGATCTATGAATTTTGCTAAGGCATTGTGCGATTTGGGAGCTAGCATCAATTTGATGCCACTATCCATCTACAGAAAGTTGGGGTTGGGCGACCCTACACCAACCAATATGCGGCTCGTGATGGCAGATAGGTCGGTAAAATGACCTGTGGGTATCTTGAATGATGTGTTGGTGAAGGTGTCTACCTTTATTTTTCCTGCAGACTTTATGATTTTGGATTGCGAGGTGGATTCTGAAGTCCCCATAATCTTGGGACGTCCTTTCCTTGCAACAGGAAGTGTGCTTATTGACATGAGAGCTAATGAGCTTTTATTTCGGTTGAATGACGAAGTGGTCCGCTTTGATATATGCAAAGCAATGAAGAAGCCCAGCGATATGAATGTGTTCTCTGTAGCAGATGTTCATCATGAGGATAAGAAAGCATTATTTGTAGGGAAACAGCTTACTGTTGAGCCATTGTATGCTGCGCCACTGAATGTTGAGAATGAGGACGATGAAGATTATGAAGAACTTATGGGTTCTCTAACAGAAATAGAGTCCTATTCCCATACTCCTAAGCAACCGGACCATGATCTTAAGAATCAACCGTCACCAACAGCGAAGACTTCCCTTGAAGAGCCACCAATGCTAGAATCGAAAGAGCTCCTCGATTATCTAAGGTATGTGTTCTTGGAAAGTATAAATATACTTCCGGTGAGTGCGGATGATTTAAGTAAACAGCACGTAGAGGCTCTTATCTCTGCTCTGAAGAGATATATGAGAGTTATGGGTTGGACTATTGATGATATAATTGGTATCCCTCCTGGGATAGGCATGCACAAGGGTCATCTCGAAGAAGATTGTATGCCTACAAGTAAGCCTCATTATCATCTGAATCCATTTAGAAAACGATCCACCATCTATCTCGACGAAGTCTAAGTACTCGAGGTAACTATGTCGTGCCGCGACAATAAATCAAGTGCTAGATGGGAGGCAACCCATCGTTTATCGTTTTTCATTTTTCTTTCGTTCTGTTACGTGTTTGCTTTTGATAAATAAAAATCCAAAAATAAGAGTCGTGCCACGACCAAAACTAAGGCGCTTGATGGGAGGCAACCCATCGTTCTAATCGTTTTTATTGTTTTTAAGCAAATGTAGGTGCAAGAGGTGTAAAACGAGGAGATTGGTTTCAAATTTTGATTTGGACGTATTGCATGGTAAAGGTGGTAAGTTAGGAATTAAGATGCATAAGACTATGGATTGAGCATTTCTCATGACAAAATAGGCATCGAGCAAGGCTAGGCCTAGGTAAAACTAGGCCACGAACAAGGCAAAGCCTATACTATAGCCCAAGGTCTCGGAATCTAGTGTGCTATAGCATAAGCGCCGCCCATGCTCAAGTATGCCATAGCATAGGCGCCGCCTATGCCAAAGCATTTTGTCTCTAAATATCATATGCCATGCTAAAGGCACCGTCTATGGTCACTAAAGGCATTGCACTAGGAGCCGCCTATGCTCACCATAGGCTTTGCATTAGGCGCCGCCTATGGTCACCATAGGCAAAGCTAAAGGCGCCGCGTATGGTCACTTTTTGTCTCCAAAACCGATTTTAAATGGGTCAAAACCCAACCCATTCTTTTCCTATATAAAAGAGACTTAGTCTTGAGGCACAAACACATTGAAAACCTAACATAGGCGCCGCACATAGCATCCAAATCTTCTCAAAACTTTTGCTCTTCCACTTCACAAGAACATCTCCAAAGGCTTCAATCAAGTAAGTACTCTTGTGTTCTTCATCTATTTTTCGTAAGTACTACATTACTATGTCTATTATGAATTTCTAAATCTTGAAGAAGTATTGGAGATGTTAATGTGTTTGAATTGTTGATACAAAACCAAGTGAGTGAACATGAACGTTAGGATACTCTTAACTTGTTTCCGACTTGAATTTGATTTTGATGCATTGTTATACTACTTGCGGAATTGCTATAGTCATGAACATTGCATACTCTTGTCACTTGAATACTTACATGTTGGGATGTCTCGTTCATCGGAATAAGACTTATAGTTGCCTACCGACATAGGAGATTGTGATTATTGATAGAAACTATACCATGATGTAATCCCTATGTAGAAGTCTTGATATACCTAACATGAAAGTATTTCAAAGATTGCAAGAAGTGTTACATATCTGAATTTCTTGTTGGAATATAGCCCCTAAAACGTATGTCGATGAAGTCTGAGTAATCGACCACTTTCACTTCACTAGTCTGTACCAACAAACTAAGTGTGGGGTAGTGTCACTACTGCTTGTTTATAGATTGTATCCATCGAGATGATGCTAACATGAACATTTTTTTAAGTCTCAGGTACAATGGCACCCAAAGAAATACAAGGCAAAGATAAGGCTACCACTTCACAAAAAGGCAAGAAAAGAGGCCGAAAAGAGCAAGGAGAACCCTCCTCGCTACAAATACCTCGACTCACTTTTGGAATTAAGTGGGATACTTATGAGGAACTTCTGAGGATGACGACTCTGATGATGATTCTGACGAAAGGGGTATGACCCCAGACATAGAGGATGAGTCCGACTAACCAGGAACTTCTTATTTTCCACTGAGGACAGTGTGTCCCATCTAAGTGTGGGGTGCTGGTATTTGCATGCTATACTTCTCTATCCACATTTGCATTTATTTATGTTTGTTTTTTTTGTTAGTAGTTAATTGTTTTTTTTCAGTAGTTAAATTTTTTTTTAACTTAGCTTCGCATGAAATTATTCTAATAGGCAGCATGAGATTATGACAAGAGTTTGTGCTAAAATCATGACTATTGAGACGTTTAGGCTCTAATTTTGACTCACTATGTGATATTGTTTGGTTTAATTCCTTCATCTGTTGGGTCAAGAGTCTATACTACTCCCAATAAAGTCGACCATGTGCCTTGTGTGTGTGAGCTAATAGTATATTTTGTGTTTGTGGCTGATGCTAGAACTTGCCTGGTATGTATGTAAAGCAAAAATAAGGAGTGTAAGTTTAGGAGATAATTTAGGCATTTCTTTGACAACCTATGATTATTTACCTTCTTTTTACCTACCCATGGACATCATCCTAGTTAAACCCTTTTGAGCCTTTAGCCTATTTTCTTTGACAAACCTCGTATGTAAGCCTAATCCATTTTTTTCAAGACCATAATTTGATCCAAATTCCTAAGTGCTTTAAAGTGAAAAAGTCATGTGACAAAATAAGAGGAAATTGGGTGAGTATGATGCTTTAGAATGCATTGGTGCTTGAATGAGTTATGAAAAAGAAAGTGCTATCATAAGAGGTATGTTATCAAAAGAAAAAAGAAAGGAAAACTGAAAAGTTAGTTATGTCTAAAATTGAAAAACAAAAGAGGAGAAAAAGAGTGGTAGAATAAAAGAAAGTAGAAAGGTTGTTTGAAAGAAAAGTGTTAATGATACAATGTGATGTATTAAAGCGCTTAGGAACATAGTCACTATTTCTGGCCAAAATAGTCCTACTCGTCCCTTAGCCTACATTACAACCATCAAAAGACCTATTTGATTCTAAGCTTAGCATTCTGACATTTAGTGGAGCATTACACTAAGGGCAAGCCTATGGTCATCAGTTGCTGCATATGAATTCTTTGTGAGAGTGAGAGCAAGGATATTTTGATACCCATGTTTGAAAAATATGCTATACTTGTGAGTGATTATGGGTAATATATTGTGAGACACACATGATTGATGAGTTTTGGGTAGTTGTGTATGATTCTTTGTGCCTTAACTTTTGAATATGAGTTGACCACCATCACGAGTCTATGTTGGAGGCTAAATGGTCTCTACTAATGATCGGAAAACTACTCTTTGTTGATAATTGTTGTGCTTGTCTTGACGAATATTTTATGTTGTTGCTGTGAAACCCTAAGTTGATGTTTAGAGGGACATGATATTTTGTTCGAGGACGAACAAAGCTTTAAGTGTGGGGTGTTGATGATAGGCAAATTTACACGCCTATAGCACTATATTTTTCCCATATTTTAGCCTAGTTTTGAGAACAAATTATATATTTCATGCACTTTTAGTCCTTTTTCCTATAAGTGAGCTAACGAACATGATTAGCAAAGTTTCAGGTATAAATGATGTAGAATTCAGCATTTTATGGATAACTTGACGCCAAAGAAAGCTTCACGAAAGGAGAAAAGCCAATCTTGGACGCCAAGGACTAAAGATGGCGCATGGAAAATCTGTCCCGGGCTAAAACAGCATTTTTGAAGACTTTGGGGACTAGCAGTAATTTATTAGGATTAGGATAATGATACATTAACCTAGTACAATTGGGTTAAGTATTTCATTAGCTTATTAGGATTAGGACAATGATACATTAACCTAGTACAATTGGGTTAAGTATTTCATTAGCTTAGTAGGATTTGGTTAAGCATTTCATTAGCTTAGTAGGAATAGGATATGGGTATTATAAATACCCTATCTTGCTAGAGATTTTAGAACATCTCCATCTATCATCTTCTTCTTAAATCTTCTTACATCTTCTAAACTTCTTACATTCAATTCTATTTTTCTTCTTCTATTCATCTATTCTTAAATTCCACAACAAGAGAAACGTTACTTTGCTAAGGGATTCACGCCTAACGCCTACCACACCATTACAAACGTGAAATCTTTATTGTGGTATAACAACAATGTCAATTGTGATTTCCTTCGCACTCATGGGTAACTAAACTTCTCTGTTGGGGTTATGGAAGCCGAATGAGATACTATCTATTGTTGTGAGTTTGTGAGTTCGTGACACGTATGTTGCTTATATCATTATTCTCTTCATCTTAATCCAAATTCTTTGTGGTTGTAAACGCAAGAATACGCCAGTATAACATTTAACTTGTTCGAAAGAAAGGTTATCTGTCTGGAAAAGAGATAATGTCAAGGTAGTAGGGTCCCATCCCCTATTAAAAAGTTAGTGTCGTAACTGGATTAACCTCTTGGAGAATTCGTACCGTTAGACACGCTTTAAGCTCGAAAGAGCTAAAGTGAAATAATCCTCGAATAGGTCGAAAGACGCCTGGATTTACCATCGAATACAATTCTCTATAAGCACATGCATGTCTAAATTCCGCACACTCATAGCCAATAGAGACGTATAACTCAGAAGGTGGACATAACCCCAACTCCTCAATTCTCATTGTTTACATCTCACTAAAACATTATTTTTCTTTTTACTTTGCTATTGCCGTTTTTTCTCTACTAATTTGGTTACACATTACAAACCCCCTTCTTACGAGACTTGCACTAAAAGTCTAGTAATCGTTGCTTACTTGTTGACCAAGCTATTCCCTGTGGGATCGATACCTAACCCAGGTTGGGTTCTATATTTGCTAACGACCATTTTACACTCCTACGAGAGCTGTAGATTCAGCGTTATCAGCTAACATTGCTCTCAAATTTTGCATCATCATCATTCCCCTTAAGGTTGGATAAATTCTGCAGTCAAAACTTGAAAGGAAGTGTACAGATAATGCAAAGAAAATAGGGGATAAGTGGCCGAAGTAACCATGATCACGACTAAGTAAACGTGATCACAAGCATAAGGATGACCGCGATCGCTCCTAGGTAACGCGATCGCGGTAACTAAGAGCATTTCTGCTCCCCTGTTTTCCCCTATTCCCTTTTTATTTTGTACCTATTTGATCCCTATTTAGTTTGTAGTGCATATTTCCGCATACGTAGCCCTTTCAAAACGTACGCAATGCACTTAATAGTGCCATGCTTGCATGAGTTATTCATATGCAAAACCTAACATTGACACTATAAAAATATAACAACAAAGATACGAACCATTTTCATGGCATTTGTGAGTTGCCTCCCACATAGTGCCTTAGTTATCGTCATGGTATGACATTATTCTTTCTTAATTTTCAAGGGAGTTTCGCAAGTCCCCGCTTATCATCCTCTCCATTATTAATTTTTTTGGTCGATACTTTTGTCATCTTTTTATTCCCTTCTTCGTCTTGACTTTAGGGTAACTCTTCTTTTGTCTTCTTACACCTTACACATATTACCAAGACTTGATCATCGCTTTCCAGATTGGAAATTTTGTCACTAGAGTAACAACTTCTTGTCTCAACATTTAGTCGAGCGAAGATGTGTCCAATTTGGGTCTCGAATTTCTTAATAGAGTCAGAGTGAGATACCACGGTTTTAGAGAGTTGAAAGAAGTCCCCTTTTAATTCATGGACCATTTTGTCCATAGCTTCTACTCTATTCAAGATTCTTTATAGCACATCTCATGTCTTGAATTTTGTTGGATAAATTGAGATTGATTCTTTTTTATAAACAAGGTCATGGTGGGTAACAAAATGGCAATAAGCATGATCGCGATCTCCGCAAAATCGACCACCATCTCAATTTATCCAACCTTGATTCTCACCCTTCCATTGATTGGCCGAGTGAAAACCCTTAAAATGGTTTGGCATACATTTGATCTCTTTATCCAAATTTTAGCTTCCTCACCATAGGCTCTTAACGCTGTGAAATATCTCATTTCCGTATGTGCACCCATAACATATTTGGTTAGGAGATCAAGTTAGGTTAAAATCTTTGCCATAGTCTCCTTTTGTTCCTCATCTCGCTTTCGTTTTTTTATATTGACCATGGGTATAGAGAAAGAGCCATTTAGGATGTTGATATCCTAGGTATGCCATTCCTAACTGTGTTTAGTCACTGATCTCAACAATTACGTAGCCGCATGGAAGTACAAATTTTAGCGAGAACCTTCTGCCGAATTGTTCACGATAGTTTGGTTCCAAGGGTCTAACGCCTGATAGAATATTTGAGAAGTATCTTTCTTGAAATCTCGTGGTTGGAGCATTTGACTAATTTTCCATTAAATATCTCCCATACTTCAGAAGCGGCTCCCCACTCCATTGTTTAAAGTTGATGATCTCATCTCTTGCGTGGCACACCTTGGGGGAAAGGGAGTATTGATACAAAAAACACCTTTGTAAGATCGTTTCACGAAGTGATTGAAGCTATAGAAAGTGAACGGTGCCACTACAATGCTTCGCCCTTTAGTGAAAATGAGAAAAGATGGAGCCGAAAGGCTTCTTGAGTGGAGTGTACAAGGTTGAATGGTGCACACACTTCCAAGAAATTCTTTAAGTGAACATACGGGTCCTCATTCGCTTGACCCCCTAACAATCCCTTAATTTGCAACAAATGAAGCATGACACTTGTCACATGGAGGGTTCCACTCCCGTGAGGTGGGATACGGGTTGCTTCTATTGGGCCCGTATGTAACGCCCCGAAATCGGGTCCCGAGACGTCACACGGTGCTTAGGGTCACAAGTGACCCAAAGCTAACCCTTCTACTGGAATAACTCATAAGAAACTGAATAAAAATACAAATCCATACAAATAAGCAGAAATTAACTCTTTTCTGAATTTGATCGATACAAAAATGGAATTTTACAGGATTACAATTCTGCCTTTACAACCAAAATTGAAACAAAATACATCAACTACTACTGACCGTCTATGAAGCCTCTACTAGTACTGACTGTAGATAGCCGGGTCATGACTCCCGACTACCCCAACTCAATACGACTGAATAAAGAAAATACAACACTATCAACTCTGCATAACTAACCCAAGCCCTTGAATCAAAAGGACACATCACCTGCTGACTGGATACCACGAACTGACTGGATCCGAAGGTGCAACTATACCTTGTACCTACATTCCGAGAAAATGTAGCCCACATACGAATATATGGGTCAGCACCGTGGAAAAATACCGAGCATATGGGGGTGCAATACATATATAAAATAGTATCTTAATATCATCACAGTTTATAAAATTATGCATGCTGATATAAATGACTCACTTAGCTCGAATTAAATCATCTAAATCATGGATGAATAATACATGTAAAGTAAGACAAGTAAGTCATTACAATACATTCTCAATTCACTTTCATCTCAATTTCAAATCATCAAAACAATCAAATCTCATGTCAATTCTCATTAGAATATATTCCTTAAATCTTTTAAGAATAATGACTTTCTCAAACTCAGCCATTTAAGCAAATATGTTTTCATTTCAGAAAGAAGAGTACACACACACACATTGGGAGATCCTATAACCGACATAAACCATGTGAGCTACATGGAGTCCAACGTACAACCCACGTTGGGGAGAGTCGTCCTATCCTTGCAATCAGAGTAGGACTTCCAGTATCAATTCAAAAACACCAGTGATCACTATATAAATCAGCCTCAGGCTCATATCCTACGGGGGCACGTAGTTCTAGGGAAGTAAGGTCACTTTATACCTCCCACTCGGTGCTAAAGATTACTCCCGGACTTAGCTCAGAAATTTAAATCAGCCTCAGGCTCACATTAAAGAAAATCCACAATAAACACTTCAACAATTTTCATCGGGAGCCAATTTGCTACCCCTTTATCATAATCAATAAAAACGTGGATTTCTTTCACAGTCGAGTTCAAAATAACTTATTCACGACCAAAAGGTCAAATCATTCAAAATCTCTCAAATATTCAATATCAACGTGCTTATAACACACATTTTCTCAAAAACACAATTTCAAATGGGGTTCGCGACCCAAATATCAAAATCATGATAAATATCATTCAAGATTCATGCTTTATATCACCACACATGTAAATTCATCTTTCAAAATCATAAACATCAAGATTTCATAATAATCATCATAAGATATGGGTTCATGCTTCAAATTCATAAAAATCAAATAAAAATCATGCCTTTGTAAAGAGAATTACTTTTGGGCACAAGAACGAAAGAGAGTTCTTGTTGAAAAAACCCACATACATTGAATGATGAACTTTAGATCGATACTTATTTTTGAGATGTTAACGTGCCTTTGAATGATGGTTCTTGGAGTTCTTGAACTAGGAACTTGGAATCTTGAATAAATTTGCAGAATTAATGGTGAACTTTGGAGGTTCTTGAAGTTAGATGTAGGAGCTTAGGGTTTTCTTTTTAAGGGAATTGATGAAATATAACATATAATGCTTCTAATAGGCTTTAATATAGGGTTTGGATGGATTTTGGGTGAGGGGGAATGACCAAAACACCCCTAAAAATCAAATAATTCTCGCATCTGTCCTTTGGTGGACTATTTTGATAGTCTGAAGTAGATCAACCATAACGTTTTACTCCGATATCCAAATTAGATTAAACCGATTTCATTAGAAAGAGGACTCTCATATATTTCCGTTGATATATAGTATCTCACCTAGATCATTGTGTACGAGGAGTTTCACTTTTGATAGGCTGAAGTAGATCGACCATAACATTTTGCTCCGATCGATAAATTGGATGAAACTAATTTCATCGGAAAGAGGACTCACAGAGCTTTCCGTTGATATTTAGTAGATCACCCAGATCATTATGTACAAGTATTTATGATTGCTTTCATTATGTACAAGTATTTATGATTGCTTAAAGTTGGAGAAAAAATACGCCAGGCCTCAGTACTTTTTTCCTGCACGTTTTACTGTTCACTACTATTCCCGGTTCGATCGGAATGTTCATAACTCGTCGCTCGGGTGTCCGTTTCTGATGATCCACATATTTTTGGAAATCTTATTCGATACTCTACGCAATGGTGGATCATAATCTAAGACATTCCGCACGAAAAATTTATAATTCATTCTAGAAGATAGAACCCAACACGTTTACGCATAAAATTTCAACGAAAAAAATTTCCCGGAGTATTACACCGTACCTTTTGGTTGGCTTTCTCCACCAAGGAGAGCATCCAATGACTCCACATCATTAGTGATTTTTCTCATAATTCCGTTCAAGTTAGATTTACCTATAAGAAATCCGAAAACAACAAATATAGTAACATACACCACCCCAGATAGACCTAAGTAAAAAGCACACCGCACAAGTGAAGTCTATATTTCACTCTCCGACAAAGGCGCCATTTTGATAACGCTCAACTCACTCCCATGATTTAGGGGTGAGGCGGTCGTTGTCAAACAACCCAACTAGATTTGGGGTCAAATCCACAAGGAGTGAATTATAGGCTTAAAATTTAATGGGTGTTCTAGTTACAATAAGCTTACCAGAAATGATAATAAACAAGAGAAGTAAAATAAAATAGGGGGATTTGATTTGGGGATAGTTTGTCAAATAACAATGCTCGGATATAACACTTTTAGTTTAAAATCAAGATTTGAGGAAATCTTGGGATTATGTCTACCTAAAAGACAAACATGAGGGGTGATGATGGTTTGACATGAAATTTAGTCGTTAACTAAAGGATAGGCTAGGTCTATAGTCACTATGGACAACCTTTCAATCAAGCCACAACGATTTTACCCATTGGCTCTTTCGACCACCTAACAAGTGTACAAGTTATATTTACCCAAAACCTCAATCAAGCATCCCTATTTCTAGGATGATTCTCTTGACATAATTTACACTCCAATTACACTTATTTCTAATATTGCAAAAGATAGTAAACCATAGACTTAATTGTCCACCATTATCTTCTCCCCATATAACCATCTTTCAAAGATGTTATGAGTTACCCTATGTTCACCTTCATCCTTCTTTTAAGGATAATGAAGGGTTTCTAGGGTTTGGGGTTTTCATCCATCAAACCCATTTGGAGATTTTGGAGTTTTCACCCACTAATTCCAACTAATAAGCTCAAGCAATGGTGGAATTTATAATCAACAACTTAAAATCATGCAAACACATTAACACCCACACACGAACACACTTTAGTTCAACATAATCCCAAGACTAACTTACTTAGCTACTCATGAAGAAGGTAAAGAAAAATATACCATAAGGATTATCAAAAACATTTATTCTTCACAAAATCACTAAGAAATTAAGCCTCCAAGAGTAGTTACACACTTGCCCAATTAGGGTTTCTTCTTCTTAATTAAAACAATGTCTATGAGGTAAGCAATATCCAAAGAAGAAGGGATTTTTGCTTATATATGATTCGATATTCATCTATGTTCTCTTACAGATCTTACCCTGGGCAAATTCCCGTTGAACCGCAATTATGCAAGTTTGACCGCGACCACGGATACACAATCGTGATTGAGCTCCGCGACCACATTGTGCTGACCGTCTTGACTGAACGCGATACGGACTAAGGATTGCGGTCGCGGTAACTGAGGATGATATATCCAGGTCTTCAGCTGCACTCTTCTTTACTCTTTTTTTATCATTTTAAGCTTCATTCCACATCTTTTGATCTCTTCAACTATATACCTGCAAAATATGGCTATCAGCACATTTAAATCATGATGATGTCTCATTTTCTTATACAAAGCATAGTAGTGTGCACAAATGTTTGGTAGAAATGAGTGGTAAAATCACCACTCATCAATAAGTTATATCGTATCCTAGGTTGGATGATGTGCAGGAGTACCTTAGAGCTGGTGATTCAAGGGATATCCATAAGTCATCTCTTATCTAAGGTCGAATAATGTGCAGGATTTCCCCAGATATAGAAACTCAAAAGATATCTGTAAGCCACCTCATATCCAACATCAAATGATGCACAAGATTATCCAAAGACTAATAATCTAAGAGATATCTATAAGTCATGTCATTACGAAAGTATATGCAAGACGTAATCGAGGTCACACGCAAAACAGAATTACCAATAGTTGAGAAGGTTATCGCATTAAATACAAAAGCTTACTGATAGCCGTGAAGGTTATCATATGAAATAAAAGATCGAATGGTTGCAGGGACTGTTCTACCCAAAATATCATCGATGGCCGAGAGATACCCTATTTTGAAGAAAGAGTCATTCTCCTCAAGGCCAAAAATGGTAAAAAGTCAAAATCGTAGAAAAAAAAATGTGGCTAAAATGCTACATATGAAAGCTAGTATAAAAGATCGAAGACGAAGATGAATAATGAAAATGGGATAAAAGCCCATAAAAATTTGAACATTCAAGTCAGACAGATCCAAACGGGTTCAAAATCTATTTTTCTCAATTTTTATCCTTTAATTATTTATAAAATCATATTTGATTATCCGATTATATTAAACTAAATTTGGTTAATTTAAAATAATTTTTTCTTCTAGTTGTTATTCTGTTTTATCTTTGCTTTTTTTCCCTTTACTTATCGCTTTGTCACATGGTAACATGTTCATAATCAATAAAAAAATGAGTTTTCTTTGTGTTTCCTCTTAACATAAATCTTTGAGAATCCAAAAATAGCATCTACTTTGTTCATGTAATTAGTGATTTATTTAGATAAAAGTAACAGTTTTTCCAACTTTAAAAAATTCAAGTGTTTATAACTAATGGTCTTAATTCAACATTTTTATAAATAATCCCATCTTTCAAAAAATGTGGTTTTCCCTTTTTGAATAAAGTGATATTTTTCAAAAATCATTAATTAATATTGTTTGTTTCTCTTCGATCTCATACAAACTTCGAAAATTAGTTTAGTTAGATATTTCTGTAGTTTGGATAAATTACTTTTCATTTGAATAGAATAGATGTCATATTTGTAAATGAATTTAAGATTTTATAAAGTTAGTCACAATTTTAAATAGTCTTTTTTACAAATCATTCAAATTGTCTTTTGGACAATCGTTTTAACAGACGCTTCTTGAGTGCATTAAAAACATTTTCAAAGCGTTACCTGAATCCTTACCCTTTTTCTCTAATTTTAAGTGTTTTTTTTTGTTTTTAAATTCTTAAAATATTTTTAGTTTTTCTTGATATTTTCTATAAAAAGACAAGTGTGACTTTTTGTATTTTCTTAAATTATTTCAAAAAAAAATTTAAGTTTTGAAATAGTTTAAAAAGTCTAAAACCATGTTTTCCAACCCTTCTAGCCAAAAAGGAATAAAACAATGAGGATACTCTGATATATATTGGCCCCAAGGCTTCTACATCACTAAATCTTGACAATTTTTCATCAGCTATATTATCACTTTTAAATTTTTATTGATCAGTGGAGCGTAACTCCTTCAGTTTCTCTCACATATTTAAGTTTTTTTGCATTATTAAATAAAAGTTTCCTCTTTCTTCTCTCTAGTTTGATTAATTTCTTCTATATATTGGGAATTGGGTATTTAGCTTATGCTAATATTATTCTTTTAGGTGTTGTTATTTCTTTCAAAGGCTCATGCACATTATCACGAACATGACGAGTGTGGGAAAAGGTCCTCTTAATAAATTCTATGCTAATAAAATCCTAGTGTGCAATGAGTCGTCCCCGTCAAAAGCTCTGGATTTGTTTTCTAATTTTCTTTTTTCTTAAACTTCTCATGAGTGGTTCAAAATTTGCATAGTTCTTTCCATATATGCAACATATGTACTTCTTGTTTGTCTGTGAGCAGATAAAAATAAGTCGGTTTTCTTTCTTCTTAAACTTAATAACAATCTCTTTGATGTGATGGAGAAGACATGTACACTTTTTCACATATTGTAATGTTAATATTACCTAAGATTCCTTTGAAATGTAAGTGTAACCTAAGACCAAAACAAGTTCATGAAGTTTTATGAAAGTAAAGTATCCACATCTATCTCTGATGCAAGAGGGAACATTTAAGTCAATAATCTCATTCTTCCTCTATGTCTAACACACTTATACTCCATATTATGTACTTCAGACTATATGAAACTTATGTCCAACGTTATGTCATTCTTTTTCTACGAATTCAGGTTTGATGATCAATGTACTCAGTCTATGTTGACATTCTATATCTTAATATCTCACACGACTCGTGCGTGAGATTTCCTCTTTTGATACACCCCTCCTGTGATCAGTATCATTTACTTTGTTTCTACCTTTAGAAAGAGTCATAAGAATTTGGTGAAAAAATATAGTGTTAAGAGTTTCATCATGCTAGTGAATTATAATCACATTTTGACTACTCATTACATTTCGTTTTTAATATTGATTTGATTCAGTCGAGGGATAAAAATGTGACTGTTGTGATTAAGAAAATGTTCAAGATGAGAAAACGTTATTAACTTTTTGCCAAGCTTACGTTCTAAATGTAAAGAAGTTTTAGGATTTTTGTTGGCTTCGTAATGACAAATGTTATTATCAAATATTTGATATGAGTGTTTATTGTCTTTGAATTATTTCATAATGAAGAAAATATGTACATAATTTGTATGTGTATCATGTATCTTTATAAATGTGTGTCATGTATTTATAGGTTCAACTGATACATTGTATGTATGTAAATTAGTTGAATATATATTGTTATTTTTCATTGTGTATACAGTTGCTATTTGTATATATTTTGTAATTACCTATATTATATTAAACTTATTATTCACAATCAGAGTATTTTAAGCATTGTTGATACTGTATGTATTATGAATATATATGTATATATTCAATTTGGTGTATGCATGTATTGTATTTGTATCATATGAATGCATCCTTAATAACATCCAGTTATAAGTAGAGTTAATACATAAAAATGACCCTAAACTTGACACTAAATTATAACTTTGACCTTAAACTTTGACAATGCACAAATATGACCTTTAACTATTCAAAACTGCACAAATATGACCTCTAATCCTACGTGGCAAAACGTGTGTTCAACAAGCAAAACTGGGTGCGTCTAGCTTAAAATCTAAGGGCATAATACATAAATATGACCTTAAACTTTGACAGTGCACAAATATGACCTTTAACTATTCAAAACTGCACAAATATGACCTTTAAATGACTCTTCACTATTATTTTTTCACTATTTTCGGCTCAAAGATGAAAATGGCATCTAATTTCTTTTGTCATTGCGGAAAAAAAGAAATATTGAAGATTTATTAATTAGGGGGGTCAGCCTCATATGAAAAAATCGAGCGGATATGTATATATATTATAAAGCAGAGGACGAATTTAAGTTATATAATATATCTAAATATTATTTATTTAAATATTAAATTAAAGATGAAACTATACTAATAATAAAAAAATTATAGTTTTAATAAAACGTTATTAAATTAATGTTATTAAGGATAGTAGTAGTAGTATATTAAATTAACGTTATCAAATTAACGTAATTAAAATGTTATCAAATTAACGTTATTAAAATGTTATTAAATTAACAAGGGGCGGATCTACGTGGTTGACATGGGGTTCACCCGAACCCCTCGGTAAAAAAACTACATTTTATATATATAAGATAGAAAATGTATATTTATGTACGTATATTAATATTGAACCACATGAAACAAGGCACTTAGATAGCCCAGTGGTGTTATTTGCTCTTCTTGGGCGCTTTCTTTAGCCTACTGTGCGGGTTCGATCCCTGCTAGTGGCTCATTTTTTTTTTAATTAAAAAAAAGTTAGGTGTTGCTACTATAGAAATAAATAAAAAATTATTATTATTATAATAATAATAATAATAACAATAATAATAATAATAATAATAATAAAAATGAGTCGTTTTAACACAAAAAGCAAAACTTTAACAGTGCACAAATATGACCTTTAACTATTTAAAACTGCACAAATATGATCTCTCTCCAAATCAGCCCTTTTAACGACGTGGCACCGTGTGATTGGATTACCTTTCCACGTAGGCGCGAGTGAGACTCACGCATAGGGTTGCAAAATCAGAGGTCATATTTGTTCAGGTTTTGAATAGTTAAAGGTCTTATTTGTGCACTATCAAAGTTTAAGGTCAAAGTTATAATTTGATGTCAAGTTTAGGGTCATTTTTATGTATTAACTCTTATAAGTATGTATCATAACTTTTAGAATAGCCCCACAATCAATGTATTGTAGTCATTAGTTCAACATGTATGTTCTATAGACATATTTATATTTGTATTTACTGCATATATATATATATATATATATATATGATGTTGGGGTTTTATATACAGGATGTCAAATATTATGTTAGAAAACTTCTTTTCGAATCGCCTCATATGTGTTGTTACTTCAATAATAAGACAATAGCGAACTTAGAAAAAAAAAATTGTGTTGAGCAATACAAGAAATTTAGTAATACTTATTTTAGTGTTTATTTGCATATGCACAAGTATTCTGTTCAAGTTCAAGTACAACAAGTTAGGTTGCAATACCCAAAAGTTCAGACATTTTTAGGATCATGCTTCGAACTCATGAGTAATAAATTTTAGTGCTTTGGTAGTGCTATGATCAAGGTTGATGCATATTAAAGCCTCAAAAGTGTCCTAGCTAATAGACGAATCAAAACATTTCCTTACCGATTGAATTCTTAAGAAGGATATTGGTATAGTCAACTTCAAACGAGCATATTTCTCGTAATGCTATGAATTTTTGAGCTCATGACCCACCAACAGATAGATAATTGAATTAGTTTTCCAACGATACCAATTTCGCCTAAATTCGATATCGGAGCAAGGAGTTATGCCCATTTTACTCCAGCATGTCAGGCTGGGAAACTGAGTGACGATATTCGTGATAAGCTGTCACAAGCGTGACGACTTATCACCAATGTCGTCAGCCCTGGGCAGATTTCCACCCCCAGTGACGACATTTTGTGATAAGTAGCCACACCCGTGATGGCCTATCACCAATGTCGTCAACCTTAACCAGAAAATCAAATTTTCACCTTTTTGTGACGACATTTCGTGACGACTTAGCACCAGTTTGACGACTTGTCACGAATGTCGTCAGCTATTTTTTTCCATCAATTGAGGGACGTTTTTGCAAGGGTATTTTGGTCTTTTCCTTCACTTCCCACGACTTATAACCCTCAAGGAGCGTATTATCTTCCATTCTCTTTAGTTAAACATCTAAAAAAAAAAAGCTCTCTCATATTTGTTGCAAAATGAGTTATCTGTTGGATTAATATTGTTTAGATTTCTTTCAAACAGAAGAGTCGTCTGTCTCAACAGATGAATGATCTGTTAGATTATTTATCTGTTGCGTCAGATTTTCATTGTTGCATCAGATGTTTCATCTGTTGCCTCAGATGTTTCATCTGTTACCTCAGATGTTTCATTTATTGCCTCAGATGTTTCATTTGTTGCATCAGATGGTTCACCTATTGCAACATCATTTTTACCAAGACAAACAACAAATTAACCCAGCAACACCGACATAACACACACACTAAGAACATCAACAGTGACCAAAAATCACCAACAAATCGAATCAACAGTTCGAAAACAAAAACTACAATAACAATAAAAAATTATATTTCGCACCGAAAAGAGTAGAGAAGAAAATCCAGAAATTAGGATTTTATTCAGTCCACATTTCAAATTTAAGCAAGAAATATTGAAATTGTTAACCAATACTAGAAGAGAAGTTGGCTCAAGTTCCTCTGTTTCTTCATAACTAAAAAGACATAATTTTTTACCTGTGAAAGAAGAAATGGGACGACGAAGAACTTGAAGTTGTTGTCGCCGGAGAAGTCTTCACGTCTATTGACGGTTGAAAGTCGAAAAGAAACTCGCCCGACTATTTGTCACCGGAGGTTGAAGTCGCCGGGAATTGAAGGGAGAAATTTTGCAGAACTGTTGGTTGGGAGAGAGTTGAGAGAAGCTGTCGAGAGAGAGAAGGGAGAGACGGTTGATTTGAATTGAAGAGGGGTGTGGTTTGATTTGTATTTTTGAAAAGATTAGAAAGTTTTGAAAATATTAATCAAGTCCACAATTAACTTAATTAAGTTTTTTAATTATTTTTTATCCTTTAAGTTGGTCAATGTCACCAATCCTTCATTCAAGACTTAAAAACATCTTTCCTTCAATTTTCTCTAGTTAACAGCTATGTGTTTGAAGTTACTTGGAGGGTCATACTTGATTTTCTTGCGTAGGTAGTACCTAAAAGAATGTTGATGTGGTGTAACACAAAAATTTTATTAATGTAATATTTTATAAGCTTGAATGTAAAAGAGAATTAATTATTTTTTCCAATTTTGTTCTTAACATTTATTATTCTAGAATTAATATAAAAAATAAACAAAGATTAACAAGGGATATATGAGTAAATTGTACTCCTAATTAATTTTTGTCAATGATTATGCAAAGTCTTATTATGCCAATTAAAAAGGAACAAGGGCATACTAAACACAATTAATAAGGATAACATAAGTTCTACTGTCCATCATAATTATGAACAATTGAGCAACACATGTAAGTTATAAGTCTTGCCTTATAAGGCAGGACAATTGTCAACAATTGAGCAACGCATATAAGTTATAATTCTTGCCTTATAAGGCAGGACTTGTGACCAATTGAACAATTTCAGCACTTTCTTTTATTTTTACTTGTCAGTTATTTCTAAAATAAATTTTCAATTTTACTTGTCATTTTAGAAAAGATAAAAAAAAAAATTATGTTTTACCCTTACATTAATTGTTTATTCTCCAAGTCATTTTCAAGATATCATACTAAACATGATTAATAGAAATAATATGATAAAATAGTCAGGTCAATAATTATTTTCTTAATAAATGTATCAAATCAAAATGTGACAAGTAAAAGTGAAAAATATCTCAAACTCCTAAATTGTAGGTAAACCTAATTTATGCCCACGTGCAACTGGCCAATAAATTTTTTCCCTAGAGAATTTTTTAGAAGCTGAGGCCATTTTAAAAATAAATTATTTGGTGGGATAAAAAAATTTAGACCGCTCCATATGAAGGACATTCATGTATATTACTCATAAAAAATATTGTTACTTTCTCTTATTTATCTGATTTTAACTTGACATAAAATTTAAGAAAGTAAGACTTTTGAATCTTATGTTTTAAAACTAAAGATATATAAATGTCAATATTCTTTAGCCTTGTGCTCTTCAACATATCATATGAAAAATTCAAATTAAGGAGTTGTCAAAAAAAAAAAAAAAATACATTCTTTTGAATCGAACTAAAAAGAAAAGTAAGAAAAATAAATTAGAACGAGTGAAAGTATTACAGAAGGAGAGTCAGCATGATGTGCTCATTACTGTGCAGCCTGCTTGGATTCAAAACTTGTTTTACTATCCTTCTTTGCCTAATATGTTAAATAGTAACTCTAATTTAAAAATGATATCTCTTGGAGCCTTAGATAAATTGCCCCTACCTCAGTTTGGTTTCAGTTTAGTGGCTTGGACAAAGGTGGAGACTGGTGATGAGCTTCTAAAACAAAGACAATTTGTTGCCAAGAAACGAGATACTAACTTGAATAAAACACAAAGCAAAATCAAGGCCTAGCAAAATCAATCACGAATGATAGAGAGAAGTCACAGATTTTCTACACTACAATCTTGTGTGCCAGAACATAGACTCGGCGACTTGATGAACGACATACCCAAAATATAAACATTAGGTATAATACATAAACAAACACTCAAACTTGGCCTCAGTTGATAAATGCTCCAACTTTGAGTATGCACATCTATACACTTCAACTCGTCTCTAGAGTGTTAGCTGAACACCCCAACTTACAAAATGATCATTTAAACACCTCCAAAATTTATGTGTCACGTCGGCACGGGTGTCCACGACACACAATGGGAACTAGTTGGAGAGTTTAGTTGTCAGTTGAGACCAAGTTGAGGTATCCAGATGGCTACTCACAAAGTTGGAATGTTTACTTACCAACTGAGGTCAAGTTCGAGTGTATGTTTATATATTGAGCCTAAAAGTTACTCTCAACTTAGGCTAGGATCATTACCTTCCAGACATGGATAACCAAAGAGCAGTTTCTGGATATTATGTATGATATGTTATGCAAATACACTAACTTCATCAAAAATCGATACAACAGCAAGATACTTTACGTGTAAGACAATGAGATTGATGTCACCTAGCAGTTCCTGGATTAGAAGACTTGTGTTCTACGTTGGCTCTTTCACGACTGCTTCCATAGCCAAGCTTGTCCGCCAGGTTCTCAACTGCAACTTTGACAACATCACTTCGAACGCCAATGTCAGTTGCATATCTATTCATACAATACATCCCTGCTGTTAGTGTGGCCACACCAACAGGACTAGGAATTAGCAACTTCAGAGGGGAGGAAAGAAGAGCAGCTAAAGGAGCACCAATGATAGAAGAAGCTTGTCCGCTACTTCCAACACCGCGTGTATCAACTGTCAGAAGGCCTGTTTTGCAGTACAGCGCAAAGTCCTCACAATTGTTAAGGAAAACATTATAGTTCCCAAATCCATTTTGAAGAAGATACATTGCTCGGTGTATGACCAGCTCTGGAAGGTCTGATGCTGCAGTAGTGCAAGTGCCCCCTCGCACTCTGGTAAGGAAAACAGATGGACTTACTCCATAATCAAAGCTGTAGAGTGAACCATCGCTGAGAAAGCAATCCAGACATGAAAGTACGACGCCACTGTTAGGTAGCTTAAATCCACAGTCAGGAAAGGTTGGACATAAAGAAGAAAGGTCTGATATTTCATCATCAACAGCATCAGAAAAGGCCTCGAGACGGTTAAAATGGACCACTTTGCTTCCACCAACAAAAATACCTATGAATGCCATATTTTCAGAAGACTTGATACATAAAAAAATTATACTGATTTGCAGGAAGAAAATTTGACCTTTGCTATTCTACACTAATTCGAGCATTGTGATTTAAATGGATATAAAGAAAATGGACTTGTATATCATAGTAATTGCAGCTGACCACCTTGGAAAACATAATTTTCTTTTTGGTGTAGATTAGACGAAGGGGGAAAAAACACATTTTAAATCAGCTAAGGAAACATAACAATAAGCGTATAAGATAAAAAAAAGAATCACACTTCAAAAATATGGTTCAATCTGAGTAACATGATAACTCGTGATATTCCAGTCATATTTTGCATCAGGGTAAGATTTTAGAGCAACTATTATCGCAAGATATAGACGAGGTGCAGATCCAACTCTTAGACATGAAATGTCTGCTTCATGTTTTACATCATAAAAAAGCCTAAAATAGAGGATCCTTGAAGAAAAAGATGTAAAAGTATGCATCTTGAGAGACCATGACATGTTCACACACAAAAAGAAAAAAAAAACTACCATGTGTTAGCCTCAGAAGCAGTGTTAGAGTTGAACAAGCAAAGATAAGAAGCCATGTCGTTCAAATTTCAGCAATTATGCTCAACAAGTTCACCACACCATGTCAAACATATAATGCAAAAACTCCAGCAAACCAACTCTAACCTATCAATTATTTAATCCGCCCCCTAGTCCCCTACATCCATTAAAATTGCTAGGTTTACCATCAAGCCATCATTTGGTGCAGTGAGCACCCTGCATTGTTCCAGTTGTGTTTTGCAAGATCCATAGAAGAAAGTTTCACTTGAATGTAATGAATCCCCACTTCGATCAGACTGACATGCTACCAAGAAGTATCATTTAAGTCATAACATCCCAAAGGGAAGTACAATCATTTTACTAGAAAGATTGAATGGCACATGTTACAGCAACAATACTTAAAAATACAACATACCCAGTGTAATCCCACAAGTAGGTCTAGAGAGGCTTGAGTGTACGAAAACCCTACCCAGGTTCCAATAAAATGATGGTCCAACCAATGACAGCCTGACATCTAGTGGTGATTTGGGACTGTGCAGGAATTGGTCTTTGACAACACAACTCAGCCATCAGTGGGGAACCTGCTCTGTTAAGCTAGCCAGCCCAGGATCTACTGCCAATCTATGTCAACTCCCCAAAGGAGAGACAGACAAGTCAAACTTCTGAAGGAGAAGTCATACCGAGTACTATTACTGTAGGAATAACACTGCATACCATACCAAGAACCAATTTACTGAACCAAACCAACACTTTGTGTTAAGGGCTAAAGATTGATTGTCCAAATCATCTTATTGCTTCCACTTGGGTAACAAGCTCATGCAACTAAGCTTAGCAGTAACAATACTTAAAATAATTCAACTATGATCCGTTTAAACTTGCTGAGTATAAATTTTGCTGCCTAACAGCATTTTTCTTTATTATATTCACATCAACCTCTCTTAGCTATGAAATGACAATTCAGTCGCCATAATAGAAAACAGCATATCCCGCATGTCTGACTTTTAACTAATTTGCCTGAAGAAGATTCCTCTGAATCCAACAGAATTCAACTTTTATAGTTTCGACTTGCAGTTTTGTTTGATCGTGTTTACCAGGCGAAAGGAAACACAAGAATATCAGTCCATATTTTTTAGCACCTTTTGATTATAATGATATGTCATAAAGATTAAGTACTATTGCTACGAAATTAAAAAGTCTAGCACCAATTAAGAAAATACATTTAGACATTGTGGTGTATTTAAGGGAAGAATTCCAAAATGGAACATTTAGAAACTATATTTGTGTTGTAATAGTTCCTCTCGAGTCTCATTTCACACTTACTCTAGAATGGAAGAAAAAGAAAATAATCAAGCTAACTTTAGCTAGGGAAACTTCATCAAACATAAGGATATCGACACATAGCTAGAAGTAGCTACACAGCTAAATGGTATAGCTATGAAATCATTCTTCATTCAGAATTTCTCAGTTCATCTTAGTCCGAGTATTGAATTAAACAGATTCTCCATGTTATTGAGTTACTTTGATCAGCCTTCACTATTCGTTTAGTCATAATATGTTTTCAGCTATAATAATACAAGACCTAGATAAAGTAAGTCCTAATTTACTAAATTTGATATACTTGTTTTTGAAATCCAATGCAGGCCATGAATTAAGCCAGACACACATCTGAACCTCCATATGTACAAGCAAGCAAGCTACTCTGGACTCGATCAAGAAAATCTTCATTTTGCTGCAGGCAATATCTACTGAGACAATAGTTGTGTCCATTAACTCACGAGATCAATGGTTCATAATGAACCTCCATAGATACAACTTATAAGTGAGCCACCTCAATACTACTTTGTGCAAAAATCACGTACGATCCAGATACACACATATACTACAACAACATGCCTAGTGTGTTTCCACAAGTGAGGTTTGGCAGTGGCGGAGCCAACATCTTAACTAATGGGGTTCAAAATAGAAAAATGTGAACAAAAGAGCTAGTCGAATGGGGTTCAACGTCTACTATATATATACATGAAACATAATTTTAAGCTTGTATAAATAGTATAATTTTCCGCCGAAGGGGGGTTCGGACCCCCTCACTATTAGCTATATCCGCAACTAGGTTTGGGGAGTGCGCGGTGCGCCTACCTTACCCCCCTACCTTTGCAGTGTAGAGAGGTTGTGTCCGATAGACCCTCAGCTCAGCACCTCCATATATAGATAAAGAATAAGCTACTCACTGGCTCATGCTTAATGACAAAATTATAAAATTGTGCCAATTTGAGGGCCAAAAAAAAAAACAAAAAAAACAATGAAAGCATATCAGGAGCAATTTAACTTAAAGTTCCTAAACACATCTAATTAGACACAGTAATTCGTGTTATTTGAACCCAACAACTCATAAGTATGTTACTTGACTGTCAAAATCGAATGAAACATTCAAAAAGGGGAAATCACACATCATAGAAACCTTCTAAGGAGGTAACTGGACTAAACCAAACACTTTCGCTGTATGCCAATATAGGTAACAAACAACAACATAGCCAATATAAATGGAGTTGTAATTATACAAGATAGCAGTAAGCTTCTTGTTGCTTCAACAATGGAGTAAGTACAGAGTTTGATAGTTGTAGTAGAAGAGAGGAAGAAATAGAACTGAGAGAGGAAGAAGATGAGGGAGAAGAGAATTGTTTGTATTGATTAGTTAAGCACACTGTACATTGTCATATTGTTGAAAATATGTGTTGGAAATAAAGCAGGAATAGATATTTTTAGTAATTTTTAATTATTAGAGTCCAATGTGACTTAGGAATTAATTGTCACTTTATTATTTGAATAAGAATTAGTTATCTCAATTTAAATTGGAGTGTAGTTAGAAAGTTAGCTATAAATATATGTTTTGAGTTATTAATAAAAAAAATTCCTCTGACAATACTATTATCGTATTTTATTTTTCTCCAACTTTTTCTCTGTTATTTCTCCAATTTCAAAGCTAAAAACCAACAATTGGTATCAAGAGCCAATTTCTTGAGAGATTTGTGAGAGATGAATTCTGAAAACAACTTTTCCCAAATAGCTCCTCCTGTCTTTGATGGTGAGAATTATCATCTTTAGGCAGTAAGAATGGAGACTTATCTTGAGGCTTTAGATCTTTGGGAGGCCGTGGAGAAGGATTATGATGTTGTTCTATTGCCCGATAATCCCATGATGGCCCAGATCAAAAGCCAAAAGGAAAAGAAAATCAGAAAATCAAAGGCAAAAGCAATTTTGTTTGCTAGTCTGTCTCCAATAATTTTCATGAGAATTATGACCCTTAAATCACCAAAAAAAATTTGGGATTATCTGAAGGAAGAATATACCGTAGATGAAAGAATACGAGGCATGAAGGTGTTGAATCTAATAAGGGAATTCGAATTGCAAAAGATGAAGGAATCTGAGACTGTCAAAGAGTACTCAGACCGACTTCTTAGCATTGTTAACAAGATAAGATTGTTTGACACAAAATTTAAAGATTCAAGAATTGTTGAAAAAATTCTTGTTACTGTGCCTGAAAGATACGAAGTATCAATAATTACCTTGGAAAACACAAAAGGCATGTCCAAGATTACCTTGGCAGAATTGTTAAATACGTTGCAGGCGCAAGAGCAAAGGAGGCTTATGAGACAGGATGGTATGGTTGAAGGAGCTTCGGCGGACAACCACAAGACTCAAAGCAAGGGTAATAATTATCCACCTTGCCAGCACTATGGCAAAATAGGTCACCCTCCATTTAAATGTTGGAATAGACCAGATGCAGAATGTAAGATCTGCAATCAACTTGGCCATGAAGTTGTTATTTGCAAAACCAAATATCAAGAAGATGAAGCAGATGCCCAAGTCACCAAAGAAGAAGAAGAAGATCACTTATTTGTGGTAACATATTCTTCAACCAAGAAATCTGATTTTTGGACAATTGACTGTGGTTGTACAAACCATACATATGACAAAACTCTTTTCAAAGAGTTTCTGTCTTTGAAAAATAAGAAAGTCAGAATTGGGAATGGTTACTATATTCCTACAGAAGGAAAAGAGAATATTGCAATCAAAACAATTTCAGAAGATACACACAAGCCTTGCAAGAACAAAGATGAATTGACAGATTTATTCAAGAGGTCAAATTCAACCAAAGTCGAGACAATTTCTGATCCAAGGAGGAGTGTTGAAAATATGTCTCAGAAATAAAGTAGGAATAACTATTTTTAGTAATTTTTAATTATTAGAGTCCTATGTGACTTAGGAATTAGTTGTCCCTTTATTATTTGAATAAGAATTAGTTATCGCAATTTAAATTGGAGTGTAGTTAGAAAGTTAGCTATAAATATATGTTTTGAGTTATTAATAAAAAAAAATCCTCTGACAATACTATTGTCGTATTTTATTTTTCTCCAACTCTTTCTCTATTATTTCTCCAATTTCAAAGCTAAAAACCAACACATATATATACTTGTCAAGAATGTACCTTGGGCCTAACTCAACCTCAAAAGCTATCTCAAGAGGTGAGGATTACCCAAATTCATATAAGCAAATGATGATAGGCGAATTTACGCACCTATATCAATATATTTTGCCCATATTTTAGCCTAGTTTTGAGAACAAATTATATATTTCATGCACTTTTAGTCTTTTTTCCTGTAAATGAGCTAACGAACATGATTAGTAAAGTTTCAGGTATAAATGATGCATAATTCAGCATTTTATGGCTTACTTGACACTAAAGAAAGCTCACGAAGGAAGGGAAGGGAGTTTACACGCCTAAGGACCAAAACTGCTGCATGGAAAATCTGTCCCGGGCTAAAACAGCATTTCTGAAGACTTTGGAGGACCAAAACTGCTGCATGAAAAATCTGTCCCGGGCTAAAACAGCAATTCTGAAGACTTTGGGGACTTACAGACACAAAGCTGGATTTTGACAATGATACATTAACCTAGTACAATTAGGTTATGTATTTCATTATTTTATTTGGATTATGATAATGTTACATTAACCTAGTACAATTGGGTTAAGTATTACATTAGCCTAGTAGGATTTGGTTAGATATTTTATTTATCTAGTAGGAGTAGGATATGGGTATTATAAATACCCTATCATGCTAGAGATTTTAAACAAGGAGGGAGGAAGGAGGGAGAACACAATACTTCCTTCCATCCCTCTCATCTTTTTACATCTTCTCAACATCTCATCTTACAATTCAATTCTATTTTTCATCTTCTACTCCTCTATTATTCTACACTACAAACAATTCTACAACTCTTCTAATCTTTCTATTAATTCTAGTTTTTTCTATTCATCTATTCTTAATTTCCGCAACAAGAGAATCGTTACTTTGTTAAGGAATTCACGCCTCACGCCTACCACTTACGCTACACGAAATTAATCAATCTTGTGGTCTAACAACAATGTCAAGCGTGATCTCCTTCACATTCATGGGTAACTAAACTTCTCTGTTGGGGTTATGGAAGCCGAATGAGTTACTATCTATTGCTGTGAGTGTGTGAGTTCAAGGCACGTATATTGCTTATATCATTATTCTCTTCATCTTAATCTACATTCTTTGCGGTTGCAAACGCAAGAATACGCCAGTCTAACATTTAACTTGTTCGAGAGAAAAGTTATTTGTCTGGAAAAGAGATAATGTCAAGGTAGTAGGACACCCTTTCCTATTAAAAAGCTAGTGCCGTAACTGGACTAACCTCTTGGAGAATTCGTACCGTTAGACACGCTTTAAGCTCGAGAGAGTTAAAGTGAAATAGTCCTTGTTTAGGTCGAGAGACGCTTGGATTTACCATCGACTACAATCCTCTATAAGCAATTGCATGTCAGAATTCTACACACTCATAGCCAATAGAGACGTATACCTCAGAAGGTGGACATAACCCCAACTTCTAAATTCTCATTGTTTACATCTCACTAAAACATTCTTTCTCTTTTTACTTTGCTATTGCCGTTTTTAGATCCTATTTTGGTTACATTACTTGCACGACAAGACTCCCCCCTTTTTTACGAGACTTGCACTAAAAGTCTAGTAATCTTTACTTACTTGTTGACCAAGCTATTCCCTGTGGGATCGATACCCAACCCAGTTGGGTTCTATATTTGCTAACGACCGCTTTACACTCCTACGAGAGCTGTAGATTGAGCGTTACCAAAAATTGGCGCCGTTGTCGGGGAATACAAGTGTCAATTAAGTTCGTAATAATTACTAGACCCTTTGGTCGAAGACTCTCGTACTTTTACTTTTAGTTTTTGTTTTTGTTTACTGCAGGTTTTTTGTTCAGTACATCAATGGATGCACAACGTGAGATATCGTTCGATGATGATGATGATGATCTTGATGGAACCGGAGCCACAGGAGCCATTATTCTTCCACCATTAGCACCCGGAACCAAGTTCAACATCACAAGCACCATGATGCAGTTATTGCAACTCAAGGGATTATTTGGTGGACTAGCAGGCGATGATCCGAATATGCATCTCATCAACTTTATTTCTACATGCAGGTCTTTTGACAATCCTGGTGTTGGTCAGAATGCAATTCGATTACGTCTATTTTCATTGTCTCTGTCTGGGGAGGCAACACTATGGTTGAATGGGCTGACTCCTGATTCAATTACAAATTGGAGGCAATTGAGAGACGCTTTCCTAGAAAGATTCTTTCCGCCTTCCAAAAGGGCACAATTGAGAGATGAAATCAGCAACTTTCGTCAGCTTCCCACTGAAGCTCTTCATGAAACATGGGAGAGGTTCAAGACAAAGTTAGCGAGATGCCCAAACCATCACATGACTAATGTTCACCTCATGGAGATATTGTATAGAGCCTTGAATTCAATAACTAAGCCAGTGGTGGATAACGCAGCTGGAGGATCTTTTATGGACCTCACCTTTGGTCAAGCAAGCAATATGCTAGATCGCATGACGAAACAAAGTAGAGCTTGGCATACCAGGGATTCCGAGGTAGCAAGCCCCACTTTATCTATAGGCATGACTGCAGACCAAAGAAGAAGACAAGAAGAACGTGATCAAGATATGGCGCACATGAAAACACAGATGGATCTTCTTACAAAGCATTTATTATCAGGGAAGATCGAAAAAGCGAAAGCTGTGGCGCTAAAAGGAAGAGACGAATCTGATTCGGAAGAAGAAGCCAACTACTTGAATAATCAGGGGGGTTTCCGTGGGAATACCCAAGGAAACCAAGGTCGGAACTATTATGATAAAGATGGAAGCAAAGACCAAGGTAGTTGGAAGAAAAACAATGAAAAGAGTGGTTTGTACGTTCCCCCTGGTAGACGTGATACCACCACATCTAATTCTGGAAGTATGGAAGACATGATGGCTAAATTATTGAAAGGAGTGGAAGCAACGAGCGCGGGAGTTACTGAGGTAATTAATGATTTGTCCTCCATGAAACAACTAGTTGATTCTCATTCCACTTCAATCAAGCAAATAGAGCAGCAATTGAGCCAACTTTCAGCAGCACTCAATCAAAGAAAGGCTGGCACTTTACCTAGCGATACTGTGCAAAACCCAAGGAATGATGGGTCATGCATGGCCATCACTACCCGAAGTGGTAAGGTGCTGGAAACTTCAGAAAAAGGCAAGAAAGTGGTTGACGAAGAAGCGGAAATTGATGATAAGGCGAAAGGGGAAGATGCCGCAGCAGCTGATCCTGACGTCCATAACGTCACCCCTCACGATTTGCAACCTGAAAAAGCTGAAAAACGGAAGCAAGAGGAGAAGAAAGCCGTGGAAAGAACAATTCCATACCCACCACCACCTTTTCCTCAAAGATTGAAGAAGGTGGCGGATGATACAAAGTTCAGCAAATTCATGACCATGTTGAAGCAGCTGACCATTAATGTTCCGTTGGTAGAGGCGCTAGAAAAAATGCCTGGGTACACTAAATTCATGAAGGACCTGTTGACAAAGAAGAGGGCAGTAAGTTATGAGCCGGCAGATAATATTCATCATTGCAGTGCAATTGCCACAAGGTCCTTAGTACAGAAGAAGGCAGACCCTGGTGCTTTCACTATTCCTTGCACGGTTGGATCTATGAATTTTGCTAAGGCATTGTGCGATCTGGGTGCTAGCATCAATTTGATGCCACTATCCGTCTACAAGAAGTTGGGGCTAGGAGATCCAACACCAACCAATATGAGGCTCGTGATGGCTGATAGGACGGTAAAACGACCTGTGGGTATCTTGAATGATGTGTTGGTGAAGGTGTCTACCTTCATTTTTCCTGCAGACTTTGTGATTTTGGATTGCGAGGTGGATTCTGAAGTTCCCATAATCTTGGGACGTCCTTTCCTTGCAACAGGAAGTGTGCTTATTGACATGAGAGATAATGAGCTTTTATTTCGAATGAATGACGAAGTGATTCGTTTTGATATATGCAAAGACATGAAGCAGCCCAGCGACATGAATGAGTTATCTGTAGCTGATGTTCATCATGAGGATATGAAAGCATTATCTATAGAGAAACAACCTACTGTTGAGCCATTGTCTGCTGCGCCACTGAAAGTTGAGCATGAGGATAATGAAGATTATGAAGAACTTATGGGTTCTCTAACAGAAATAGAGTCTTATACTCCTAAGCAACCGGATTGTGATCTCAAGAAGCAACCAACAGCGAAGACTCCCATTGACGAGACACCAACACTAGAATCGCAAGAGCTCCCCGATTATCTAAGGTATGTGTTCTTGGAAAGTAGAAATATACTTCCGGAGAGTGCAGATGATTTAAGTGAACAGCACGTAGAAGCTCTCATCGCTGCTCGGAAGAGATACAAGAGAGCTATGGGTTGGACTATTGATGATATAATTGGTACCCCTCCTACAAGTAAGCCTCATTGTCGTCTGAATCCATTCAGAAAATGATCCACCATCTATCTCGACGAAGTCTGAGTACTCGAGGTAACCATGTCGTGCCACGACAATAAATAAGGCGCTAGATGGGAGGCAACCCATCGTTTATCGTTTTTCATTTATCGTTTATCGTTTTCTTTCATTCTAGTACTTGATTTGATTTTGACAAATGAAAAAAAAAATCCAAAAATAAGAGTCGTGCCATGACCAAAACTAAGGCGCTTGGTGGGAGGCAACCCATCATACTAATCGTTTTCATTTGTTTGAGCAAATATAGGTGCAAGAAGTAGTCAACGAGGAGATTGATTTCAATTGACGATTTGGACGCATTGTATGGTAAAGTTGGTAAGTTAGGAATGGTGATGCATAAGGCTATGGATTGAGCCTTTCTCACGCCAAAATAGGCTTCGAGGAAGGCTAGGCCTTGGTAAAACTAGGCCACGAACGATGCACAACCTATCCTATAGCCTAAGGTCTCGGAATCTAGTGTGCTATACACTATGCGCCGCCTATTCCTAGGTATGCTTTTGACTATGCGCCGCCTATGCTATGGCATTTGGTCTCAGTATCTCATATGCCATAGACTATGCGGCGCATATGTCTACAAATTCCATAGACTATGCGGCGCATATGTCCCATTATGCCATAGACAATGCGCCGCATATGTCATATCTATGCCAAGCATTATGCGCCGCATATGTGGGATTTTTGTCTCCAAAACCGATTGTAAATGGGTCATAACCCGACCCATTCTCTTCCTATATAAAGGGTACTTAGTTTTATAACACAACACATTGCAAAGTGACCTAAAGGTGCCGCATATTCATCCAAATCCTCTCAAAATTTTCTTTTTTGCTCTTCCAATTCACAAAACCACCTCCAAAAGCTTCAAGCAAGTAAGTACTCTCTTATTCTTCATTTATTTCTCGTAAGTAATACGTTGCTATGTCTATTATAAATTGCTACATATTGAAAGATTGTTGGTGAAGTTCATGTGTTTGGAATGTTAATGCAAAATCATGTGAGTGAACGTATACGTTAGAATCATCTTGACTTGTTTCCGACTTGAATTTGGTTTTAATAGCATTGTCATACTATTTGCGGAATTGCTATAGTCTTGAACATTGTTTAAAATTGCTACTTGGATACTTACATGTTACGCTATCCCGTTCATCGGGATAAGACTTATAGTGCCTGCCGACATAGGAGGTTGTGATTGTTGAAAGTAACTATATTATGTGGTAACCCCTATGTAGTAGTGTTGTTATATCTAACATGAAAGTAATGCAATGGCTGCAAGTAGTGATACATCACTGATTTTCTTGCCGAAATACAACTCCTAAAACGTATGTCGACGAAATCTGAGTAATCGACCACTTTCACTTCACTGATTTGTGTCAACAAAACTAAGTGTGGGGTGGTACCCCTACTGCTTGTGCATAGATTGTATCCATTGATATTGTGCTACCACTAACACTATTTCTAGTCTCAGGTACAATGGCACCTAAAGCGAGACAAGGCAAGGAGAAGGCTACCACCTCCCAAAAGGGCAAAAAGAGAAGTCGCAAGGACCAAGGAGAACCCTCCTCGCTGCAAATACATCGACTCACGCTTGGAATTAAGTGGGATACTTATGAGGAACTTCTGAGGATGACGACTCTGATGATGATTCCAATGCAAGGGGTATGACCCCAGACATAGAGGATAAGTCCGACCAACCAGGTTCCTCGTATTTATTTTCCACTGAGGACAGTGTCCCGACTAAGTGTGGGGTGGTGGTATTGCATGCTATACTTCTCTATTCGCATCTATGTTTGTTTGCTTTTGTTTCATTTTTGTTTCGTTTTGTTTTTTTTAGTAGTTAAATTTTTTTTTTTAGCTTCGCATGAAATTATTTTGATAGGCAGCATGAGATTATAACAAGAGTATGTGCTAAAATTGTGACTATTGAGACATTTAGGCTCTAGTTGTGACTCAATATGTGATATTGTGTGATTCAATTCCTTCACTTGTTGGGTCGAGAGTCTATATTACTTCCAATCAAGTCGACCATGTGCCTTGTGTGTGTGAGATAATAGTATATTCTATGTATGTGGCTGATGCTAGAACTTGCCTGGTATGTATGCAAAGCGAAAATAAGGAGTGTAAGTTTAGGATATGATTTAGGCATTTCTTTGGCAACCTATACATGTTTACCTTCAGTTTTACCTACCCATGGACATCATCCTAGTTAACCCTTTTGAGCCTTTAGCCTATTTCTTTGACAACCTTGTATGTAAGCCTAATCCATTTCTTTCAAGACTGTAATTTGATCCCAAAATCCCTAAGTGCTTTAAAGTGAAAAAGTCATGTGACAACATAAAAGGAAATTGGGTGAGTATGATGCTATAAATTGTAATGGTGCTTGAATGTGTTATGAAAAAGAAAGTGCTATCATAAGAGGTATGTTGTGAAAAGAAAAAGGAAAAGAAAGCTGAAAAACGAGTTGTGCTTAAAATTGAAAAACAAGAGAGGAGAACAAGGGTGGTATAACAAAAGAAAGAAGAAAGGTTGAAAGAAAAAAGTGTCAATGATACAAAGTGATGTATTAAAGCGCTTAGGAACTTAGTCACTATTCCTGGCCAAAATAGTCCTACCCGTCCCTTAGCCTACATTACAACCATCAAAAGACCTACTTGATCCTAATCTTAACATTCCAACATTTAGTAGAGTATTACATTATGGGCAAGCCTATGGTCATCAGTTGCTACATATGAATTCTTTGTGAGAGTGAGAGCAAGGACATTTTGATACCCATGTTTGAAAAATATGCTATATTTGTGAGTGATTATGGGTACTATATGGTGAGACACACATGGTTGATGAGTTTTGGATAGTTGTATATGATTCTATGCACTTTAACGTTTGCATGCGAGTTGATCACCATCACGAGTCTATACTTGAGGTTAAATTGTTTCTACTTATAATCGGAAAGCTACTCTTGGTTGATAATCGTTGTGCTTGTCTTAATAAATGTTTTGTGTTGATTCTGTAAAAACCTTAAGTTGATGCTTAGAAGGACATGATATGTTGTTCGAGGACGAACAAAGCTCTAAGTGTGGGGTGTTGATGATAGGCGAATTTACGCACCTATATCAATATATTTTGCCCATATTTTAGCCTAGTTTTGAGAACAAATTATATATTTCATGCACTTTTAGTCTTTTTTCCTGTAAATGAGCTAACGAACATGATTAGTAAAGTTTCAGGTATAAATGATGCATAATTCAGCATTTTATGGCTTACTTGACACTAAAGAAAGCTCACGAAGGAAGGGAAGGGAGTTTACACGCCTAAGGACCAAAACTGCTGCATGGAAAATCTGTCCCGGGCTAAAACAGCATTTCTGAAGACTTTGGAGGACCAAAACTGCTGCATGAAAAATCTGTCCCGGGCTAAAACAGCAATTCTGAAGACTTTGGGGACTTACAGACACAAAGCTGGATTTTGACAATGATACATTAACCTAGTACAATTAGGTTATGTATTTCATTATTTTATTTGGATTATGATAATGTTACATTAACCTAGTACAATTGGGTTAAGTATTACATTAGCCTAGTAGGATTTGGTTAGATATTTTATTTATCTAGTAGGAGTAGGATATGGGTATTATAAATACCCTATCATGCTAGAGATTTTAAACAAGGAGGGAGGAAGGAGGGAGAACACAATACTTCCTTCCATCCCTCTCATCTTTTTACATCTTCTCAACATCTCATCTTACAATTCAATTCCATTTTTCATCTTCTACTCCTCTATTATTCTACACTACAAACAATTCTACAACTCTTCTAATCTTTCTATTAATTCTAGTTTTTTCTATTCATCTATTCTTAATTTCGGCAACAAGAGAATCGTTACTTTGTTAAGGAATTCACTCCTCACGCCTACCACTTACGCTACACGAAATTAATCAATCTTGTGGTATAACAACAATGTCAAGCGTGATCTCCTTCGCATTCATGGGTAACTAAACTTCTCTGTTGGGGTTATGGAAGTCGAATGAGTTACTATCTATTGCTGTGAGTGTGTGAGTTCAAGGCACGTATATTGCTTATATCATTATTCTCTTCATCTTAATCTACATTCTTTGCGGTTGCAAACGCAAGAATACGCCAGTCTAACATTTAACTTGTTCGAGAGAAAAGTTATTTGTCTGGAAAAGAGATAATGTCAAGGTAGTAGGACACCCTTTCCTATTAAAAAGCTAGTGCTGTAACTGGACTAACCTCTTGGAGAATTCGTACCGTTAGACACGCTTTAAGCTCGAGAGAGTTAAAGTGAAATAGTCCTTGTTTAGGTCGAGAGACGCTTGGATTTACCATCGACTACAATCCTCTATAAGCAATTGCATGTCAGAATTCTACACACTCATAGCCAATAGAGACGTATACCTCAGAAGGTGGACATAACCCCAACTTCTAAATTCTCATTGTTTACATCTCACTAAAACATTCTTTCTCTTTTTACTTTGCTATTGCCGTTTTTAGATCCTATTTTGGTTACATTACTTGCACGACAAGACTCCCCCCTTTTTTACGAGACTTGCACTAAAAGTCTAGTAATCTTTACTTACTTGTTGACCAAGCTATTCCCTGTGGGATCGATACCCAACCCAGTTGGGTTCTATATTTGCTAACGACCGCTTTACACTCCTACGAGAGCTGTAGATTGAGCGTTATCAGCAAACCACTAGTCCATTCCCCAACCAATGTGGGACTTTTACCCACTCTAACACTCCCCTCACGCCCAGGCCCAACTGGCACTGACGCATGGACCGGGAGCCCAAAATGGAAATGGACCTGGCTCTGATACCATGTCAAGAATGGACCTTGGGCCTAAATCAACCTCAAAAGCTAGATCAAGGGGTGAGGATTACCCAAATCCATAGAAGCAAACCACTAGTCCATTCCCCAACCAATGTGGGACTTTTACCCACTCTAACAATACTAGCTTGTGAGATGGCTAACTAACTCAACTAACCTTTAACAACATTTTGTAACTAACTGCTAAGACAGTTATAACTGAAAACTGAAAACAAGTATACTTTATTTTTCTATTTGACATCACCACTTCTTCAATATCTTCAATACTCGCCCTCAAGCTAGGAAGGTGTGAAGATGTCACAGATTTCTAGCTTGGTATTGAGATGGACTTATTGAGCTCTTGTCATCCCTTTAGTCAGCATGTCTGCAGGTTGATCTTGAGTTGCAATGTAGTGAGTCTTGATCATTCCTTGGACTATCTTTTCCTTTATAAAGAAGCAGTCAATATCAATATGCTTTGTCCTCTCATGATATATTGGATTAGCTGCTATTTGTAAAGCAGACTTGCTATCACTGAACACATCCACAGGTAGCATTACTTCACTTCCAATTTCCTTCATCAGACCTAGAATCCATACCAATTCAACTGCTATTTCTGCAAGACTTCTAAATTCTGCCCCAGCTGAGCTCTTAGAGACAGTGTTTTGTTTCTTTGATTTTCAGGATACTACTGACTCTCCAATCTTTACAAAATAACCAGTCACAGACCTTCTAGTTTGAGAGAAGGAGGCCCAATTTGCATCACAGTAGGCACTCACTTTATTATCTGAGCCACTAGACAACAACACACCTTGACCTGGTTGCCCTTTCACATACTTTACTACTCTGAGTGTTGTCTCCATGTGTAATCTTTTAGGGTATTGAAAGAACTAACTGAGTTTTTGAACACAAAAGGCTATGTTTGGCCTTGTCATTGTTAGATACAATATCTTGCCAATCAATTTTTTATAGGCAATTTGATTTGCTGGTGGATCCTCAATTATCTGTTCTTTCTCAACATGCTCATCAAACTGTCTAGATGTTAGCTTGATGTTGTAGTCCATAGGAGTAGCTGAAGGCTTGGATGTTGTTAAGCCTAGCTCAGATAGTAAGTCTAAAGCATTTTTTCTCTGATGCATTAATATTTCTTTGTCAGACCTTGCAAATTCTATTCCTAGGAAGTATCTCAGCTCACCTAGATCCTTCATCTTGAGGTTTTGGTGTAGAATTGTCTTGGTCTCTTCTATCATCTTTAGGCTATCTCCAGTGATCAACATATCATCAACATACATTAGCACAAGAATGATGCCTTTTGTTGTCTTTCTGATATACAAGGATGGATCATATTGACTCTGAATAGAGTGAGATGTTAACAAGACCTCTGATACCTTGGTATTCCATTGCCTTGGTGCTTGTTTAAGGCCATATAGGGATTTGAGTAGTCTATATACTGCATTCTCCCCCTGATTAGCAAATCCCTGAGGTAGGTCCATGTACACTTCATCATATAGATCACCATTTAGGAAAGCATTGTTGATATCCATTTGTTGGACACACTAGTGTTTTCTAGCTGCTGCAGCAAGTACAGTTCTCACTGTCTTCATCTTCATAACAGGAGAGAATGTTTCTTGGTAATCAATGGTTTCCCTTTGTCCATAACCATTTGCTACTAGTCTTGCTTTAAATCTCTCAACTTCACCTGAGGTCTTATACTTTACTTTATATATCCACCTGCAACCAGTAGCCTTTTTTTCTTTAGGCAGGGTAACAACCTCCCAAGTATTGTTAGAATTCAAGGCTTCTATTTCATTCTTCACTGCTTCCACCCATCTAGGATCTTTGCAGGCTTAAGAGTAGCTTGTAGGTTCAGCAACACATGAAGTATTCATCACATAGCTCTTATAGGACTGGGAAAGTCTATCATAAGACACATCATTTGCAAGAGCATGAGGTACCTTCTTTGTGTTTTTGGAAACAAAGTCATTCATCCATGTTGGTGACTTTCTTTGATCTTGAGATACAGTTGGTTGAGATGCAGCTTGTATAGTGGTAGGAATACTCTGCAGTTGTTGCTATAGCTGAGTAACCCCTTGGCTTCTACTTGACCTCATTTGATATACCTTGGTTATGGACTATCTAGGAGTAGGTTCACTTAGTGGTAGCTGTTCTTGCTGATTTTCTGAGGTAGTAGTCCTTTGAGATGAGACAAGTATAGGAATCTGCATGATATCAGTAGTTACTGGATATTAATCTTCTAAAGAAAACACATGTTGAGGTGACTGAGGCTGCTTCTTGAGCTCCTTAAAAGGAAATATCTCTTTCCTAATGACACATCTCTATATACAGAAAAAGTTTTAGTAGATAAATCATACAAAACTTATCCCTTTTGAGTGATAGAGTACCCTCATCATAATGCATGTCTTTGCTCTAGACATAAATTTATCATGTCCATTCAGTACTTTGGCATAGTACAGGCACCCCATTACTCTGAGATGATCATAATTTGGTTGCATACTATATAGTTTCTCATAAGGATTCACTAATTGGATGAGTTGGCTAGGCAACCTATTGATGATATACAATGCAATTAGAACACAATAACCCCAGAACTTTATTAGAATTTTAGCCTGAAATCTGATAGCTCTTCTCACCTCTAAGATATGTCTGTGCTTTCTCTCAGCAACACCATTTTGCTGAGGGGAATATGGACATATAGTTTAATGAACTATGCCATGTACTTGGAATAATTTCTTACATACTGAGTTGACAAACTCAGTACCATTATCAGTCCTTATTACTTTGATAGCCTTGTCAAACTGAGTTTTGACATACACAAGAAAGTGTTGAAGCTGAACACACACATCAAACTTAAGTTTTAACAGAAATATCCAAGTATACCTTGAAAAATCATCAACCACTGTTAGAAAATATCTATTTTCATTCATAGTTGGTACTTTGTAAGGTCCCCAAACATCCATGTGCACAAGATCAAAACAACATGTACTTTGGTTGTTAGTATACAAAAAAGGTAACCTAGTTTGTTTAGCACTAGGACAAATACTACATTGCTTTATTCTATCTTCTATTACTTGAACTTCTTGAGATACAACTCTTTTCAACACACTAGTTGATGCATGTCCCAGCCTTTGATGCCACAAATCTACCTCATCTTGAGTTCTTTCCACACCTGATTTACTAGATGCTTTAGTTGCTACTGCGACCTCTTTAAACTTACCAATCTCCCTCACCTTTCTGGTACAAAGATCCTAGAAAACACAGAAATCAGGAAAGAAATTCACTGAGCAATTCCACTTCTTAGTCACTTGTGACACTAATAGAAGGCTACATGTAAACTGTGGAATGTGATAGACATTTGTGATGTTATTTCCTTCTGACAGGTAGTCGGTTCCCACATAAGTGACCATGGTAGTGTTACCATTTGGTAGATATACCTTTTTTGGTTTTTTCAATTCTATAACACTCTTGTTAAGTAACAGGTCTGAGTCTCCAACTATATGGTTAGTAGCACCAGTATCTATAATTTATTTCTGAGAATCAAAAGAGGCTAGACAAGCAGAAATACCTGCATTTGTTACATTTGCAGACTCACAAGGTGTGTTGACAAAGTTGTTTTTGTTGATCATTTGTAAGATTTGCTCATATTGTTCCTTGGTGAATGCAACATTTCAAATTTGACTCAACTGCTCCAACTGACTCTCAGACACTAAAGACTGTCCTTCATCCTTATTAGACCACTTCTGCATAGACTTACAATGAGAGTACTGACCTGCACACTAATCATAGCTACCCTGATCCATTGAAGATACATTGTAAGTTGTGTTGGTTTCTTTATGTTTGAACTTCTTCTTGGCCTTGTAATCTTGAGGATAACCAACTATCTTCCAGCAGTTTTCCTTAGTGTGCCCCTTCAGTTGTAGAAATCACACTGCAGATTAAAATTTCTCTTGAACTTTTGATTGTTGCTTTCCCCGGACCATTTCTTGAATACATGTCTATCTCAAGGTTCTTAGTATTAACTGAAGGACTTATTTCCAAGATCCCTGCCTGACATGCAATAGATCTGTGACTTTCATCACTTATGATCATTACATAAGCTTGGTTAACATTTGGGAGAGAGGTCATAAGCAAGATTTTACTCCTTGCTTGTGTGTAAGTCTCATTCAGACCCATAAGAAACTGAAATAGTTTCAGTTTCTGTAAATGCAGTACATACTCCTTTGATTTCTCACATTCATATCCAGGTGTAGGCACAAGAGCCTTAAATTCTTCCCACAGATCCTTTAGTTTTGAGAAATACACAGATACTGAGGCAGTTCTTTGAGACAATGTGGCTATCTGTTTGTGCAGATTAAAGGTTCTTGCTCCATCAACTTTGCTAACTTTCAGATAGCTCATTCCAAACTACACTAGCCACAGATGCATACATAATTCCACCAAAGTAACTCTTTAGAAATTGAATTCATTATTCAAGAAAGTACAATTGCATTGACTCTTTCCCAGTGACTACTCAACTCATTTGAGAACTTATCTTTAGAACATGTTCCATCTACCATGCCTAACTTATTTCTCCCTAGTAAAGCTATATGCATGGATCTAAACCAGATTGAGAAGTTCTCAACTCCTGTCAATTGAAAAGAGATGATTTGTATGCCACTTATATCAGAAGGGCTGAGAAAGAGAAGATGATTATAATCCAATGAACTGGGAGTAACTCTGCTTGCTTCAGCAGCAACAGTTTGATTCACCATTATAGTAGCTTTGTAATCCCTGATTCAAGACTTCTTGATCTTGATACACCAGAATAGATCTTTCTCTACTAGTTTTCTAGTGAGTAACCTGGCTTTAATACTATGTAATTATACAAGATAGCAGTAAGCTTCTTGTTGCTTCAACAATGGAGTAAGTACAGAGTTTGATAGTTGTAGTAGAAGAGAGGAAGAAAGAGAACTGAGAGAAGGAGAAGATGAGGGAGAAGAGAATTGTTTGTATTGACTAGTTAAGGACACTGTACATTGTTATATATACACTAGCTTGTGAGATGCCTAACTAACTCAACTAACCGTTAATATCCTTTTGTAACTAATTGCTAAGACAGTTATAACTAAAAACTGAAAACAAGTCTACTTTATTTTTCTATTTGAGATCACCACTTCTTCAATATCTTCAATAGGAGTAAACTAAACACTTCCATTCTATGCCAATATCGATAGCAAACAATAATAGCATACCCAATATAATCCCATAACGTGGGGTCTGGGAGGGTAAGGTATATGCAAACCTTACCTCTACCTCTACTAGAGAAGAGAGGTGGTTTCTGATAGAAACTCGCTCAAGAGAAAAAAATATAAAATGCTCCAGAAAATCAGGTAACAAAGAGAAAAAAATACAAAATGCTCCAGAAAATCAGGTAACAAAGAGAAAAAAATACAAAATGCTCCAGAAAATCAGGTAATAAAAGTACAAGAAATAGCAGATAGTAACACGACAGTAACGATAACAACATAGTATGAAAGTCAAAGGACAAGACAACAAATAATAATAGAAATCAAAGGACCAAAAACTAGGCGAGCAATAGTACACCTACTAGTATGGAGGGATAATAAGACAACACACGGCTACCTACTAGCCCTCTACCCTAATCTGTGACCTCCATGTACTCCTATCTAATTTTTATTTTTATTTTAAAAAAAGAAGAGCTAAACGAAACACAAACCAAAGTATAAATACGTAAAGGCCAACAGGCAAAAATCAACTATTTTTCTTTACTTATTTGTGAAAGTTACCATGGTGGGAGTAAGCAAACACAGCTCTGTAGGTGTAAATATGGTCTCCGGGTTTAATCTCACTTCTCCCCACTCTGTTTGTCAATAACCCCATTTTCTCTCTTCTTGAAAACAATGTAGTAGTTTGCAGAATGTATGAATCTTTTTAGAAATTCAAGATATACATAATACACACTAATAATCTTTGATTAACCATGCGAATGGACACATTTCACAGTTAATAATAATAACAAAATAGAGACAATGTGTCTGAATCTGAGTGGTTCAACGATTGATTTGCTCAACAACTTTTAGTAATGGAAAAAGATGGATGCACTATATTAATAAAATCCATGACATGATGAGTCTGCATGCTTGATCCTTTTTCGTTTTCAGCTTTAGCTATTTTATGCTAAGTGTCAAATAGTTGACTGAAAATGGTTGGAATTCTGGCCTTTTGGGGTCTCTGATTTACATTAATGCTAGTAAAATTAAAAGATCAATGATTGCAACATACTCATCCGTTTCATTGCAACTCTAAATTTGACAATTTCTAGTTTACATAGTTAATTGAAATTAAAGATGTTACGGGAAAGAAGTAATAAAACTCTCTTAGATTAAGAAAATGGACAAATAAAAGTAAATTGAAATATGTACTTTTTATATAAGGGTCAAATAAAATAAAATAAAATAAAATAGAAAAATTATTGTGTATTGTTATTATTTGTTAGGATTTATATAGAGTAGAATGTACACCCACCTTTTGTATGGCTTTTGTATGGCTGACCGACGATTTCCAATAGATCCTCCGCATATATGAAAAGATTAGTGATTAAGCCAGGCAACCTAAAATATTCCTATTACCGATTATAAATTTTGCAACTTAAACCTTCAAGATATACGATAGTTTGTGTATTGTGTATCATCCAGTTATACAAAACATTGATGGTATATTATGTAGGTATACAAAATTTATTTACTACTGTATTAGTTTTTTCGTTTGTAAATATTTTTCTCTAGATAAGTTCGGAGTTTAATATTTTTCGAAACAGATGCTTGACATAATTTGTATATATCTCAAACTTACAAGTTACAAGGATGGAAGTTGGTTTATATTGGGAAGTTGGGTTAGGACTCATTCTTCTGACTTCGTTCTTTTAATTGAAGAAAATTTTAGAGATTTAAACCATGATCTATTTATTAATATGACATGTTTAACCAGTCAAAATTTGATCTAATACTGCTTTTTGTCACTGCTGTAATTTTTGTTGATCGTGATTCGTTTATTGATTTAATTTTTAATCCATCAAATTTGAGTCATTCTTATAGGATTAGTACGGGTCTGAACCATTCAATCATCTAGTTTATGTGTGTGTGTTGTATAGGTTATGTATTTTCATACCATACACATAATATCAAGGGCGGCTTAAGCACTTCGGTGGCCTAAGGCGAAAATTGAACGGAGACCTTAAATTTTTAAGAAAAAATATATATATATTTTCTTATAAAGTCTATATTTTAGATATTTTGAGATGCAAAGTTATTAATATTTTCTTATAGTCGATTTCTTCTAATAATTTTTTTCCGTTAATATAACTAATGCATTTAATCTTTCTTTATACATAGTACTTTAAAGTTTAAATGCATAAAACTTCTAATAATTCTTTACTTTTATATAGGAAGTTAATTTTTTTTACGAATAGTACTTAGTAATTTTCTTTTATAAAAAATCTATAATCTATTATTGTGAGAAAATTAGACTCTCAAATTTGGGAGCCTTAAGCGGTTGCCTATTTTTTCACTATGCAGAGCCACCCCTGCATAATATATATACATATACACAATATTACCCTGATAGTATATGTGTATGTATACTTCGATCATATTGATAAACTAGTCCGTTAAAAGGTATGTATGGTATTCATAATTTTGCCTTATAATAATTTGGCACCTTTATATTGCTCTAACAAAATGGGTTTCGAACATATGGTGCAAGTCAACCAAATTAGTTTAGATTATATGGATTGCAATCTACTAGTATTCAACTTTTCTGAAGTTTGGTAATGGGAATTAGATATATACCCAAGTCATTCATGACCTCAGGAAAATTGGAAGCAGGTAGCTTCTGGACTTGGACAAATTCAGTTGTATTGCTCCATCAACAAATCATTAGTGTATTGCATTGGCATTGAAAATTTGTGCATCGTATATTTTAAAAAAAAATACAAATGAGAGAACACATTTTGAAATGATCACATTCGTGAGAAGGTATAAGTAGCACATATTGGGCAAAAATGAGAGTCGTTAAGTGATATTGTCATGTTCTTGCATCGATCTGCAGATGCACTGATTCATAGGTTATAGGTGTTAAACAGTGATTAGTGAAAGTGTTAAAAAAGAGAGTATCCCACTTTACCTACCCCTCCCCATTAGCAATTAATAAGATAGAGAAAATGATATCTCTTCCACACATTGAAAGGAAATGATAATCCCTTGCATAATGTTTTTTGATGAGATTTTTCTTTTATTGAATGAATAACTTTAAGAAAGAAAACTAAAATAAGAAAATTAACCCCCTAATCCTTAACAAACTTAGCAAAAGATAGGATAAATGGAAGGAAAACATGATCTAGACGAGTGATACCAATTAGTAGTAGGAAATATGTTTTTGTCATGCCATATTAATAATATTTACTTTAGGTCCTAGGATTTTTAGGAGTCTTTTAATCCTATTAGAAACTTTTCTGCAAGTAAAAATATAAATAATTTCTAATACTTTATTTTCATTTTGTTTTGTATTACATTGAAATGAGATGTACTAAATAGAAAAAAACATGTAGGATCAGTAAGGATTCGTATAATCAAACTCAACGTGTTTAGAATTGAGGTATACTAGTTATTTTTAGATTTTCTTTAAAATAAAAAAAAAATGGTGCTCCAATAATTTATTTCATATTTTCTATTTTTTGAGTTCTTATAAAGCAAAAAAAAATAAAAAATTACAACAACAATTATTTAATTTTCATTTTTGGTGACAATATCTTAACAATTAGTATTGAGATTTAGATATGTTAACTAAAAATTAAAGTAATACTTCCTCCGTTTCGTTTCACTTGTCACATTTTGCTTTACGAAAGTCAATTTGATTAATTTTCAGAGCTAAATAGAATTAGAATGATTCAATATTTTAAATTATAAATTTAGACGTTCAAAAATAATATAAGTTTCAACTTCTCTATATTAATATGATTAAAAAATACATCTTAAAACATTGATCAAATTTCATGTAGTTTGACTCTCACAGAACATAAGTTACCAAAAAGAAAAAGGAGGGTGAAAGTAAAAGGAAATGGAAGTAGTAGTTATTTGATAAAGTTGTATCGAGCATCTTACAACTGCGGGGATAGCTCAGTTGAGAGAGCGTTAGACTAAATATCTGAAGGTCACGTGTTCGATCCAAATTCACCGCAATCTTTTTTTTTATTTTGCACAGGCGCAGTTTTAATCATTTTCATCTCAACTTTTGTCTTCTTCTTTGCTGAATTAGGTCCTATTTGTTTGTACTTAATGAAGGTCTGAATCTGAATAGTTCAGACTTCAGCCCATTAAGTGCATTTTTTTTTAAAGCATCTTAAAACATGTTAAAACCTCTGAATCAATCAGACATGGAAAAGAGTCTGAATGGCATTCATACTCTTTTTAAACACAATTTATTTCCTCACAAATCTCAAACTTTATTATTTTTTCTAAATACGTTGTTCTCCCACCCTCTCTTCACATTTCTCTCTCTCTCTCTTTTCACGTTTCTCTCTCTCTCGTCCCCTTCCTCTTCACATTATTTTCCTTCTCTTTCAGGTATGATTCACCAAAACTATTTATAAATATTTTTATTATCAATTTAAGCATGCACTATTTGCTACTCAATATCCATGCTCTACTCCAGAAGATATAATTGGATCTTCAATTGAAATCATGTTTAATCTTCTTAATTCATCACGTATAAAATAAAGGTGGAAAAGATCGGCATGTAGTTTGTTTTGCTTCACTTTAGTTTTTGCAAGAATACACATAGATGTATATTGTTGTTTTGCTCATCGTGTAGGATAGAACATGTAAATGAATGAAATAACAAACATTAGAATTCGTTAAGATTAGAAGTGGAACACTTTAATTTGTTCTTTTTCTACTTTGTCCAGTCCTATTAGCACATCCTTTGATGCCGTTATAATATGTATTATTATTTTAGCTTCTCAGTAATCGGGGGTCTATCGGAAATATCCTACTTGTAAAGTTTCATACTACTCCGTCAAGAGACATTGATTGAATTGATAATTTTGAGCTGAAACTGGAAGTGGTTGTATGATATAATATTTTTCAGATAATATAATATTTTATTATTTTTTTAATTTTAAATTGCATATTTGTTACAAATAAATAAATTACGTATATTCAGATGTTAAAAAATAAACAGTCTTAATTATTCAGTATTTAGATCTAGAAACAACATCTTAATCATTCAGATTCAGACGTCTTAATCTTAAAAAAAATAAATGCACCCTTACTTTAATTAATCAGACAAGAGGAGATGAAAATAAAACTTGTTATGACAAGAAATATACAAATACAAATTTTTTAATGATTGTCTAACTTTCATTTTATGTAATTATTGAATTTAATTTTTTATTAAGCGGATTTAAAATTTAAAAAAATAAATATATTATGTGGTTGAGAAAATTTAATATCTATATCTATCTATTTTTCTACTACATAGAAATGGGAGTAAGGAACGACCAAGGGCAGTAACGTAATTTCACACTAGCAAAAATCCTACCTCTCTAGCTCTAGAACAATCCATATTTCTCGTAGTCCACACAAACAATCGGTATACTATTTCACTTTTATCCATATATCTAGAAGAATCAACATTTCTTGAAGTCATCCTTGCTATCATTCTTCCTCATGTTGGTGTTTTTCTCTGTTATGGTTGCGATGTAAGATTTTTTTTCCCTAATTAAATAATAAAAACTTTCCAATTATTAGTTCAAGGGTGTCATTCAGTTTCATGTTGTTTGTGGCGGTGTCTGCGGTGTCTGTGATTAGTCTGTGTTGGAGGTGTAAATGTTTTTGATCAATTGAAGCCGTGGAGGTTGGTGATAGGGAAATTAAGGTTTTGGGGTTTGCAGATTGGCTTATTCTATGGAGTGCATTATGTGTATACAAAGCGGGAGGTTTTGCAGTTCCTGATTATTCAGGTATAAGAATGGATTCTTTATTTGAAGTTTATTATGTTATTGCATAATACAAAGACTTTTATATAGTATGTGTCATGAATTTTGATCTTCGATATGCTTCAAACAGTTTTAGTATTTCAATCTCAAATCAAGTGTAGTGAACTTGCTATGTAATTAACAAGTCGACCAGTCAATTCGATAATAATTTACTCCCAATCCAACAATAATTTGATTCAATTTCATAGAAATAAAAAAGCCCAAGTCCGTAATAGAATGGAATATAACAACCAACAATAACCAGGAATGCTGATTGAAATCAAAATGGTTCAGCGCCAACTCCCAGTAATCAGGTCATCACTAAGATACTTGAAATGGGAATGAGAATGCAGCTTTTAATATGAGCTATAGCTCAAACTGATTAGCTCATTCATTTAGGGAAATAGAAATTTGATAAATTGGTAATTAGTAAAGAATTTGATAGTGTGTGTGAGAGAGAAGAGAAGTCAGAGCGAGAAGATCACAAGAGAGGGTTAAGGAAATACCAATTTTTCACATGCTCTCATACCAAAATTTTGATGTATGATTGTATTCATAGTTGTTTTCTTATGGGATCCTAACCTTTCATTCTCTTTAATCGGAGCCATCCACGTGTTTTAACCTCCTTTTGAACATTGTCCAATTTACTGTGAATGAGCTGACTAACCTCCTGTTTTGAAATTTCAGCTATCTTTTTGGATGAGTTCTTTCAACTTTTCATCCACTTTTCTATATTCTTTATGGTGCAATTTCAGGTGAGATTCACACATAAATATAGTTGTTTCTTGATCATAAATCTATAAAATCACAACAACATACCCAGTGTATTCTCATATAGTGGGGTATGGGGAGGGTAGAGTGTACGCAGACCATACCACTACCTTAGGTGAAGTATCATAAATCTGCAAGATACACACATAAAACATGTTTCTTAATCAAGCTTCTTTACTGTTGGTATATTGTCATCCTGATAAGTTATAATTCTAAGGAATAATGATACCTCGAGTTGACATGGAAATTTCAGTAATCTTCTGCATATGTTGTTAAAGAGTTGGTTCAAGCACATCAGTTTGCCCATATTTTGGCTTCTTATATGTTAAAAACAAACTTCTACATTAGAAATTGGGGCTTACATCTGAATTTTTTATGCCTGAAATAATTGCTAGAAAGGTGATTACACTTGCTTATAAGATAATGTTCTTAGAAAACTCTTATGGTTATGAGGTCAACATATTCACACATGTTTTTTGTTTTTCTTTGAACTGGCCATATAAAAAAAATTCTATGTAGTCTTATGCCATGATTACATGGTCAAGTTGTTACCTATCTACCCTAACAGATTATTGGCTAAGAAGGAAATTTATGTAGGTTCAAGATTTACCCAGAGGTGGAAACGAGGAATTCAATTCCAAAGTCAATTTTTGGTCCCGCACACTTTCTATTGTTTCAAATTTCTTTCTCCTTTTTTTACGTGTGTATTCGGGTGGGTTTGGGGCTTGGGAGTTGCAACAGACATCTTCCAATTCATACATTGAAAGCATAACTCTCTCTGTCAAACAATAATGGGGAATTCTCATTGAGTAAAGCTCCGTAAGCCCATCTCCTCTTAATTATTTTTCTATTTTTATCTCGCTCTAAGTTTATCGTCTTCATTTCTTTCTCTCTTTTCTTGAATATTAATTTGCAATTTTTGGCACTTGCTAACTTATTTTCTGAGTTAATTTACAGGGGTTGACGCTAACAAAATTAGCAGATTCAGTATTCTATTGTTATTTTTGGTAAGTTTTCCTTTTCATTTCTTTCTTTCACTGATTTTATACCCATTACTTCTAGATTCCTTCAAATGTTTGTGCATTTTTTCTTCAATTTTAGTTTCCAAGATTCTATTTTTATGAACTTCGTTGGTTTCAGAAACTGCCTGGTGAATATTTCAGTTGCATTAATTCTTCAATCTTTATCTTACTTCCAATCAATTGTTATGAAGAACTTCACCGCATGTGAAAAGATTATGACCAATCAAGGTAACTTTGCACCTTCTCTTCAGTATTTGAATTAGAGAATTTTCATAAAATTTTATTCAAACACAAAACTACTTGTTTGATGACATAATGCAATATTAGAGTTATATTTTACATGTTAAAATGATGTAATACCAGAATTTTTTATTTAACTGGATGTGTTGTTATTAGTAAGGTAAAATGGTCATGGTATTAGAGTGAAGAACTGAATATGGTTAATAAGAAGTCATTGATGAACTTTTCAATCTGCCTAATTTTTCATCAGATAATTTACTATTATTCTACTTGAGATAGAGTTCTTTTCTGTGAAAAATGAGTTTTGTCGGTCAAATGGGATGAATCAGGAACTGAATTGGATGCATCAAATTCTTTTTCCATGACAAGCCTTTTGGTCAAAGATAAAGTGTATCGTGTTATCTATATCAACAACTAGATGCCAGTCATAATAGAGGCCTCCTAATTTTTCTTATCCATCATCCTTTCTTAGGAGTGCATTTTATTGCTGAATGTAGGATTTTTTTTTTGTTTTATTTGAGTCTAGAGTAAGACTTTTCCTAATGATATATTGGTAGACAAGTTTTTGGTTTAAAACAATGTTATCGTCTTATCGAGAGAGACACTATGGAAAACTGCTACGTGATTTAGGTGTCCGTCCTCCTATTGCTGACATTTAGCATGTCTGTCAACTGATATTTCATCTATATTATTTAGTCCTAGGCATGTGCTTGAAAAGATTTGTGATTACTATATAGGCAAGAGTTTGGAAATCCTTTATTTTGCATATCAATGAAAGGAAGCTTGTGCAAATTCTGCTCTCTTTTTTATTTTCTCCTCTACTTGCCTCATATCCTTACTGTTATGTTGGATTTGTCTGCTAGTTTTCTGTTGCATACCCAGTGTAAAACTAACTAGAATTGGTGCAGAATGAGTTTAAGAAATCAGATCAGACTTTTCAATGGCTTAAATTAAAAATATGTAGGAGGCATCAAAATATCGTTTAATCTTGTGGTCTTAGACATGCTACGTAAGAAATTAAAATTAAAGAGCTGCCAAAAAACAAAAGAGATATTCGTTTTGAAATGAGTAAAAAAAATAGTAAGACAAAATAAATTGAAATAGAGAAAGCAAACTGTTTGACGCTTTGAATGGCTAGGCATAAATTTCCCTTAAGTTTTGTCTACATTGTGTAAAGGTGCATCTGAGGACAAAATGTTGGAGTTGGAGAAGAGTATGAAAGTAAAGCTACTCTACCTACTAGGGACCTTTATCAGTTTTATGATGGTCAAGTACTAACAATTGAGGAGTCCACTGGAAGCATGCCTACAAATTTATTAGGCCTCGTAGGAGGCTACTCCTTTTATGACCATCTGGTTAATGTATCTTTGTTGCCTTTACATCAAATGATTATATAAATTAAATAATTTATCAGACTTCTAGAATTTGGCAATTGATTCAATTACGTTGTTGTAGCAGTCACTTACAACTGCAATGAAAGATTTTCTTTCTAAAATGTTCCAAAGGTCAACTTAATGTTGGTATGGAGAATCTCACAACTGATGGAGAAATAATTCATGTACCGAATTCCTTGATAAATTTGGTAGATGATGTAAACAGAACTCAACAACAAGATGTCGTGCTGTTGTGGCCAGATGAGCAAGTCCATCACTTGCAACATGGCATAATCAAAGTCCATAAAGAAGGAAAAGTAAAAAGTATCAGTCTTTTTCCAGAAGAGAGACTCCAATTTGTTCTCTTGCTGTTACAAATGGTGTAAAGGTAACTGTTCCGACTCCATAGAGCAAATAAAATAGATATTGCCTTTGTTAGTTATTTTTTCTTTTAATTCCATTTTGTAGACTAGACTGATGTTAAATCCTAACTGATTAATGTATATTTGTTGCCTTTACTTCAAATGACTATACAAACTAAATAATTTATCTGAATTCATGAATTCGTCAATTGATTCAAGTACGTTGTTGTAGCAGTCTCTTGAAGCTGCAATGAAAGATTTTCTTTCTGAAATGTTCTAATGGTCAACTTTATATTGGTATGGAGAATCTCACAATTGATGGAGAAATAATTCTTGTACCGAATGACTTGATAAATTTGGTATATGATGTAAACAGAACTCAACAACAAGCTGTCGTGTTATTGTGTAACACCCCATAAAATCATCCATGCGTTAGCTCGTGGTAATATGCTCTTAGAGTTAAATGACTAGAATAGTGTCAAAGAGACTTAGTCTCATTTTTGTCTTCCAAAATGAGTAAAGTTTAAACCATATATAATTTCTCTAATTTTGACTTTTTATCATATGGAAAATTGAATGAGCTTTCTGTCGATATAAGATTCGCCCAAATCCAATACCCGGGAAAGAAGTTGTGGCTAATTTAAGTCCTAATCGTAAAACACCATCATTTTGGTGAATGGCGCATCGCGGAGTGGGCTTATTTAGCAATTGTCAAATTTCAGTAGCATAGCGCGATTGTGGTGCGTTGCGCTGAAGTTCCAGGTCCCAACCAGTGGGACAACGCAATGGCTCCGCGTTGCGGTGACCTTAAAAATCCCATTCGTCAATTTCCAGTGAGCCACCGCAATCGTGGCGCGTCGCGGTGGTCCATAAAATCGGGCTCCCAGTTATATTTTTATTCCGTCTCATTAAGGATATATTGGGTATTTTCCACCCCCCTTATCAGCTTAAACATGAGATTTTAATCTCCAATGACCTCATTATTAATATTTTTATCAGAAATCATCAAGAACACTCCTTAGGGTTTCAAACAAGAAAACCCAAACAACTCAAGATTCAACCGTGGATTTTAGAAATTGATTGAAGATTTGGAATCCCCAAGCCGTGGGCATCAAGAATCTTCCTTTAATTTCCTAAATAGAGGTACGCGGGGTTTATCCTAAAAACTACATGGGCTTATCAACACTAGAACATGATTTAAAGATTATCAAGCATGAATTTTAAAGGGGTTTTGAAACCTATGATTTAAATTTTGCATCTTGGGTGTGTTGATGATATTATTGTTTTGGTCTTTAGGCCTTTCCCCCTTAAATTGATTTAAACTTATATGAATATGTATGATGTTGAAGATTTGATTGAGAGCATTATTATTGAAACCCCTCTCTTTGATGATTTAGAGTTGATGAACTTGTTGGGAATGATTTGAGATGCTTGTTTAATCTTTTAAAGGGGATCTTTTCAATATTTAAGTATTTAACATGCTTTTTATGATGATGAGAGGGAGTTTCTTGTTATGATTTTGTCCTTGTCTTAAAAAAAATAATTGCATAGGATTGATATCTTTGACATGACCACCTTGTGTATTTGAAATAGTAAAACAAAGAGTTTCTTGCATAAGTTTACATGAGCTTTAAGAAAGAGTTTCTTGAAATGATTTATTGATATGGTGGTCCCAGATTTACATTTTGAAACAGAGATTATTATATGCTAATAGTGGCTCAGCGATGTGACTTGCAAGTCAATGGTATGACGATACCATATAAATGTATGTCATAACAGAGTTAGAGTTTTCAGAGTGTGTTTTCGGAGAATGTATGTCTTAAAGAGTTAAAAATGGGCATAAAGAGAGTTAGGTGATTGCTTAAAGAGGGCTAGAGTTCAAGTAACTCTTAGCCTAAAATCGTGATTTGCCGATCCGAGTATATTATTTTTTTACGCTGGCGACGACCGTGTGGCGTAGCAGAGTCAGATACTCCAACCCTTGCGGCACACTTGGGTTGGAGGCTTCCTCGCCAAGTCAATGGTGGATTCCATATGACCCGTGGAATTTCAGAGTTGTAGGGTATACCACCTAGTGCAGAAGTAAAACAAAGAATGCCTCAGAATTTAGATGATTTTCTTTCAGAGTCTTTCAGAAATGCCCATGAGATTTCTTATTATATGATATGTTTATGAACTGTTTTTAAATTGCTCTCATATATGTTGAATATAAATTATTATTTTGAATTTGCTCTGCGTACCAGTATATCTGTATTGACCCCCTACCTCCCAGGTTCAGAGGCTTAGTCTAAGGGTTCGGCTAATCAGTAGAGTATCCCAGAGAGAAATGATCTGTACAGTGGTGAGCCTTCTTTGTTCTAGAAGGCCTGTTATTTCAGATTATGTTATTCCGTTGTTTTGGTCTACTGGGGGCCTTGTCCCAGCTTTCAGATAGCTGTCAGATTTTTATGTAGTAGAGATTTTACAAACTGTTCCGAATGTTGTTTAGTTGAGCTCGAATTTCATTTCTTATTGTTAAACTAAATCTAGAGTATGACCATATTTTCGTATCAGATTATATTTCTGCATCTCCTTTTATTATGTAAATATTGTGCATGATTACCAGATAGAGTAGGACACTCGGGCCTTCATGGTTCAGGATGTCCGTCACGGCCAGACCCTAGTTTGGGTTATGACATATTGTGGCCAGAGGACCAAGTCCATCGCTTGCAACATGTCATGATCAAAGTCCGTAAAGAAGAAAAAGTAAAAAGTAAAAAGTATTAGTTTTTTTCTAGAAGAGCCTCCAGTTTGTTCTCTTACTGCTACAAATGTTTTAAAGGTAATTGTTCCGACTCCATAGATCAAATAAAATAGATATTGCTCTTGTTAGTTGTTTTTGCTTTTAATTCCATTCTGTAGACTAGACTGATAGTTAAATCATGTCAGGTTCACACTTCTTTTCGTGTTTGTCCCATTAGCAACATTCAAGATGAAGATGAGAATTTTTTGTTTGCTTATTCTATCTGTATGTTTCTTTCACTCGATGGATGTATAATAAATGAAATGACCTTCAATTCCTGCCAACTATACTGGGTTTGCTGTTGTTGTTATATTAGAGATGTTGGACTGTGTTTATTTTATTGGTGAAGTTCTTAGGCAACTTAATGATTTTCTGGCCTAATTTGGACAACTTTGCTATGGTTTATCTTCTTTTCATATATATTTTGAGAATCCTTTGTGGTTTTCGTAGTTTTGTTTATGATATTTTATAGCATTTGGAGAACAATATACAACCAATTTACTTTGGTCTTTCAATGACCATTGATCTTTGTTCTGATATGTTCTGCTCTATGAACTGATTTTACCTTTTGATAGTGACCACGACTTTAGCAGCCTGCCTGTATTACTATTTAGAGTGGGTTAGAATTCTACTTTGGTTGGGGAATGAATTGGTGGTTTGCTTACTGAGATTTGGACAATCCTTCCCTCATGAGCTAACTTTTGGGGTTGAATTAAGCCAAGTTTCCATATCTTAACACTTCGCTAAATGGATGTGTAAAGGATATAAACCATTTTCCTGCTAAAAATAAATGTTGTTTAAACTATTGACTAAACATGGTGCATTGTGGAATCATCTGATTGAAAAATACGCAGACCCTTACATCATGCCAATGTATCTTCTCTCTTTCTCTCTACATCTCTAACAATATATTGTGCTTACTGAAAAAGAGGGGCCTATGAATTTGGTGGCAGTGGTTGGGAAGAAAAGAAAAGTGTTAGTGACAAGCAACGTACATTTTTATATTTCTGAGAAAAAAAGTTCTTTATTGTTCCTCTTCTTTCTCCACACCTCAAGGAAAAAACTCATGGATTTTCTGGAATTTGTTTGTCTAGTTAAAAGGACATTTCTCCTGTAACTCTTTTGGAACATACTGTAAGTTAGGTTATTGAGACAGACATTGGTCCCTTTAATTTTTATAAATGGGAGGCTTTTAACTGTGAATCAAGTCTAGAGGCTAACAAGGCTATTGTGAAAATTTAGAGTAATTCTTCAAACATGAAAATGCTACTGAATGTTGCCTTAGATCTTAAGTGTGACTTCAGAATTCACTTTACAAGATTGAATCCACTTCGCAAGTCTGCATTGAATTATGTAGGAGTATATCTTTACTTCCCAAATGTTATGGCCATAAGTTACTTGTTTTTATGATATCACAACAGCAACGGACTCACACCTATGTTTTCTCTAATATGGCTCCGCTGAGCAGTCCTTGGTGCAAATAAAGCTAATGAACAATTCAAAATTCTAAAATATGTGATAGGGGCGTTTATGCTCCAACGAACTAAATCTCAACTTATCGAGTCAGGGACTCTTGTGTTGCCACCTCTTACTGAGATTACTGTGTAGGTTCATCGTTCACTTATTTGGAAAATGACATATGATTGCAAAAATTTCACTAGAGCTGGCAGAGTATATGACAGCTTCAAATGGTTGTCAATGGTATATCATATGGTTTTCTTGTAGTTGCTTTTGTGAAGTCCTCCTAATAAATTAGTAATTTCGGTTCTAGGATGGCACCATTGGTGGCCTACAAAAGAAGGTATATATGTCCATATTAAGGAAAGAGCTAACTCAGCTGCTAGCACTTGCTTCTGGAGCACCCAATACTAGGTCATTGCAGAATATTGTATATACCTATCTTTTTGGCCAAAGAGTTTCTCCTTTTGGGTTTCTGGTGGCTTACCTATTGATGATTTTAACTTGTTCTTATCTTGTGAAAAATTTCTAATGAACTTCTTTGTATCAATAGAAAAGTACAACTAGAGGTTTCCTATTATGCATTATAAGTGGCTATAGAAAGCTTCTAAAGGGTATGAACACTCTTTAATGAGATATTGACATTTGACAGATATATTTTACACTAAAGTGGTGATCTTGAGTTTACTACATCCTGAGCAGTTAGAGAAGCTATAGAGCTTCTTTTTTAGGTTGACTACATGCCAAATCATGGCCAGGATTATTAGCAGGTGTGAAATAACTGAAGCTAAGTTGATAACTGGAGGTAAGAATTAAGTTATGACTTTTGGTTCTGGCCAAGAGAATGTTCAATTAGTAATCCATAAGTAATACATATGGAACAGTTGGAAGTATAGAGCAGAAGTTTTTTGGGACATATGTTTGCATTTTAAGAGAAGCTTATTGACATTGTCATATTAGTCATATAGACAATGTGTGCCTTCCACTTACGTCTATCTCATGGTAATTATGTCATTTGATGTTCGATATAAAAATCACCATTAATGTGTGACATACTCGATATAGTATTCTATTATAATTAGCTTAAGCTGGTTAGTGTAATGACTGATAGGAACCAGAGGTGGCTTTAGGGAATGGAGGTTTAAGAAGACTTGTTTCTTGCTTTCTAGACTCAATGGTGACGTTAAACTACCCTGCATAGGGTTACAAACGTAGATTCCGATATGGGCTTTTCAAATAGCTTATTACAAAAGATGGACAGGAGGAAGTTATTGAAAATTGGCTTGAGGTATGAAATGCTGATCTTTCGTGCTTTTGAAAATTTCAAACACTTAGTAAAATTGTTTGGGATCTTGATACTACTAACTGCGGGTTTTCTTATATTTCAATAGCTTTTTATACATTCTTTGCTATGCTCTAAAGTGATAACACTATTATTTCTCAGATGGGAAATCCGAGGGAAATTGTCTGAAATGATATTTCATATCATATAAAATTCTATGGGAAGATCATTGAAGGAGCTGACGGGAGGAAGGAATGGGTTGGCGGAGAATATATAACTGTTGTTGCCTATGATGTCCTAATACCAGGATATAAAATAAAAACAATGATCAACCTTTGACTGTGGTCAACAAAGCTAGCTGCAAAAGCTTTTGATCTACGTGTTTTTAATGACGGAAACCACACCAAAGCATATGAGGTTCACAAAAAGGCTGAAAAGGTGTACCTTTTTCTTTACCTTAATTGAGAAATTACTAAATGATATCTTTCTTTACAAGCGTTTTTGGTCCTATTAATACCACATATTTCAGAGCATGAATGCTGCGAATTTACTATAAAATTTAGGTTATTCACCACAAGATTATTAAAAAATTATTGTTACTGTAACTTTACTCTACTTCCTTTTGCATGTTTTTCCAATATAGAAAGTTACCAATCCCATTCTCTCACTATGTTATCAATTTTATTTCAATCGCTATATGGTTTTGTATTTATGAGTTTTATGAGGTTTGTTCTATTTCACTTAATCTATGTCATTGTTTCTTGGTAATGTGAATTTGTTGAATACTTGTTAGTTTTTCTGCCTTTTTAACAGTTTCATGGTGGATTTTGTTCTCACATGTCTGTAGTTGTGTCTTTTAAGTTTGAAAACAAACACATACACATCTCTAACTTTTCATTATTTTTTATGTCTTTACTGCCAGTTTTTCAGTGGATCCCACGCCTCATTCCCTATGCAGCGAACCAGGTTCTATCGATCATGTCCTTCCCTAACAGTAGTACTGTGTCTTGCGGTGTCTGACATCATATTGGTATTACCACCAACGTTCGGTGTTCTTATATTTAATTACTTCAGTATATAAAATCACGTATGGAGAGTTGTCCGTGTTGTAAAAAAAAATTATTAACTGAAATGAAAAGTGATACAAGGATCTTCAATTCTTAACAGCATAATAATTTAAATTTTCAGAGTGAGATTACAGTACAATTCTTTAAAAATGATGATTCATCACATTTTTCACATAAAAAAATGTGATCATGCTACTATTTCGCTTCCTATCAGATTAGGGACGTGATATAACTGGGGTAGTTTTTTTGATAGATTTTTTGTTAAAAAATTATATGGTGCTTGACTTACCAAACTAGATTCAAATACATATGCCTACAGGTACGAGGATGGATCCATTGCTTGGTGGGACTTACGTAATCTGGGAGTCCCATTGACTTCAGTCAAGTTTCACTAAGAACCAGGAACATTATTCTACCATACATAGAACTTTTCATAATGCACCTTTTCTATTCTATTTCATACAACAGGTAAAAGTCATCTTGTCTTCTTCCTACAGTATTAAGCTTATGCATAGATGGATCATGCAAAGGTGGTCTTTTTGGAGCTGCTGATGAGAAAATTTTAATGTTTGCATTGGACCATTCTACGGTAAATCCAACTTAATCTCTATTTGCAAGATATGCTATTGTTGGATGGTGTTATTGATGTTCATGTATTTTTCACATAAACCCCTCCTATAGCAAGAACCTATTACTAAACGTCTTAATTGATGACTGATTTGGAGCTGAATGAAATTAATTTTAAAATATTCATGCCTTAATGCTGTGAGGAAAATTTTGTTCTGATGTTTGAACCTCATTATTAATATTCATCGACAAGTTGATCATCTTTTATGATATTGTGTTTAATCTGTGAGTATGTGCATTTTCCCTATTACAGCGTACACCATCAAGGACAAACATTGTCCATACTTAGTAAAGATATTTCTACAGATTGCAGCTATTACAATAGTTATTAGTTGTGTAAAACTTTTCTTATGTATTTTATGTAGTTATTTATTTGTAGGTTTATTATCTGGTGAATGTAACTTTTACTTTTTCTGTAAACCAGGGTTCTTGTTTGATCAGAAAAGAAATTTCTTTGGAGAGACCTAGCATAGCTGGAACCTCAATCCGTCCTGACAGGAAAATCACTGCAACTATTGGTTGGGATCAACGGTAGAGATTTTAGAGACTTTCAAAAGGTCAATTTGTTCACATTGTGTCTGGTTCGGGTGTTATTACACACCCTTTTGTCAATGAAAGAACATTTTCTATAAGCATGTTTATATGGCATTCTGTCCATGAAAGAACATAATATGACCATCCTTGCATTTCAGTTCTTCTATTTGCAAATTTTTGTAGATATTACTTTATTCTTATATCAATTAAAGTATTTGCAGGTATTACTTATTACTAAGAATTTGAGAGTAAATCAGGAAAAAACTGATTTCCAAGTTGGTTTTGTCATCCTCTTCAAACATCACAAGGCTTGCGCTCATAATAAAATTACGTGTTGGGCCCGTGCAAAGCACGGGCATACCTATCTAGTATATTATAAAGCAGAGGACGAAGCATCAGAAGAAGCCACGTGGCAATCTATTGAGAAGCTGCGTGGCATTTTTTATTATAAACTTATAAATGTTGTAAGAAATGTTTTGAATTGAAAATTTGAAGTTAATAAAAAATATAAATTCAAATATACATACTTATTAATAGGTGAACAAAACATATCTTAACCAAACGTCATGATTTTAGTGTTTTAGTGTTATTTCAACTCTTAGTACTTATCATAATCTAATTTGAATTTGAATTTAAAATTATCTTATTCCAACTCTTTTTCTTTATCTCAACTGCAATTCAAAAACTATTTCAGCACTTATATATACTTAATGTTGATTTGATTTTTTCTTTTATTGTGCTAGTTTTTTCTAGGCTACCATATGTGTATAAAAGAATTTGCTTTCAAAGAGACGAAAAACATATTTCGGAAAAATCAATGGACTTTAAAAATGATAATCAGGAATCAAACAACATAAGAAGCATATTCAAGGTAATTGCTTAGAAAAGTTGCATGTTCAGTTATTTATCTTTTAGGACGTATTTAAGATGTTTTTGATACTGATTTAATAATAATTGATCTCATTTAATATTGAAGGGGTTACAGCTGTATATATAGAGAACTGAAGAATAACTAATTACAGAATAACCCAGATGTATTTAATAATTATATATGTAGTCTATTATCCTCCCGCAAGCTGATCAGCGGTAACGAGGGGCAGCTTGGAGCAGAGAGACTGAAAAGGCTGTAACGGAAGAGGCTTGGTGAGAATATCAGCAAGCTGGTCAGTAGATGGGACATAGTGCGTGGCCATCGCTCCTGCAAGTACCTCATCGCGAACAAAGTGACAGTCAGACCCAACATGCTTCATACGATCATGAAGGACTGGATTTTTGGTAACACAAATAGTGGACTGATTGTCACAATAAATCTGTGGTTTCGTGGGGGGAATGCCAAGTGCATCCGTAAGGTATCGTAACCACATGGCTTCAGCAACACCCGCAGCCATGGCACGATATTCTGCTTCTGTGGAGGAACGGGACACTCGCGTTTGCTTCTTGGTGCACCAGGAAATCAGATTCGGTCCCATCATAACAATATATCCAGTAGTGGACTTTCGATCATCTTTGTCGTTAGCCCAATCCGAATCAGAAAAAACAGATATATCAAACGAGCCCTTTTGAAATAAAATTCCACAGTGAAGAGTACCTTGAAGATAGCGCAGAATGCGTTTCAAGGCCTGAAAGTGTTGTTCTGTGGGAGCATGCATTGATTGGGAGACTCGATTGACTGCATATTGGATGTCCGGACGAGTAACAGCAAGATAATGAAGTCCACCGACGAGGCTCCGATATAGTGTAGGATCGGCAAAGGGAGTATTCGGCCCTGGGGATTGGCGGACTGCCATGGGAGTGACCGCGGGTTTGCAGTCTGTCATTCCAGCCCGATTTAGAAGTTCAAGGGTATATTTTGTCTGATGCATCAATATGGTTCCCGATTTGCGGATGAGTTCGAGGCCAAGAAAGAACTCCAGAGGACCGAGGTCCTTAAGTTTGAAGTCACGATGCATAGCTTCAGTAATTTCAGTGATGAGTGACGACGAGCTGCCTGTAATAACAATATCATCCACATAGATAAGAATGATGACTGTCCCTCGAGAACAGTGAAGGGTGAAGAGGCTGTTGTCATGATGGTAGGTGCGAAAACCAAGACCCTGCAGAAAAGTAGAGAGACGTGTGTACCAGGCACGAGGGGCCTGTTTCAGGCCATACAGTGATTTGCGAAGCTTGCAAACATAGTGAGGACGGTTGGGATTAACATATCCCGGTGGCTGAACCATATAGATTTCTTCCTCAAGATGACCATGAAGAAAGGCATTGCTGACGTCTAGCTGATGAAGCGGCCAATCATAGTGAAGAGCAAGAGACAAGACCAGACGAATAGTCTGTTGCTTAACAACAGGGCTGAAGGTCTCCTTATAATCCACACCATACTCCTGATGATACCCTTTTGCAACCAGACGTGCTTTATAGCGAGAAAGAGATCCATCTGAATTTCGTTTGATGCGAAACACCCATTTGCACCCAATAGACTTTCGGTTACTAGGCAGAGGTACCAAATCCCATGTACGTTGTTCATTCAGAGCCTGAAATTCCTCATCCATAGCTTGGCACCAGAAACTATTTTTGGAGGCTTGGTTGTAGGTAGTAGGCTCAGTTGTGGGATGTGCATCAAAGGGTATTTGAGTGTGGTAGGCTTTGGGTTTGAAGGTACCGGCCTTGGCTCGGGTTGTCATAGGATGAGTGTTGAGTGGAGGGTGATTAGGAAGGGGTGGTGGAGTTGTATGATGTGTGGGCGGGGGTTGGGTGGGGCTGCCGTGGGAGCTGGGATGTGCAGCGGTGGATGGGGTGGCTGTATGTGTGTTAGGAGTATGATGTAGGGAAGTGGTGGGTTGTGTGGCAGTCGGCTGGGTGTTCGGGTGGGAGGTTTGGGGTTTCGGGTGGGTAGTGGTGTAGTGGGGTACCGGTTTAGGTGCCGAGTGAGCCGGAGCATGAGCGTGAGAAAAGGACGGAAATAATGGCACAACGCCAAGTGGATTGGGGGAGTATGGAGTAGAGGAAAGACTTGTGTAAGGAAATTGTTCCTCCACAAAACGAACATGACGGGAAACATATGTTTTCTGAGATACAGGATCGAAACATTTGTAACCTTTGATAGTGGGATGATAGCCTAGAAAGACACAAGGGGTGGACCGAGGTTGAAGTTTATGTTGAGTGTGCGGACGCAACCAGGGATAAACTAGACACCCAAACGGGCGGAGATGGATATAGTCGGGTGGATGATTGTAGAGACGGGCATATGGAGTGGAGTTGGAGAGAGTGTGAGTGGGCATGCGATTTATGAGGTAGTTGGCAGTAGCAAGGGCATCAACCCAAAAGGAAACAGGTAAGGTGGAATCATGGAGGAGCGCAACAACTGTTTCTATTAGGTGACGGTGTTTGCGCTCAGCAACGCCATTTTGTTCAGGGGTATATGGACATGAAGTGTGATGAAGAGCCCCTAGATTTTGAAGAAAAACACCAAATGCATTGTTGACAAATTCTCTGCCATTGTCACTTCGAAAAATTTTGATTTTGGCATTAAATTGATTTTGAACCATTCGGTCAAAGTTTACAAAAATAGTATAAGCTTCGGATTTAAATTTCAGAGGATAAAGCCAAGTGAATTTACTGTAATCATCAACAAAACAGATATAATAACGAAAACCTTGAACAGAAGGAACTGAGGTTGGACCCCAAACATCAGAATGAATTAATTGAAATGGCGCAGTGGCCTTGTGTTCAGACAGTGAAAAAGGTAAACGACAAGATTTAGACACTGAACAGGACTCGCAATGTAATTTTTCTGAAAAATTAAAACCTAAGGAAGATAAAATGGATTTGGTGATGGCGGATGATGGGTGCCCAAGCCGGCGATGCCAGGTTGACGAGAGAATGGCTTGACTCACAACAGACGGAGACCTGGATGGAAGAGTGTATAGCCCATGCTCACAGCGGCCCGTGTACCGCACCCGGTTCGTGGTATTGTCCACTATCTGGAAATTGGTGTCATTAAAAATGAGGGTGCAGTTATTTTCTTTAGTAAAGCGATAAACAGATAAAAGATTGGATGTGAGGGAAGGGACGTGGTGAAGGGTTGAGAGATGAAATTTACCATTTGGGGTATAGACATACCCAGAGCCGGTGTTTGTGATGGGAAGGGATTGACCATTGCCTACTGTAATAGTTTCTGAGCCATGATACGGATGAGGAGCTTGAAGTTGTGAATAATCCGACGTCACATGGGTGTTAGCACCTGTGTCTAGATACCAATCGCCAGATTGAGCGTTTGTGGACGCATGCATCGCCCTTGATCCTCCGGACTGGCTATTTACATTCTGCGAGTCATCATAACGATACCAGCAATTAGCCGCAGAATGGCCCCGTTTAGCACAAATTTGGCACGTCGGAAGATCTCGTGTGGGCATCCGCTGGTTTCCTCGTCCCTGTCCGCGGCCTGACTGGAAGCCGTCCCTCGGTGGAGGCCCGCCTCTGCCTTGCTGCCCGGTGTTTCGACGGTCACCGCCGCCGCTGCCTCGCCCTTGGTTACGGCGATCGTCACCGCGACCCCTGGCCGAGCCTCCGCTGCCAGCCGAGTAAAGAGCCGTGACGCCAGGGGTGGAACTGGCTTCTCCGAGCAGTAATTTGTGTTCCATGTCTAGATTCAATTCTTCTGCATTAAGCCATCCAGACAGTTGATTCAGAGTGATTTCGACAGGCGAGAGGCGAATATGCTGTTTGAGAGAGGAATAGCCAGCCGGAAGACCACGTATCACGGCATTCACCACGTCTCGTTCAGGAATAATCTCGTTCACAGCATCTAGGTCAGACAGAATAGAGGCCACATCATCAAGGTATTGAGTCATCGTCTTCGTTCCCTTCCGAAGAGTATGCAATTTGTCACGCAACTGAAAAATATGAGCCGTGGACACAGAGTTGTACCTTGTGGCTAGTGCGTCCCAAAGTGAAGCCGATGTGAGAAAACCCCGGGCGTGTTTGTGCACAGAGGGGCTAATAACTGCGAGAAGACAGGCTCGGATCTGAGTGTCTACGATCATCCACGGAAGGTAGTCGGGATTTGGGAGCTTGACGCCGTCCTTCTCGGCTGTCTCGGGCTGCGGCTTCTCCGCACCGTCAATCCATCCGAGCAGCAAGTTGGCTGCGAGGGCGGTGCGGACGTTAAGTGCCCAGGCCGGGTAGTTGTTGTCAGATAATTTTTCGGGGATGAGATTGTGGAGATTCCTGAGCAGTAATTTTACTCCAGACGGTAATTTTGACAGAGGATCAATAACCTTGTCCATGGCGCCGACCTACGGCGGAGGAGGGAGGCCGTGCGGCGTGGTGTAGACGGTGGCGGCGGCGCACACACGTCGGAAAAGAGGAGAGATTAGGGTTTGGGCGGAAGAAGAAACCCTAGCTTTGATACCATGATACTGATTTAATAATAATTGATCTCATTTAATATTGAAGGGGTTACAGCTGTATATATAGAGAACTGAAGAATAACTAATTACAGAATAACCCAGATGTATTTAATAATTATATATGTAGTCTATTAGTTTTCTTTTCTTGATTACCACTTTAAAACTTCCATGCATGGGTATTTATAAGTTTTGATGATCTATTTTTTTATTCTTATTGGGATCAATTTTTTTTTTTCATTTACATAAAAAAATGATGATGTTATAAACATCCCATGCATGGGTATTTATAGCAACATAAGTCTTGATTTAGAGAAGAATAATTTAGCTAGGGTCCTTGAATATTGACAAGTAGCCAAATCTTTGAGTAAAGAAAATTGATACATTACCTCAAGAGTATATTTAAGAATGTCAAGTAAAAAATTCAGTTTGAAAGATGATTCCGTCAATAAGGTAAGATCAAAATGTACTCAAAATTGTCTGTGGAATATAGTTCACTTTTGCTTCTCCTCAATAGACTTTGTTCTCTTCTTAAAAAATATTAACGTTAGTGCATATTTTATCACTATTTCGTATTAGTTGATGCATAGTCTCAATAAAGTTGAAAATGATTTGAAGAATGAGTAGTCAATGTTAAAAGTAAAGCATGAGAAAAATTATTTTTCTTTTAAAATATCAAAATAGACAAGTAAAAGTAAAAAATCATGTTTTAGTATGATGAACAAATAAAATTAAACGAGGAGTAATATTTTGTCAAAGTTTTGCTAAATTTCAAGGTCACGTGTCACCTAATTAAGTTGCTATATTAGACATGATTAATGTTTAGAAATATAATTACTAAACGATGTTTAATGGTTAAACATGTTAATATTAACCAATATATTCATTTTGTAGGATTAGCAGTATCTTTTTTTATTTTCATCTTCATTTGCACATTTTTGCTAGCTCCAAATCAAGTTTTACTAACCAAATTATGTTTATTTACTCTATTTTAATTATTTGAAACTACACAATAATTCAAACCTCTGTTTTTCTTTTCTCAAGAAAATATTACTCCACTGATCCCTAAGAAGAGTGAATGGATTAATTAAATTAACAAAGACGTAGTAGTTTTAAGAACGCAATGTAGTATGTTATTGAAACTTGCAATTTCGCTAATTAAAAGGAGAAATGACTTTGGAAATAAATGACTTACTTAATGTACTTACAAAAGGAGCACATTAGTATATGCTATTTTCAAAGAATTTTGTTTTATTTCAAACATCTTATCTTATAAATTGATATATGATTTTCATATTTAATACTAATTCTAAGTATAATTTTATATTCAATTCAAACATAATAAATTTTATTTTAAAAATTATTTTTTAAAAATTTAGATTCCTTATATATGCTCAGCTTTTTAATTAAGAAAAACAGTCAATTCTTTTGTTTTGAATTTTATGACACATTTGATCAAATATCCAAAATTTATCTCATATGTTGTTCAAATATCCATACAAAATTAATCAAGTTAGGCTTACTTATTATCTAAAGCAAAAAGTAATAGAATAAGAGTGAGATATTTAAAAGTCATATACTCAACCAACTTGAGTTTATCTCAAAAACCGTATATAAAATTTTTGAATTGAGAAATTAAAGTACTTGATTTGAAATACATTATCCTTTAAAAAAATAATTATTTTAAAAATAGAAACTCATAATTGAAGAGTTATCAAGACCCCACTTTGTGGAATATACTGAATATGTTGTTGTTGATAATTGAAGAGTTCTAATGGCTTTTACTATTTCAAATTTATCTCTTTTTAAATTTAAATGTTAGAACATATCTGAATCTAATTTATTTGCATATTAAATGAATGATGATGATGACGAAAAAAAAAAAAAAGAGGTGGTAGTAGTAGTAGTAAAACAAGGTTAATAATATTGTAAAGTTATCTCCTTCATATATATATATATTCATTTGATTTAGAAATAAAAATAAGATAATAATACAAAAAAAATAGTAACAGAATTACATAGTAGTATTAGTAATAAATTAATAATGGTTGTAGTAACAATAATACTATTATTAACAACAACAATATTAATCACGTAATCATGATAAATTGCAATAGTTTGTGTATACATCGAGCGGGGGTATCTTTTTACCCAAATCAATAGTATCAGTTGTAGCAATAATAATAATAAAATAAAATAATAAAAATTTTATTGGAAAAAGGTAAAATAACAATGAGGAATAGTAATGAATTGTTTTTTCATTCCGTTATTAATTGCAATAAAAAATAATTGAATTGATCTTATTAAATTTCAAATATTTATCTCTATCCAACTATATCAGGTATAAGAAGTACCATATCATTATATCCCTCCCCTCCTCCCCCCCCCCCCCCCCCCAAAAAAAAAGAAAAAAAAAAAGAAACCCCCCACCCAAAAAAAAAAGAAAAAGAAAAGGATAAAAAAGAGTAATCAACTTATATTCTTTTAACAAATTGATATGATATTTGAATTTGAATTTGAAATTCAAAACAAAAAATTTGAGTTGGAGTGAAGTTCTAACTTTTAGACTTCTCTAGATCTACTTCTACAATGATATATAATATTAAACGTTCTTATCTTTATTTTTTTAACTAATCATTAGCTTTATTGGTGCATTTACTTATTGGATTCTTCATAATTCATTTTCTTGAAATATTTTTTGATTTAAAATCTTTATTTTTTAAATGCAGATTAGTGATGCTTATATTATAGGCTTTTTTCGATTATATATGGGTCTGAACTCAAGTAAGTAATTTGTCATTTTAATTTTGTTCTTTTTTATAAAAGTAAATACATTCGATTGTGTAAATGAAAAATAAAATCACCTTTTATTAAGATTTTGAGTCATGTATTTAACTTTTTAAATGCTAATTTTTGTTATTATTTTTATATTATTATTTTATTAAAATAAATGTTCACTTTTTTATTTTTTATTGTATATAATACTAGAATGTTAAATATCACGTAACATTTTATCAGATTATGTTTAAAGAATAAAATATAATAATGTTATAATTGAAAGATAAAATTTAATTGATATTTAAAATAAATGTTTTTCTTTATTGCAAGGTTTTTGAATTTGAAAAACAAAAATAAAGAAAGAGCATAAAATTTTAGTTCATACCGTAAAACTATAGAAGTCTAAATTCTATCAAATTTAGTTTATTTGTCTATCCATTAGATAGCGTATATTAATTTTTAAATTCAAAATTTCACGGATTATAAACTTAAAATTCAATCAATTTGTTATTTTATTATTTAAACTCTTTAATATAAAACCAAAAAAAAGGAAATTAATCTCATAAAGAAATTAAAATAAGAAAGATAGCATATTATCAAGGAATAGTATAATTTTGAAGCAAAGTTAAAAGGTATTGTCTATTTTACTATCCCAAGATTAAATGATAATTTTGACATTGTTAATTTAGAATAACAAAATTAAGTTGACTTTTTGAAAAATTAAACTACAAAATTAGTTTGAATTTTAACATAAAAAATATCATAATTTTATATTTATTTTATAGTATGTTAATGTCTGATAATTGAGTTTTGATTAATTAATAAAACTAAACTGCTTTGTGCTTCATGTCTCAACATCCAAATTTTTGGATCATATTTTGAGAAAATATTTTTAATTGTAACGAACAAAGTCTTAAATTATGTATACCAAATAATTATAATCCTAACAAATGACAAAATTAATGAACATTAGAATATCAAATCTAAGTAATTTAGATTTAAAACTTAAGATTCTATATTTTGAAAAAGAGAAGAAGACTCAACTGTTATGGAGTGTAATACAACAAAAAAATAATTTATAGTCAGACTAGATAAAAGTAATTAAAACAATCAATTTTTTTTAAAAAAAATAAAGGATTGGGGGATAATATTTTAAATTAATTTTGAGAATATAATGAAGTAATTATATAATACACATATTATTTATAAATTTTAAATGAAAAATGCTTGGGGGGGGGGGAGGGGGGAGAGGTACAATTGAATAAAATTTCAAAAGTGAAACAGTGAATATTAACAATCTGAAATCTTTATATTGTAGACAATATAATAAAGAAAATATTAAAAATAAAAGTTTTTTTTATAATTACATGATTTCTTTTACTCATATAAATTTTATTAGAAGTGTGTGGGAGGGGAAATGGAATATTAACAATCTAATATCTTTAAATTATGAATGATTATTTTTACCAATATAAATTTGATTAAAAATGGGGGAGTGGGGCAGGGGAAATATAAAGAATATAATATCTTTAAATTGTGAATAGTATAATTTAAAAAATCTGAAACATAATAGTTTTTATAATTACATGATTATTTTTTTTCCATAAAAATTTAGTTAGAGGTGGGGAAATTGAGGTTTGGTGGGGGGAGGGATGATTTAAAAAAAACAAATTGAGGGGTAGGGGGTGGAATTGACGTGGCGGTAGGGGTGAGAGGTGGGTGAGGGTAGAGAAAATTTTACTTTATTTGCACATTTTATTTAAAAATAATATGATAGTTGAATTTTTTTAAGATAACAGAATTTAACATGCTCGAATAAGACATCCCAACATGAAATATTAGAAATATTTATTTAATATTATCCGTGCATCGTGTGAGTACGTACACTAGTATATATTATAAAGCAAGGGATGAAGCACTAGAAGAAGCCAAGTGGCAGCATAAGAATAAGCTACTTGGCAGATTTTAGGACAAAACTTATAATATGTAATAAAAGATTTAAAATTATTTGAATTTAAAAATATTAGGCTTTTAAAGAAAAAAAATTCATTAATTTAAAATTAAAAATTCATAGTTGAAGAGCCTAAATAAACTCTAAATATTTTATAATATAATAATCTATAAATAAATAATATTAGTAGTAATCATAGTAGTACATCCGTGTGATAGTGGTAGTATACTAATAATAATAAAATATAATAATATTAATAATATAAATAAATAACTAAATAGTATATTTTGGTATTAAAAATTTAAACTTATGTTAGACATTATAAGATAAGTATGTACTATATTTGAAAAATTATGGATAAGGAAGAATAATAATTTATCTTCTTTTAATAAATAGATATTATATTTGTATTTGAATATAAATTTGAATTTGAATTTAAATTACAGTGGAGTTCTATTTTCTTAATATCTCTTTTATATCTATAAAATTAATAGTAGTGGTAGAAACAATAATCACGACATTTAAAATTGATGTCCTTTGAGGAGAACTAACTTTCAGTGCTTTGCTATTACTGTTGATGGATCGATAGTTGTTGGTTCACTTGATGGCAAGATTAGGTTGTACTCAAGAAGTTCCATGAGACAGGCTAAAACTGTTTTTCCAGGGCTCTAAGGATAGGGAGAGGAAGGGTCGTGACCTCGATCAGGTGAATTGCATTAAAGGGGGGATGGTAGAGTGTTGGTGGAGGACGGTCACATTAAGAAAAGATGACAGTTGTATTTCTAGTATGACAACTTAGAGATTCTTTGGAGATGCTTAGAGGTGAGTGGGGTCCCGGTGGCGTATTGCAGAGCAATCAAGGACATGTATGATGGATCTAAGACCCAAGTGAGGACGGCGGGAAGAGATTCAGAGCATTTCCATGTCTTGACAGGTTTGCATCAGGAATCTACTCTTAGCCCATTTTTGTTTGCTTTGGTGATGGATGTGTTGACGCGGCGTATCCAAGGAGAGGTGCCTTAGTTTATGCATTTTGCAGATGATGTAGTTTTGATTGATGAGACACGAGGGGGTGTGGATGATAAATTAGAGGTGTGGAGACAGACTCTTGAGTCCAAAGGGTTTAGGTTGAGTAGGAGCAAGACAGAATATTTGGAATGCAAGTTTAATGACGTGAGACAGGAGAACGAGGTGGTAGTAAGGTTGGATTCACAGGTGGTGTGTAAGAGGGATAGTTTCAAGTATCTCGGGTCCATGATTTAGGGAACAGTGAGATTAACGAGGATGTCTCACACCATATTGGGGCGGGATGGATGAAGTGGAAGCTCGCATCGATGGTGTTGTGTGACAAGAAGGTGCCGCCCAAGCTTAAAGGCAAATTCTACAGGGTGGCAGTTCGTATGACCATGTTATATGGAGCGGAGTGTTGGCCAATCAAGAACTCCCACATTCAAAAAATGAAGGTGACGGAAATGCGGATGTTGTGTTGGATGTGTGGGCTAACTAGAGGTGATAGAGTTCGGAATGAGACTATCCGGGAGAAGGTTGGAGTGACTTCGGTGGTGGAAAAGATGTGGGAAGTCCGATCGAGATGGTTCGGTGATGTGATGAGGAGGGGCATGGATGCCTCGGTTCGTAGGTGTGAGAGGCTAGCTTTGGATGGTTTTAGGAGGGGTAGGGGTAGGCCGAAGAAGTACTAGAAAGAAGTGATTAGGCGGGACATGGAGTAGTTACAGCTTACTGAGGACATGACCCTAGATAGAAAGATCTGGAGGATGCGAATTAGGATAGAAGGCTAGTGTCAGTTTGGGTCGCTAGTGTAGGATATTACTTGGTGGGTGTATTATTCTTGCTAAGACACCTTGTTTCATGCTCTATTACGATTTTCTTTTCTTTTCTTTGGTTACTATTACTTGTGGGCGTCGTATTTATGTTATGTCATCTTGCTCCATGCTTTATTATGAATTTGATTATTATTCCTTGTCTTGAGCCGGGGGTCTATCGGAAACAACTTTTCTACTTCTTCGGAGGTAGTGGTATAGACTGCGTACATCTTACCTTCCCCAGGCCTCACTATGTGGGAATACACTGGTTTGTTATTGTTGTTGATGTTTCATTTGATTTAAAAATAAAAATATAATGATATTCAAAATAATAAATGTATAATTATAGTAGTAGTGGCACTAAGTAGTGCTATTAATAGTACTAAGAGTAAAAATATAATATAATAATAATAATAAAGAAAAGGGTCAAAAATATTCCTGAACTATTTGAAATGGAGCAAAAATACCATTCGTTATTTTTTTGGCTCAAAAATACCCCTCCATTAAATTTTGAGCTCGAAAATATCCCTCTATCTAACGGAATGATACCAAGTATGCCAGGTGGACAAAATACACCACTTAAACAATCCACGTCAACATCCATGTGGAAAATCCCTTCATTTTCACTTAAAATCTTTCAAAAAAGCTAAATTCAGTATATTAGCTAATTTAATCACACCAGATAATTTAATGGTCTTTAAAACTCCATAGAACTGAAAGAAAAAAAACTCAAGTAGAACAACAAGAAAACCGCCAAAAAATTGGAGGTGACAAATTGTTTTTATTTCCTTCTACATGGAAAAGTTTGCAACAAAGTGAAACAAATCAAAATTTAAAGCATTTCAAAGGTATTTGTACATAAATAGAGGCTTAATTTGTGTAAAACTTGCTTTTAATTATCCGCTCCATTGAGAAGATTAACGAAATTAATTGCTGGATATTGAGGAAGAGCAATTTTCATCCAATCTCGAAATTACTTGCTATGGTAATTTCACTTCCTATTGCTTTTATGTTTTTGTTTTTGTTCGAAATCATGTCTTGTAGAATTTTTTGGGGAAAAGGTTACTTTTTTTTTTATTTGGGTGTGATTAAATTAGCTAATATTGAATTGGGTTTTTTTGGAAGAACTTTAAATGAAAATGAAGGAATTTTTCACGTGGATGCTGACTTGATTGTTTAAGTGATATTTTTTGTCCACATAGCATATTTGGTGTCATTCCGTTAGATAGAGGGGTATCTTTGAGACAAAAATTTAACGGAGGAGTATTTTTTATCCAAAAAACTAACGAAGAGTATTTTTGCTCCATTTCAAATAGTTCAGGGGTATTTTTGGCCTTTTTTGGTAATAATAATAATAACAACAACAACAACAACAATAATAATAGTAATAATAATAATAATAATAATAATAATAATAATAATAATAATAATAATAATAAAAATAATAATAATAATAATAATATGAGATTTATACACCTATTAATTTCTTAAAGTGTCCTGAGAAAATTGAAGGAAACGTGTCATTTAAGTCTTCAATGAAGGATTGGTAACATTGATCAAATTAAAGGATCAAACATAATTAGAAAACATGTTTAAGTTAATTGTGGACTTGATTAATATTTTTAAAACTTTCTAATCTTTTCAAAAATACAAATCAACCCACACCCCTCTCCTCTACAAATTAACCATCTCTCCTCTCTCTCGATCGACAGTTTCTCCCAACCAACAGTTCTGCAAATTTCTCCTTTTAACCCCCAACGACTTCAACCTCCGGCAACAAATAGTTGGGCTTCGAGTTCCTTTTCGACTTTCAACCGTCAATTAACGTGACAACCTTTCTCTCTGACCACAATAACTTCGAGTTCTTCATCATCCCTTTTCTTCTTTCACAGGTAAAAAATTATGGCCTTTTTTATTTTGAAGAAAAACAAGAACTTGAACCAACTTCTCACTTCTCTTCTCTTCTAGTATTGGTGAACAATTTCAATATTTGTTGCGTAAATTTAAAATGCGGTTTGGATAACACCCTCATTTCTAGTATTTCTTCTCTTCTCTTTTCGAAGTGAAATATGATTTTTTTAAAGTTTGTTTTTTGTTGTTTGTGTTTGTACAAACAAAACAACAATGTTGATATTTTTGGTATTGCGCCCATTGCTGGGTTGATTTGTTCTTGTTCTTGGTAAAAATGGTGATATTACTGAGTTCTATTAGACAAAATCATGCTACTATTTTCTTATCTACAACAGATTAACCATCTGATGCAACAGATTAGTCATCTGGTAAAATAGATTAACCATTTAGTGCAACAAATTAACCATCTGATGCAACAGAGGAACCATTAGATAAAAAATCTGATGCAACTGATTAACCATCTGATGCAGCGGAGAGACCATTTTAGATTAAAATTCTGATGCAACAGATTAACCATCTGATGCAATAGACTTACTATTGAATTAAAAATTTCTGCAATAGATTAACCATATAATGCAATAGATTTAACATCGAATACAATAGAGGAACCATACGATTAAAAATCTGATTCAACAAATTTGCCATCTGTTGAAATGGAGGAACCATCGAAATAAAAATCTAGTGCAACAGATGGACCTTCTGTTGGATAAAATCCTATCAACTATTCCAATAGGACATGTCCAGGACTTGATTTTTCCAACTGATCATTCTGCTATCTCGATAGATGACCCTTATGTTGAAAGAAATCTAAACAATATTGACCGTTGGTAACTATTCCAACAGATCACTCATATGTTGCAACAAATGTGTGATCTATTACATAGACCAGTCATCTGTTTCAATAGATGAGTGATCTATTTTTATTGTTGCAACGTATTACTCATCTGTTGCAACAGGTTAATTATATATTGCAATAAATCACACATATGTTACAACATATGAGTGATTTATTTTTATTTTTACAACATATTACGCATTCGTTGCAATAGTTTAATTGATAACTATTTCAATAGATCACTCATATGTTACAACAGTTGTGTGATCTGTCGCACAGACCAGTCATCTGTTTCAACAGATGAATGGTTTGTTTGCAACAGATTACTCACCCATTGCAATAGGTTAATTATATATTGCAACAAATAGCCTATCTGGTGCAACAGATATGTGATCTGTTGGAACTGTTATTTTACTGTTGGACATGTTAGATATATTGTTATCCTTTTTAACAATGCATTAATCAATTATTATCTATTTTATGTTTCTGTTAATTTTAGATAAAATGGCTCCCAAAAGAAAAAAAAACTTAATCAAGTCCAAGTAAAGGAACAACTGAAGCAGTTAGGCTACATCCACCACTTTATGAGCTTGTTTTACAAGTGTTATCTCAATCAAGAGTAGAAGCTAATGAACATGGGGAAGAGGAATTTTTCAAAAGAGATGATCCAAATGCTAATAGCCCTTCCACCAAAGAGTTGGTCAAAACCTTCAGCATTGATAGTTATTCTGTGAGAATGCAGTACAATAGTGCCAAAGATTTAATGGGTGATTCCGTGGTTAAGTCAGTGATAACGCTCAATCTACAGCTCTCGTAGGAGTGTAAAGCGGTCGGTTGTCAAATATAGAACCCAACCTGGGTTGGGTATCGATCCCTCAGGGAATAGCTTGGTCAACAAGTAAGCAACGATTACTAGACTTTTAGTGCAAGTCTCGTAAAAAGGGGGGAATTGTATTGTGAAAGTAATGTAACCAAAATAAGAGAGTAAAGCAGAAAATAGCAAAGTAAAAGAACGAATGTTTTGTAATATGTAAACAATGAGAATTGAGGAGTTGGGGTTATGTCCACCTTCTGAGTTATACGTCTCTATTAGCTATGAGTGTGCGGAATTCAGACATGCATGTGCTTATAGAGAATTGTATTCAATGGTAAATCCAGGCGTCTTTCGACCTATTCGAGGATTATTTCACTTTAACTCTTTCGAGCTTAAAGCGTGTCTAACGGTACGAATTCTCCAAGAGGTTAATCCAGTTACGGCACTAACTTTTTAATAGGGGATGGGACCCTACTACCTTAACATTATCTCTTTTCCAGACAGATAACCTTTCTTTCGAACAAGTTAAATGTTATACTGGCGTATTCTTGCGTTTGCAACCACAAAGAATTTAGATTAAGATGAAGAGAATAATGATATAAGCAGCATACGTGTCACGAACTCACAAACTCACAGCAATAGATAGTATCTTATTCGGCTTCCATAACCCCAACAGAGAAGTTTAGTTATCCATGAGTGCAAAGGAAATCACAATTGACATTATTGTTATACCACAATTAAGATTTCACGTTTATAATGGTGTGGTAGACGTTTAGGCGTGAATTCCTTAGCAAGGTAACGTTTCTCTTGTTGCGGAATTTAAGAATTGAATAGATGAGTAGAAGAAGAAAAATAGAATTAATGAGAGAATTAGAAGAAGAGTTGCAGAGTAATAGAATTCATTCCCCCTCTCTCCTCAAAATCTCTAGCAAGATAGGGTATTTATAATACCCATATCCTAATTCTACTAAGCTAATGAAATACTTAACCCAATTGTACTAGGTTAATGTATCATTATCCTAATCCTAATAAGCTAATAAAATACTTAACCCAATTGTACTAGGTTAATGTATCATTATCCTAATCCTACTAAATTACTGCTAATCCCCAAAGTCTTCAGAAATGTTGTTTTAACCCGGGACAGATTTTCCATGTGCCATTTTTAGTCCTTGGCGTCCAAGATTGGCTTTTCTCCTTTCGTGAAGCTTTCTTTGGCGTCAAGTTATCCATAAAATGCTGAATTTTGTATCATTTATACCTGAAACTTTGCTAATCATGTTCGTTAGCTCACTTACAGGAAAAAGGACTAAAAGTGCATGAATTATATAATTTGTCCTCAAAACATGGCTAAAATATGGGTAAAATATAGCACTATAGGCGTGTAAATTCGCCTATCATCAGTTAGCCATGGAAAAATCTTTTGACGCCTTCAGAAAAATACTTCGAGAATAAAAATTGGATGCTTATTTCAGGGACAACTACTTTGGGCAATATCTTGATTTGTCAGAGGACAACAATGCTCGTTTTCAAATGAAAATGGTATATGATCTTCTCAAGCGTAGGTTTATATATGAAAACAAAGATAAGATGGATGAGTTGCGGATAAATTACTGTGGCATGCCTGTTTGTTTTGGTTGGAAGGAGTTTACCATAGTTACTGGACTAAATTGTTATCCTCATCCTCCTTCTCAAGCTATGCCTATTTTAACCAAAAAAAGAGCACCCCACACACCTAAAAAAAATGCAAGTCTAGTGATCGTATAGACTTGGTGTCCCTTGTTGGTCTAAGCTTCAAAAATAAAATTTGATAGAAGCGTTGAAAGGTAATAGACTTCCAAAGAAGCACAAGCAATAATTGTGCTTGGTTTGGTTTATACATAATAATCTTTGGGCGAGAGACGTTAACAACAACATACCACTTGGTTTAATAAAGCTCTCTGAGGATCTTGAGGCATTTAACAACTATCCTTGGGGTTATAAAAGCTTCAAAATGACTGTCAAATATTTGTTGAATCCGTTAGCATCAAAGACAGTCAACTTATACGGCTTTCCATGGGCTTTCATGGTAAATGTTTCTTTTATTATGATATGATTCATTTTTTTATTCAATAATAGTTTTGATTTATTGGCGTTATTTTATAGGCTTGGGCATTCGAAGCCATTCTTTATTTGAGATAACAAGTGAACTACCAGGAAGAAGTTTCCTGTCCAAGAATCTTGAGATGGTTGTCGGCCAAAATCGATAAAAATGTAAAATTTCTTGATCTCTTCACCCCCCGAAGGATGCAGTAAGTATAAATATAATTAAGTTTTTATTTTAATTAATGATTTTTCTGAATGATCTAGTCATCATTCTAATATATGTAATGATTTATGTTAGATTATGCATCCATCACTTTTTCCGACCAATCAAGAGTTGAAGATACTATTTTTTCTTACTTTATGATCTGTCTAAACTTTATCGGACCCTAAGGTCATTGACAGAATAAAAATGGAATTATTTGAAGCAACAACCATCATAAAAATAATAATTTTGGAGGGTAGGCTTGTTATTGTTGATGGTGTTAGTGGTGATGGAGCTGCTGGTGGTGGTAGTGGTGCTGCTGTTGGGGCTAATGATGCTCTTTTTATAGTTTTTAAAATAAACCATTATAAGTATGATCATATTTGTTATTTAGAATTTGCTCCTCCTAGCGACTGTTCTGCATGCAAATGTCAAGACCGCAAGGCAAAACATGAGGTACTGGTTAATGCTATTAATACATTAACTATTTCTGTAAAGGAATTAACATCTAAGAGGGGTGTCATTCCATCAAAGAGAATTTCATATCCATACACTCCATTAGAGATTAAGGCGAAGAGGAGAAGGAAAGTAATTTCCAAGGCATTATCAAGCATTCAAAAAAGCAAAATTGCAACTCTGCTATCTTTGTGTTGCACTACTGAGCAATGTACAAGGGTTACAGGAGAGCAGCACGAGCTAAAGAAGGTGAATGTATAAAATTTGTTCCAACTAACAAACAGACACATATCTGTTTCAACATATGACACATCTGCTAAAAATTATCAAACAGATATATGCATCTGTTGCAACAGCTGACTAACCTGTTGCATCAGATACACTATCTGTTGCAACATATATCTTATCTGTTTTAGCAAATCAAATAGCTCTACTCAACGTACCATTTTTATTTGTACCAACAGATGACCTATCTGCTGCAATGGATGGTCATCTATTGGGACAAATTAAATCAAGACTTCCTACCGTTTTAATTTTTTCAAACAAATGAGTCATATATTGCAGAAGATGGTTCATTCGTTGGAAATTATCATACATATCTTCCTCATGTTATAATTTATCCCAATAATTGATCCATTTGTTGCATAAAAAATATAATCTATTTGGGATATTAAAAACAGGAGGAAGACCTGTTTGATTTGCTAAAATAGATGAGTTATCCTTTTTTATTTTTATTTGTATCTCTGTGATTAGCATTGAAAATTTTTGGCTTTTTAGGTGGATGTCACTATAGAAGCTACTGCTGAACAGCATTGACAATATGCTACTCTTTTTATGAAAATATGGAGAAGCGAAAGTGCAAAAACCGTATGCAAGTGACATTAAAGATCCACGATGACCAAAGCCAAATTTCATAGCACCAGATGAAGAACAACATGTTCATATTGGGTAGATATTTATAACTTCAGTCTGTCAAAGTAATAACCTCACCCCTCCTTAGGAATTGTTGGCATCAAAACTTAAATTGTTGATTTATTTGTTGAGATCTGTACCCATAACAATTTTTTTATATTTTATTTATTTGTTGATTTATTTCATGTAATTTCTTAAGGCTTTGATTTATTTTATTTTGTCTATGAATTTAATTTTATCCTTAGATTTGAACTTATTAATTGAAATGGAGTACTAGATTCAAATATTACAACATATAAGGTATCTGTTACAACAGACGACATATCTGTTGGAAAAATATCAAACAGATTTAGACATATGTTGCAACATGTAGGTAATCTATTGAAAATTATCAAATAGGTCTTTCCACTGTTGCAATAGATAGACTTAGATAAAAACGTCGACATAATGCAAGAGATGACTAACCTATTGCAACAGATAAACTATCTATCAGAACAGGTAGAATATCTGTTACAACAGATGGACAATCTGTTGCATTATAAAAATTCAAATTTCATTAGACATAAAAAATTATCACTACATGTAAAGTGAAGTGACTTGAAATAAAAAAAATGGAACCCATTGATAGGCACCTAAAGTTGCAGCGATCTTTCACTTTGGCACCTCAAGTAAGCAGTGTTCATTTTAAAAACCTAAAATAAAATAGGCATCAAATGTGTCAGTTTGGCACTTTTTCCCTGTTGGCAGCTCGCGTGTAATTCACGCAGCCAAGGCTCGTTGAACCCCCATTTTTGCTGACTTGGCATCTGATTTAGCCCCTAACAGTTATTTTCCCTCCATTGTCTTATATATTCATCTTCTTCCTAAAATTTAACTCTAGATTCTCAAATCTTCTTCTTCATCATCTTTTTTTCTCTATCCAAATTCTTCTAATTATTTGTATTTGATTTTTCTGCATATTTTTTTGTATTTTTCCAACTGAGTTTGACAATGTCGGGCTCATCTTCCACTATTTTTTGTGATAAAAATTTTTGATATTATAAGTGTGGTCATAAAGATCTATTGAAGACTTCTTGAACTCAACAAAATTCAGTTCATAGTTTTTTTACTTGTAAGATTTCAAAGGTAATATTTTTTTATTTAATTAGTTGATTAATTATTGACTTATAATTATTTTGTAATTGTGGTCTTGTTTTTATAGAAGTTGGGTGGATGTGATTACTTTGATTGGTATGAAGAATGACACCTTTCATAAGAAAATCGTGTAATTTGGGATTTGGTAAAGAAAGTCAAGGCTTATGAAGAGAAAACAAATCGAGCAAGAAGATACTACATTATTGGCGTTATTGCTACTGGTTTGGTGTTATTGGGCACATGAATATTCGAGCCTAATTTCTGAAATTTTCATGGTGGTATATTTGTATTTTCTATTAGTTTGGTGTTGTTGAGCACATGAATATTCAAGAGTAATTGTTGGAAAATATCAAACAGATTTAGACATATATTGCAACATGTAGGTCATCTGTTGAAAATTATCAAACAGGTCTTTCCACTGTTGCAATAGATAAGACTTAGATAGAAACATCGACATAATGCAACAAATGACCAACCTATTGCAATAGATAAACTATCTATCAGAACAGATAGAATATATTTTACAACAGATAGACAATCTGTTGCATTATACAAAATTCAACTTTCACCAGACAAGAAAAATTACCACTACATGTAAAGTATGTATGTAAAGTGAAGTGACTTGAAATAAAAAATTGCTATTTCACAGGCTCTTCTTTATACACAGGCTTCAAGCATCCAGTTAGTACCTCATAAGCCTACATATCTTACATGTTTTCCACACCGTTATCGTACATAAAGGTCATTAGCTCATCCATTTCTGTGTCGATCAATAAACATTCGATGTGTACAAGTGTTGCGACCCACACGCGGCACTGGTTTTATTTTTTGGAAGGTCCATGTCCTTGTTTCGGCCTTCAAAATCCCATGGTTGGTTCATCAACACTTTCCCTGTCAAATGATCCATCAACTTACTCTGCCTCAATAAGATGGAGAGCAACTCCAACAGTGGCAGCATGTGGATACAAAAATTGATCTCGTCCAAGGCAGGTAAGTTGCAGTCATAAACCTTGATCTTTCCCTCCTCGAGTAGTATCTCAACAACCCAATAATGTATGTCATTCACATTTATAACTCCAAGAATTCTCTTTGCCTCGAACCATCTCTTACCGTGTGGATTTGGCCTCTCCCCTCTAATATATTTTATCATTTCTTCATCCCACTGGAACTCAGAAACTAGCGAATAAAATCTTGCGCCACCGAGAGTTGACGCTCGCTTACTGAGATCATCGTACCTATCCTTAAAATTCTTGTATAATTTGAGGTCCATTATCCTATTGGCAGCATCATGAGCTTCCAGGTATGCTAATTGCCTGCCCCTCATGAGGCAGAGAATTTTTATAGCATACTCTGATATAAGAAGTCAATTTTTAAATAGGTTACTAATTGTAAATAAGGAAAATATAGTAGAAAGATGTAACGGATGGTCTATCTGTTGTAGAGGGTTCTCTGAATCTGTTCACAAATTACCCATCTAACATAACTTATGCAAGAGATGGGTAATATATTGCAATAGAACCACCACAAGTTGCACCACAATACACAGTTATTGCAATAGATAACACATCTGTTGCGTAGCTTCTTCTTCATGGATTAGATTAGAAGGCTAGGTTAGGAAAAGTAAATTTACCTTGTCCACGTACTGCGTACGCATATTTGTCATACTCTTGAAGTCTTGGGCGGAAAAGGTATGGATTGTGTAATCTTGTGCGCCTTGCTTGGCATTCTTGGCCCATTGCAGATCCCTCTTCTCTTTGGCGCCAAGTTCCGCATATATTTCCACCTTCTGGAATGTCCCCTGAACTTCAACAACTTTTGGAGAGGGAGGGGTTGTAATTTTTTTTATTTTCGATCGAAGAGTACTTGGATAATTTCTCTTTTCTTTCTCCCAACCGCTATTGTAGGAATATAGGGCTCATTTTCCTTCTTGGATGGTATGGCACCCCTCTTGGATTTCAATTTCTCAATAGCTTTAGTGATAGACTCTACTTTTTCAAAAAGTTTATCCTGGCTATCCTTGCACTCTTCGTATTTGCAACAAGAACATGAGGGTAAAGAGGGTGAGAGGGGCTGGTGTAAGGGTGAGAGGACCTGTGTAAGGGTGAGAGTGCCCTGTGAAAGGGGTATTTTCAAACATATTTATTTTTTATTGAGCATCAACATGCTCATCATCACAACTGGCAGCAGCATCAGCATGCCTGCCACCAACATCAATAACTCCTCCAGCAACACCCCGAAAGAAGCACCCGAATATATTGTAGTAGGTTCGTCATGAAGAGTCTCAACATTAGGCTGACCTTGCCTAACTGCTCTTCTTATGGTTGTTTCTCTGGCCAATTCCTTCTTTATTAACTCCACTGTTGGGTCTGCTATTGTATCAACAAGAACTAGAGTAATAAAATAAGTCATCCGCAACTCCTGCTCAATAGGCACGATCCATGGATGCACAACCTATAAGAAAAAGACATATACATTTAAATCATATAATAATTTGTAGTCAGTTGAGTTACATGTTAACACAGACAACTTATGCAACAGATGATCTTTCTGTCACAATAGTTGCTCTATCTATTGCAACAGATTAACAATATATTGCATCAGATTACCCATCTATTGCATAATTTATAGTAGATGGGTAATATGTTGAGTCGGGTTCAGAGAACTAAAGCAACAGATGGGTAATCTAATGCAAAATATGAATCATCTGACACAATAAATTACCCATCCGTTGTACCAGTTGAAGTGGACGGATAATTTATTGCAACAGATAAACCATCTGTCGCAACAGATGACACATCTGTTTCAATATTTTTTTTTGAGTTAAATTATTTTACTTGAAAGAAGATGTACTGCATCATACGAAGGGTTAAAAAGATCAACCTCCTTAATTCTTATGTTGCTCTTTGCGGCCAACCACCTAAGGATCCTTGGATGAGAAACCTCATTCGGGTAATCCTTGACCTGCTTTCGGAGGTGAGGAATGAATTCAAATACCCAAGCCTAAAAAATGTAAACAGGAGGCAAGCAATAAAAGTCATAATAATTATTCAATATAAATGAATGGATGAGTAAAAAAATAGTAATTAAATTTACCATGAAAGCCCATGGAAAACCGTATAATGTGATCATCTTTGGGGATAGCTTTGTCAGTGAATATTTTACAGTCAAGTAGTAGCTGTCATAGCCTTAGGGATAGTTATTGAATTTCTCAAAATCCTCAGCAAGCTTCAACAAATCATCTTCTATGACTTTGTTGACGTCTCTTGCCAATATAACGGAATGGGCAAACCAAACTAAGCATACTTACTCTTTGGACTTCGTTGATATGGTTTTATCCTTGAGATGTTATATCAACTCATTGGCTTTGCCCACATCCAGCAATGTCCAATAACCCAACTATTTTTCCTTGCATTTGTTGGTTTTGGTGGGTGGTCTGGTTTTGGTAGGTGGTCGCTGGGACAATGCCTTCCCACTATTTGATGGTGGTGGCTTAGCTGTCCTGCTTGTCTTGGACCTTTTGTATGGTGTTTTCTTAGTGAGAGGTTCTTCTGGACGATCACATCTCAAGCCCGTCACTATGGCAAACTCTTTTAAGCCAAAATAAACTGGCATGCCACAGTGTTAATCCATATTTTATCCATTTTTTCCCTCCTTGTTCGAATCTTTATCATCCCTCACGTACTTGATCTTTCACTTGAGGAGACCATATACCATGCTCATTTGTAAATGGGCAGTGTGGTCCTCAGGCAGCTCAAGAAAGTGTCCAAAGCAGCTCTTCTTAAAAAGTCCGTCTATGTTTTCATTCTTCATAATATTCCTAAATCTGTCAAAAGGTTTTCCCAAATGACATTTAAGTACGAGGTCACCAGTTAGTTCTGCAGGGTCATCTATCGGCATCGCAACTTGAAACTTATCAATACTAATAGTTTTGACAGCCTCATACTGGGATTTTGATATTAATTCATTCCCCATTTGTGATGCATTATCATCCTCTTTCTCACTTTCTTATCCCTCCTTTTCTTGTTTATCTTCTTCTTCCTCCTCCTTACTTTTATTTTCCTCATCACCATCTATAGACCCTTTTCCACCTCCTTCAACGGCATTTTCATAACTTTCCTCAGCTTCACTTTTCCCTAACTAAGATTGTTCAGGAAGCTCCTCCGTACTGTAGCCTTTTTTGTTAGGTGGTCAGAAGTTGATCCACTTTCACATTCTTTTCTTTTAGGAGACATGTTTTACCTACAAACAACAGAAAAACAAAATTTATATTACAATTGATGTATGCATAAATTTTAAAAATACATTAAAAACACTACCAATACCGACACCACCAACAACCACCACAAACGCTACCAACCAATGTCACCACCACCACAAATACCACCAGTGCCACCACGATGACCACTAACACTAACACCACGACCACAACACCATAAACATCATACAATAATACCACAACAGTCAATGGAACACTGCAACAAAAACTAAGATTTTCTCAGGTTCTTTCTATGATTTTACCATTAAAACTCAAAATTGTAAACCCATTCTCGAAGATAATACAACTAAAAGTATTTTTTTCACAACTAACATAAAAACCCTAATTTTTAGAAAAAATAACAAATATAGAACTCTTCTCAAAATCTATTACCTATGACGACAGAGAAAATGATGGATACAAGTAAGAATGAAGTTGAAAATAACACCTATGTTGTCGAAAATAGGAAGAAAATCGATCTATTGTGAAGGGTTGAGCAATTTGTTGAGTAATTGTTGTCTGTATTGTTGAGAGAGAGAAAAAAGCGAGAACTTGAGATTTGAAATGATGAAGCATTTTTTTCACAAATGGATGATTTGTATGAGTTGATTTGTATTTTGAAAAAGAATGATAAGTTTTGAAAATGTTAATTTAGTCCGAATTGATCTTAATTATTTTTAAAATTTTAAAAGATATGCATAATTTTTAACCGTCTCATCATAATAAAGTGTATTAAGTTCAACTGAAACACTGATGAATTTTAGGTATTAACTTGATATGAGGTAATAAGAATTGTTTCAACTCAGAGTGATCGATCGATGACTTAGATCGGGAGAAACGCAATACTAACATCATGCAATTGTCAAAGACTCAATCAAAGTTGTAGTTGACCCTATGAACTCACCCCTAGTTCTAGATAAATCAATTTAGGTATTGGCTTGATAATGAGGTAATAAGAATTGTTTCAACTCAGAATGATCGATCGACGACTCAGGTCAGAAGGAATGTAATACCAACATCATGCAATTATCAAAGACTTAATTGAAGTTGAAGTTGACCCTATGAACTCACCCCTATTTATAGATAAATTAATTTAGGTATTAGCTTGACAATGAGGTAATAAGAATCGTTTCAACTCAGAGTGATTGATCGATGACTCAGCTCGGGAGGAACGTCATACCAACATCATGCAATTGCCAAAGACTCAATTAAAATTATAGTTGACCCTATGAACTCACCCCTAATTCTAGCTTAATAAATTTAGGTATTAGCTTGATAATGAGATAATAAGAATCATTTTAACTTAGAGTGATCGATCGATGACTCAGGTCGGGAGAAACGCAATACCAACATCATGCAATTCCCAAAGACTCAATTGAAGTTGTAGTTGACCCTATGAACTCACCCCTAGTTCTAGTTAAATCAATTTAGGTATTATCTTGACAATGAGGTAACAAGGATTGTTTCAACTCAGAGTGATCGATCAACGACTCAGGTTGGGAGAAATGCAATATCAATATCATGCAATTTCCAAAGACTCAATTAAAGTTACAGTTGACCCTATGAACTCACCCCTGGTTCTAGCTAAATCAATTTAGGTATTAGCTTGACAATGAAGTAATAAGAATCATTTCAAATCAGAGTGATCGATCGATGACTCAGGTCAGGAGGAACACAATACCAATATGATGCAATTACTAAAGACTCAATTAAAGTTGTAGTTGACCCTATGAACTCACCCCTAATTCTAGCTAAATTAATTTAGGTATTAGTTTGATAATAAGTTAATAAGAATCATTTCAACTCAGAGTTATCGATCGATGACTCAGGTCAGGAGGAACGCAATACCAACACCATGCAATTGTAAGACTCAATTAAAGTTATAGTTGACCCTATTAACTCATCCCCAGTTGTAGCTAAATTAATTGAAGTTGTAGTTGAACATATAAACTAAATTGAAATTGTATAAAAATAAATGTTCAACCTATTGCAATAGATAACTTATCTGTTGGAATTTATCAAATAGATTAAGTCATTTGTTGTAACATAACTATCTGTTGTAAATTATCAAATAGGCGTTGCCATTTGTTGCGATAGATGACTGAGCCATTGGAAATTTTCAAACAGAAATTGTCATCTGTTGCAACAGATGACTTATATGTTTTAAGATATTTTTTTTATTTTAAATCAATTTCCTAATTTCCTGTCCGAGATAAAAAAAAAGATAAAATACTAAGGCGGTAAAAGATATTACTTGGATAACTCAAAAATCTCCTCATTGAATAGTCTTATCTTGTATTTTCAATGTCACCGTCTCCTCATTCCCCTCAAAGTTATTAATGAATATTTAAAACCCATTTCTAGAATTCTCTTCCTTCAGCCATAAATTAACTCAACTCATCTCTCTTTTTTATTTAGAATTATCTTTCTCTCCTCTTTGGGGTAATCACAACCATTTTTTTTCCTCTCTTCTCTCTTTTTTCGCATGAGGATCCTTTCGGATCTCAATCGATCACTATCTTTTCTTGATTGAAATGGGTGTTCTGATTCTTTTGCTTTTTTGACATTGCAGGTATGATTTACTATTGCTTTTTCCCTCTCATCTTCTTCTTTGTATATTATTTAAATTGGATATTTACATTTGTTATTATTATTAATTTACCCATTACTAGTTTTCTATTTATTGAAAAAATTAAAGGAAATATGACTTTTAAGTCTTGAATGAACGAACTGTTGTTTTTATTAAAATATGTAAAAAACGTCACCTGTTGGGAGAACTTAAAAAGCCTTATTATCAGTATTGTTTTTTTATGTCTTTTGTTTGTTACTTTGGTGTTGTTGTTGTTGGGGGTGTTGGTATTGTTGGAACATGTGGTGTTTGTATTGTTGATGGTGTTGGAATATATGGTGTTGTTTCTTTATTGTTGATGTTGTTGTTGATGTTGTTGCCAGTGTTGCAACAGTTTCCTCAACTGTTGCAACTGATAAATCAGTTATTAGAACAGACAGAGCAACTATTAGAAGAAATCAATCCAGTAGCAAGGCTGGTTTGATTTATTCTAACAGATGACCCATCTATTGCAACATGTCATCCATCTGTTGCCATAGACGCATCACCTGTTGCAATAGATAACTCATCTATTGAAAAAATAGGGAATATATTACACTAGATAGGTCATCTGTTGATTCATTCAATTTTGTGTTACCCTTTTGTAATGTTCTTTTTGTTCTTCTCTTATTTGACATCAAATATTTTTCTCTTATTTGCAGATAAAAGAAAGTGAAACTAGATCAACTTTTGCCTGACCAACATTAAAGGTTAGAGTAATTATGGGTTTAGAGGAATAAGCTACTTGCAGATGGAACCACTTTATATGTGGGAGGTATGTTTTACTGATCAACATATCGTGAAAACACACATCCAGTACACTGATTTTGTGAATGTTGGTTCTTTACCTATTAGGCATTAATCTTTCAAACAAGATATGGCATTTTACAGTTAAGATTGTTAGGTTTGAATTGGTAAGGTTGAAGGACCAAGTAGGTGGTATCGATACCCTGTTACGATTTAATGAAGATTTTGCTAATGTTTATGTGTCAAGTTTGGAGAAGGGTTCAAATTTTTGGTGGCAGTGTAAATATTTAAATAGTGATTGGACTGATTTTAAGGGTTCAATGGATTTTGAAAGGCCTCCAAATCCTTGCACTGCTGCAAATAAGAATGGAAATGAATATAGTTATTGCTTTAGTCCAAATTTATATGGATGGGTTGCTCGAGGAGACTATTATATAGTAGAAGGTGATTAGAAGAATACCTGTGCAGGAAGGAAGAGGTGGAGAAGACTATATATCAACTCAGGCCTTATTAAAGAAGAAACACTGGGTAGGAAGGAAAGTATAGCAAAACTGATTGATGAAATTGACATGAAAAATAAAAAAATTGAATGAGCTGCAAATGTGAAAGTGTATCCAAAAATGAAAATCCATTAGACCATTTTGAAAAGAAAAATACTGAAGTGGATTGGAGTTGTACACTTTGTTAGGGGACTGCAACTAGCTAGAGTGGCCTAAATGAAGACCCACAAAATGCAGGACCAGAACTCTAAGGTTTCAGCTTTGCGAGCACCGATGGTGGTAAGATTGTCGGTCAGGAATGAAACCTAAACCAACAATTTCTGAAGTAAAAATAAGGGATCAAGCCAAGGTGGAAATTTCTCAAGTTAAACTTGCATCCCATGCCTCCTGTTTATGGCTTCGGTTTGGTCAAAGGCCGTGGAAACAACAAGGCATGGGATTTCTACCCAACTTTAGACCTTTTTGTTTTAACTACCATTGGCCTGATCAGAACTATAAACAGAAGGCATGGGATACAATTTAGACTTCAAAAATTTATGCCTTGGCTTCACTTATTTTTACTTCTGGAGTTGCTGGTCAGGTTTCATTCTTGACTGGAAATCTTACTAATCCCCTGTGCTCGCCAAGCTGCTTCCTTAGAGTTTTGGTCCTGCACTTTGTGAGTCTTCACTGAGGACACGCTTGCTAGTTGCAGTCCCTGGCAAAGTGTCCATCTCCAGTCCTCTTGAGCATTTTTCCTTTTCAATAACGACTGACAGATTTTAATATTTGGATACACTTCCACATTTGAAGCTCATTCAGTTTTTTCATTTCTCAAGTCAATTTCACTGGCCAGATTCGCTAGAATTTCCTTATTTGCTTCCCTGTGTTTCCTCTTAAATAAGGTCTGAGATAATATATGGTTTTCTATACCTTTCTCTTCCCGCACAGGTATTCTCCCAAGCACCTTCTGCTATATAATAGTCTCCTCGAGCACCCCATCCATATAAATTTTGACCAGGGGAATTTCTATTGGTTTTCCATTCTTGTTTGCTGCATTACGAGACTTCAAAGGCCTTTCAAAAGTCCATTGCAAAATTAAAAAGATCCAATCACTATTGGATATTTACACTGCTGCCAAAAACTTGAACCCTTCTCCAAACTTGACACATAAACATGAGCAAAATCATTATTAAATTGTAACATGGTATCGACACCATCATCTTGGAACTCTTTATCCTTATTAGTTTGCATCTATCAAACTAAACTGTAAAATGCAGGATCTTTTTTGAAAGATCAATGTCTAATCGGTAAAAAACTGTATTCACAAAGTCATTGTACTTTATGTGTGTCTATTATGTAGCCTGATCAATAATACATAACTCCCACACATGAAAGTGGATTCATTCATCTGCAGGTACCTTATTATTCCTACCCCATCAATGTCAGACAGTGTTTATTCCTCACTTCCCATCGTTAAGTAGTGTACAAGACTACGGAGACTCAAAGCGTAACCACCTTTAATATCAAATGACTACTTGTCCGTTAATAAAAAACAAGTGTTGTAAGTCTTGAATTTTTACCTTTTTTGTTTTTAAATATGTTTATATAATAAAATAGTCACTAATTTGGATTAATTAAGGTATGTGATGACTATTAAAAAAAACAGCTGATGAATCAAATTCCCCATCTGTTGCAACTGATGAATCAGCTGTTAGAAGAAATCAAAACATCTCCTCCAACAGATGGTCCATCTATCGCAACAGATAATCCATATATTGCAACAGATGTCTTATTTATTGCACATACAAACCATCTATTGCAACAGATGATAAATCTGTTGCGCAGTGGATTATTTGTTATGACAAATGGATGATCTGTTGCAACAGCTCAATAATAATAGTTGTTATTAAGTCTCAAACTATTTTTAAAAGGTGAGAAGTTTGAATGTAGAAAAAAAAGTCGCAACTTTTCACAGAAAAGAAAAAGCCAGCGGTTTGAGTGTAATTAATACAATGGAGCTGAACAGTCGTGCCTTTTTGCCTAACACATTCAGATTCAATCCTCTATAAATATGTCCCTCCTTAATCTTCATTCTACTCCACTTTTATTTATTTCTTGTATTTTGTCTTTTCGTATTACATCTTCAACCACTTTTATTCAAAGAGCATATTCCTTTCTCGTTGAAGTAAGTTTTTTTCTGTGTAAATCTACCAGTTGGTAGTATACATTGTGTTACATTCAGACTCTTTTCTTTACTTTTGTGTTTATGTTTTTTGTCAATTATGCGTGTTTTAGATATGGCTGATCCTGTTTAGGACATTGCTATTCTACGCGACACCGTGTGGGAACTTTAGGAGCAGGTTAACGACATGCAAAGGGAGTTGGTCGCTTTGAGAGAAAGGATGTTTAGAGAGATGCAGAGGATGATGAGGGCCCTGCTGCTGTCGATTGACGATTGACCGGCTGACAATAATAATGATGATGATGATAATAATAATAATAATTAGAACATATTTTTCTTTTAGCGTATATATTTTAATTTTGCTATATCAGATCTATACCTAATGTATTTTATTTTTTGTTTAATGAAAAATTTATTTTTAGTTGACTTTGGCTTTTGTGGTGGGGCCCTTCCCCGGACACCGCGCATAGCGGTAGCTTTAGTGCATCGGGCTACCCTTTTTTTTATTTAATTTTTCATTCTGTCTATTTCTTCTTCTAAACATGTTAACATGTCGATGGTTGGAGGTAAGGAACAATTTTGAATCCAGTAGCAATAGTAGTTTTGGCTTTTGAGTTCTTTCAACAGATGGACCATTTGTTGGAACAGATTGACCATCGATTGGGTTTTTGTTAACAAATTATCTATCTGTTGCGAAAGATTTTTCATCGATTGGAGAAAAATATTCTAGTTTGATGAATTGTATTGTGTTCTTCCAGCTAATGTCCATCTATTGCAACAGATGGATAATCTGTTGAAAATAATTTTGTGGTCTGTTGTATTTAGTTCATGTTTTGCCTCTTTTGATTGATGCACAAGTTATTAAAAAAGATATAGTGTATAATAAATGATAAAATTTATGTTACCAATAATGAGTTAAATATATAAACGTCCACAACAAATAACAACACAAGTTTTTGCAATTACAATGATCATGGTGGATTACGATTTGGACATATAGTTCTTTTGTGGCCAGCGCTCTTACATACGGAGCACTTGTTTCTTCTTGATGGAAATGATTCTCCGACTTTATGTCTCTTCTTATATGACCTTCTTCCCGGTTTGGTAGTGCTTGAGTCAATATATGGAGGAGGTATTAATCTCCCCTAAAGCTCTACAGGAACAACCCAAGATTTTTCGAGAGGCACCAAAGTAATATTCCCACTATATGCCTTGTATATTTTTCCACCGAATAATATGGAGAGGAGTACTCATAAATTTTATTTCCATATTTTGCACCGTATTGAGCTCGAAGCATTGCCATTGCATGTGGACAGGGTATTTTTCTAAGTCAAAAACTCTGCACGTACAAGATCTTGTTTGAAGATCGACCGTGGCAACATCACCATGACCGTCAATAATGAACTTGTAATCTGCTATTTGATGAGATAATAACCTATTCCCAAGACTGATGTTCGTTGATATTATTTTTTCCACTTCTAGAACAAATGGGGTTCCTACGTCCTGGAACTCCACACGTCTTTCATGAAAAAATTGGCCATACTTCTTGCTTATTATTTCAAATAGAGCCACAATAGGAAATTCTTTTTCATCACCATACAATGAATTCACCGATTCAGTTATGTTTGACGCTGTAATATTGTACCTATATAAAAGAATCACTTAGTACGACATCATACTAAACTTGTAACTCAAACAAGACATTAAATTCATAAGAATGTACCTATTTGTTGGACAGAATACTCGGCTCCATCTCTCAAAATTGACACATACGAGATGTTCTGCTGGCTTGGGATGCATATCCTCTATTTGATTGAAATGGTTTAAAAACTCCTCTCTATTATATGCTTTAGCTTCTCTATAAAAAGGGTCACGACCTTTTTGTTGTGAAAGTTGGTCCAAATATTCTCTCCAAGATGCCTGATGCAACAACCAAAGTGAGTTGAAGTGAAGAAAATTAAACCCATCTTTGGAATAGTTGGATCCCTATCCGAAATAAAACACAACTCTTTGGTATCTTCGACATAGCTTCGCAGTTGTTCAAGAAAATATCCATAAGAGGCATCACATTCCTTATTCGCTACACTAAAAGCAATAGGAAAGATGTGATTTTCTGCATCCTGTGCCACCGCCGCTAGCAGAACTCCATTATACCTGCTCCTCAAGAAGGTACCACCGACGGCTATGCCTTTTCTCAAATGTCGAAAACCTTGAATCCAATCACCATAGGCTACAAAAAAGTACTTGAGCCTTTTTTTTTCATCAACATGCAATGTCGTCTTACTTCCGGGATTTGTGGATTCAAGCATGTAACGATAGGCATCGTGGACTGCATAACCATGCTCGTGTGTCCCCCTAACTAAGTCCTTGGAAATACCCATGGCCTTATATATCTTCCAACAACTGAATAGGACACCCAATTCTATAAGGATTTGATTGTCCATAACCCTTGTAGAAGGGCCTTTGCCATCGGGGAATCTATTCTTGAAATATTCACCGAGGACCTTTGTTGTGGCGCGAGGATTTTGTCCCAAAATGTGCTCCGAACCACATATGTGATACTTTTTATTTTCATGAATAACAAATATGTCAGAACTTAAGTACTTCACCACTCTTAACTACTACTTTCAGTTTGAATTAGCACATTTGTAGCAAAAAACTTTGCTCAAATTAATCACCTTCATTATTCTGAAATCTTTTTTCAATCAAGAAATAAACAAAGTAGTAGATAGTTCTTTCTTGTACTTGAATAACATTCCCTTGTAAAATCTGATCTCATTGTCTTGATGATTGTCAGATTGTGTTGATCAAGAAGAACTGCCCACCGTATTGGTTACATCAACGGGCGTAGGTGTTTGATCATCATCTAGAATATTCATGTTTAGATGACACAACCTATTATCAAAGATGTCTTGTTGTTGTTGTTCTACATTTTGGTTTTCATTCTCTCTCGTCTTTTCAACCATGAACACCCTTAACACCAGCCTGGATAAATCACTAAGATAAGTATGTAACTGAACCTGATCGGTTATCTTGAAAGGTAGTACCCTCTGATTATCAAAAGAGTTGTGCATGTAGTTGATGACGAGTTCTTTCGGTTGACAATTTAGTCCACAATAACTGATGGTTAAGTTCATAAAATCATCATATGAAACATTACTTTGGACTGTCATAGCTATCATCTCTAGCATTTCACCCTTCTTCCAACGCCATACATATTGATTGATCTTCTCGATCCATTGACCATGGCAATTCACCCCTATTACTATTGATCCCTCCATTAGTGGTACCTAAATAAAGTCATTTGTTAAAAAAAGTTAATAGTGATTTCATAGTGCCATAACATGAATCCCAACAGATGTGTAATCTGTTTCAACAGATAAGTGATCAGTCGCAACAAATTACCTACCTATTGGGATTCATGTTACGCTCTTGAAGCCGATTTTAATAGACGAGTCATCTATTGTAACAGGTGAATCATATATTGCAACAGACTATACATCTGTTGCAACAGATGACACGTTTGTTGGAATTGAGTTCAGGTTTTGTTGCAACAGGTTACTAATCTGTTGCAACAGATATTTACCCTATTGTAATAGATGACATGTCTATTGGAATCGAGTTCAGGTTCTGTTGCAATAGGTTACTAATCTGTTGCAACAGATATTTACCCTGTTGCAACATATAATTAGTCTGTTGCAACGGATGGGTCATATGTTGCAACAGATGACCCATCTGTTCGATTCATGTTATGACATTGTAGAACCATAATATGAACCCAATATATGTCTTTCATTGCAACAGATAGCTCATCTGTTGCAACAGATGATTGATCTGTTTAAACAAATGTCTCTTATGTTGTATTCATGTTTGTGTACTATCTATTGTTGAAAAAACAGCACAATAACAGTTACCCAGATAACAAATTCAACTAAAAATTATAATCTAACTTACCAAAGTCTCCTGTGAAGTAATGCCAAAGTGGAAAGTGATGTATGAAACAAAATTTAACCTAAGAAATTGATCAAATAGCAGCAGTAGCGGTAACAACAATAACAATAATGGTAAACAAGAAGAAGATGAAGATGATGATGAAGTAGAAGATGGTGATAGTGAAGCAAAAGATGATGAATAATGCAGCAACAACAATGAACAACAAAAACCGCTAAGAGAGAGAAAACAATAATGGATGAGAAGAGAGAGAAACATGCCTTTTTCCCTCTGGTTCTTGTTATATTAGGTAAACATTTGGATCAAATTATATATTTAAAAACTTGTGGGCTATTCTCAAACTTACCCAACTTTCTTAATCCATAATAAAGTAATTGTCACCTACACTCAATTATTAAGACTTGAGTCACTTACACCTCATTTTCAAACTCTTTTGTCACTTTTAGCTCAAAGCCCCTCAAGAGTCCTAATGTATATATCCTTCTAAACCTTATCAATATGCTTTAATTTTATTTGAAAATTTATCACTAAGTGTAAATTAAATATTTAAACTAACTTTCTTACTGCTCTTTCTTTGTAGCAAAAATAAATGATAGATGATTTACATTAAAATTTCAAACTAAATAAAAAATTAATAAGTAATTTAGGATTCTCTTTTTTAAGATGTTTTCATACCTTATATATTAAATAAATATTTTTGTTAATATAATAAAACTTACTTAACTAATATATGGGGAAAAAAAATTAATTTATATTTTGTAACGAAAAGAAGAAGATAAAAGAGAATAAAAAGAGGGAAAATATATGGAATAGATAACATATGATTATTATTATTATTATTATTATTATTATTATTATTATTAATAATAATAATAATAATTGAACCCACTAAAATTGTCATAATTAAAGGATTAGTTTTTGGGCTACTTTGACTGATTCAACAAAAAATTCCTATTCTTTTGGTTGGTTGGATAATGACTTTGAACATTGAAAAAGAGACTCAAGAGACCACAAGTTGCAATTTATATTAATAATAATAACAATAATAATGATACTATCTTATTGATTTCAATATTTATCTCAATTCAAATATATGAATTATAATATAAATATATATCATATTGAAAAAATGGGATAAGGAAGAATAGTAAACTAATCTTTTTTTAACAAATCTGTAATATTCGAATTTGAATTTAAATTAATTTGAATTGGAATGAAGTTCTATAACTTTTAGCTACTTTTATACATATACTCCTATATCATTAATTGTATTCGTAAATTTATTTACTGCATTTTGTGTTCTTCATTCTTTTTTTCTTAAAATGTATTTTATTTAACATTTTTCTTTTGTATGCCGGAGTGGTATAATATTTTAATCTTCATCTTTCTTTGTTACTGTTCAAGGTCTATCAATTTAAATTAATATTAATATCTTATCTTTTTTAATGATTCGACTAACAAAGTAATATTGTTGTTGTTATTTTTTTTTCACCATAATCATGTAGCTTTATCTTTATCTCTTTTTATCGTTTTCATGTTTGTTAAAGTTTATGACAATTTCTTTATCTGAATCCACATATCAATTTTATTACAGAGATTTACATGAAATATATTACTGAATGTTTACTCTTAACCTTTGTATATGAATTTATCACCATTTTTAAAGAAGTATACTTATATGTTTAACCAAAAAAATGCTTATCTATCTTCTTTTATTTCAATGATGAACTAATCCTCAGTATCTCAAATTATTTTTAAATACACAAAAAGCATAATATATTTGAAGTGATAATATGCTTGAACTTAATTAGTTTTTTTTATTTAGGATAATGAAGATACTAATTGGTAGCTATTAGTTGATTTTGAACCTAAATATTAGATAACTTTATTTGATGTAATTATTCGATATTAGTAATAGCATATATACTAAAATAATTTGACACGTGATATTTTATTAGTACAATAAAAATATTTTCTACCAAAATTTGTTTATATCTAATACAAAATAATAAAAATGAATCCGAGTGAAGTGATGAATATTGTGATGGAGGGAAGGGGGGATAGAAAATTGTGGTGGTTGAGGAGAGGTAGGGGGTGGGCTAGGTGGAGTGGTGGGAGACAGGAGGATAGTAGGAAAAATAATTATAAAAATAGTTTCTAAAAATAAAATAAAAATAATAATTTTGGGTTGTGTAGAGGGTCGGGGTGGGTGGTAGTATGTAAGTGTGGGTGAGGTAAAGAAAATAATTTATTTAAAAAATAAAATATTTTTTTTGTTTGGGAGGGCTGGTTAGGGATAAGAGGTGGGTGGGTTAAGATTTTTTTTACAAAAAATATTAAAAATTTAAAAATAAAAATGTGGGGGGGGGAGGGGGGAGGGAGGGATGGGCGCGGAATTTGATGGAGTAGGTCATTTTGAAAGTGGTGTGAGAGAACTTAATAAATAAATACCTAAAGATATTAATAACAAAATCAAACACAAAAAAAATTATTAAAAAATAAAACAATCTAAAAAATTTAAATAAATTGTAGGTGGTTAGTTTTGGGCTTGAGAATGCTTAAATTTAAATTTTGGAAGTTTTATAATTTGCACAATTAAATTCTTTTGGTGTTTAAAATGGAAAGAAAGATATTAAAATGAGCGAAGTTAGTTGTTGAAGTTAAATTGATAGACAAAAAAAAAAAGTGATATGAAAAGAAATGTAATTATATGTCTTAATTAATCAAAAATATAAAGATAATAGTCCATAACAAAATTAACAAGTATTTAATATTTTATATTTTATTATTTTTAAAAAATTATTTAATGGAATATGATTAAATAAAATACTAATATTGCTTCTTTGCATATCAAAATATTTAAATAATTGCAAATGTGATTAGTTATTAGGTATTAGTTGTAATTTCACTATCAATATTATTTTTAGTTTTAATTTTTCATAATTAATTTAAAGTATGTTAAAAATCAAGGAACATATTATTTCAATGTGAATAAACATATATTTTTGATGAATATTTTTAAAAAAATGTTCCACATTTGAAATATTATTAAGAAACAATATAAATAAGTAGCATAAAAAAAGGTATTTATTTGTTGGGAGAGGGGGTTTGGGGGTGGGGGTGAAAAACTAACAATAATTTAAAAAATTTAAAAATAAAATAATATTTGAGGGTGAGGTGGTGGAGTAAAGATGAAGGATGAGTGTGAGATTTGGTGGGATGAGTGATTTTGAGAGTAGAATAAAAACTTTTAATTGAACTAATATAGAAGATATAATAATAAGCATAAATATAATGTTTAAAGGTATTAATGATGAAATCAAACAATGAAAAAAATTAGAATAATAGAACAAAGTCTGAAATATAAAAGAAAAAATAATAAATTATAAGTGCTTAATTAGTTCTTAAATTGAAGTAGTGAAATCTGAAATATGGAATTAGAGGTTTTGTAATTGACAAAGTTAAGTACTTTTGGTATTTGAAATGAATTAAAATATAACATTTTAAAAAAAAATATATGCAGTTAGTATATGAAGTTGAATTAATAAATTTAAAGGAAAAATTAAAATGGAAGGTAAAGGATTAATTACAAGTCTTAATTGATTAAAATTATAAAATTAAAATTTCAACAATAAAATTAATAATTATTTAATATTTTATCTTTTACTATTTTTAAATTTAGTCAATAGAATATAAGGAAAATATCTTTTTATATCAAAACATATAGAACAATTGTAATTATTTATTAAGTAGTATCAACTGTAATTTCACTATTAATGAATATTTCTAATATTTCATTGACCTTGGAATATGTTAAATTTTTACCATAAAATTTGATTAATTTTGTGTGAGGAATTTAATATTTTTAATAAATAATCTGTAAAAAATGCTCTGCTTATCGCGCGGGTACCTATACTAGTATATTATAAAGCAGAAGATGAAGCATCAGAAAAAATCAAGTGGCAAACTGCTGAGAAGCCACATGACAATTTTTAGGACAAGTTTAAGAGTATTGTAATGAGATTTTTAAAATTATTTGAATTTAAAAATACATTATCCTTTTAAAAGGATTATTAATTAGTTTAAAAATAGAAACCCACAATGAAAGAGTTCTAAATGAACCCTTATATTTCATACACCTATCTGTATTAAATATAATGACAAATATATATTATTATTATCGATAAATATAAATAATATATATTTGTGATGTGTATCTAAAACTTATCCTTACTTGCAATTATTTTAAAATTTTAAATATAAATTAAAATTTAATAACTAAACTCAACGTATATATCTAAATTAAATACCTTTATATATCTAAATTGTCAGTTGATTTTTATATAAAATAAATTAACTAACAAACAAATCTATCTCTCTCTATATATATTATAAAGTAGAAGATGAAGCATCAGAAAAAGCCACGTGACAATTCTTAAGACAAAACTAAGAAGTGTTGTAATAAATTTTTTAAATTAAAGAATATTAAATACTTGAATTTGAATATATATTATTATTTTTTAAGAAAAAATATTAATTAGCTTAAAAATAGAAACCCACAATGAAGAGTTCTAAATGGCATAGTTACTTTTCCCTTAAACAGCGCCTCTACTCTGGTTACTCCCCACCACGGCTTCTTGCCTTATTGGTTTCACCTTTAGGATGACATAGTTCTTAGGGATCTTTCTCCGTTTCCACTTTGCTAATAAACTTCTTAACATATTATTCTTCGAATAATTCTACTATAAAGTAACTAACATGAATTTATTTTATCATATCATGATTGTTGGGAATTATGAATTTAGCTATTCATAATCATAAATAAACATACCTGTTCTGGTAGGTTTGATATTTCTGAGTTTTGTTCCTCCTTAGATTTTTCCATTGATATATACCTGTTTTTTAATAACTAAGCAAAATATTTATTGTGGGCTTTTGAGAGAATTTTTGCTTCAACGCATGAAGGCTTGCTTTGCATTGCCTCCTGCCTTCTCTATTTATAGATGAATGAATCTTTACACGTATTTGCAAAAGTTTTAAAAAGCTAGGCTAATCAAAAACTATTAAAAAAGTCTTCCAACCTATAAGTCTATCCTAAGGCTATAAAGTAAAATTTCAAACTATATTAATATTTACATTAAATGCTATCAACTACTTTTGAAACTACCTTATCTTTACGTAAACAATTTATACAATAAGTCTTCCGTTTATTTTGTCATATCTGTTGTATCTCCATTATTGCTCTGATCTTATCTTTCCAGCGTATTTATTATCTAGTTGAATCTACGCACCTAATCCGCACCCCCTACAAATGGTATCAGAGCCCAGTAATTTAAAAAATACAGAAGTAATATATATGTTTGAATTTAGAGTTTATTATGAAAAAATTACAATTAATTAATTAATTATGAGAAGACCATTTAAAAACAGAGAAGCTTTTAGAAAAATTAAAGAATCTTTAATTAGTAATTATTCAGAATATATAAGAATAAATAAAATAAAAGAAAACCCACAAAGATTAGCTTACCTAATTACCTTAATATCTAGTATTGAAGCAAAATTAATAATCCATTTAAAATCTAGAAGAATGAGACATATACCATCTAATTATGATAAAATTAGATTTAGATATCCACCAAAATACTATAAATATTGTTTGGATGAATAAAATACAAAAATACAAAGAACTAAAACAGACTATATCTGAAAAACGTAAAGAATTAAAAATAAGAACAAAAAGATTAAATTATAATATATTTGCCGGAGTTAGTAAAAACTCAATAAATGCACAAAAGGATGAAATATCAAATTTAGAATCACAAATAGATAGTTTAGAATATATATATCAACATGAACTATTTACAATAAAATGAATAAAGAAGAATTTATAATAGACGAAAAAATATATGAAAATCACGAAGGATTAAAAATAAGAATAGTATTTTCTAATTTAGGAAGAAGATATAAGAAAATAGGCGATCATTTATATTTAATGTTAGAAAAAGAAGAATTAAAATTAGAAGATAAATTGACAGCTATGGTAAGAATAGAAAGAGAAAACGAAGAAATAGATAGAAAAAAGGAAATAGAAAAAATAAAACAACAAACTACAGAAGAAATACGTAAAATAGAAGAAACTAAAAATAGTAGGATTGCTGAATTAAAAAAAGAATTACAAATGTTAAAAGATCTGTATGAAAAAAGACAGAAAGAAAAAGAAGAAAAAGATAAAGAACAAAAATTATTAAACGAAATAAATCAATTTAAAGAAAAATTAGAAATAGACAATAAGGAATTAGAAATAAATAATATAGATGTTGAAGAAACAGACAATTATGATTCAGAAGATAGTGAAACATATACAGAAATATTAACAAATACAAAAAATTTAGAAATCAATGAAAAACAAGAAGCAATTAATGAAAAAAATTTAGAAAATATCAACACAGAAATAAATACTCTTGATAAAAAAGAAGATCAAAATATAATACCTAGTACATCAGAAATAAGGAAACCTGCATATTATAAAAATAAGTTTAAAAGATATAATCTAAAGAACGAATATGACAAATGGACACCAAAACAAATAGTTAATAAAAATTATAACTTTCTAGACTTAGATTGTGTAATAGATACAGAAAAAACAATACAATTATGGATAGGATATATGACAAAGCAATTATTAGATAATAATATAAGTGTAACGGATGCACCAGAATATATAGAAAGAACATTAATAGGAACAGTAAAATTATGGTTTTTAAATCTAACTGAAAATAGTAAAAAAATATTAAGAACTGACAAACCCACAGAAGGAATAATGAAATTAACACCTATAGAATTATTAAAAAAATATGAAACAGCTATAAAAGACGAATTCAGTAGCATGACAACAACAGAAGAGGAACAAAATGAAGAGAAAGACATAAATAGAAATTTAATGTTAAAATTAGCAATATGTAATATGTGTTACATAGATGAATATACTTGCGCATTTAAAGAATATTATTATAAAGGAGCATATAATATAGAAGAAAGTAAAGAAATAAGAAAATTATATTTTAATAAATTACCTGAACCATTTAGTTCAAAAATAATAAAAAGTTGGGATGAAACAAAAATAGTAGATACTTTAGGAGCAAGAATAAAAATTTTACAACAATGGTATAGAAACTTATGTGAAAAATACAGAGAAGAAATAAAAATGGAAAAAACATTAATAAGAAATTTAGCATGTTGCAAAGATAAAATAGCACCTCAATTTGGATGCGAAGAAAGATATTATAAGAAAAGAAAAAGGCATAAGAAATATAAGAAATACAAAAAATCAAAATATAAATACAAAAAACCAAGAAAAAGATATTATGTAAAAAATTATAAAAACAAAAGACCATATAGAAAGAAAAAATCTATAAAAGAATGTACTTGTTATAATTGTGGAAAGTTAGGACACTTAGCTAGAGATTGTAAATTACCTAAAAACCCAAAAAATAAACAAATATCAGAAATAAAAATAGAAGATACAGAATATATGCAAATAGATTACTTAGATTACGAATTAGAAAGTGAAGACAGTATATATGAAATTTCAGAGAATGAAACAGATAATGAAATAGATAGTGAATTAGATGAATTAAATGACTGAAGAAGATATAAAAATATTAACAAAAGAAGAATATTTAAATGAAGAAGGAACAAATCAAAAAATAATATTTGATAACAATGTATTTGATGAAATAAAAGGAAAAGAGTTAGACTTAAGTGTAGAAAAAATATTTAAAATACCAACAATAAAAAATATATTTACTAGAAAAAAGGAAGAATATTATGTAGTAAGTCAAAAAGAGCACGTAATAGACTGTAGATATGCAAAAGGTAAAGCCAGTATACCACTAGTAACAAAAAGAATAATTAATAAAGAAATAAACGATATAAAAAGTAGAGACCCAATAAAATATGTACACCTTGGAGGTACAGAAATATTAATAAAAGCATGTTTTAGAGAAGGAATAGATACACCAATAGAATTATATTTAGCAGATGATAGAATTATAAAACCTATAGAAAAAAGTATAATAACTGTCATAAAAGGAAATTTAATATACCAAAAATTTAAATTTATAATAAGTGCAAATTATTCAGTAGCAGTAACAGATAGAAATATAGATAAATCACTAGTATTATATTGGAAGATATCAGGAATAGAATTAACTCCAGGAAGTAAAATATTTACAGCAAGATGTAAAAATTTATATGTATTAACAACAAAACATAAAATAACAGGAAAAAATAAGATTAATAAGATACAAATAGATAGCCCATTTGAACAATTTGTAAAAACAATAGACTATAATGATTATAGCTATAGAGACATAGATGTAGAAGAAAATCTAGAAATAATAAATGATAGAATAAGTACAACAAAAAGAACAGCTTATGATAAACCAGAATCATCAAGCTCATCAAAAAGAATAAGTTATGAAACAAGTTCAATGGATAATTCAAACCATTATTACATAACAGGAAAGGTAAATGAAAAAGAATATTTAATACTCTTAAATACAGGACAAGAAGAAAATTATATAGCAAAATATCTAGTAAAAAATGAAGAAATAAAAACCGACAATAATATATGCCCAGATCTACCAAGAAGCTTAATAAATACTAAAAATATAGCAGAAAAAGAAATAATAATAGGAATAAGAAAAATAAAAATAGAATTTGAAGTAAAAGAAGAAATGCAAAAAACAGACATAATATTAGGAATAAAATGGCTAGAACAAGTAAAACCATATAATATAGAACATACACAATTAACTATAACATATAACAGAGAGAAATTATTCTTAAGAAGAGCATTAACATAAAATGAAAATATATGTATTAATGAAGATAGTAGTAGAAGGATATTACAGTAGATATTATACTCCTATGATAGATACAGGAGCAGAAGCTAATTTATGTAGATATAATTGTTTACCAGAAAGTAAATGGGATAAATTAAAAACACCAATAATAGTTAAAGGATTTAATAACGAAGGAAGCTTAATTACTTATAAAGCTAAGAATGTAAAAACACAAGTATGGGATAAAATACTAACAATAGAAGAAATTTATAATTATGAACTAACATCAAAAGATATACTTTTAGGAATGTCGTTTCTAGATAAATTATACCCACATATAATAACTAGAACATACTGGTGGTTTACAACACCATGTAAACAAAAAGTAAGAGCAAAAAGAGTTAATAATAAAATAAGAAAGAAAACGGATTGGATAAAAGGAAGTGAAAAAATTACACAAAAGTTAGAAAATATAAAAAATACTGAAGATACAATAGAATTAGTTGTATTTTTGATAAATAAAACAGAAATAACTATATTTTCAATAAATAAGATAGAAATAATTAAGAAAAAATTAGAACAATTATATAGTGAAGATCCATTAAAAGGATGGAAAAAACATAAAACTACTATAAAAATTGAATTAATAGATAAAAATAGCATAATAACCCAAAAACCATTAACATATAATTTTGATGATTTAAAAGAATTTAAAATGCATATAGATGAATTATTAGAGAAACAATATATACAAAAAAGTAATAGTAAACATAATAGCCCAGCATTTATAGTAAATAAACATAGTGAACAAAAAAGAGGAAAAAGTAGAATGGTTATTGATTATAGAAATTTAAATGCAAAAACAATAACTTATAATTACCCAATACCAAATAAAATATTAAAAATAAGACAAATACAAGGATATAATTATTTTAGTAAATTTGATTACAAATCAGGATTTTACCATCTAAAGTTAGAAGAAGAATCTAAGGAATTAACCGCATTTACGGTACCACAAGGATTTTATGAATGGAATGTACTACCATTTGGATATAAAAATGCACCAGGTAGATATCAATATTTTATGGATAGTTATTTTAAACAACTACCTAATTGTATAATATATATAGACGATATACTATTATATACAAAGACCAAAGAAGAACATTTAAAATTATTAGAACAATTTACGGATATAATAGAAAATTCGGGAATAAGTTTAAGTAAAAAGAAAGCTGAAATTATGAAAAATCAAATAGAATTTTTAGGAATACAAATAGATAAAAGTGGAGTAAAAATGCAACAACATATAGTACAAAAAATAGTAAATTCGAAAGAGGAATTGGATACGAAAAAGAAATTACAATCATTTTTAGGATTAGTAAACCAAGTAAGAGAATATATTCCAAAATTAGCAGAAAACTTAAAACCACTACAGAAAAAATTAAAAAAGGATATAGAATATAACTATAATGAAGAAGATAAAAAACAAGTTCAAAAAATAAAAATACTTTGTAAAGAATTACCAAAATTACAATTTCCTGATGAAAATAGAAAATTTATATATATAGTAGAAGCAGATGCTAGTGAATATAGTTACGGAGGAGTACTTAAATATAAATATGAAGCAGAAAAAATAGAACACCATTGTAGATATTACTCAGGTACGTTCAACGAGACAGAAATAAAATGGGAAATAAATAGAAAAGAATTATGTTCATTATATAAATATTTGTTAGCATTTGAGCCATATATTGTATATAACAAATTTATTGTGCGAACAGATAATACACAAGTACGCTGGTGGCTAACAAAGAAAATACAAAATTCAGTTACAACAAAAGAAATTCGGAGACTAGTATTGAATATATTAAATTTTACATTTACAATTTAAGTAATCAGTACTAACAAAAATGTTATTGCAGATTACATATCAAGACAAAGCTACACAGACTGATATTATAGAAGAAGATACTCTAGAAAAGATACTTAACACCCTAACTACGCTTTCAGTGAAAGTGGATAGTATGGGTAATGAGATAGAAAAGCTAAAGACTAATGAAGGTAAACTGAAGTCTATAGCTACAAACCAGCTAACTCAGCAGTGTGCAGAGCTATGTCGATCGGAAGACATTAAAATTCCAGAGCTAGAAGGAGACGTTGGGATACTCCATAAAACCCATAACGTTTATCTATCTACTTCCGCAGGTACAAGCAAAGGAGCTAGTTGACCAAGATACCAGAACATGAATATGAATAAAATATTTGAAAAACCATATACCCCAAATACACCAAAAGATCCCATGTTTATACCCCCACAAATTACCACATACCGAGATAGTCTGAACCAAGATAAAAAAGTTTATAACTACACATCCCAAAAATACATAGAAAATATCTACAATATACAAACCTTTTTAAATAGCAACCCAAAAGCTACAAATGTCCAAGAACCAGATACAAACTATATAACCCAGAAATTGACCGGATATAATAAATTAATTGCCTTACCTAAAACCAAACCAAATATAGTTAAAACTTGCTACGAATATGGACTACTTAGTACTGTATATACCACGGACGGAACTGAGATATCCACTATACCAGAAATATATGAAGCATTTATCATTTTTAAAAGAATAACCAAAGGTACCTTGTTCTTTATAAAAATTTACGCGGCACCAGCAGAGATATTATTTGATGAAGTTAAAAAACCTATACAAGTTGTAAAGATAGGAATGACACGAGATATGATTATACCACAAGATATTATTTCACAACCAGAGATACCTAGAATCGAGATACCAAAATTTTATGCAAACAAAAGGATTATCGGATTATCTACAATTTTACAAGAGCTAGCAAATACATATTGCAACCAAAATCCCATATGGAACTACTATTCAAGAGATCATGTATTAATATATTCGAATTCAAAAGAGTTACGAGAAACAAATATGGAAACTATTAGGCAATGGATTATCACGTTGCTTAAACCAGAAACAGAACCTATTGCCAGAGCTATCAGGGAAAAATTTATTTCAGAAGAATTATTGACTAGATACTGCAAAACTATTGGACACAAATATCCAGATCACAGATGTTCAAAATGTAATGGAGGAGATAATGACGTCCCAGCAGTTCAGCTAGAATAAGAGATAAAGACGCCAGCTGGAAAGATAAGATCAGAGCAATAATGGAGATACAGCAGATATGACAAAATAAACGGAAGACTTATTGTATAAATTATTTACGTAAAGATAAGGTAGTTTCTAAAGTAGTTGATAGCATTTAATGTAAATATTAATATAGTTTGAAATTTTACTTTATAGCCTTAGGATAGACTTATAGGTTGGAAGACTTTTTTTTTTTTTTTTTTAATAGTTTTTAATTAGCCTAGCTTTTAAACTTTTGCAAATACGTGTAAAGATTCATTCATCTATAAATAGAGAAGGCAGAAGGCATTGCAAGGCAAGCCTTCATGCGTTGAAGCAAAAATTCTCTCAAAAGCCCACAATAAATATTTTGCTTAGTTATTAAAAAACAGGTATATATCAATGGAAAAATCTATGGAGGAACAAAGCACAGAAATATCAAACCTACCAGAACAGGTATATTTATTTATGATTATGAATAGCTAAATTCATAATTCCCAACAATCATGATATGATAAAATAAATTCATGTTAGTTACTTTATGGTAGAATTATTCGAGGAATAATATGTTAAGAAGTTTATTAGCAAAGCGGAAACGGAGAAAGATCCCTAAGAACTATGCCATCCTAAAGGTGAAACCAATAAGGCAAGAAGCCGTGGTGGGGAGTAACCAGAGTAGAGGCGCTGTTTAAGGGAAAAGTATCCAGATTACCATGCTAATAGTGACCGAAGAACATGTTATTTAAGAATAATCTAGTATATAGTAATCTAATATGACTATATTTTGTTAGGTACATGGTTGAAGGGAATATTTTGAAAAAAGCAATTTTATGAAAATGAATAATTATTTATCTGATGAGATGGTAGATAAATTTAAAATACTTATTTTATATGCACTTAAAGATATAACTGTAGTAGATATAAGAAAAATCATATTAGAAAAAGCATTTGGTGAATATTACATGACTAGAGTAAATTATATACCACACATACCTAACTACTCTTACAAATACTTAGCATGATAAATTACATAGAATTTTTAGAAAAAGATATGAGAAACATACAACTACTAGAAAAACAGATAAAAAATATAGACAAATACATGGAAAATAAAGATATAAAATATCAATTTTAGAAAATAGACCATTTAGACTACCTTAAAGTTTTAATCTTATATATACTTAAAGACATAGAAATTAAAGATATTAAGAAAATAATATTAGAAGAAGTAATAAACTACGAAATTGAAACAATAAATGCGTTGGAACAGATATACGAAGACATTTACCCAGAAGGATATTATTCAGATCAAGACTGTGGATGTTAGAATATATAAAGAAAATTAGAGAAAGGCAAAATTGGATATATGAAGAAGTTAATTACAGAAATCAACTTGAAATAGAGAAAAAACAACTAGAAGAAAAATTACTTAAAATAAATTTAACCTTAGAAGAGGAAAATACAAGTAATAATTTATTTAATACATACGAAAAATTATTTAATACAGATGGAAAATTAGTTATACATGAACAACAAATACTAATTAGTCAGATAAAAAATATAAACCTACGCATTGAATATAGCAAAGTTAGAATAAAATACTACACAAAAATTGCTAAAATTTCAATAGGATAAAATAAATTAATGGATACATCTTACGAAAAGAATAAATCATTAAAAGAAATAGAAACTCAACTATATAGTTTATACCTAGAATACAAAAGATTACATATTACTAACGAGGATCCTAAAACACTAGATAATCTAATCACGATAATATCTAATTTAGAATATGAATTAATAAAACATCTTAAATCAAGAAGATAAAAATGAATATTATTCCAATCAATAATATTTATTATAATAATAAATACCTACGTATTTATTATCTAGTTGAATCTACGCACCTAATCCGCACCCCCCTACAAATGGTATCAGAGCCCAGTAATTTAAAAAATACAGAAGTAATATATATGTTTGAATTTAGAGTTTATTTTGAATACTAGTCTCTAAATTCAAACATATATATTACTTCTGTATTTTTTAAATTACTGGGCTCTGATACCATTTGTAGGGGGGTGCGGATTAGGTGCGTAGATTCAACTAGATAATAAATACGTAGGTATTTATTATTATAATAAATATTATTGATTGGAATAATATTCATTTTTATCTTCTTGATTTAAGATGTTTTATTAATTCATATTCTAAATTAGATATTATCGTGATTAGATTATCTAGTGTTTTAGGATCCTCGTTAGTAATATGTAATCTTTTGTATTCTAGGTATAAACTATATAGTTGAGTTTCTATTTCTTTTAATGATTTATTCTTTTCGTAAGATGTATCCATTAATTTATTTTATCCTATTGAAATTTTAGCAATTTTTGTGTAGTATTTTATTCTAACTTTGCTATATTCAATGCGTAGGTTTATATTTTTTATCTGACTAATTAGTATTTGTTGTTCATGTATAACTAATTTTCCATCTGTATTAAATAATTTTTCGTATGTATTAAATAAATTATTACTTGTATTTTCCTCTTCTAAGGTTAAATTTATTTTAAGTAATTTTTCTTCTAGTTGTTTTTTCTCTATTTCAAGTTGATTTCTGTAATTAACTTCTTCATATATCCAATTTTGCCTTTCTCTAATTTTCTTTATATATTCTAACATCCACAGTCTTGATCTGAATAATATCCTTCTGGGTAAATGTCTTCGTATATCTGTTCCAACGCATTTATTGTTTCAATTTCGTAGTTTATTACTTCTTCTAATATTATTTTCTTAATATCTTTAATTTCTATGTCTTTAAGTATATATAAGATTAAAACTTTAAGGTAGTCTAAATGGTCTATTTTCTAAAATTGATATTTTATATCTTTATTTTCCATGTATTTGTCTATATTTTTTATCTGTTTTTCTAGTAGTTGTATGTTTCTCATATCTTTTTCTAAAAATTCTATGTAATTTATCATGCTAAGTATTTGTAAGAGTAGTTAGGTATGTGTGGTATATAATTTACTCTAGTCATGTAATATTCACCAAATGCTTTTTCTAATATGATTTTTCTTATATCTACTACAGTTATATCTTTAAGTGCATATAAAATAAGTATTTTAAATTTATCTACCATCTCATCAGATAAATAATTATTCATTTTCATAAAATTGCTTTTTTCAAAATATTCCCTTCAACCATGTACCTAACAAAATATAGTCATATTAGATTACTATATACTAGATTATTCTTAAATAACATGTTCTTCGGTCACTATTAGCATGGTAATCTGGATACTTTTCCCTTAAACAGCGCCTCTACTCTGGTTACTCCCCACCACGGCTTCTTGCCTTATTGGTTTCACCTTTAGGATGGCATAGTTCTTAGGGATCTTTCTCCGTTTCCGCTTTGCTAATAAACTTCTTAACATATTATTCCTCGAATAATTCTACCATAAAATAACTAACATGAATTTATTTTATCATATCATGATTGTTGGGAATTATGAATTTAGCTATTCATAATCATAAATAAATATACCTGTTCTGGTAGGTTTGATATTTCTGTGCTTTGTTCCTCCATAGATTTTTCCATTGATATATACCTGTTTTTTAATAACTAAGCAAAATATTTATTGTGGGCTTTTGAGAGAATTTTTGCTTCAACGCATGAAGGCTTGCCTTGCAATGCCTTCTGCCTTCTCTATTTATAGATGAATGAATCTTTACACGTATTTGCAAAAGTTTAAAAGCTAGGCTAATTAAAAACTATTAAAAAAAAAAAAAAAAAAAGTCTTCCAACCTATAAGTCTATCCTAAGGCTATAAAGTAAAATTTCAAACTATATTAATATTTACATTAAATGCTATCAACTACTTTAGAAACTACCTTATCTTTACGTAAATAATTTATACAATAAGTCTTCCGTTTATTTTGTCATATCTGCTGTATCTCCATTATTGCTCTGATCTTATCTTTCCAGCTGGCGTCTTTATCTCTTATTCTAGCTGAACTGCTGGGACGTCATTATCTCCTCCATTACATTTTGAACATCTGTGATCTGGATATTTGTGTCCAATAGTTTTGCAGTATCTAGTCAATAATTCTTCTGAAATAAATTTTTCCCTGATAGCTCTGGCAATAGGTTCTGTTTCTGGTTTAAGCAACGTGATAATCCATTGCCTAATAGTTTCCATATTTGTTTCTCGTAACTCTTTTGAATTCGAATATATTAATACATGATCTCTTGAATAGTAGTTCCATATGGGATTTTGGTTGCAATATGTATTTGCTAGCTCTTGTAAAATTGTAGATAATCCGATAATCCTTTTGTTTGCATAAAATTTTGGTATCTCGATTCTAGGTATCTCTGGTTCTGAAATAATATCTTGTGGTATAATCATATCTCGTGTCATTCCTATCTTTACAACTTGCATAGGTTTTTTAACTTCATCAAATAATATCTCTGCTGGTGCCGCGTAAATTTTTATAAAGAACAAGGTACCTTTGGTTATTCTTTTAAAAATGATAAATGCTTCATATATTTCTGGTATAGTGGATATCTCAGTTCCGTCTGTGGTATATACAGTACTAAGTAGTCCATATTCGTAGCAAGTTTTAACTATATTTGGTTTGGTTTTAGGTAAGGCAATTAATTTATTATATCCGGTCAATTTCTGGGTTATATAGTTTGTATCTGGTTCTTGGACATTTGTAGCTTTTGGGTTGCTATTTAAAAAGGTTTGTATATTGTAGATATTTTCTATGTATTTTTGGGATGTGTAGTTATAAACTTTTTTATCTTGGTTCAGACTATCTCGGTATGTGGTAATTTGTGGGGGTATAAACATGGGATGTTTTGGTGTATTTGGGGTATATGGTTTTTCAAATATTTTATTCATATTCATGTTCTGGTATCTTGGTCAACTAGCTCCTTTGCTTGTACCTGCGGAAGTAGATAGATAAACGTTATGGGTTTTATGGAGTATCCCAACGTCTCCTTCTAGCTCTGGAATTTTAATGTCTTCCGATCGACATAGCTCTGCACACTGCTGAGTTAGCTGGTTTGTAGCTATAGACTTCAGTTTACCTTCATTAGTCTTTAGCTTTTCTATCTCATTACCCATACTATCCACTTTCACTGAAAGCGTAGTTAGGGTGTTAAGTATCTTTTCTAGAGTATCTTCTTCTATAATATCAGTCTGTGTAGCTTTGTCTTGATATGTAATCTGCAATAACATTTTTGTTAGTACTGATTACTTAAATTGTAAATGTAAAATTTAATATATTCAATACTAGTCTCCGAATTTCTTTTGTTGTAACTGAATTTTGTATTTTCTTTGTTAGCCACCAGCGTACTTGTGTATTATCTGTTCGCACAATAAATTTGTTATATACAATATATGGCTCAAATGCTAACAAACATTTATATAATGAACATAATTCTTTTCTATTTATTTCCCATTTTATTTCTGTCTCGTTGAACGTACCTGAGTAATATCTACAATGGTGTTCTATTTTTTCTGCTTCATATTTATATTTAAGTACTCCTCCGTAACTATATTCACTAGCATCTGCTTCTACTATATATATAAATTTTCTATTTTCATCAGGAAATTGTAATTTTGGTAATTCTTTACAAAGTATTTTTATTTTTTGAACTTGTTTTTTATCTTCTTCATTATAGTTATATTCTATATCCTTTTTTAATTTTTTCTGTAGTGGTTTTAAGTTTTCTGCTAATTTTGGAATATATTCTCTTACTTGGTTTACTAATCCTAAAAATGATTGTAATTTCTTTTTCGTATCCAATTCCTCTTTCGAATTTACTATTTTTTGTACTATATGTTGTTGCATTTTTACTCCACTTTTATCTATTTGTATTCCTAAAAATTCTATTTGATTTTTCATAATTTCAGCTTTCTTTTTACTTAAACTTATTCCCGAATTTTCTATTATATCCGTAAATTGTTCTAATAATTTTAAATGTTCTTCTTTGGTCTTTGAATATAATAGTATATCGTCTATATATATTATACAATTAGGTAGTTGTTTAAAATAACTATCCATAAAATATTGATATCTACCTGGTGCATTTTTATATCCAAATGGTAGTACATTCCATTCATAAAATCCTTGTGGTACCGTAAATGCGGTTAATTCCTTAGATTCTTCTTCTAACTTTAGATGGTAAAATCCTGATTTGCAATCAAATTTACTAAAATAATTATATCCTTGTATTTGTCTTATTTTTAATATTTTATTTGGTATTGGGTAATTATAAGTTATTGTTTTTGCATTTAAATTTCTATAATCAATAACCATTCTACTTTTTCCTCTTTTTTGTTCACTATGTTTATTTACTATAAATGCTGGGCTATTATGTTTACTATTACTTTTTTGTATATATTGTTTCTCTAATAATTCATCTATATGCATTTTAAATTCTTTTAAATCATCAAAATTATATGTTAATGGTTTTTGGGTTATTATGCTATTTTTATCTATTAATTCAATTTTTATAGTAGTTTTATGTTTTTTCCATCCTTTTAATGGATCTTCACTATATAATTGTTCTAATTTTTTCTTAATTATTTCTATCTTATTTATTGAAAATATAGTTATTTCTGTTTTATTTATCAAAAATACAACTAATTCTATTGTATCTTCAGTATTTTTTATATTTTCTAACTTTTGTGTAATTTTTTCACTTCCTTTTATCCAATCCGTTTTCTTTCTTATTTTATTATTAACTCTTTTTGCTCTTACTTTTTGTTTACATGGTGTTGTAAACCACCAGTATGTTCTAGTTATTATATGTGGGTATAATTTATCTAGAAACGACATTCCTAAAAGTATATCTTTTGATGTTAGTTCATAATTATAAATTTCTTCTATTGTTAGTATTTTATCCCATACTTGTGTTTTTACATTCTTAGCTTTATAAGTAATTAAGCTTCCTTCGTTATTAAATCCTTTAACTATTATTGGTGTTTTTAATTTATCCCATTTACTTTCTGGTAAACAATTATATCTACATAAATTAGCTTCTGCTCCTGTATCTATCATAGGAGTATAATATCTACTGTAATATCCTTCTACTACTATCTTCATTAATACATATATTTTCATTTTATGTTAATGCTCTTCTTAAGAATAATTTCTCTCTGTTATATGTTATAGTTAATTGTGTATGTTCTATATTATATGGTTTTACTTGTTCTAGCCATTTTATTCCTAATATTATGTCTGTTTTTTGCATTTCTTCTTTTACTTCAAATTCTATTTTTATTTTTCTTATTCCTATTATTATTTCTTTTTCTGCTATATTTTTAGTATTTATTAAGCTTCTTGGTAGATCTGGGCATATATTATTGTCGGTTTTTATTTCTTCATTTTTTACTAGATATTTTGCTATATAATTTTCTTCTTGTCCTGTATTTAAGAGTATTAAATATTCTTTTTCATTTACCTTTCCTGTTATGTAATAATGGTTTGAATTATCCATTGAACTTGTTTCATAACTTATTCTTTTTGATGAGCTTGATGATTCTGGTTTATCATAAGCTGTTCTTTTTGTTGTACTTATTCTATCATTTATTATTTCTAGATTTTCTTCTACATCTATGTCTCTATAGCTATAATCATTATAGTCTATTGTTTTTACAAATTGTTCAAATGGGCTATCTATTTGTATCTTATTAATCTTATTTTTTCCTGTTATTTTATGTTTTGTTGTTAATACATATAAATTTTTACATCTTGCTGTAAATATTTTACTTCCTGGAGTTAATTCTATTCCTGATATCTTCCAATATAATACTAGTGATTTATCTATATTTCTATCTGTTACTGCTACTGAATAATTTGCACTTATTATAAATTTAAATTTTTGGTATATTAAATTTCCTTTTATGACAGTTATTATACTTTTTTCTATAGGTTTTATAATTCTATCATCTGCTAAATATAATTCTATTGGTGTATCTATTCCTTCTCTAAAACATGCTTTTATTAATATTTCTGTACCTCCAAGGTGTACATATTTTATTGGGTCTCTACTTTTTATATCGTTTATTTCTTTATTAATTATTCTTTTTGTTACTAGTGGTATACTGGCTTTACCTTTTGCATATCTACAGTCTATTACGTGCTCTTTTTGACTTACTACATAATATTCTTCCTTTTTTCTAGTAAATATATTTTTTATTGTTGGTATTTTAAATATTTTTTCTACACTTAAGTCTAACTCTTTTCCTTTTATTTCATCAAATACATTGTTATCAAATATTATTTTTTGATCTGTTCCTTCTTCATTTAAATATTCTTCTTTTGTTAATATTTTTATATCTTCTTCAGTCATTTAATTCATCTAATTCACTATCTATTTCATTATCTGTTTCATTCTCTGAAATTTCATATATACTGTCTTCACTTTCTAATTCGTAATCTAAGTAATCTATTTGCATATATTCTGTATCTTCTATTTTTATTTCTGATATTTGTTTATTTTTTGGGTTTTTAGGTAATTTACAATCTCTAGCTAAGTGTCCTAACTTTCCACAATTATAACAAGTACATTCTTTTATAGATTTTTTCTTTCTATATGGTCTTTTGTTTTTATAATTTTTTACATAATATCTTTTTCTTGGTTTTTTGTATTTATATTTTGATTTTTTGTATTTCTTATATTTCTTATGCCTTTTTCTTTTCTTATAATATCTTTCTTCGCATCCAAATTGAGGTGCTATTTTATCTTTGCAACATGCTAAATTTCTTATTAATGTTTTTTCCATTTTTATTTCTTCTCTGTATTTTTCACATAAGTTTCTATACCATTGTTGTAAAAATTTTATTCTTGCTCCTAAAGTATCTACTATTTTTGTTTCATCCCAACTTTTTATTATTTTTGAACTAAATGGTTCAGGTAATTTATTAAAATATAATTTTCTTATTTCTTTACTTTCTTCTATATTATATGCTCCTTTATAATAATATTCTTTAAATGCGCAAGTATATTCATCTATGTAACACATATTACATATTGCTAATTTTAACATTAAATTTCTATTTATGTCTTTCTCTTCATTTTGTTCTTCTTCTGTTGTTGTCATGCTACTGAATTCGTCTTTTATAGCTGTTTCATATTTTTTTAATAATTCTATAGGTGTTAATTTCATTATTCCTTCTGTGGGTTTGTCAGTTCTTAATATTTTTTTTACTATTTTCAGTTAGATTTAAAAACCATAATTTTACTGTTCCTATTAATGTTCTTTCTATATATTCTGGTGCATCCGTTACACTTATATTATTATCTAATAATTGCTTTGTCATATATCCTATCCATAATTGTATTGTTTTTTTCTGTATCTATTACACAATCTAAGTCTAGAAAGTTATAATTTTTATTAACTATTTGTTTTGGTGTCCATTTGTCATATTCGTTCTTTAGATTATATCTTTTAAACTTATTTTTATAATATGCAGGTTTCCTTATTTCTGATGTACTAGGTATTATATTTTGATCTTCTTTTTTATCAAGAGTATTTATTTCTGTGTTGATATTTTCTAATTTTTTTTCATTAATTGCTTCTTGTTTTTCATTGATTTCTAAATTTTTTGTATTTGTTAATATTTCTGTATATGTTTCACTATCTTCTGAATCATAATTGTCTGTTTCTTCAACATCTATATTATTTATTTCTAATTCCTTATTGTCTATTTCTAATTTTTCTTTAAATTAATTTATTTCGTTTAATAATTTTTGTTCTTTATCTTTTTCTTCTTTTTCTTTCTGTCTTTTTTCATACAGATCTTTTAACATTTGTAATTCTTTTTTTAATTCAGCAATCCTACTATTTTTAGTTTCTTCTATTTTACGTATTTCTTCTGTAGTTTGTTGTTTTATTTTTTCTATTTCCTTTTTTCTATCTATTTCTTCGTTTTCTCTTTCTATTCTTACCATAGCTGTCAATTTATCTTCTAATTTTAATTCTTCTTTTTCTAACATTAAATATAAATGTTCGCCTATTTTCTTATATCTTCTTCCTAAATTAGAAAATACTATTCATATTTTTAATCCTTCGTGATTTTCATATATTTTTTCGTCTATTATAAATTCTTCTTTATTCATTTTATTGTAAATAGTTCATGTTGATATATATATTCTAAACTATCTATTTGTGATTCTAAATTTGATATTTCATCCTTTTGTGCATTTATTGAGTTTTTACTAACTCCGGCAAATATATTATAATTTAATCTTTTTGTTCTTATTTTTAATTCTTTACGTTTTTCAGATATAGTCTGTTTTAGTTCTTTGTATTTTTGTATTTTATTCATCCAAACAATATTTATAGTATTTTGGTGGATATCTTAATCTAATTTTATCATAATTAGATGGTATATGTCTCATTCTTCTAGATTTTAAATGGATTATTAATTTTGCTTCAATACTAGATATTAAGGTAATTAGGTAAGCTAATCTTTGTGGGTTTTCTTTTGTTTTATTTATTCTTATATATTCTGAATAATTACTAATTAAAGATTCTTTAATTTTTCTAAAAGCTTCTCTGTTTTTAAATGGTCTTCTCATAATTAATTAATTAATTGTAATTTTTTCATAATAAACTCTAAATTCAAACATATATATTACTTCTGTATTTTTTAAATTACTGGGCTTTGATACCATTTGTAGGGGGGTGCGGATTAGGTGTGTAGATTCAACTAGATAATAAATACGTAGGTATTTATTTTTATAATGATTATTATTGATTGGAATAATTTTCATTTTTATCTTCTTGACTTAAGATGTTTTATTAATTCATATTCTAAATTAGATATTATCGTGATTAAATTATCTAGTGTTTTAGGATCCTCGTTAGTAATATGTAATCTTTTGAACTCTAGGTATAAACTATATAGTTGAGTTTCTATTTCTTTTAATGATTTATTCTTTTCGTAAGATGTATCCATTAATTTATTTTATCCTATTAAAATTTTAGCAATTTCTGTGTAGTATTTTATTCTAACTTTGCTATATTCAATGCGTAGGTTTATATTTTTTATCTGACTAATTAGTATTTGTTGTTCATGTATAACTAATTTTCCATCTGTATTAAATAATTTTTCGTATGTATTAAATAAATTATTACTTGTATTTTCCTTTTCTAAGGTTAAATTTATTTTAAGTAATTTTTCTTCTAGTTGTTTTTTCTCGCATAGTTCTTAGGGATCTTTCTCCGTTTCCACTTTGCTAATAAACTTCTTAACATATTATTCTTCGAATAATTCTACTATAAAGTAACTAACATGAATTTATTTTATCATATCATGATTGTTGGGAATTATGAATTTAGCTATTCATAATCATAAATAAACATACCTGTTCTGGTAGGTTTGATATTTCTGAGTTTTGTTCCTCCTTAGATTTTTCCATTGATATATACCTGTTTTTTAATAACTAAGCAAAATATTTATTGTGGGCTTTTGAGAGAATTTTTGCTTCAACGCATGAAGGCTTGCTTTGCATTGCCTCCTGCCTTCTCTATTTATAGATGAATGAATCTTTACACGTATTTGCAAAAGTTTTAAAAAGCTAGGCTAATCAAAAACTATTAAAAAAGTCTTCCAACCTATAAGTCTATCCTAAGGCTATAAAGTAAAATTTCAAACTATATTAATATTTACATTAAATGCTATCAACTACTTTTGAAACTACCTTATCTTTACGTAAACAATTTATACAATAAGTCTTCCGTTTATTTTGTCATATCTGCTGTATCTCCATTATTGCTCTGATCTTATCTTTCCAGCTGGCGTCTTTATCTCTTATTCTAGCTGAACTGCTGGGACATCATTATCTCCTCCATTACATTTTGAACATCTGTGATCTGGATATTTGTGTCCAATAGTTTTGCAGTATCTGGTCAATAATTCTTCTGAAATAAATTTTTTCCTGATAGCTCTGGCAATAGGTTCGGTTTCCGGTTTAAGCAACGTGATAATCCATTGCCTAATAGTTTCCATATCTGTTTCTCGTAACTCTTTTGAATTCGAATATATTAATACATGATCTCTTGAATAGTAGTTCCATAAACGTTATGGGTTTTATGGAGTATCCCAACGAACTCTTATATCTCATAAACTTATCTGTATCAAAGATAATACTAATAATAATACTAATACTAATAATAATAATAATAATATATGTGTGTGTGTGTGTGTTTCATTTGATTTAACAATAAAAATATAATGATAATAAAAACAATAAATGAATAATTATAGTGGTAATGGCACTACGTAGTGCTATTAATAGTAGTAGGAGTAAAAAATTAAGATGATGATGATGATAATAATAATAATAATAATAATAATAATAATAATAATAATAATAATAATAGTAATAATAATAATAATAATAATAATATATTAGATTTATATACCTATTTATTTCTTAAAGAGTCCTATTGTATATATCCTTCTAAACCTTATCAATATGCTTTAATTATATTTGAAAAGTTATCACTTAGTTTAAATTAAATATTTAAACTAACTTTCCTTGTTGCTCATTCTTGTAGAAGAATAAATTGCAAATGATTTACATTAAATTTTTAAACTAAAGATTAAAATTAATAAGCAATTTAATATTCTCTTTTTTTTTATGGGAGGTTTTCATTTCTTTTATATTAAATAAATATTTGCGTTAATATAATAGAACTTACATAAACTAATGTATGGGAAAAGAAAATTTTAATTTATATTTTGTAACCAAAAGAAGAAGATAAAAGAGAATAAAAAGAGGAAAAAATGTTTGGAATAGATAAAATATGATTGATAATAATAATAATAATAATAACAACAAAAATAATAATATTATCCCATTGATTTTAATATTTATCTCAATTCAAATATATAGATTATAATATAAATATGTATCATATTTGAAAAATGAGGATAAGGAAGAATAGTAAACTAATTTTCTATTAACAAATCTATAATATTTGAATTTGAATTTAAATAAATTTTGAATTGGAATGAAGTTCTATCACTTAGCTACTATTATACATACTTCTATATCATCAGTTTTATTCATAAATTTATTTACTGCAATTTTTGTTCTTCATTCTTCATTTTTTAAAATATATTTTATTTAACATTTTTCTTTTTTAAAATGTATATTATCAAAAATAATGATATATATATATGTATGTATGTATGTATGTGTGTGTGTGTGTGTGTGTGTTTCATTTGATTTAAGAATAAAAATATAATGATAATAAAAATAATAAATGAATAATTATAGTGCTAGTGGCACTACGTAGTCCAATTAATAGTAGTAGGAGTAAGAAAACAAGATGATGATGATGATGATAATAATAATAACAATAACAATAATAATAATAATATATTAGATTTATATACTTATTAGTTTCTTAAAGAGTTCTAATGTATATAGCCTTCTAAGCCTTATCAATATGCTTTAATTTTATTTGAAAAGTTATCACTTAGTTTAAATTAAATATTTAAATTAACTTTCCTTACTGCTCCTTCTTTGTAGCAAAAATTAATTGGAGATGATTTATATTAAATTTTCAAACTAAAGATTAAAATTAATAAGCAATTTAGGATTCTCTTTTTTATGTGGGGTTTTCATATCTTTTATATTAAATAAATATTTGTGTTAATATAATAGAACTTACATAAACTAATGTATGGGAAAAGAAATTTTAATTTATGTTTTGTAACCAAAAAAAGAAGATAAAAGAGAATAAAAAGAGAAAAAAATATTTGAAATAGATAAAATATCATTAACAACAACAACAACAGCAACAACAACAACATTATCCCATTGATTTCAATATTTATTTCAATTCAAATATATAGATTATAATATAAATATGTATCATATTTGAAAAAATGAGGATAAGGAAGAATAGTAAACTAATCTTCTTATAACAAATCTATAATATTTGAATTTAAATGAATATTGAATTGCAATGAAGTTCTATCACTTAGCTACTATTATATATACTCCTATATCATCAGTTTTATTTATAAATTTATTTACTGCATGTTTTGTTCTTCATTCTTCATATTTTAAAATGTATTTTATTTAAAATTTTTCTTTTTGTGTGCAAGAGCGGTATAATATTTTCATCTTCATCTTTCTCTGTTCAAGATCTATCAATTTAAATTGATATTAATATCTTATTTTTTTAATGATTCAACTAACGAAGTAATATTGTTGTCACTACTCTATTTTTTCACCATAATCATGTAGCTCTATCTTTATATCTTTCTATTGCTTTCATGTTTGTTAAAGTTTATGATAATTTCTTTATCTGAATTCACATATAAATTTTATTACAAAGGTTTCCTTGAAAATATATTACTGAATATTTACTCTTAACCTTTGTATAGGAATTTATCATCATTTTTAACAGAGTATGATTATATGTTTAACCAAAAAAAGGCTTATATATTTTGTTTTATTTCAATGATGAACTAATCCTCTGTATCTCAAATTATTTTCAAATGCACAAAAAATATAATTTATTTGAAGAGATAACATACTTGAACTTAATTAGAACTTTTTTTAATTTAGGATAATGAAGATACTGATTAGTAGCTATTAGACGATTTTGAATTTAAAAATTAAATAACTTTATTTGATGTAATTATTTGATATTAGTAATAGCATATATGCTAAAATAAATTGACACTTGCTATTTTATCAGTACAATAATAAATATTTTCTAAAAAAATTATTTATATCTAATACAAAATAATAAAAGTGAATACGAGTGAAGTGAAGAATATTGTGATTGGGGGGGGGGATAGGAAATTGTGGTGGTTTAAGGGAGGTAGGGGGTGGGCTAGGTAGGTGGAGTAGGCGGAGTGGTGGATGCATCCATGTAGGTGGATTGGGGTTGAGGGTAGAAAAAAAATTAAAATTAAAAAAAAAACAATTGAGGGGTCAAGACAAAGGGATAGTAGGGAAAAATTATAAAAATAATTTCTAAAAATAAAAGAAAAATAAATGCTTTTGGGTTGTGTAGAGGGCCGGGGTAGGTGGTAGCATGTAAGGGGGTTGGGGTAAATAAAAATAATTATTTAAAAAATAAAATAATTTTTTTGAGGAGGGCTGGTTAGGGGTAAGAGGTGGGTGAGGTAAGATTCTTTTTACAAAAAATATTTAAAATTTAAAAATAAAAATATATGTAGGGGGGGGGGGGTAGGATGGGCGTGGAATTTGATGGAGTAGGTCATTTTGAATGTAGTTTGAGAGAACTTAACAAATAAATACTTAAAGATATTAATAATAAAATCAAACATGAAAAAAATTATAAAAAATAAAATAATATGAAAATTTAAAATAAAATAATTAAATTGTACGTGCTTAGTTTTGGAATTGAGAGTGCTTAAATTTGAATTTTGGAAATTTTATAGTTTTCACAATTAAATTTTTTCGGTGTTTGAAATGGAATGAAAGATAAAATAAAATAAAATAAAATGAACGAAGTTAGTTGTTGAAGTTAAATTGATAGACAAAAAAATTGAAATATGATACGAAAGGGGATGTAATTATTTCTTATATGATCAAAAATATAAAGGTAATGTCCACAAAAAAATTAACAAGTATTTAACATTTCGTATTTTATTATTTTTAAAAATTATTTAATGAAATATGATTAAATAAAACACTTATATTGTTTCTTTGCATATCAATATATTTAAAATAATTGAAAATGTGATTAGTTATTAGGTATTAGTTATAATTTCACTATTAATATTATTTTTAATTTTAATATTTCATAATTAATATAATGTACGTTAAAAATTGAATAACATAGTATTTCGATGTGCATAACCAGACATTTTTAATGAGTACTTTTTTGAAAATGTTCTGCGTTTGAAGTATTATTAAGAAATAACATAAATAAGTAAAGAGGTAGTGGTGAGTATTGAGATGGGTGAGGGTAGGAAATTGTACTAATCTTGACGGGGATGGGATGGATGGGGGCTAGGCTAGGTGGGTGGGGGTAGGCGGAGTGGTTGATGTAGGTGACATTTGGGGGTAGGGATAGAAAAAAAAGAGTTTTTTGTTTTAAAAAAAAAGGTAAAAATATTTAAATTTTTTTGGGGTCAGGATAGGTAGTGGGAATAAAAAAAAATTAAAAACGTTTCAAAAATAATAGAAAAAATAGAAAGAACAGGTGGGGAAGGCTTTTAATAGGGGGTTTGGGGTGGATAGTGGGGATTAGGGCTGGGTGGTGTGGGAAAAAAGCTTTTATAAAAATAAAAAAATTATTTATTTGTAGGGAGAGGGGGTTTGGTGGTGGGGTGAGAAAATAATTTAACAACAATTTAAAAAATAAAAAAATAACATAAAATTTAAGGGTGGGGTGGTAGAGTAGAAATGAAGGATGAGTGTGCGATTTGGTGGGTGATTTTGAGAGTAGCATAAAAACTTTTAATTGAATTAATATAGAAGATATAATAATAATTATAAATAAAATATTTAAAGGTATTGAAGATGAAATCAAACAATGAAAAAAATTATAATAATAGAACAAAGTCTTAAATTTAAAAGAAAAAATAATAAATTATGTGTGCTTAATTAGTTTTTAAATTGAAGTAGTGAAATCTAAAATTTGGAATTAGAAGTTTTGTAATTGACAAAGTTAAATACTTTTAGTGTTTGAAATGAATTGAAAGCTAACATTTTTTCTAAAAAAAGTGCAGTTAGTAGATGAAGTTGAATTATTAAATTTTAAAAAAATTAAAATGGAAGGTAAGAGATCAATTACAAGTCTTAATTGATTAAAAATATAAAGTTTAAAATTCCAACAATAAAATTAATAATTATTTAATATTTAATATTTTATGTTTTTAACAATTAGTCAATAGAATATAAAAAAAATATTTTTTTATATCAAAACATCTAGAATAATTGTAATTGTTATTAGTTATTAAGTATCAATTGTAATTTCATTATTAATTATTATTTTTAATGTTTCATTGACCTTGAAATATGTTAAGTTTTTACTATAAAATAATCTTTAAAAAAATGCTCCGCGTATCGCGCGGGTACCTATACTATTATTATATAAAGCAGAGGATGAAGCACCACAATTAGCCAAGTGGTAAGCTACTGAGTAGCCACGTAGTAGTTTTAAGACAACTTAATGTATTTTAATAAAATATTTAAAAATATTTAATTTTGAAAATATTTTAAGTTGTTTTTTTAAAAGATAATCATTAGCTTAATACTAGGGACTAGGGGTGTACATAGGTCTGGTTGGTTTGGTTTACTATTGAAAAAAAATCAAACCAATTATGTCGGTTTATTAAAACTATAAACCAAATCAAACCAACATAAAAAAAAAAAATCGATTTAGGTTTTAGTCGGTTCTTTCGTTTTTTTCGGTTTTTCTCAATTTTTTTATAGTCTCTATTTTTGACAATTATATTGTTATTGAAGTTTAGATCAAGTATGTTTTCACTCATGGGCTAATGAAAAACCACAATTATGAAAAATTGAGGAGCGAAAAACTCTCTTGAAACTAAAAAATAAGATGAAGAGTGAAAAATTTAGGTTTTAAGTTTATATTGGATTTTGGTTCATTTTGTTAGCAATTAATGGATAAATATTACAACTATATATATATATATATATATACTTTCTAAATATTAAAAATTAATAAAACTAATTGAAAAGTACTTAAAAAGTAGATTATAATTAATATTTTATGTATAAAAAGTTAAATTATATACATGCATATATATATAATTACACACACACACATATATATACTAGTTTAGCTGTACGTGTCTCGAACGTGTAAATTTTGATTATTCAAAATTATACGATTATATCTATCACGAGGTTTTTAATGAAGTACAAAAAGTTTAAAACAGATATTTTATCGTAAGCACATATATATATGAGAAAAATAATTACATTGTTAGATTCGAACATACGAGAATATCAAATCTAGAAATCAAAATTCACGAACAAAACAGATGTAATAATGCATGGTGTGTTAAACTTAAAATCACTCTCTAAGCTAAAGAAAAAATAATAAGTCACGACAACCAATAGAAAAGGAAAAACAACTCAAAAGAGAGAGAGAGAGAGAGAGAGAGAGAGAGAGAGAGAAAGAATAACATACTAACCTAGCGGATGACAATTACAATGGTTGAAGAAAACACAAAATACAAGCGTGGGATGGGACAATATATATTAATATAAAAATATGTTGAAAATTAAGCCTAGTCCTAATTTAAGAAAAGAAACTTACCATATTTTAAAGTCCTAATCCATTACCATATTTTAAAATCCTAACCCATATATTCTAGGATTCAAAATTATCTATATAATTAAATAATAATTGGAGAAAAAAAAGGTGAAAAGACGATTTTGTCTATTGTAAAGTGTTTTAATGAAGGGCAAAAAGTTCAAATCACTTTTCTAAGGGCCTTCACACTTTTAATATATTATAGATATAGATTATAGATTATAGATATAGATATAGATATAGATATAGATATAGATATAGATATAGATATACACACACATATATATATTATGTCGGTTTGATTTGGGTTCGATTTGACTTTTTTTTTGTTAACACCAAACCAAACCAAGAATGGTCCGGGTTTTTTTCAAACGCCAAACCAACCAAACCAAATCATAAGTCAGTTTTTTTTCTCAGTTTGATTTGGTTCTTCGGTTTGGTTTGACTTGACTGTTGGTCTGTACACCCCTACTAGGGACATAAAATTGAAGAGTTCTAAGAACTCTTACTATTTCATAAACTCATTCTTTTTAAATGTTATTAAATATATTTTAATACATTTGATTTAAATCTTAAATGAAAGATAAAATATATTAATAGCAAAATAATAAATAAATAATAGCAGTAGTAGAGAATTCTATCAATCATGAAAATGTGAATAAATAATAGCAGTAGTAGAGATTTCTATCAAACATGAAAACACGGAGAATTCAACTGTTAATTATTTTAGTACTAACTAGCTTCAATTACTATACTTAATTAATAAACGTAACACCATATTGACTTGATAATTCTAAGTTTAAGTTTAAAATTTGAAATCAAATTCACCTTGAATGTTAGCCTTACGTGATTTTCAAATTTGACATGTGTAGATAGTAAATCATTTTATAAAAGATAAACTAACTTGAGAAAATTGAAGTAAAAGTGTCTTTTAAGTCTTGAATGAAGGATTAGTGACATTGACCAACTTATAGGGTCAAACATCATTAGAAAACTTGATTAAGTTAATTGTGGACTTGATTAAGATTTTCAAAACTTTTTAATCTTTTCAAAAATACAAATCAACCCAACTCACACCCCTCTTCAATCCAAATTAACCACTCTCTCCTCTCTCTCGACAGCTTCTCTCAACTCTCTCCCAACCAACAGTTCTACAAAATTTCTCCCTTCAACCCCCGGTGACTTCTACCTCCGGCGACAAATAGTTGGGCTTCGAGTTTCTCTCTTTAATTCAAATCATCCTGTCTCCCATCTCTCCCTCGACAGCTTCTCTTAACTCTCTCCCAACCAACTGTTCTGTAAATTTCTCATTTCAATCCTCAGCGACTTCAACATCCAACTACAAATAGTTGGGCTTCGAGTTCCTTTTCGACTTTAACCTTTAATCGACGTGACAACCTTGTTCTCCGGTCACAACAACTTTGAATTCTTCATCGTTCCTTTTCTTCTTTCACAGGTAAAAATTTATGGCCTTTTTTGTTTTGAAGAAAATAAGAAACTTGAGCCAACTTCTCTTATAGTATTGGTTAATAATTTTAATATTTGTTGCATTAATTTGAAATGCAGTTTGAATAAAACCCTAATTTTTGGTATTTCTTCTCTTCTCTTTTCAAAGTGAATTATGATATTTTGTTGTTTGCTGCATTTTTTTTATGTTTGATTTTTATTGTTTGTGTTTATAAAAATAAAACAACAATTTGGGTTGATTTATTCTGTTCTTGTTCTTAGTAAAAATAGTGAAATTGTTGTTTTTTTGTTGAACAAAATCGTGCTACTGTTTTTTGTTTCCTCCAACAGATTACCCATCTGGTGCAACATATTAACCATTTGATGCAACAGATTTATCATATAATGCAGCAGATAAACCATCTGATGCACCAGAGGAACCATCAGATTACAATTCTGATGCAACAAATTAATCTTTTGATGCAACAGGTTGACTATCTGATGCAACAGATTAAGCATCAGATAAAAAATTTGATGCAACTAATTAACCATCTGATGCAACGGAAGAACCATCAGATTAATGATTCAATGCAATAGATGAAACTCATGTTGCATAAAATTCTATCAACTCTTCCAACAGAAAATGTCCAAGATTGATTTTTCTAATTGATCATTTATCTGCCTTGATAGACGACCCTATGTTGGAAGAAATCTAAACAATATTGACCATTTATAACTATTCCAACAGATCACTCATGTGTTGCAATAGATGTGTGACCTGTTGCACAGACCATTCACCTTTCTCAACAGATAAGTGATATATTTTGTATTGTCACAATAGATTACTCAGCCGTTGCTACAGGTTAGTTAACTGCTCTGACAGATTACTCATATATTACAACAGATGTGTGATATTTTGCACAAACCATTCATTTTTCTCAACAGATGAGTGATATATTTTGTATTGTCGCAACAGATTACTCAACCGTTGCTATGGGTTATTTAACTGTTCTAACATATCACTCATATATTACAACAGATAATGTCACAATAGATGTGTGATTTGTTGCAGAGACCATTCATCTTTCTCACCAGATGAGTGATATATTTTGTATTATCGCAACAGATTACTCAGCCGTTGCTACAGGTTATTTAATTATTCCAACAGATCACTCATATATTGCAATAGATGATGTTGCAACAGATGTGTGATCTTCTGCACAGACCATTCATTTTTCTGAATAGATGCGTATTTTATTTTGTATTATCACAACAGATTACTCATCCGTTGCAACAGGTTATTTAACTGTCCCAATGGATCACTCATATATTGTAACAATGTGTGATTTGTTGCACAGACCATTCATTTGTCTTAAAATATGAGTGATATGCTTTGTATTATTGCAACAAACTACTCATTCGCTGCAATAGGTTGGTTATATGCTACAACAGATATACTACCTGGTGCAATAGATCGGAGATCTGTTGCAACTGTTATTTTACTGTTTTACTTGTTTGATTTATTGTTATCCCTTTTTAACGATGCATTAATCAACTATAATATATTTTTAATGTTCCTATTAATTTTAGATAATATGGTTCCCTAAAGAACAGAAACCGAATCAAGTCTAAGTAAAGAAATAAGTGAAGCAGCTAGGCTACATCCACCACTCTATGAGCTTGCTTTATAAGCGTTATCTCAATCGGGAGCAGAATATGATGAACACGGGGAGGCAAAATATTTCAAAAGAGATGATACAAATGCTAATATCCTTTCCACCGAAGAGTTGGTCAAAGCCTTCAGCATTGATTGTTATCCTATGAGAATGCAGTGCGATGGTGCCAAAGATTTAACGGGTGATTTCGTGGTTAAGTCAACCATGGAAAAATCTTTCGACGCCTTCAGAAAAATACTTTGAGAACAAAAATTGGATGCTTATTTCAGGGACAACTGCTTTGGGAAATATCTTGATTTTTCGGAGGATAACAATGCTCGTTTCCAAATGAAAATGATATATGAACTTCTCAAGCGTAGGTTTATGTATGAAAACAAAGATAAGATGGATGAGGTGTGGATAAATTACTGTGGCATGCCTGTTTGTTTTGATTGGAAGGAGTTTACCATAGTTACTGGACTAAAATGTTATCCTCCTTCTCAAGTTATACCTATTCTAACCCAAAAAAGTACCCCGCACACCCCAAAAAGGCAAAGGCAAGTCGTGTGATCGTGATGACCTGGTGTCCATTATTGGTCCAAGCTTCAAGAACAAAAATTTGATAGAAGTGTTAAAAGGTAAAGGACTTTCAAATAAGCACAAACAGTCATTGTGTTTGGTTTGGTTTGTACATAATATTCTTTGGTCGAGAGACGTTAACAACAACATAAGCCTCGGTTTAATAAAGCTCTCCGAGGATCTTGAGGTGTTTAACAACTATCGTTGGGGTTATGAAAGCTTCAAAATAACTGTCAAATATTTGTTGACTCGATTAACGCCAAAGACAGTTAACTTATATGGCTTCCTATGGGCTTTCATGGTAAATGTTTCTTTCTTCTATTATGATATCATTTTTTTTACTCAATAATGGTTTTGATTTATTGGGGTTATTTTATAGGCTTGGGCGTTTGAAGCCTTTACTTATTTGAGAGAATAAGTGAACTATCAGGAAGGAATTTCCTATCCAAGAATCTTGAGATGGTTGTCTGCCAAAACTGATAAAAATGCAAAATTTCTTGATCTCTTCAACCCCCCAAAGGATGCAGTAAGTGTAATTATAATTAATTTTCTTTTAATTAATGATTTTTTTTAATGATCTAATCATCATTCTAATAAATGTAATGATTTATGTTAGATTATGTATCCATCGCTAGTTCCGACCAATCGAGAGTTGAAGATGCCATTTTTTCTTACTTTATGGTCTGTGCAAACTTTATCGGACCCTAAGGTCATCGAAAGAATAAAAATGAAATTGTTTGGAGCAGCAACCATTACAAGAAAAACAATTTTAGAGGGTGGGCTTGTTATTGTTGTTGATGGTTTTAGTGGTAATAGAGTTGTTGGTAGTAGTAGTGGTGCTATTGTTGGTGCTAATGATGCTCCCCTTACAGTATTTAAAGCAAACCATTATGAGTATGATCATATTGGTTATACAGATTTTGCCTCTCCTAGCGAATGTTCTGCATGCAAATGTCAAGACTGCAGGGCGAAACATAATGTAGTGATTAATGCTATTAATGCATTAACTGCTTCTGTAAAGGAATTGACATCTAAGAGGGGTCTCATTCCATCAAAGAGGATTTTATTTCCATCATCTCTATTAGAGATTAGGGCTAAGAGGAGAAGGAGAGTGATTTCCAAGGCATTATCAAGCATCTAAAAAAGCGAAATTGCAACTCCCTAGTCTGTGTGTTGCAATGAGTAACGTACAATGTCCAAAGGAGAGCAGTACGAGATGAAGAAGGTGAATATATATGTCTTCCAACTGACAAAACAAACAAACACATATCTGTTTCAACAGATGACACATCTGCTGAAAATTATCAAACAGATATATACATCTGTTGCAACAGTTGACTAACTTGTTGCACCAGATAAAGTATCTATTGTGACATATGTCTTTTCTATTTTAGAAAATCAAATAGCTATTCGTACCATTTTGATTTTTACCAACAAACGACCTATCTGCTGCAACAGATGATTCATATGTTACAATGGATGGTTCATCCATTGGAAATTATCATACAGGGTCTTTCTCATATAGAAATTTGTCCCAACAGTTGATTCATTATTGCAACAGAAATATAATTTGTTTGGGACAATTTAAAATAGGAGGAAAACCTATTTGATTTGCTAGAAGAGATGAGTTATCTTTTTCCATCTTTTTGTATCTCTGTTATTAGCATTGACCAATTATGGCTTTCTAGGTGGATGTAGAAGAAGCTACTGCTGAATAAAATTGACAATATGCTACTCTTTTTATAGAAATACGGAGAACAGAAAGCGCAGAAACCGTACGTAAGCAACAATAAAGATCCACGATGAGCAAAGTCAAATTTCATAGTACCGGATGAAGAACAACTTGTCCATACTGAGTAGATCTTTATAGCTTGAGCCTGTCAAAGTAATTCTTGGAATCATACTTAAATTGTTGTTGATATATTTGTTGAGATCTGTACCCATAATAATTTTTTTACATTTCATTTATTCGTTGACTTATTTCAACTAATTTCTGAAGGTTTCAATTTATTTTATTTGGTCTATGAATTTTATTTATTCTTTAGATTTGAACTTATTAATTGAAAAAGAATACTAGATTCAAATATTGCAACAGATAATGTATCTGTCGCAACAGATGACACATCTATTGGAAAAATCAAACAAATTTAGACATATGTTGCAACAGGTAGGTAATCTGTTGGAATTTATCAAACAGGTCTTTCCACTATTGCAACAGATGGACTTAGATAGAAACATCGATATAATGCAACAGATGACCAACCTATTGCAACAAATAAACTATATGTCGGAACAGGTAGAATAACTATTACAACGAATGGAGAATCTGTTGCATTATAAAAATTCAACTTTCGTTGGACATAAAAAATTGCCACTACATGTAAAAAAGGTTAAAGTTAATTGAAATAAAAAAGGCGGAACCCATCGACGGTGTTCAGTTCAAACACCTAAAATAAAGGCATCAAGTTGACAGTGTTCATTTTAAACACGTAAAATAAAATAGGCATTAAGTGTCAAATGTGTCAGTCTGGCACATTTTGCTGACTTGTCGCCACTTGTCCCCCAACGGTCATTCCCCCCCATTGTCTTATATATTCATCTTTCTCCTAAAATTTAACCCTAAATTTCCAAATCTTCTTCTTCATCGTCATCTTCTTTTATCTATCCAAATTCTTCAAATTATTTCTCTCATTTTTTCCAACTAAGCTTGACAATGTCGAGCGTATCTTCCACTGTTTTTTGTGATAAAGATTTTTTATATTATAAGTGCGGTCATGAAGTTCTGTTAAAGACTTCTTGAACTCAACAAAATCCAGGTCATAGGTTTTTTACTTGTAAGATTTCAAAGGTAATATTTTTTTATTTAATTAGTTGATTAATTATTAACTTGTAATTATTTTGTAATTGTGTTCTCTTTTTTATAGAAATTGAGTGGATGCGATTGCTTTGATTGGTATGAAGAACGACACCCTTCACAAGCAAATCGTGTAATCTGGGGATTGTTAAACAAAGTCAAGGCTTCTGAAGAGAAACAAAATCGATCAAGAAGATACTACATTGTTGTCGTTATTGCTACTGGTTTGGCGTTGTTGGACACATAGATTTTCATGGTGGTGTGTGTATTTGCTACTGGTTTGGGGCTGTCGAGCACATGGATATTCAAGCGTAACTATTGGAAAATATCAAAAAGATTTAGGCATATGTTGTAAAATTTAGGTCATCTGTTGGAAATTATCAAACAAGTCTTCCCACTGTTGCAACAGATTAGACTTAGATTATTCATAGAAATAACATCGGCATAATGCAACAGATGACCAACCTATTGCAGCAGATAAACTATCTTCCAGAACAGATTAAATATATTTTACAACAGATTGACAATCTATTGCATTATAAAAAACTCAACTTTCATCTGAAAAAAATTATTGCCACTACATGTACATGTAATAAAGTGAAGGGTGACTTGAAATTAAAAATTGCTATTTCTCAGGTTCTTCTATATACACAGGCTTCAAGCATCCGGTTAGTACCCTATAAGCCCAGCCCTCTTGCAGGTTTACCACAGCGTTGTCACACAGAAAAGTCATTGGCTCAGCCATTTCTGTGCCGATCAACAAATATTTGATGTGTGCAAGAGCGTGCCACTCGCTTTAGTGGCATCATCTTTTGGAAGGATCATTCCCTTGTTTTGACCTTCAAAATCCCATGATTTCTTCATCAACATTTTCTTTGGCAAATGATTCATCAGTTTACTCTCCCTCAATAAGATGGGCAACAACACCATCAGTGGCTCCACGAGGAGAAAAAGATTGAAATCGTCAATGAGAGGTACGTTAGAGTCATAAACATTGATCTTTCCCTTCTCAAGAAGTATCTCAACAACCCGATAATGCATGTCGTTCATGCTAATGATTGCAAGAATCCTCTTTGCCTCGGTCCAGCTCTTGCCGTATGGATTTGGCCTCTTTTCTTTAACATATTTTATCATTTTTTTTCATCCAAGACCAACATAGGAACTAGCAAATCAAGTCCCACGCCAAGGGCCAACGCCTCCCCATTGATTTGATCGTACCTATCCTTAAGATTCTTGCAGAAGTCGAGGTCCATTATCCTATCGGTAACGTCATAAACTTTCCAGTACGTTAATTGTGTTTTCCTTATGAGGCAGAGAATTATGTCAACATGTTTTGATATAAGAAGTCAATTTTTAAATATATTTGTAATTGTAAAGATGCAATGGATGGTCCAACTGTTGCATAGGGTTCTCTGAATCAATAATCTAACACAACTTATGCTGCAAATGGATAATAAGTTGCAACAGAACCACTACCAGTTGCACCAGTATACCCAGCTGTTCCAACAGATGTGAAATCTGTTGCGTAGCTTCTTCTTCATGGGGTAGATTAGAAGGGCTAGGTTAGGAAAAGTAAACTTTCCTTATCCTCGTACGGCATACGCATATTAGTCATAGTCTGGAAGTCTTGAGGGAGAAAGAGAGGCCTGGGGTAATCTGGTGCGCCTGTCTTGGCATTCTTGTCCTATCGAAGATCCCTCTTCTCTTTGGTGCCATGTTCTTTGCATATGTCCACTTTCTTAACTGGCCCCAGAACTTTAACAGCTTTTGGAGAGGGAGGAATTACAATTTTTTTTAATTTTCGATCGGAGAGGACATCTCTGATTGCTCTTTTCTTTATCCTAACCAATAATGTAGGAGTGTGTGGCTTCCTAAACTTCTTGGATGGTATGACACACCTCTTGGATTTGAATTCCTCGATAGCCTCTACTTTTTCAAAGATTCTATCCTATCTGTCCTCACACTCTTTGCATTCGCAACGAGAACACGAGGGTAAAGAGGAGTGAGAGGGACCTGTGTAAAGGTGAAAAGGGGTGTTTTCAAACATATTTATTCTTTCTTGAGCATCAACATGCTCAGCAGCATGAGTGGTAGCAGCATCAGCATGCCTGCCACCAACACCAATAACTCCACCAGAAGAAGCACCCGGATCTGCCTTAGTAGGTTGGTCATGAAGAGCTTCAACATTAGGCTGACTTTGCCTAACTGCTCTTCTTATGGCTATTGCTCCAGCCAATTCCTTCTTTATTAACTCCACCGTTGAGTCTGCTATAGTATCAATATGACCTAGAGTAATATAAGAAGTCATCACCGACTCCTCCTCAGTAGGCACGATCCATGGATGCACAACCTATAAAAAAGAAAAAAAAGACAGATGCATTTAAATCATATAATATAATAATTTTCACAGTTGGGTTACATTTAAAAAAAAAACTTCTATTGCGTAGTTTGCAGTATATGGTTAAAATTCGTTTGAGTCTAGTTCAAAGAAACAGAACAACACATGAATAATCTGATGCAAAATATCAATCATCTATTGCAACAGTTGCACAAGACGGGTAATTTGTTATGCAACAGATGATCTGTACATAGCAATAGATGAACAATATGTTATCAAATTACACATCTGTTACATAATTTGCAGTAGATGGTTAATCAGTTAGGATTCTGGTTCAGAGAACCAAAACAACAATGGGTAATCTGATGCAAGATATCAATCGTACCTTATCGCAATAGATGTCCCATCTGGTGCATCAAATATAACATCTGTTGCACCAGATATAACATCTGTTCAATATCTTTCTTTGAGTAAAATTATTTTACTTGAAGAAGACGTACTACATCATCCGGAGGGTTAAAGAGATCAGCCTCCTTAATATTGGTGTTGCTCTTTGCAGCCAACCACCTTAACATCCTTGGATGAGAAACCTCATCTGAGTAATCCATTAACTGCTTTCAGAGGGGAGGAATGACTTCAAATACCCAAGCCTAAAAAAGGTAAACATGAAGAAAGCAAAAAAAAGTCATAATAACTATATTCAATATAAATTAATGGATGAGTAAAATTAGTGATTAATTTTACCATGAAAGCCCAAGGAAAGTCGTATAATATGGTCATCCCTGAGGATAGATTTATCAGTAAATATTGGACAGTCAAGTAAAAGTTGTCATATCCCCAGGGATAATTGTTGAATTTATCAAAATCCTCAGCACGCACCAAGAAATCATCTTCTATGACCTTGTTGACGTCTCTTACCAATATAACCGAATGGGCAAACCAAACTAAGCACAATTTCTCCCTGTACTGCTCTGGTATGGTTTTATCATCGAGATCTATCAACAAATCTGATGCTTTGTAGCCACGTCGAGCAATGTCAAACAACCTATATATTTTTCCGTGTGTTTTCTTGCCTTGGATCTTTTACGGGGTGGTGGTTCTTCTGGACGATCGCATCTCAAGCCCATCACTATGGCAAACTTTTGCAAGCCAAAACAAATAGGTATGCCACAGTAGTTGATCCAGATTTTATCCATCTTCTTTTTGTCTCCCTCCTCGAATCTTTATCATCCCCCACGTACTTGATCCTGCGATTGAGAAAACCATATACCATCGTCATAGGGAAATAGATACGGGAAGAGGGGTCCTCAGGAAGCTCAAGAAAGCATCCAAAGCAGCTCTTCTTAAAAAGTCCGCCTATGTTTTCGTTCTTCATAATTTTCATAAAATGTTCAAAAAATTTCCCCATCTGACATTCAAGTACAATTTGACCAGTTAGTTGTTTTGCTTCTGGGTCATTTATCGGCATCGGAACTTGAAATCTGTCAATACTAAAAGTTTTGACAGGATCATGCTGGGATGTCGATATTAATTCACGCCCCATTGGTGATCCATTATCATCATGTTGATGATCATCCTCTTTCTCTTTCTCACTCTCCAATTCCTCCTCTTTCACACTTTTATTTTCTTCATCACCATCTACAGACCATTGTCCACCTCCCTCAATATTGTTTTCACATCTCTCCCCAGCTTTACTTTTTCCTGACTGAGGTAGTTCAGGAAGCTCCTTCGAATCCTTCTGTATTGTAGCCTTTTTTGGGGTGGTCAGACGTTGAACCACTTTCACTTTCTTTTCTTTTGGGATGCATGTTTTACCTACAAACAACAGAAAAATAAAAATTACATTACAATTGATGTATGCATAAATTTTAAAAAATACATTACAAACACCATGAATACCAACACACCAATAGCCACCACCGCAAACACCACTAACCAATGCCACAAACAAACATCATGAATACCACCACCACCGACAGCCACCATAAATACCACCAACCAATGCCACCAATAGTGCCACCACGATGACCACAAACACCACCACCACTAACACCATCACAAACACCATCCAACAATACCACGACAGTTAACGGAACACTGCGACGGAAACTAGGGATTTCTAGAGTTCTTCCTACGATTTTATCATCAAAAATCAAAATTGTAAACCCATTCTCGAAGATAATACAACTAAAATTTTTATTTTTCATCATTAACTTAAAAGCCCTTATTTTTTGAAAAAAATAACAAATATAGAACTCTTCTCGAACTTTATTGCCTACGAAGATAAAGAAAATGACTGATACTGTTGTGGAGGGTTGAGCAAATTTGTTGAGTAGTTGTTGTCTGTACTGTATTATTGAGTGAGAATAAGAGAGAAAGAGCGAGAATTCGAGATTTGAAATGATGAAACATTTTGTATGGGTTGATTTGTATTTTGGAAAAGAATGTCAAGTTTTAAAATGTTAATTTGGTTCTAATTGATCTTAATTATTTTTAAAATCATAAAAGATATGCGTAATTTTTAACCCTCTCTCATCATGCAATTGCCAAAAGGGTACTATTTAGTCTAACATATGAACTCAATTGAAATTGTATAAAAATAATTGAAGTTGTAGTTGACCGAGTACTCTAGTTGACCCTATGAACTCAACCCTGGTCTTAGATTAATCAATTTAGGTACTATTAGTCTAACATATGAACTCAATTAAAATTGTATAAAAATAAATATTCAATATGTTGCATCAAATTTTGCATCTGTTGTAAATTATCAATCAGATTAGGTAACAACAGATTATAAATTTGTTATAAATTATCAAATAGATTAAGTCATCTGTTGCGATAGATTACCCATCTGTTGTAAATTATCAAATGGATTGTCATATGTCGCAACAGCTTACCCATATGTTGTAAATTATCAAATAGTCGTTGTCATCTGTTGTAGCTTACCCTATGAGAACTCACCCCTAGTCCTAGATTAATCAATAGTTGACCATATGAGAACTCACCTCTAGTCCCAGATTATTCAATTAAGGTATTAGTAACCTGTTCTAGATTAATTAATTAAGGTATTAGTTGAACATATGAGGTAGTAAGAATCAGTTCGGCTCAGAGTTATCAATCGATGACTCTGGTCGGGAGAAATGCAGTATCGTCTTATTATGCAATTTCCAAAAGACTCAATTGAAGTTGTAGTTGACCCTATGAGAACTCACCCCTAGTCCTAGATTATTCAATTAAGGTATTAGTACCCTAGTCCTAGATTAATCAATTAAGGTATTAGTCTAACATATGAGGTAGTAAGAATTGGTTCATCTCAGAGTGATCGATCGGTGATTCTGGTCTGGAGGAACGCAATACCGTCTCATCATATAATTGCCAAAAGACTCAATTAAAATTATAGTTGACCCTGTGAGAACTCACATTCAATTAAGGTATTAGTCTAACATATGAACTCAATTGAAATTATATATAAACAAATGTTCAACTTGTTGGAATAGATATCTTTTCTGTTGGATCAAATCAAACAGATTAGGTAATCTATTGCAACATAATACGTATCTGCTGTAAACTATGAAACATATTACGTCATTTGTTGCAACATATCATGAATCTGTTGTAAACTATCAAACATACTAAGTCATCTGTTGTGACAGATTATCCATCTGTTGTAAATTATCAAATGGATTAAGTCATATGTCGCAATAGATTACCCATCTGTTGTAAATTATCAAATAGGCGCTATCATCTATTGTAGTTGACATTATGAGAACTCACCCCTAGTCCTAGATTAATCAATTAAGGTATTAGTTGAACATTTAAGGTAGTAAGAATCAGTTTGGCTTAGAGTGATCGATCGACGACTCTGGTCGGGAGGAACACAATACCGTCTCATCATGCAATTGCCAAAAGACTCAATTAAAGTTGTAGTTGACCCTATGAGAACTCACCCCTAGTCCTAGCTTATTCAATTAAGGTATTAGTTGAACATATGAGGTAGTAAGAATTAGTTCGTCTCAGAGTGACCGATCGACGACTCTGGTCGGGAGAAACACAATACTGTCTCATCATGCAATTGCCAAAAGACTCAATTGAAGTTGTAGTTGACCCTGTGAGCTCATTCATTCATTCATCCCTAGTTCCACCTAGATCGATGTAGTTACTATTATTAAACTTAACATTAAGTTAATGAGAACTCATTTCAACTCAGAGTGATCGATCGATGACTCGGGTCAGGATGAACGCAATACTAACACCATGCAAATGCAATGACTCAATTGGATTTGTAATTGACCTTGTGAGCTCATTCATTCATCCCTCGTTCCACCTAGATCGATGTAGGTACTATTATTAATCTTAACATTAAGTTAGTGAGAACTCATTTAAACTCAGAGTGATCGATCGACGATTTGGGTCGAGATGAACGCAATACCAACACCATGTAATTACAAAGATTTAATTGGATTTTTTGTTGACCCTGTGAGCTCATTCATTCATCCCTATTTCCACCTAAATCAATTGTAATGAAATTTGTTGCAACAAACGACTGAGATGTTAAAGAATTTCAAACAGATAATAATATCTATTGTAACAGATGACATATCTGATTATTAAATAGACATTTGCATCTGTTGTGACGGATGACTAAGCTGTTGGAAATTTTCAAACAAATATTGATATCTGTTGTAACAGATGACATTTCTGATTTAGTTATCAAATGGATATTTCCATCTGTTGTCACAGATGACTGAGCTGTTGGGATTGTTCAAACAGATATTTATATCTGTTGCAATAGACGACATATCTGTTTGAATTTTTTTTTCTTTTAATTTTAAAGCAAGCTTTTGTCCGAGTAGATAAAGTAGTCCTACTAAAGGTGGTAAAAACTATTTCTTGGATAACTCAAAAATCTCATTGAGTAATCTTGTCTTATTTTTTCAATGTCACCCGTTTTCTTCCTCGTGCCTCTCAAATTATTAATGAATATTAATTAATGAATATTGAAACCCCTAATACTTTTTTTGTTTAATATTATATTAGTTGGCCCCTATTGACTTGGCACACCCATTAAGAAAATATTAATTAGGGGTTTATTTTACCAAATTAGCCTTATTAATTATGCTTTGAAAATATAAATTTGAATAAATACACTTTGTTTAGTCATTTAATATTAAGGGTAGTACATCTAGAAATTAAAATTATCCCATCTCTCCTTCAGCCCTAAATTTATTTTATTCGTCTCTCATTTTTTTCTTTCTATCCTCTTTAGGGTTATCACAACCTTTTTTTCCTCTCCTCTTTCTCATAATTTTTTTTTAGGATCTAAACCGATCCATATCTTAGATTTCTCGACTGAAATTACTGTTTTGATCCCCTTTTGACATTAAGGTATGATTCACTATTGCTCTTTCATTCTCGCCTTCTTCTTTGTAAGTTATTTACATCTTTTTTTATTTAATTACCATTTACCCATATTATATTTATTTAAAAAAATTGAAGGAAATTTTAATTGTTGAATAAACAAACCGAGAATTTTTATTACAAGATGCAAAAAAAAGTCATCTGTTGAGAGAAGTTTAAAAGCCTTGTTGGCAGTATCATTTTTTTATGTATTTTGTTTGTTTCTTTGTTGTTGATGCTGTTATTGGTGTTGTAGGTGGGGTTGACATTGTTGGAACTTGTGGTGTGGTGTTGTTGACAATGGTAGATCCAGGTTTTTTATATGGTGGGTGTTTCTTAGCTTAAAAATAGTTGAGTCCGAACAATCAACACAAGGAGTAAGGAAGAAAAAAAAAAAGAAAGCTTAAAGTGAATAAGGATAGAAGAGTTGGTTACCAAAATTAAAAAAATATGTGTTGAGTGGGAGTTGAACTCAAGACCAAAAGAAATAAATAGCCTTAAGCACCCATAAACAACCACTAGGCTAACCAAACAACTCTTACTATGGGTGATCACTGATTAGATTATATACGTTTGTTCTTAATTTTCATATACATATATAAAGTTTGATACGAGTTCAGTCTGTGCTCGCGCACCCAAAGGACTCCATGTGGGTCCGCCCCTGGTTGTTGATGGTGTTGGAACATAGGATGTATGCTACTTTGTTGTTGATGATGTTGTTGGAACAAATGTCGTTGTTTTCTTTGTTGCTGATATTTTTTAATTGTTGTTTATATTTTATGTTGTTGTTGATGTTGCAACAGACGGACAAACTATTAGAACAAATCAAACCACCAGCAAGGTTGGTTAGATGTATTCCAACAGACTCCACATCTGTTGCGTCAGACTCCACATCTGACGCAACAGACTCCACATCTGATGCAACATACTCTACATCTGTTGTAATAGATGGATAATGTTCTTTCTGTGACATTAATTTTTTCCTTCTTCTTTGTAGATATATAAGGAACTGAAAGTTGATCAACTTTTACCAAACCATCACAAGAGGGTGCAGTAAAGATAGGTTCGGAGGAATAAGTTGCATGCAGATGGAACCATTTCATATGTGGGAGGTATGTATTACTGATAATGTTATCATGGAAACACACATAGAGTACATTGATTTTGTGAACGTTATTTTTACCGATTAGTCATAGATCATTCAAACAAGATATCTGCAATTTTACAGTTAAGTTTGGTAGGTCCGAACTGATAAGGCTAAGGGACCATGAATATGGTTTTGATTCTCTGTTAAGATTTAATGTCGAATGTTGCTCAATTTATTTGTCATGCCTTTTACAGACTTTCATTGTGGCAAGCATTTCTGGCGAAGGTGTAGACTTTTGCATGATGGATATGTTGTCCTCTACATGGGAGAAGAATGATCAATCTTGCCTCTCCTTGCTTATCTTGTGCATACAAATGTGAAGAGTGCAAGGCAAAACATGATGGAGTGATTAATACTGTTAATGCATTGATTGCAGATGTAAAGGAATTGATATCTAACAGTAGTTTCATTTGATCAAAGAGGATTTTAGTTTCATTCACTCCATTAGATATTAAGGCTAATAGAAGAAAGAAAGCAATTTCCAAGGCATTATCAAGTATCCGAAAAAAGAAAAATTTGGGATCTGAAAAAGGTGAGAAGATAAAAAGGGGAGGGATAGGAAGGAAAAACTGAATGCTAGATTTAGTTCATCTTGTGTTGTTATGTAGAGATACTCCATCTAATTTTGAGTTCTTTTTCTTTTCAGGATGGTGAGGAAGGCAGAATCTCCCCATCATTAGCTAATACCGGAAATAAGACATCTGATGTTATTGAACCACCAGACTTCCCTGTGAAGTTTGATAATCCAGAAGACGCCTTTGCTCGAGTTAGCCAACAGATTAAATGATCCCAATCACTTGGTTTTTCTACTGATCAATCTTCTCCCGTAGAGTACAAGATATTAACAGAACTGCTTGACACAACGAAAGCTGATATCGAGAGAGTACTGATTATGTCTTCTCAAGACTTGCTTCTACCAGAAAACTATTCTGCATTGAGTGCTTCACTATCCATATATGCTGCAGCACCGGATTTATCAGCCAAGAGAGCGCTTTCCTTGGAAAAACTCAAAGAGAACCTTCCATACTTCTCCTTGACCTTGCGTAGATCTAAGAAGGACCAAGAGGAGTATTATAAGAAAGCTTCCAAGAAAGAAAGTAGTCCTCATTGACAAACTCACAAAAGATCAAGAGCTCTATACTGAGCTCAACGACCACAATGACAAAATAATTGAATTGGAAGTGGTGACTTGACTTAGTCAAACAAAAATCCACGACTGTTCATATCCCTTAATTAAATAAAACTAGTGACTTTTCGAATATGTAAATTAAAACAAACGGATCTAAATACAACGTTTTATCTTTTTATTGTATTTTGGAAAGAGACAGATTGGTAATCCGTTGCAAAATATATTCCACCTGTCAGATAACTTACAACATATTGACAATCTGTTGCAATAGATGGATATATCAGTTTGCTTTTCCATCAGCTGTGACGTCTGTTGCAACTTGCTAGTCATCTATTTATTCAATTTCATCGAGAGCAATAGATTTTTCTAAACACTTGGCCAAACTTAATTTTTGCTCTTGGATTGCTTCTCTTTTTTTCTTTGCATCCTTCAAGCTGGCCTCCAAATTCAATTTTTGCCAGCAATTCAGGAGCAAAAATTGAATTTGAAGACCAGCTTGAAGGATGCAAAGAAAGAAAAAAGCAATCCAAGAGCAAAAATTGAGTTTGGCCAAGAAGTGTTTAGAAAAATCTATTGCTCTCGATGAAATTGAATAAACAGATGACTAGCAAGTGCAACAGACGCCACAGCTAATGGAAAAGCAAACTGATATATCCATCTGTTGCAACAGATTGTCAATATGTTATAAGTTATCTACAGGTGGAATATATTTTGCAACAGATTACCAATCTGTCTCTTTTCGAAATACAATAAAAAGATAAAATGTTGTATTTAGATCCATTTTTTTAAATTTACATATTCGAAAAGTCACCAGCTTTATTTAATTAAGGGATATGAATAGTCGTGGCTTTTTGTTTGACTAAGTCAAGTCCCTTTCAATTCAATTATTTTATAAATAGGTCCCTCCGGCCTCCTCTCACTCGTTCATTCTACTACACTTACAATACTAATATGGCTGATCCAGATTCATACAAGAAGATTCATATTGAGTCCTTGCAGGAATTTCAAAGGCAGTTTGATGAACTCCGGAGGGATTTGGCCGACTTCGGAGCAAGGTTGAGGAGGGCCCTACTGCTGACGGATGAAAATTGTCCGGTTGACAATAATAATAATAATAGTAATAATAATTAGGTTATGTTTTTTTTTCTTTTAGCGTATGTATTTTCCTTTTTTATATCTGATCTACCTATAAGGGATTCAAAAAAATCTATGTATATGTTTGATCTGGTTTGGTCGATTCTGAATTTTTAATTCTTATTCAATATTTAATTATCATTCTATTTATTCCCTATTCTCAACATGTCAACGGTTGGAGGTAGGGATTGAGCACTTGTGGCAACAGATGGTGGTGAAAAGTCATGATGAGAAATTCTCATAAAAACGGTTCGTTAATAAAATAATAAGGAACTAAATGATATTATAATCGTAAAAGAAATATTACTTAATTTAAAAATATCACAACATTGGATTAATTAAGTTATATGATGATATGATTGTTAAGAAAAAAGTGAATGAATAGTCGTGACTGTGACTTTTTATCTAAACATATTCAACAAACAAAAATAAAAAACGTTGTTGATGCATCAAATTCCTCATTTGTTGCGACTGATGAATCAGTTAGAAGAAATCAAAAATGCTCCTTAAACAGATGGTCGATTTATTGCAATAAATGATATATCTGTTGAAACAGATGGGTTATCTAATGCAACAGATATACAATCTATTGCCACATATCAATTAAAAAAATGGTTATTAAAGAAATGGTTATTGAAAATCAGGTGTATTCAATTTTTAAATTGAGAAAAAGGTTATTTAAATTTAATAAGCTGAAAAGTCATGACTTATCACAATAATAAAAAATTCACCAGCTTGATTTAATTAAGTCATTTCTTTTCACAAAAAATAATAAGGAAATAAATGATAAACATAATTTAAACCGTAAAAAACTCACCAAAAATATTTTTGTTTTTAAATCTGCTTTATTAATTTATATAATTAAAAAATCAAAAAAATTGGATGTCATGAAGATAATTTTTTTTAAAAAAAGATATATAGATTATATGTTGCAACAGATATATTATCTGATATAACAAGTTATCTATTTGTTGCAATGGATGATATATTTGTTGTAACAGATGAGTTATCTCATGCAACATATATTTAATCTGTTGTCGCAACTCAGTGAAAAAATGGATCCTGGAAAGAACTAATTATTAATAATAACAAACTGAAAAATCATGACTTTTCACAATATTGCTTAATTTAATTAAGTCATAATTTTTTACAGTAATAAAAAATATCATTAATAAATGGAGCTGAACAGTTGTGCCTTTAAATCTTCTTTATTAATTTATATAATTAAAAAGTCATAAAATTTGGATGTCATGAAGATAAATTTTTTTTAAAAAAGATAAATAGATTATATGTTGCAACAAATATATTATCTGATGCAATCGGTTATCTATTTGTTGCAACGGATGATATATCTGTTGTCATAGATGAGTTATCTGATGCAACAGATATATAATCTGTTGTCCAACTCTGTGTAAAAATGGTTTCTGGAAAGAACTAATTATTTTATTAATAATAAAGCTGAAAAGTCATGACTTATCACAATATTGTTTAATATAATTAAGTCATAACTTTTTACAGTAATCAAGAATGTCATTAATAAATGGAGGTAAACAGTTGTGCCTTTAAATCTTCTTTATTAATTTATATAATTAAAAAGTCAGAAAAATTGAATGTCATGAAGATAATTTTTTTTAAAAAAAGATACATAAATTATATGTTGCAACAGATATATTATCTGATGCAACCGATTATCTATTTGTTGCAACGGATGATATATCTGTTGTCACAGATGAGTTATCTGATGCAGCAGATATATAATCTGTTGTCCAACTCAGTGTAAAAAAAATAGTTCCTGAAAAGAACTAATTATTTTAATAATAATAAAGCTGAAAAGTCATGACTTATCACAATATTGCTTAATTAAATTAAGTCATAACTTTTTACAGTAATCAAGAATGTCATTAATAAATGGAGGTGAACAGTTGCGCCTTTAAATCTGTTTTATTAATTTATATAATTAAAAAATTATGTCATGACTTATCACAATATTGCTTAATTTAATTAAGTCACAACTTTTTACAGTAATCAAGAATGTTATTAATAAATGGAGGTGAACAGTTGCGCCTTTAAATCTGTTTTATTAATTTATATAATTAAAAAATCATGTCATGACTTATCACAATATTGCTTAATTTAATCAAGTCATAACTTTTTAAAGTAATCAAGAATGTCATTAATAAATGGAGGTGAACAGTTGTGCCTTTAAATCTTCTTTATTAATTTATATAATTAAAAAGTCAAAAAAATTGGATGTCATGAAGATAAAAAAAATTTTAAAAAGATATATAGATTATATGCTGCAACAAATATATTATCTGATGCAATCGGTTATCTATTTGTTGCAACGGATGATATATCTATTGTCACAGATGAGTTATCTAATGCAAAAGATATATAATATGTTGTCCAACTCAGTGTAAAATAAATAGTTCTTGGATAGAACTAATTATTTTAATAATAATAAAGCTGAAAAGTTATGACTTATCGCAATATTGCTTAATTTAATTAAGTCATAACTTTTTACAGTAATCAAGAATATCATTAATAAATAGAGGTGAACAGTTGCACATTTAAATCTTTTTTATTAATTTATATATTTAAAAAATCATGTCATGACTTATCACAATATTGCTTAATTTAATTAAGTCATAACTTTTTACAGTAATCAAGAATGTCATTAATAAATTGAGGTGAACAGTTGCGCCTTCAAATCTGTTTTATTAATTTATATAATTAAAAAGTCAAAAAAATTGGATGTCATGAAGATAATTTTTAAAAAAAGATATATAGATTATATGTTGCAACAGATATATTATCTGATGCAACAAGTTATCTATTTGTTGCAACGGATTATATATTTGTTGTCACAAATGAGTTATTGGATGCAACAGATATATAATCTGTTGTCCAACTCAGTGTAAAAATGATTTCTAAAAAGAACTAATTATTAATAATAATAATGCTAAAAAGTCATGACTTATCACAATATTGCTTAATTTAATTAAGTCATAACTTTTTACAGTAATCAAGAATGTCATTAATAAATGGAGGTGAAAAGTTGCGATTTTTTGCCTAACTCATTCAAGTTCAATCCTCTATAAATAGGTCCCTATTTACTCAATCGTTCATTCTACTGTACACACTATTTATTCCTTGCTCTTGTTACACCTTCAACTACTTTCTCTTCAAGGACTTGATAGCTTTTTCCTGTCTCTGGTAATTTTTTTTCTTGATTTTTGTGTAAATATACATTGTATTACATTTGAATTCTTTTTTTCTTTACTTTTGTTTTACGTGTGCGTTTTGTCAACTTATGCGTTTTCTAGATATGGCTGATCCTATGTGGGATGTCGCTATTTTACGAGACGCCATGCGGGAACAACAAAAGGAGGTTCATGACTTGCATTGGGAGTTGGCCGCCGTCAGAGTAAGGATGCTACGGGAGATCAGTAGGCTGAGGAGGGCGCTGCTGCTGCCGGTTAAAGATTGGCCGACTGACCATACAAATAATAATGATAATAATGATGATAATAATAATTAAACTTTTTTTTTATCTATGTATTTTTTTTGTTTGTTTTATAAAAATTTATGTTTGATGCATTTGACTTTTTATTTCTTATTTAATTTTCGTGTTGTCTATTTCTTTTTCTCAACGAATGACATGTCTACAATTAAGGAATAATTTGATTCTAGTATCAATAGTAAGAGATCAATATATGAGTTGAGTTATCTGTTGGGTTTATGACAGGAGCTGTATTTTGTTGATCGAAATAGATTAGTAATCTGGTGAAACAGATTATTTATTTGTTGAAACAGATTACTAATCTGGTGCAACAGAATACCCATCTATTCGATTCATATTACGGGTACCTAGAACCATAAACATGAATCCAACATGAGTCTACTCTTACAGAAAAACATTTATCTGGTATCGCAGATAATAGATCTGTTTAAACAGATTGCTCTTATGTTGCATTCATGTTCGCGTGCTAGCTATTGTTGAAAAAACAGCACATTAGCAGTTACCCAGATGACAAATTCAACTAAAAAGCATAATTTGACTTACCAAAGTCTCCTCTCAAGTAAATGCCAAAGTTGAAAGTGATTTACGAAATAAAATTTGACATAAGAATTTGGTCAAAGAGCAGCAGTTGGGGTAACAACAACAACAACAACAACAATGGCCAACAAGAAGTATATGAAGATGATAATGAAGTATAAGATGACGATAATGAATCAGAAGATGATGAATAAAGCAGCATCAACAATGAACAACAAATATCGCGAAGAGAGAGAAAATAACAACGGATGAGGAGAGAGAGAAATGCGCATTTTTTTCCCTTCGTTTCCTATTATATTAACTAACATTTGGATCAAAATGTAAATTTAAAATCTTGTGGGTTATTTTGAAATTTCTCAAACTTTCTTAATCCATAATTAAGTAATTGCCACCTCTACTCAATTATTAAGACTTGTGTCACCTACACCCCATTTTAAATCTCTTTTATCACCTGTGGCCCAAAGCCCCAACTAAATTCACAAAATTTTCTCCAATTAAATTTATAGATTATCGGATAAATGTGCATTTTTTTGAAAAAAATTAAGGATAAGGTAATAATAATAAATCTTCTTATAACAAAATAATATAATATAATATAATATAATATAATATAATATAATATAATATAATATAATATAATATTTAAATTTAAACTTAAATAAAATTTGAATTGGAATGAAATTCTAACTTCTTAACATATCCTAAATTTATAATATTTACTACTATTGTTATAAATCTACAGTAATAAAAATAAAAATTTAAATATTAAATTAAAATAAAATTATAATAATTATAATAATACTAATACAATAACAAATAAATAATATAATATAATATAATATAATGAATGAACTCTTACTATTCATAAACTTTTCTTTATTAATGTTTCAAAATATTTTAAAATATTAAATAAAAAATAAAAATATTAATATAACTAATATTAATAATAATAGTTCACCCGTAGTAGTACTTTTAGTTTTATTTAAAAAAAACAAAGTAGTAGTAGCACTGGATAATAATAATAATAATAATAATAATAATAATAATAATAATAATAAATTGTAGTAGTGGGTAGTATGTAGTTATACTGATAGAAGGAAAAAGAAAAGAAAACGTGGGATTTTTTTTCCTTAAATTTGGATTAACCTTATTAATTTCAAATATTTCTCTTAATTCAAATATATACCTTATAAGATAAGTATGTATTATACTTGAAAAATATGGAAAAGAAAGAACAATAAATTGATCTTCTTTTAACAAATAGATATTATATTTGAACTTGAATTTGAATTTAAATGAAATTTAAATTGGAATGAAATTCTATTTTCTTAATCTATCTTATATATCTATATATAATCATTAATAGTGGGTAGAAGCAGTAGTACGTAGTACATAGAAGTAGGATAATAGTATCTTTTAAATATAATCACCTACTGTGATGTGATATTTGAATTTCAAATTCAAACAAAATTTAAGTTAGAATGGAGTTCTAACTTCCTAACCCCTCTATATATACTTCTGCAATGATATATAACACTAAACTCTCCCCTCTTTTTTTTTTAACTGATCATTAGCTTTATTCATAATTTTTTAAAATTGATCATTAGCTTTATTCATGAATTTATTTGTTGCATTCGTCATATTATTCATTTTTCTTGAAACATTTTTTATTTAAAATATTCATTTTATATGCAGATGAGTGATGGTCATATTTTAGGCTATTTTTTTCATTATATACGGGCCTGAATTCTATTAAGTAACTTAGCATTTTAATATTGTTCGTTTGATTTTTGATAAAAGTAAATACATTTGATTATATAAATGAAAAATAAAATCACCTTTTGTTAAGATTTTGAGTCACATATTTAGTTTCTAAATGCTAACTTTTATTATCATTTTTATACTATAGTTTTATTAAAATAAATGTTCATATTATTATTTTCTTATTGTATATGATACTAGAATGTTTAGTATCATATAATATTTTATCAGATCATGTTTAAAGAAAAAAATATAATAGCGTTATTATTGAAAGATAAAGTTTAATTGATACTTAAAATACATGATTTTCTTTATTACAAGATTTTTGAACTTGAATAACAATAAAAGAAAAAAAATAACATAAGCTTTTAGTTCGTACCGTAAAAATATATAAGTCTAAATTCAATCAAATTTTATTTTATTTGTCTATCCATCAGATAACATATTAATTTTCAAAATTTTAATATATATTAACTCTTTATTAGATAAAATTAAAATTCAATCAATTTGGTTATCTTATTATTTAAACTCTTTAATTTAGGAAAAAAATAAAATTAAACTTATAAATAAATCAAAACAAGAAAGATAGTATATTATCGAGGAATATTATGATTCTGAAGCAAGATTAAAGATATTCTATTTTAGATTATCTTAAATGATAATTTTTGACATTGTTAATTCATTATAATCTAATTAAGTTGACTTTTTGAAAATTAAACTAAAAGATTATTTTGAACTTTAACATGAAAAAGTAGAAATTATATTTTCACAGGTTACATAGAAATTATATTTTCACAGGTTACATAAGTATATACAAAAGTTATTTGTGATATTGACAATTATTTTTTGATATCATAAATTTATATTTATTTTATAGTATGTTAATGTCTGATAATTGAGTTTTAATTAATTGATAAATTGGATTGTTTTGTGCTTCATGTCTCAACATTTAGTTTTTTTAGATCATATTTTGAGAAAATATTTTTTAATTATAACGAGCAAAGTCTTAAATTGTGTATACCAAGTAATTATAATCCTAACAAATGACGAAATTAATGAACATTAGAATATCAAACCATAGTAATTTAGATTTAAAACTCAACATTCTATATTTTGAAAAAGAGAATAAAACTCAACTATCATGGTGTGTAATACAATAAAAAAATAATAATTTAAAGTTAATCTAGATAAAAGTAATTAAACTACAGTAAAAAAGATATAGAAAAATAAATGTTGGGGGATAATATTTTAAACTAATTTTAAAAATATAATGAAGTAATTAGATAAAACATATATTATTTATAAATTTCAAATGAAAGAGAACCGGGAGGGGGGAGGAAGGTACAATAGAATAAATAATAGAATAAATATTTAAAAGTGAAAATATGAAAAATAAAAACTTTTTTTTTTATAATTACATGATTGTTTTTACTCAAACAAATTTGACTAGAAGTATGGGGTTGGGGGTGGGGGTGGGGGTGGAGGTAGGGGTGGGATGGAGGGGGATATTAACAATCCAATATTATTAGATTGTGGATGATTTTTTTTTACTCAATAAATTTGATTAAAAGTAGGGTGGGGAAAATATAAGCAATATAATACTTTTAAATTGTGAATAATATAATAAAGAAAAATATGAAGCATGATTTTTTTTTTTTATAATTACATGACTTTTTTTTCATAAAGATTTGGTTAGAGGTAGGTGGGGAGTGGAGGAGGGATTTAAAAAAAAAAATTAAGGGTTGAGGGTAGAGTGGGAGGTTGGTGAGGGTAGAGAAAAAAATTATTTTATTTTTCTATTTATTGAGAAACAATATCAGAGTTAAATCTTTTTTAAGATAACAGAATTTAGCATGCTCGAACAAGACATCCCAACATGAAATATTAAAAATATTATTTTAATATTATCCACGCATCGCGCGAGTACGTACACCAGTATATTACTCTTTTTTCATTAATCAAAAACAGTTATTTTTTTCCATATTTTTCCCTTTGCATTAATTATTTTTTCTTCAAATTAAAATGTTAACATCATTTAATAAGGGTACTATGGTAAACTAGAGGGCGAAGCACCAGAAGAAGCCAAGTGGCAGCATAAGAATAGACCACTTGACAATTTTAAGATAAGAATAATAGAGTATTGTAAAAAAAAATTGAATTAAACGATAGAGATATTTGAATTTGATTTCTTTTAAAAAAAAGATTATCATTATCTTGAAACCTAGAACCTAACATAGAAGAGTTCTAAATGAACTCTTACTATTCATAAATTAATTCTTTTCAATGTTATAAAATATATCTAAATATTATATAAAAAGGGGATCTTTCAGAAATAGTGGCACTTTACTGTAAAACTAACCTTTCATAGTCATATTTTACATAATTACCATTTATAGCCACTGTATTCAGTTTATGCCCGCTATATTCGGTTTTATCAATAGTCTGTATTCACATGAAATATAAATACAGTACCTATTTAGCCGTTGTATTCTATTCACAGCCGTTGTATTCACTTTTTCTCAGAGGTCTGTATTCATAAAAAAATATAAATACACAACATACTTAGTCTCGCCAAAAACACTATCATTTTTTTTCTTTTTTCTTTTTCGTGTTTTCCTAGTTTTTTCTTCTTCTTTTTTTTTTTTTTTTTTTCTCTTTTCTATCTATAACTTCTATTTCTCTTTCTTCTTTTCTTTTCTTCTTTGATTTTCTTTCTTTTTTTTACTAATTTTATTTATCATTTTTTTGTTCTATTTTATATTTTTTGTATTTTTAAAAAATATGAATACTCGAGCAAAAGTCATGAATGATAACGTAAATACTAGAGTTGTTTATCGTATTTGCAGTCACACCATCTGTAACGACCTGAAAAATTAATGAAATATGTGAAATTTGTGATTTTGTGTGATTTGACTATTTTATCCTTCCCCGTTGTTGAATTATGGTATTTCTGTGGTGTGGGAGTGGTTGACATGATTTTTGATGCATTTTGGTATCATTTATGCAATATTGTGGTTTTTGATGGTTTCGAGAGACTTATTCCGGACTAATGTGGATATGTTTTAATTTGTGCGACGGATGACCGAACAAACTATGCCAACAACTCCGAAATATTGATTTTGGGAGCTTAAAAGTGAACTTTTGGGAGCTTAAAAGTGAAGTTTGTGGGAGATTGGGAAGTTAGATTAACACCTATTTCTTGATTATATTACGGATTTAAGTAAGAATTCACCCTTTTCTTAGTAATTTCTTTATTAATTTCTCAAAATCTCAAAAATCTTAGGGCATGATTTTAAACTCAAATTTCACTCATTTTCACTTGAATAATACTTTTATCTTCTAATTACTAGTTTTTCATCAATTTAACCTTCAAAACAACTCCGATTCTGGATTTTAACCCTGATTTCAAATATTTGACCCGGTAAAGCTCAAAAATGGGTTTTCTTCGATTTGAACCTCGTTTTTGACTTGATTTAACTTGGGTTTTCAGATGTAGGTTCCTAAAAATATGGGGAACATGTTTTTGAAGTAAAGTTCTGATTTTGCCCTTCTTTTTCGGAAACTCATTTTGGGGGTCCGTTTTGACCCCGAACCAAAAGTAGTCAATATGGGTGTCGTTGGTTTTTTTTTTGAAGCATAAATTTCATATTTTATGTTTCTAGTGAAGTTCGAGATTGTTCGTAAAAGGTAAGGTTGCGGGTTCAAGTGTAGCGGACCGGCTTCGCCTTTCGAGGTAGGTTATGACTTAACTCTTCAGACTGAGCTGGATAGTAAATGATGATACAAAATGCATGTTAAGGGTGGAAAATAATCATGAAAAATGTCTATCTATGTGTTGTGCCCGTGTGGGGGCCTATATGTGATGTAATTGTCAAAATTAAAATATTATGTGATATGTTTTACCGTGTGGGGTCCTATGTGATGTTGATAGCCTTGAATACATATGAATAATTATATTGTATTGTTTAATGTGGTACTATTGGTGTATTGTGATTATATTCATACTTTATTAGCATATGAGACATGTGGAAATTCATGGATGAAACAAAAATAACGAGTGGATATTGGCTCATGTGGTTGTGGAAATGTATCATTGTGGTTGGTTGTGGAAATATATCATGTGGTTGGTTGTGGAAATACTTATTGTGATTGGTTGTGAGCATTGCATCTTCATATCATACTCATTCATGAAACATTGGTACCACCGTGGCAACATTTGAGAAACACTGGAAACACCTTTTTAAAAATATTGTAACACCTTATAAAACCCTTTTCGAGGGATGTGTCGGAAAGGAGATATGGGATATGCGGATTGTATATGGGTTGACGAACCCCCCATGGGTCCTACGTTGGGACGCTTTAGCTCCGTAGGTATATACGGGGATTGTGCGACGATCCCCGGAGGTTGTGTGGCAACCTCGTGCATCATCATCATCATCATCATCACCATTATCATATACATTGCACTTACTTTATTGTGTTTTTATTGTGTTGTATTGCCTTATTGACTTGTCATCTATGTGTTTGTCTTACTTTCCTTACTTGTATTTGATGATCTTGTATCTACATGTTCTCTCTTTTTCTATTATATGTGACATAATGTATACTTGTATTTCGTATCTTGGTGTGTTTTTGTAATATATGTGAGATATACTAGAACTGTTAGTGCAAGCGGTGTGGGCTACCGTTGTGGGATATTTTCTGATTACAGGTGACGTGCCCTTAGTGTATATTTTGTATGCTTTATTTACCACTTTTCTTGGTCATCCTATGATACCTACTGAGTACAAGTGGACCGTACTCATGCCTACTGCGCCCTTTCGGTGCAGGTCCTAGCTCAAGTGCGCCTCAACTTACTTGATTCGGGCGATTGTTGGAGCTTCCAAGGTAGCGGTTGGACATTCATGCGTCCAAAGTTCACCTCTATCTTTCTATACTAGTTATGTCTTTTTTAGTATTCGAAGACAGTTAATATTCCTTTGTGGTTATTTTTTCGATGTATTTGACTCTTGGATTGTATTAGTAGTTCTTACACTATTGACAACTGGTTTTGGGCATAATTGGTATTCTGGACAAGTTCTTTCCATATTGTTATGATTATTTATATTGTTTGGCTTCATTCTAGAAGCCTTACTTTAGGGTATTTCTATATTTTTCTCTATTCGTATCAATTTGAGTGATAGGCTTACTTGTCAAGGTACGCCACGACAAGCATCATCATGACTCTCGTTTTTGGGTCATGACACCGTCATTTATATTTTTGTATTCATTGATACAACTGTATTTGTATTTTAAAATTTGCCCTTGTATTTGTATTTTGCATTTGTATTTATTTTTTATAGTTCACAGTTGTATTTGTATTTGTTAGTTTGTACCATCATTTATATTTTATAAAATCCGCACTTATATTTTAAACAACCGTTTTGTTTTTGTATTTTATAATTGATTGTATATTATATTAGATTATATTTGTATTGTGGTTTTATTGTGTTTGTATATTTAGATTATATTTGTATTCTATTTTCGTCGATGCCTTTTTATTTTTAAATAATTATTTTGTATTTGCATCTGTAAGTTAATTGCATATTGTATTTAGTAGTAATTATATATAATTTATCATTTGTATACAAACAAGTAAATGCATTAATTGTATTTTCTTGATTCTAAAATATATAAATATGTAATACATCATTTGATACAAACGTACCATTTTGTATTTGTATGTCAAAATTATCATTCATATTTGTAAATAAACAAATATCACTTGATACAAATACAATTACAAACAAATGAAACAAATGATTTTACAAATATTTGTATATATTTTATTTTTGTAAAAAATTGAATTGTATTTATTTGTATCAATAAATACAAACAAGTATTCGTAGAAAGAAAATCAATCATTCCTTTTCAATAATTAAAAAAACACAAATGATAGTTCGCATTTGTATTTGTATTTTATAGTTCGCACTTGTATTTGTATGTTATAGTTCATACTTGTATATGTATGTTATAGTTCGCATTTGTACTTGTATTTTATAGTTCACACTTGTATTTGTATGTTATAGTTTGCATTTGTATTTGTATTTTATAATTTGCACTTGTATTTGTGTTTGCTATTTCGCACAAATAAAAAGGAGAAAAAAAGAAAAGGAAAAAGAAAGAAAAAAAAGAAGAAGAAAAATGAAAGAAAAAAGGAGAAAAAATATAAAAAGGGAGAGTAATAAAAAAAAGAGAAAAAGGAGAAAAAAAATGAAAAAATGAAAAAATGAAAAAATGAAAAAATGAAAAAATGAAAAAATGAAAAAATGAAAAAATGAAAAAATGAAAAAATGAAAAAATGAAAAAAATGAAAAAAATGAAAAAAATGAAAAAATGAAAAAATGAAAAAATGAAAAAAAAAAGAAAAAAGAAAAAAGAAAAAAGAAAAAAGAAAAAAGAAAAAAGAAAAAAGAAAAAAGAAAAAAGAAAGAAGAAAGAGAAAACAAAAAGAAGAAAAAGAAAAAATGAAGAAAAAAATTTAAAAATAGAGTTATAGAGAAGCGAGAAAAAGAGAAAATACATAAGAGAAACTATGAATTGTAATTAGGATAATTAATAGGCAAGAGGGGGCTATAAATTGTAATTATTTTAAACTTAGGCTAAATAGGATAACCAGGAGTCTATTTTTACTAAGTTATATAGTTACCCCATATGAAAATATAATATTATGAAAATAAATAATAATAGTAATAACGGAAAAGGGCTTAAAATGCCCTTCAACTATGTAAAATGGTGCAAAAATATCCTCCATCTACCTCTTGGACCTAAAATGCTCTTTCCGTCTACCTATTGGGACAAAAATACCCTTCTCACCTACCTATTGAGCCTAAAATGACCTTTTCGTCTATCTATTAGGCCTATTTTGCCCTTTTATTTAGGTAAATTACATGAAAAGGTCATCCTTAAAACGTAATTACATAAATAATAATATTTTTTCAATATTATAATTTTTTACATATATAGCCATTTAAAAAAAATTAGAAAAGATAATTATAATTTCTAATTTAATGCTATAACTAATTATCAATTCACCTTAATTTACCAGATATATTTTCAATATTCAAATTAAAAGTGGAAAGATAATCCCTGCTTTCAAATCTCTGTCTTATATTCTTCAAATATTTTTAAATAAACTAAGTATTTCATTATTTGTTTGTGTATGTTTCGTTTTGTTTTCATGTATGTTAATCATCTAGTATTATTTTATTATCGTGTATTTTTAATTCTAATATAATGGATTAACCATAATTTTGTATGGATAAATATTTATGAAATAAAAATTATTATGTTGGAAGTACAGATATACCATGTATGATTGTTGTGTAAATATAATTCACGTCAAAGTCAAATTATTATTATATTTTTGATATAATTTATAAGATAAATATTTATGGTATATCTCATTAGGTCGGAAGTACATTTCTTGTTAAAAATTATTTCTTAAATATAAATATATATTTTCAGTATTACATGGTATAAATTTTTTATATCTAAAATATATAATATATGTTTATGGTATAAATATAATTTATAATGGTATAAATATAATTAGTATGGTATAAATATATCATGTATTTTTATGATATAAATATAATTTGTATAATATATAAATATACCTTTATGATATAAATATACCATATATTTTTATGGAGGCAACGTGAAAGGAGGCAATAAAAATAAAAAACATAAAATTTTGATATAGTATATAAAAAATGAATGAACAAAAGCTTTCATAAAAATAGGCAATAAATAAGAAATATAGAAATTTAAGATATAATTATTTTTCTATATATTAGACTCTGTTATAAAAGTAAATATTTTATATGCCGACAACCAACTGTAATAATTTTTTTAAAATGGCTATTTATGTTGTTTTTCTTTTTATTTATCAGATCAATTTAGAATGACAAAAAATTGATATTGTGCACAATTTATTTGGTTAATATTAATAAAAATGATAGGAATTTTATGTAGTTTAATAAAGATAAGTTGTGGTATTATATAATTTTTTAAAAAAATAAAAGGGCAAAATAGCCCAATAGGTAGACGGAAAGGGCATTTTAGGCCCAATAGGTAGACAACAGAGAATATTGAAGGAAAGGTGTCTTTTAAGTCTTGAATGAAGGATTGGTGACATTGACCAACTTAAAGGGTCAAACATCATTAGGAAACTTGATTAAGTTAATTATGGACTTGATTAATATTTTTAAAACTTTCTAATCTGTTCAAAAATACAAATCAACCCACACCCCTCTTTAATCCAAATCAACTAGTCTTTCTCCTCTCTCTCTCTCGACAACTTCTCTCAACTCTCTCCCAACCAACAGTTCTGCAAAATTCTCCCTTTAATCTCCAGTGACTTCAACCTCCAGCAAAAAATAGTTGGGCGAGTTCTCTTTCGACTTTCAACCGTCAATCGACATGTAGACTTCTCTGGCGACAACAACTTTGAGTTCTTCGTCGTCCCATTTCTTTTTTCACAGGTAAAAAATTATGAAGAAATAGAGGAACTTGAGCCAACTACTCTTCTAGTATAGAAATGTGGACTAAATAAAATCTAAATTTCTGGCATTTCTTCTTCTTATTGTCGTACTGATGATTCAAATTTGTTGGTGATTTTTGTTCACAGTTGATGTTCTTAGTGTGTGTGTGTGATGTGTTGGTGTTGTTGGATTGATTTGTTGTTTGTCTTGGTAAAAATGGTATTGCAACAGATGAAATGCCTGATGCAACAGATGAAACATCTGATGCAACAAATGAAAATATCTGATGCAACTACAAAAATTTGATGCAACAGATGAATAATCTAATAGATCATTCATCTATTGCGATAGATGACTCTTCTGTTTGGAAGAAATCTAAACAATATTGATCCAACAGATAACCCATTTTACAACAGATGAGTGATATGTTTCAACAGTTCAGTGATCTATTTTTATTGTCTCTAACAATTTACTCATCCGTTGCAACAGGTCGGTTATATATTGCAACAGATAACATACCTGGTGCAACAGATTAGTGATCTATTTTTATGGTTTCCAACGGATTACTCGTCCATTGCAACAAGTCAGTTATATGTTGCAACAGATAACATACCTGGTGCAATAGATTAGTAATCTATTTTTATTATCTCCAATGGTTTACTCATCCATTGCAACAGGTCAGTTATATGTTACAACAGATAACATACCTGGTGTAACAGATTAGTGATCTATTTTTATGGTTTCCAACAGATTACTCATCCATTGTAATAGGTTAGTTATATGTTATAACAGATAACATACCTGGTGCAACATATTAGTAATCTATTTTTATGGTTTCCAATGGATTACTCATCCATTGCAATAGGTTGGTTATATGTTGTAACAAATAAACTACCTGGTGCAATAGATTAGTGATCTGTTTTATGGTTTTCAACGGATTACTCATCCGTTGCAACAGGTTGGTTATATGTTGCAACAAATAAACTACCTGGTGCAACAAATTAGTGATCTATTTTTATGGTTTTCAACGGTTTACTCATCCTTGCAACAAGTTAGTTATATATTGCAACAGATAAACTACCTGGGGTAATAGATTAGTGATATATTTTTATGGTTTCTAACGGTTTACTCACTGTTGCAACATGTCGGTTATAAATTTCATCAGATAAAATACCTGATGCAACAGATTAGTGATCTATTTTTATATTTTCTCACGGTTTACTCATCCGTTGCAAATGGTCGATTATATGTTCCATCAGATAAAATACCTGGTGCAACAGATTAGTGATCTATTTTTATTATTTCTGACAGTTTACTCATCCGTTGCAACAAGTCGATTGTATGTTGCAACAGATAACATCCTGGTGCAACAGATAACATACCTGGTGCAACAGATGTATGGTCTGTTGAAACTGTTATTTTACCATTTTGTATGTTAGATTTACTATTTTTTTTAATGATGCATTAATCAATTATAATCTATTTTATGTTCCTGTTAATTTAAGAGAATATGGCTCCCAAAAGAAAAGAAACCGAATCAAGTCCATGTAAAGGAACAAGTGCAGCAGCTTGGCTACATCCACCACTCTATGAGCTTGCTTTACAAACGTTATCTCAATCAGGAGCAGAAGATAATGAACACGGGGAGGAGAAATGTCTCAAAAGAGATGATCCAAGTACTAATCGCCCTTCCACCAAAGAGTTGGTCAAAACCTTCAGCATTGATCGTTATCTTATGAAAAAGCAGTGCGATGGTGCCACAGATTTAACGGATGATTTCGTGGTTAAGTCAGCCAAGGAAAAATCTTTCGACGCCTTCAGAAAAATACTTTAAAAATAAAAATTGGATTCTTATTTCAGGGAAAGCTTCTTTGGGCAATATCTTGATTGGTCGAAGGACAACAATGCTCGTTTCCAGATGAAAATGGTATACGATCTTCTCAAGCGTAGGTTTATATATTAAAACAGAGACAATATGGATAAGGTGTGGATAAATTATTGTGGCATGCCTGTTTGTTTTGGTTGGAAGGGGTTTGCCATAGTTACCGATCTAAAATGTTATCCTCCATCTCCTTCTCAAGTTATACCTACTCTGACCCAAAAAAAACACCCCGCACACCCAAAAAAGACAAAGGCAAGTCGAGTGATCATGAGGACCTGGTGTCCATTGTTGGTCCAAGCTTCAAAAACAAAAATTTGATAGAAGCATTAAAAGGTAAAGGACTCTCAAAGAACCACAAGCAATTAGTGTGCTTGGTTTGGTTTGTACATAATATTCTTTAGGCGAGAGACGTTAACAATAACATAAGCCCCGATTTAATAAATCTCTCTGAGGATCTTGAGGCATTTAAAAGCTATTCTTGAGGTTATGAAAGCTTCAAAATGACTGTCCAATATTTGTTAACTCCGTTGACGCCAAAAATAGTCAACTTATATGGCTTTCCATGGGCCTTCATGGTAAATATTTCTTTTATCGTGATATGATTCATCATTTTTTATTCAATAATGCTTTTAATTTATTGGTGTTATGTTATAGGCTTGGGCATTCGAAGCCATTCCTTATTTGAGACAAAAAGTGAACTACCAGAAAGAAGTTTCCTGTCCAAGAATCCTGAGATGGTTGCTGGCCAAAATCGATAAAAATGCAAAATTTCTTGATCTTTTCAATCCCCCAAGGAAGCAGTAAGTCCAATTCTAATCAAGTTTTTGTTTTAATTAATGATTATTTTAAATGATTTCATCATCATTCTAATATATGTACCGATTTATTTTAGATTGTCCATCCATGTCTTGTTCCAACCAATCGAGAGTTGAAGATGCTATTTTTCTTACTTTACAGTCTGTGCAAACTTTACCGGATCCTAAGGTCATTGATGAAATAAAAATGGAATTATTTGGAGCAACAACCATCACAAGAAAAATAAATTTGGAGGGTGGGCTTGTTGTTGTTGATGATGGTAATGGTAGTGGTGCTGTTGTTGAGGCTAATGATGCTCCTCTCACCATTTTTGAAAAAACAAGCCATTATGATTATGATCATACTGACTTTAAAGATTTTTCTCCAGATTTTGCCACATCTAGCGAATGTACTGCATGTAAATGTCAAGACTGCAAGGTGAAATATGATGGAGTGATTAATGCTATTAATGCACTAACTGCTTCTGTAAAGGAAATGGCATCTAAGAGGGGTGTCATTCCATTAAAGAGGATTTCATATCCATACACTCCACTAGAGGTCAAGACAGCTAAGAAGAGAGGGAAAGATACTTCCAAGGTATCATCAAGCATCGAAAAAAGAAAAATTACAATGCCTCTGTCTTTGTCTTGCACAGCTATTCAGTGTGCAAGGTCCACAGGAGAGCAACATGAGACGAAGAAGGTAAATGTACATCACCTGTTCCAACAAACAAACAGGCACATATTTGTTTCAACAGATGATACATCTTCTAAAAATTATCAAACAGATATATACATCTGTTGCAACTGTTGTCTAACCTGTTGCATCAGATGCGTTATCTGTTACAACAGATGAGTCTTATGTTATAACAGATGGATCATCTGTTTGAAATTATTATACTTTTGTGATTTACCTATTCAGACTTGTTCCAACAGATGATCCATCTGTTGCAACATAAGGCTCATCTATTGCAACAGATGGACAATCTGTTGTATATCTGTAATTAGTATTGACAATTCTAGCTTTCCAGGTGGATGTCACAGTAGAAGCCACTGTTGAAGAGCATAATATCACAGATGATAATCCATCAACTATTTTTAAAGAAGAAGAAACAGTGGAGCCTGTCAGTTCAGGAGAACGGAAGAATTACCCTTTTGAAGGGTTCAACATCTCAGCCGAGGCTCCAAAAAAACTAACACAATTGATCAAGACTATTCAGAATGGATTGCCGATGGGCTGTTAAAGCATCACGCCGGCAGGTACATAAATCAATTTTTAAAGATATTGGTTTATACTATTCTTGTTGTAAGAACGTGACATTAACACATATAAATCGTCATGTAGAAAACAAAATGATTAATGCTACGAAGTGAACGAATCGAGTCTTGGTTTTGATATGTTCGACTTTGTTGTTGCACATCCCAAAATGAAAAATCGGTTCTATTTGATTTCACAACCCCAAACTTGCTGGAATGATGAGGTTTAAATGCCATACATATTACTATAAATTAATACTTTATTTAATTGCATCTGCGTATTAATTTTTTTCATCATGTAATCCAAAATGCTTGATAATATGCGCATCACATCGATGTCATTTTTTACTACCTCTAAAAGAAGGCCAAGTTGCAAACACAAGAACAATACATATACATGACAGACAATTATTTGTACAAAGTATACATCAATAATGCCTATGATAGGTATTATCAACAACAACCAAAAGTTTCCCGATATGAGGAATGCCTATTTAACATTATCAAAGGTTTTAGCATTCCAGTTGGCTTACCTTGGCATTTGGTCGACGAAGTGTACATCCCAATCAATTGTGGTGATGACTTCCATTGGGCGTTGGCTGTCGTCATTCTAAAAAAGAGGCTCATCCAAGTTTATGACTCGATATCACGAAGAAGATATTCTGGGCCTTCGTCTGAGATACAAAGGCTGGCCAAAATATTACCTACTTACCTTGATATAAGTGGCTTTTTGGACCAAAAGGTTCGTACTGATTGGTCGACGATTGAAGCATAGCGAGATAACATGAGTAATCCATTTGATGTACAATATATTGAAGGAATTTCTCAACAAACCATTGGTATCCTGTAAGTTTAAGTGTTATGATTTAGTTTCATTCCATAAATTTCACAACGCTTGCATGAACTGCAAGATATGGATTATCTATTTTTTTAAAACGCAGGGATTGCGGTCTTTTTATTGTTGCGTATGCTGAGTAATTGAGCGATAGATTACAAGTACCAAATGATGGACTTGATGCCGGATTACTTCGCAAAAAATATGCTGCTATTTTATGGAAATACGAAGAAGCAAAAGCTCAGAATCCGTACGCAAGCGATATTAAAGATCCACGATGACCAAAACTGAATTTTGCAGCACCGGATGAAGAACAACTTGTCCATATTAAGTAGATCTTTATAGCTTGAGTCCGTCAACGTAATAACCTATTCTCCTTGGTTTAACTTGTTGATTTATTTGTAGAGTAGATCATTTGTACCCATAATGAATTTTTTATATTTAATTTATTTGTTGAGTTATTTCATGTAATTTTCGAAGGTTTCAACTTATTTTATGTTGTCTATGAATATAATTTAATCCTTAGTTTTGAACATGTTAATTGAAATGGAATACTAGATTCAAATATCGCAATAGATAATACATCTGCTGCAACAGACGACATATCTTATCACACGAATTTAGACATATGTTGCAACATGAGATGCAATACGTAGGTCATCTGCTGGAAATTATATAACAGGTCTTCCTACTTTCTTGATTTGTTCCAACAGAATACCTATCAATTGCAACAAATAGATTATATGTTACAGCAGATTAGATATCTGGTGTGATAGACAGACGGGGAAATATCTGCATAATAAAATAGGTGACCAACCTATTCCAACAGATAATCAATCTGTTACAACAGGTACTATATCTGTTACAACAGATATACTATCTGTTGCATTATAAAAGTTCAACTATCCACAGACATAAAAATTATTGCCACTATATGTAAAGTAAGGTGGCTTGAAATAAAAAATTATTATCGTGTTCGTCTCCGTCTTTGTACATATTCTTCTTTATACATGGGCTCCAACCATTTAGTTAGGTCATCTGCTGAAAATTATATAATAGGTCTTCCTACTTTCTTATTTTTTTCAATAGATTACCTATCAGTTGTAACAGATAGATTATATGTTACAACATATTGGATATCTGTTGCGACAAACAGACTAGGAAATATCTATTAATGCAACAGATGACCAACCTATTCCAACAGATAATCAATCTATCACAACAGGTATTATATCTGTTACAATAGATATACTATCTGTTGCATTATAAAAATTCAACTGTCCGCAGACATAAAAATTATTGCCACTACATGTAAAGTAAAGTGAAGTGGCTTGGAATAAAAAATGTTATCGTGTTCGTTTCTATCTTTGTACATATATTTTTTATACACGAGCTCCAACCATTTAGTTAGTACCCCATAAGCCCAGACCCATTGCATCTTTCCCACAATGGCGTCGCACATACCAGTTATTTCTGTGTCGGTTAGCAAATACTCGATGTACGCAAGCGAGTACGGCCCGCACGCTGCATCGGTTTTATTTTTTGGGAGCTCGATTTTCTTATTTCGACCTTTAAAATCCCATGATTCCTTCGTCAAGACTTCAGCCGGCAAATGATCCATCATCTTACTCTGCATCAATAACTTGGGCAACAACTTCAAAAGTGGCTGCATGTGAGCTAAAAACATATCCTTGCTGAAGACAGGTAAGTTGCAGTCATAAACCTTAATCTTTCCCTCATAGAGTAGTATATCAACAATGAGAAAATATTTGACTTCCACATTCATGACTGCAAGGATTCTCTTTGCCTTGATCCAACTCTTGCCATGTGGATATGGCCTTTTTTCCTAACATATTTAATCTCTTCTTCATCCCATTGGAATGTAGAAACTAACTTATCAAATCCTGGGCCACCGGAATCAGCTAGCTTACAGAGATCAACTACTTATCCTTAAAATTATTGTAGAAGTTGAGGTCCATTATCCTATCGGCAGCATCATAAGCATCCGGGTATGCTAATTGCCTGCCCATCATGAGGCAGAGAATTTTATCAACAAAACATACTGTGGTATAGAAGACAATTTTTAAATAGGTTAGTAATTGTAAAGAATAAAAACACAGTGAAAAGAATCCGATGTAGATGGTTCTCTGAATCAGTTAACAGATTACCCAACCAATGAAACTTATGCAACAGATGTGTATTATGTTGCAATAGAATACCAAGCTGTTGCAACATATTACATATCTGATGGGTAGATTCTTCTTCGTGGAGTAGATTGGAAGGCTAGGTTAGCAAAAGTAAACTTACATTGTCCTCATACCACACACGTATATTTTTCATATTCGTGAAGTTTTTGGAGGCAAATGAATGCATGGTATATTCTTTTTGAACCTTCGTCCTGCCATTCATGATTTTTTGAAGTTCTTTCTTATTCTCCTTGCCAAGCGACACGAATATGTCTACCTTCTTCAATGGCCCCTGAACTTCAACAACTCTTGGAGCGGAAGGAGTTGTGGTTTTTGTTGTTTTTAGAATGGAGAGAATTTGTCTAATTTTTTTTCTCTTCCTCCTAACCACCACTGTAAGAGTGCATGGCTCCCTCACCTCATTGGATGGTATGACACCCCTTCTGGATTTCAACTCCTTGACAGCTTTAATAATAACCTCTAGCTTTTCAAGGAGTTTATCCTCCCTGTCCTTGCATACTTTGTATTTGCAATGAGAACATAAGGGTGAGGAGGGGTGAGAGGGACCACTGTAAGGGTGGGAGAGACCGGTGTAGGGGTGAGAGGGACCTGTGCAAGGGGTGTTTTCAAAAGTATTTATTTTTTGCTGAGCACCAATATGCTCATAATCATGATGGGAAGCAACATCAGTATCAGGATGGCTGCCACCATCATAAACAACTCCACCAGCAACACTCCCAAAAGAAGCACCCGGATTTGTTGCAGTTTGAGGTTGGTCGTGAAGATCTTTAACATTAGGCTGACCTTGCCTAACTGCTCTTCTTATGGATGTTGCTCCAGCCAATTCCTTCTTTATTAACTTCACCATTAGGTCTTCTTTTGTATCAACAGGACTCGGAGTAAGAAATGAAGTCATCCCCAGCTCATCAGCGATAAGTACGATCCAATGATGCACAACCTATAAAAAAGACAGGAGGTATTTAAATCATATAATAATAATTTGCAGTCAGTTGGGTTACATGGATGTTAACACATCCAACTTATGTAACAAATGATCTAGCTGCAGCAACAGCTGATCTGTATGTTGCAACAGATTAACAATATGTTGCATCAGATTACACATCTATTGCATAATTCACATCAGATGGGTAATCTGTTAAGTCGGGTTCAGGGAACTAGAGCAACAGATGGTTAATCTATAGTGAAATATGGATCGTCTGTTGCAATAAATTACCCGTCTATTGCACCAGTTGTAGTTAACGGATGATGCCATGTGTTGATTCAGCATCTTTGACCTTTGTGAGGTCAACCTTCTTCGGATTGTGTGGGAGTTTATGATCAGCTGGTTCCTCTTCGATATCCTCCTTCCGCAAGATTGCTGTCAACAAATTGCCAAATGTGAAATGGAACCTTTTGTGGAGTCTGGCCTTCCTCATGGTAGATCGAATGATTGCCCCAAAGTTGATAGGGACATTCGTCATCAAAGCATAGACCAAACACACTTTATCTCTTGATATCTTGGTGTATTGAGTCCCAGGAATAAGGCATGAGTTGACAATACGCATCCAGATTCTTGCTTCCCTATTCAGTGAAGCATAGGGGAAGGTGTTGTGTCGTCCTGTGTCTTTATGTCTGCCCCACCTTTCCATCGATCTACTTCCACAAAGTGTGTGTCTAATTGCTCTATAAGGAGGCCTGCTGTACAGCTCTTTGAATGGTGTTGGGTCGACCGAAGGTAAGCCAAGAAAAGAGTTGATCCAGTCCGCGGTGAGCTGTAACACCTGGCCCCGAATTTTGACTTCATTGCCTGTTGTGTTCGGCGACCAGTTGGCATAAAACTCTCTTGTTAGATCAAGATTACACTCTCCCATGTTGCGGAAGATGAAATCCAACTTCAAAGCCATTATTTTTGCCAACATACGCGGCTCCTTCTTTGCTAAGGTATCCTTGTTGATCAAGTCGACGTGCACATATTTTCTTTCTTTGTTGCTGCTGTACCATGCTTTGGCTTCTTCCTCAAGAACCCATTTTATTCTGAACATTCTGCGTGGTAGTTGTGCTGAGGATGATTCTCCTTGGTCTTTTCGACTTCTCTTCTTGCCCTTTTGGGAAGTGGTCGCCTTCTCCTTGCCTTGCCTCGCTTTAGGTGCCATTGTACCTGAGACTAGAAATAGTGTTAGTTGCAGCACAGTCTCACTTGATACAATCTATAAGCAAGCATTAGGGTTACCACCCCACACTTAGTTTTGTTAACACAAATCAGTGAGGTGAAAGTAGTCGATTTACTCAGATTTCATCGAGATACGTTTTAGGATTGTATTCCGACAAGAAAATCAGCAATGCATCACTTACTTGCAGCCATTGGACTACTTTCATGGTAGATATAGCAACACTACTACATAGGGGTTACCACATTGAATCGTTATTCTTACAACAATCACAACCTCCTAAGTCGGTAGGCACTATAAGTCTTATCCCTATGACCGGGATAGTCTAACATGTAAGTATCCAAACAACAATCTTAAGCAATATTCATAGCCATAGCAATTCCGCAAATATCATAACAATGCTATTGAAACCAAATTCAAGTCGGAAACAAGTCAAGATTTTCCTACGTATATGTTCACTCACATGATTTTGCAACAACAATCCAAACACATGAACATCACCAACAATCTTATATAATTTAGCAATTCATAATAGCCATAGCAACGTAGTACTTACGAGAAATAAATGAAGAATAAGAGAGTACTTACTTGCTTGAAACTTGTGGAGATGGTTTTGTGAATTGGAAGAGCAAAAGAAGAAAATTTTGAGAAGATTTGGAAGAGTATGCGGCGCCTTTAGGGTATTTTCTATTGTGGTTGTGTTATAAAACTAAGTCCCCTTTATATAGGAAGAGTATGGGTCGGGTTATGACCCATTTACACTCGGTTTTGGGGACAAAAATCCTACATATGCGGCGCATAATACTCGGCATATCAATGACATATGCGGCGCATTGTCTATGGCATAATGGGACATATGCGCCGCATAGTCTATGGCATTTGTAGACATATGCGCCGCATAGTCTATGACATATGAGATACTGAGACCAAATGCCATAGCATAGGCGGCGCATAGTCAAAAGCATACCTAGGAATAGGCGGCGCATAGTGTATAGCACACTAGATTCCGAGACCTTAGGCTATAGGATAGGTTGTGCATCATTCGTGGCCTAGTTTTACCAAGGCCTAGCCTTCCTCGAAGCCTATTTTGGCGTGAGAAAGGCTCAATCCATAGCCTTATGCATCACCCTTCCTAACTTACCAACTTTACCATACAATGCGTCCAAATCGTCAATTGAAATCAATCTCCTCGTTGACTACTTCTTGCACCTATATTCGCTCAAACAAATGAAAACAATCAGTACGATGGGTTGCCTCCCACCAAGCGCCTTAGTTTTGGTCGTGGCACGACTCTTATTTTTGGATTTTTCATTTATCAAAATCAAATCAAGTACTAGAATGAAAGAAAACGATAAATCAAAACCGATAAACGATGGGTTGCCTCCCATCTAGCGCCTTATTTATTGTCGTGGCTCGACATAGTTACCTCGAGTACTTAGACTTCGTCGAGATAGATGGTTGGTCGTTTTCTGAATGGATTTAGACGACAATGAGGCTTACTTGTAGGCATGCAATCTTCTTCGAGAAGACTCATACGTCTCCCCGGAGGGTCACCAATTATATCATCAATAGTCCAACCCATAACTCTCATGTATCTCTTCAGAGCATAGATGAGAGCCTCTACGTGTTGTTTACTTAAATCATCCGCACTCACCGGAAGTATATTTATACTTTCCAAGAACACATACCTTAGATAATCGGGGAGCTCTTTCGATTCTAACGTGGGTGGATCTTCAATAGATGGGTTAGCTGGTGGTGTAGGCCGATTCTTGAGATCAAGATCCAGCTTCTTGGGAGTATAGCGATATGTTCCTAATCCCGATAGAGCACAAATAGCTTCTTCAGAAATTTCAGCATCCTCATTCTCTCCTTTCATGAGCAAAACCTCCAAAGGATCATCAAGAATTTACTCTTCTTCAAGTCGTTCTTTCTCATCATCAAAGACAACATCAGCCACAGAAAATACACTCAGATCTTTGGGTTGCTTCATTGATTTGCAAACATCAAATCGAACCACTTCGTCATTTATTCGGAATGAAAGTTCATTAGCTCTCAAATCAATGAGCACACTTCCTGTAGCAAGGAAAAGGCGCCCCAAGATTATGGGAACCTCTGAATCTGCTTCACAATCCAAGATGACAAAGTTTGCTGGAAAGATAAATGAAGAAACCTTTACGAAGACATCGCATAGAATACCAACCGGTCATTTTACCGACCTATCCGCCATAACAAGCCTCATATTAGTTGGTGTAGGATCTCCTAACCCCAACTTCTTGTAGATCGATAATGGCATTAAGTTGATGCTGGCTCCTAGGTCACATAATGCTTTGGCAAAGTTCAAAGATCCGACGGTGCAAGGAATAGTGAAAGCTCCGGGGTCGGCCTTCTTCTGAACTATCGATCGGGTAGCAATTGCACTACAATGATGCACATCATCCTTCAGCTCATAACTTGCTGCCCTCTTCTTAGTCAAAAGATCTTTCATAAACTTCGCATACCCAGGCATTTGTTCAAGTGCCTCTACCAATGGAACATTAATGGTCAACTGCTTCAACATAGTCATAAATTTGCTGAACTTAGTGTCATCCGCCACCTTCTTCAATCTTTGGGGAAAAGGTGGTGGTGGGTATGGAAGTGTTCTCTCCACGATTTTCTTCTCCTCTTGCTTCCATTTTTCCATTTTTTCAGGCGGCACGTCACTGGGCGTGACATCCTTGACGTCAGGACTGGTTGTTGCGGCATCTTCTCCTTTTACGTTATCATCCATGTCCGAAACTTCGTCAACCACTTGCTTGCCTTTTTCTGAAGGTTCCAGCACCTTACCACTTCTGGTAGTGATGGCCATGCATGACCCATCATTCCTTGGGTTTTGCACAGTATCGCTAGGTAAAGTGCCAGCCTTTCTTTGATTGAGTGCTGCTGAAAGTTGGCTCAGTTGCTGCTCTATTTGCTTGATTGAAGTGGAATGAGAATCAACTAGTTGTTTCATGGAGGACAAATCATTAATTACCTCAATAACTCCCGCGCTCGTTGCTTCCACTCCTTTCACTAATTTAGCCATCATGTCTTCCATACTTCCAGAATTAGATGTGGTGGTATCACGTCTACCAGGGGGAACGTACAAACCACTCTTTTCATTCTTGTTCTTCCAACTACCTTGGTCCATGTTTCCAGATTTACCATAATAGTTCCGACCTTGGTTTCCTTGGGTTTTCCCTCGGAAACCCCCCTGATTGTTCAAGTAGTTGGCCTCTTCTTCCGAATCAGATTCGTCTCTTCCTTTTAGCGCCACAGCTTTCACTTTTTCGGTCTTCCCTGATAATAAATGCTTTGTAAGAAGATCCATCTGTGTTTTCATGTACGTCATATCTTGATCACGTTCTTCTTGTCTTCTTCTTTGGTCTGCAGTCATGCCTATAGATAAAGTGGGGCTTGCTACCTCGGAATCCCTGGTATGCCAAGCTCTACTTTGTTTCATCATGCGATCTAGCATATTGCTTGCTTGACCAAAGGTGAGGTCCATAAAAGATCCTCCAACTGCGTTATCCACCACTGGCTTAGTTATTGAATTCAAGGATCTATACAATATCTCCATGAGGTGAACATTAGTCATGTGATGGTTTGGGCATCTCGCTAGCTTTGTCTTGAACCTCTCCCATGTTTCATGAAGAGCTTCAGTGGGAAGCTGACGAAAGTTGCTGATTTCATCTCTCAATTGTGCCCTTTTGGAAGGCGGAAAGAATCTTTTTAGGAAAGCGTCTCTCAATTGCCTCCAATTTGTAATTGAATCAGGAGTCAGCCCATTCAACCATAGTGTTGCCTCCCCATACAGATACAATGGAAATAGACGTAATCGAATTGCATTCTGACCAACACCAGGATTGTCAAAAGACTTGCATGTAGAAATAAAGTTGATGAGATGCATATTCGGATCATCGCCTGCTAGTCCACCAAACAATCCCTTGAGTTGCAACAACTGAATCATGGTGCTTGTGATGTTGAACTTGGCTCCGGGCGCTAATGGTGGTGGAATTATAGCTCCAGTGGCTCCGGCACCATCAAGATCATCATCATCATCGTCGAAAGCTGGCTGCATAGCTTGGCGTTCAGGCCTAAACCTAGCTTGACGATCTCTTCTGTTGGCAGGTGTTGCGATCTCAGCGGCATGCCTAGGGTTTAGTAGCTCGTCATCACCTAGATCCTCATCGTCAGGATTTGGTGCTCGTGCAGGGTTATCAATGTTCTGCTGTTGAACCTGGGTTGCGGCAAGGGCAGCCAATCTTGCTTGTTCCTGTTGAGCAGCCATCCTTGCGATTTCAGCTTGTGCTTCCATTCTACCAATGCGTTGTGGTTCAGGATTGATTGGTAATAACGGTTGACCAGAACTTCGAGTATGGGGCATGCACTAAAATAAAAACCTGCAGTAGACAAAAACAAAAACTAAAAGTAAAAGTACGAGAATCTTTGACCAAAGGGTCTAGTAATTTTCACGAACTTAATTGACACTTGTATTCCCCGGCAGCGGCGCCAATTTTTGATAACGCTCAATCTACAGCTCTCGTTTGAGTGTAAAGCGGTCGTTAGCAAATATAGAACCCAACCTGGGTTGGGTGTCGATCCCACAGGGAATAGCTTGGCCAACAAGTAAGTAAAATTACTAAACTTTTGGTGCAAGTCTCGTAAGAAGGGGCAATTCTTGTTTTGCAAGTAATGTAAACAAAAGCTGAAAATAATAAAGTAAAAAGAGAGAGATTGTTACGTTGGTTGTAAACAATGAGAATTGAAGCGTTGGGGTTATGTCCACCTTCTGAGGTATACGTCTCTATTGGCTATGAGTGTGTAGAATTCTGACATGCAATTGCTTATAGAGGATTGTAGTCGATGGTAAATCCAAGCGTCTCTCGACCTAAACAAGGACTATTTCACTTTAACTCTCTCGAGCTTAAAGCGTGTCTAACGGTACGAATTCTCCAAGAGGTTAGTCCAGTTACGACACTAGCTTTTTAATAGGAAAGGGTGTCCTACTACCTTGACATTATCTCTTTTCCAGACAAATAACTTTTCTCTCGAACAAGTTAAATGTTAGACTGGCGTATTCTTGCGTTTGTAACCGCAGAGAATGTAGATTAAGATGAAGAGAATAATGATATAAGCAATATACGTGCCTCGAACTCACAAACTCACAGCAATAGATAGTAACTCATTCGGCTTCCATAACCCCAACAGAGAAGTTTAGTTACCCATGAATGCGAAGGAAATCACGATTGACATTGTTATTATATCACGATATTGAGTAATGGCGTGTAGATCAAGTGATAGGCGTGAGGCGTGATTCCTTAGCAAGTAACGATTCTCTTGTTGTGGTGTTTAAGAATAGAAGAGTAGATTAGAAGTGTTTGTAGTGGAAGATGAGAGGGATGGAAGAAAATTAATTATTGATTGATGTATGTAAGATTCCTCCTCCTCCTTTAAATCTCTAGCATGATAGGGTATTTATAATACCCATATCCTACTCCTACTAAGCTAATGAAATAAATAACCAAATCCTACTAGACTAATGAAATCCTTAACCCAAATGTACTAGGTTAAGGTAACATTATCATAATCCTCATAAAATAATGAAATACATAACCTAATTGCACTAGGTTAATGTATCATTGTCAAAATCCAGCTTTGTGTCTGTAAGTCCCCAAAGTCTTCAGAATTGCTGTTTTAGCCCGGGACAGATTTTCCATGCAACAGTTTTGGTCCTTTAGGCGTCCCACTTCCATCTCTTTCGTTCGTGAGCTTTCTTTTGCGTCAAGTTAGCCATAAAATGCTGTATTTTGCATCATTTATACCTGAAACTTTCCTAGTCATGTTCGTTAGCTCATTTACGGGAAAAGGGACTAAAAGTGCATGAAATATATAATTTGTTCTCAAAAGTAGGCTAAAATATGGGCAAAATATATTGATATAGGCGTGTAAATCTGCCTATCATCAACGGGTAATCTGTTACAATAGACGACCCATCTGTCGCAACAGATAGAACATCTATTTCAATATCTTTCTTTGAGGTAAATTATTTTAGTTGAAAGAAGACGTACTGCATCATTCGAAGGGTTAAATAGATCAGCCTCCTGGTCCTTAATATTTTTTTGCTGCCCTTTCCAGCCGCCAACCACCTAAGTATCCTTGGATGAGAAACCTTATCTGGGTTGTCCTTGAATTGCTTTCGCAGGGGAGGAATGGATTTACATGCCCAAGACAAAAATGTAAATAGAAAGCAAGCAAAAAAGGGGTCATAATAAGTATATTCATTATAAATTAATGGATGAGTAAAAATAGTGATCAATTTTACCATGAAAGCCCAGGGAAAGCCATATAATGTGATAATCTTTGGGGATAACTTTGTCAATAAATATTCGACAGTCAAGTAGTAGCTGTCATATCCTTAGGGATAGTTGTTAAATTTATCAAAATCATCAGCAAGAGCCAACAAATTATCTTCTATGACTTTTCTGGCGTCTCTTGCCAATAAAATGGAATGGACAAACCAAACTAAGTATAATTTCTCCCTGCAGTGCTTTGGTATGTCTTTATCCTCGAGATCTACCATCAAATCCTCTGCTTTGTAGCTACTACGTCCAATAACCCATCTTTTTTCCCTTGCATTTGTTAGAACCTTTGTGGGGTGTTTCCTTGATGAGAGGTTCTTCTAGACAATCATATCTCAAGCCCGTCACTATGGCAAACTCTTTCAACCCAAAACAAACCGGCATGCCACAATAGTTGATCCAGATTTCATCTATTTTTTTCCCTCTTTCAAATCTTTATCATCCCCCACGTACTTGATCATACGCTTGAGAAGACCATATACAATGCTCATTGGTAAACAGAGAGTGCAGTCCTCAGGCATCTCAAGAAAGTATGCAAAACAGCTCTTGTTAAAAAGTCCGTCTATGTTTTCATTCTTCATAATTCTCCTTAATTCATCAAAACATTTCCCCAACTGACATTTAAGTACAAGATCACCAGTTACTTTGTCAGGGCTATCCATCGGCATCGCAACTTGAAACCTGTCGATACTAATGGTTTTGACAGAATCATGCTGGCATTTTGATATTATTTCATGCCCCATTGGTGAGGAGTTATCACTTTACTCGGCTTCATTTTGCCCCGGTTGAGATTGTTCAGGAAGTTCGTCTGAATCTATCTGTACTCTAGCAATTTTTATTGGGTGGTCAGAAGTTGATCCACTTTCAGTTTCTTTTCTTTTGGGAGACATCTTTTAACTACAAACAATAGAAAAATAAAAAATACATTGCATTTGATGTCTGAATAATTTTTTTTTTAAAAAAAAGGTAAGATAAATTTTAATAAATTATTCTACGCCACATTACAAAAAAAATACTCCTACGGATAAGCCATCAGTTAGAACAAATGGAGAATCTATTTTAAGACCAATTTAATATCTCCAACAGATATTCCACCTGTTGCAACAAATATTCCACCTGTTGCAACAGATGGACCACCAATACCACAACCAATGCCACCACCAATGGAACTAATACCAACACCAAGACCACTGACACCACCACCCAAAACACAAATACCGAAACCAATAAAAACATCCACCAACAACACCACAAATACCATCCAACAATACCACGACAATCAATAAACACTGAGACAAAAACTAGGGTTTTCTCGGGTGCTTCCTACTTTTTTAACATCAAAACACAAAATTGTTAACCCATTCTCAAAGATAATACAACTAAAAGTCTTCTTTTCCATCATTAACTAAAAAGTCATAATTTTTAGAATCAAGAACAAATGTAGAAATCTTCTCAAACTATGTTACCTGCGAAGACGGAGAAAATGATGGATACAAGTGAGAATGAAGTCAAAAATAACAACTATGTGGTCGAAAATGGAAAGAAAATTGATCTGTTTTGAAGGGTTGAGCAATATGTTGAGTAGTTATTGTCTGTTTTATTGAGAGAGAGAGAGAGAGAGGAGTGAAAACTTGATATTTTAAATAAGAAAAAGTTTTTCCCGCAAATGGATGATTTGTATGGGTTGATTTGTAATTTTGGAAAAGAATGACAAGTTTTGAAATTATTAATTTGGTTCGAATTGATCTTAATTAATTTTTAAAATTTCAAAAGATATACTAGTTTTTAAAACATTAAGTTAATGAGAGCTCATTTCAACTCAGAGTGATCGATCCATGACCCGGGTCGGGATGAACGCAATACCAACGTTAAGCAATTACAAAGACTCAATTGAAGTTGTTGTTGACCCTATGAGCTAATCATTCATCCATAGTTCTACCTAAATCAATTTAGGTAATATTAATCCTAACATTAAGTTAATAAGAGCTCATTCAACTCAGAGTGATCAATCGATGATCCAGGTCAGGATGAACGCAATGCCATGCAATTGTAAAGACTCAATTGAAGTTGTTGCTGACCCTATGAGCTCATTCATTCATCCATAGTTACACTTAAATTAATTTAGTAATATTAATCCTAACATTAAGTTTATGAGATCTCATTTCAACTCAGAGTGATCGATCGACGACCCGAGTCGGGATGAACGCAATACCAATGCCATCCAATTGCAAAGACTCAATTGAAGTTGCTATTGACCTTATGATCTCATTCATTTATCCTTAGTTTCACCTAAATCAATTTAGGTAATATTAATCCTAACATTAAGTTAATGAGAGCTCATTTCAACTTAGAGTGATCGATCGACGATCCGGGTCGGGATGAACGCAATACCAATGCCATGCAATTGCAAAGACTAAATTAAAGTTGTTGTTGACCCTATGATCTCATTAATTTATCCTTAGTTCTATCTAAATCAATTTAGGTACTATTAATCCTAACATTAAGTTAATGAGAGCTCATTTTAACTCAGAGTGATCAATCGATGACCCGGGTCGGGATGAACACAATACCAATGTCATGCAATTGGAAAGACTCCATTAAAATTGTAGTTGACCCTATGAGATCATTCATTCATCCCTAGTTCCACCTAAATCAATTGCAATAAAATTTGTTGGAACAAACGACTGAGTTGGTAGAAATTTCTAACAGATATTCACATTTGTTGCAATAGATGAAATAATTGATTTAATTATCAAATAGACATTTGAATCTATTGTGATAGGTGACTGAGGTGTTGGAAATTTTCAAACAGATATTGGTATCTGTTGTAACGGATGATATGTCTGATTTAATTATCAAATGGACATTTGTATCTGTCGTCACAGATGACTGAGCTGTTGGAATATTTAAACAAATATTGATAGCTGTTGTAATAGTTAACATATTTAATTATCAAATGGAAAGGGATTTTTAAATAGATATTTGTATTTGTTGTAATATATGACTGTGTTGTTGGGATTTTTAAATAGATATTGCTATCTATTTAAATAGATATTGCTATCTGTTTGAAATTTTTTTTTTCTTTCAATTTTAAAGCAAGCTTGTGTTCGAGTAGATAAAGTAGTAAGTGTACAAAATGCGGTAAAAAATAAAGAGTTTTTTTTCTTGGATAACTCAAAAATGTGTTCATTGAGTAGTCTTATCTTGTCTTTTCAATGTCACTAGTCTTCCTCGTGCCCCTCAAATTATTAATGAATATAAATTATATTAATTAATAAATATTGAAACCCACGTCTACGTACACGATACATCGAGAATTATCTCATCTCTCCTCAGCTTCAGCCCTAAATTTATTTTATTCATCTCTCATCTTTTTCTTTCTCTCCTCTTTAGCTTAGGGTTATCACAACCTTTTTTCTCTCTTCTGTATTTTCTCTTCTCTTTCTCATAAAGATCCTTTCGGATCTAAACTGATCCATATCTTTCCTCGACTAAAATTGCTATTTTAATTCTCTTTTAACGTTAAGTTATGGTTCACTATTGCTCTTTCATTCTCACCTTCTTCTTTGCAAGTTATTTACATCTGTTTTTTATTTAATTATCATTTATCCATATGATATTTATTTAAAAAATTTGAAGAAACTTTTAAGTGTTGAATAAACGAACCGAGAATTTTTATTACAATATGTAAAAAAAGTATTTTGTTGGGAGAAGTTTAAAAGCCTTGTTGGCAATATCATTTTTTGTATGTATTTTGTTTGTTTCTTTGTTGTTTATGCTGTTATTGATATTTTTGGTGGGGTTGGCGTTGTTGGAAGTTGTGGTGTGGTGTTGTTGATGGTGTTGGAACAAAAGGTGTTGCTTTTTTATTGTTGATGATGTTGGAACAAATGTTGTTGTTTCTTTGTTGTTGATATTTTTATTTGTTGTTTCTTTATAGTTTATGTTGTTGTTGATGTTTCAATAGACGGAGCAACTGTTGGAACAAATCAAACCACCTGGAAGGCTTGTTTGATGTATTCCAACAGACTCCAAATCTGTTGTAACAGACTCCACATCTGTTGCAACAAACTCCACATCTGATGCAACATACTCTACATCTATTGAACAGATGAATACTATTCTTTCTGTGACATTAATTTATTTCCTCTTCTTTTTAAATATTAGGAATTGATAGTTGATCAACTTTTGCCCGACCATCACAAGAGGCTACAGTAAAGATGGGTTCGGAGGAATAAATTACATGCAGATAGAACCACTTCATACGTGGGAGGTATGTATTACTGATAATGTTATCATGGAAACACACATAGAGTACACTGATTTTGTGAATTCCATTTTTACCGATTAGTCATAGACCATTCAAATAAGATATCTGCAATTTTACAGTTAAGTTTGGTAGGTCCAAACTGATAAGGCTGAGGGAAAATGAATATGGTTCTGATACCCTGGTAAGATTTAATGTCGGTTGTTGCTCATATTTCTTTGTCAAGCATTGTGAAGTGATCTAGATTTAGTGTCATTGTAAAGAAATTCAATAGCGATTGGACTAACTTTTAGGGTGCATTGGACTTTGAGAAGGCCTTTGAAGCCTAGCACTGCATCTAACAAGAACGAAAAACCAATATAGTTATTACCCTAGCCCAAATTTATATGGTTGGGTTGCTCAGGGTGATGATTATACGCCAGTAGATGCAGTAGGAGAATGCCTTCGAGGAAAAATGGGTGGTTAATGAAAGACTATATCACCTGAGAGCTAATTGAAGATGAGACATAGGGTAGAAAGTAACTTCTAGCGAATCTGGCCGATGGAATTATCTTAAAACATGAGAAATCTGAATCAAGTGCAAATATGAAAGTGTATCTGGTAATGTAAATTCATTTATTGTCTCTCTGAAAGAAAAATAATGCAGATGGACACTTTGCCAAGGAGCTGTGACTAGGTAGCGTGGTCGGGATAATCACCTAGATAGAAAATAGTAGAAGACCAAGAAAGGCGCCTTGAGGGCATCGAGGGTTGAAATGTTGTACGGTAAGTCTAGAAAACTTCCGCCAACAACAACTGTAGTAAAAGTAAGGAGTCTAAGCGAAGGCGGCAATTTCTAAATTTTAAATTGCATCCTATGCCTTTTTTGTGGTTCCAATTAGGTCCAGTGTTGTTGACCTGATCGGAACTACAAATGTTATTGGAAGGCAAATTGAGTATAATCACTTCGATAACAATATGGTTATAATTGATCGTATTTTATAGCCTTAGCATGCTTTCAACATTTCTTGGAGAAGATCAAAAACTTACTCTAGTTTGTGAATTTCGATAATTTTCAAGGTTGCCTCCAGCTTGCTAATTTTGTATTCAAGCTGGTCGTTTCCGTCTTCAAAGTTGGTCAAGAGTTCCTAATCTCTTGTGAGCTCGATCAGGAACACCACCTTCAAAGTTGTGGCATTTTAGAAGGCCTTCAGAATACTTTCTTCAGAAGCCTTAAAGGATACACAGAGGGTCACTGTGTTTATTTTAGGTCAAAATATGTTGATGCACACTGAAGATGTGGTCCTAACAGTTGAACAACACAGTTTTATCGAGCGTTACTCAATGCATCTTGCTCAACCAATTTGATAAATTAATAAGCAAGGAGTTATGTAGCGTGTGATCTAAACCGACTCTACCAAGCCTATCAAACGTTATGTAACTCCTGATTCATTACCTTATCAAAAAAATTTGACAAAGTTAGTGCACAAATCAAACGAGCTAAATCTCTCAGCCTTTCTGTTAATCGCTCTTCTCCAATTATAGATGACAAGATATTTGTTATGTAAAAGTTTACACCATCGCCAGAAATGCTTGATAGGGTGCAAGCGTTCAGATGGCATCATCATTAATCTCTAAATATTAAATAATATTGAGAGATTCCTAGTCATGCCTTCCCAAGACTTTTGCTACGGCAAGAATTTCTGTTGATGACAAGATATCTGCCTTGCAAAAGTCTACACCGTCAGCAGAAAGTGTTGATAGAGTAAAAGTCTTCAGAAGGCATTATTAATAATCTCTCAATATTAAGGAAGTCTTGTACAAAAGTTTGCAGAAGACATTTAAAAATAAGGAAGCTTTTAGTAATGACTACATGCTGATTATCATCAACAATCTGACCAGATTCACTCCTCGTATAAAAGAAAAGGCAGAAATATTTTTATTTGCATTCGCATGTTATTTATTTAACAAACCAAACAAAGATGAATTAAATGCTAGATTTAGTTCATCTTTGTTTGGTTTGTTAAATAAATAACATGCAAATGCAAATGAAAATATTTTTGCCTTTTTTTTGTATGAGGAGTGAATCTGGTGAGGTTGTTGATGTCGTAATTATGTGTAGTCATTGCTTAAAACTTTCTTATTTTCGATTGTCTTCTGAAGACTTTCGTACAAAACTTCCTTGATTTTCAAATATTACTAATAATGTCTTCTGAAGACTTTCACTCTAGCAAGAATTTCCGCTGACGGTGTAGACTTTCGCATGACAAATATCTTGTCATCAGCAGAAATTCTTGCCGTAGCGAACGTCTTGAGAAGTCATGACTAAGAATCTCTCAATATCTCTTGATATTAAGAGATTATTGATGATGCCATCTGAAAACTTGCACCTTGGAAAGCATTTCTAGCGACGGTGTAGACTTTTGCATAGCAGATATCTTGTCATCTATAATTGGAGAAGAGCAATCAGCAGAAAGGCAGAGAGATTTAGCTCGTTTGATTTGTGCACTAACTCTGTCCATCTACCTAGTCTCAGATCCCTAGAAAAGTTTCCATCTGTATTATTTTTCTTTCAGAGAGACAACAAATGAATTTACATTACCGGATACACTTTCATATTTGCACTTGATTCAGATTTCTCGTGTTTTAAGATAATTCCATCGGCCAGATTTGCTAGAAGTTACTTTCTACCCTAAGTCTTATCTTCACTTAGCTCTCAGATGATATAGTCTTTCATCAACTCCTCTTTCCCTCGCAGGCATTCTCCTTCGGCTCCTTCTGGCGTATAATCATCTTCTCGATCAACCCTTCCATATAAATTTAAGCCATGGGAATTTCTATTTGTTTTCCGTTCTTTTTTTATGCAGTGCGAGGCTTCGAAGATGTTGTCAGAGTCCAAAGCACACTTAAAGTTAAGTCCAATCTCTATTGGTTCTCTGCAATAACACCAACTATTGATCCCTTCTCAAAACTTGACACGCATAAACACGAGCAACAACTGTCAGTAATTCGTAATAGGGTATCTGCACCATCTTCATGAGGCCCTCAGCCTTATCAATTCGAACCCATCAAACTTAACTGTACAATGCAGGATCTTGTTTGAATGATCAGTGCCTAATGGGTTAAAAACTACATTCACAAAAATATTGTACTTTGTGTGTGTTGTTCTAGTGACCTTATCAGTAATATTTTTTTAACTCATACACATATGATAGTGGATCCATCTGCACGCACCTTATTCTTCCTAGCCCATCTATGGCTTAAATTGAATAAACAGATGACTAGCAAGTTGCAACAAATGCCACATATATTGGAAAACCAAACTGATATATCCATCTGTTACAACAGATTGTCAATATGTTTTAAGTTATCTGATAGATGGAACATATTTTGCAACATATTACCCATCTGTTAGATTTATTTTAAAGCAATTTTCTTTTCTTTTCAAAATACAATAAAAAGATAAAATATTGTATTTAGATCCTTTTTTTTTTAATTTACATATTTAAAAAGTCACCAGTTTTATTTAATTAAGGGATATGAACAGTCGTGGCTTTTTGTTTGACTAACCCCTTCCAATTCAATCATTTATAAATAGGACCCTCCTGTTCATTCTACTACACTTACAAATATGGTTGATCCAGATTCGTACAAGAAGATTCATATCGAGTCCTTGCAGAAACTTTAAAGTTTGTTTGATGAACTCCAGAGGGATTTGGCCGACTTCGGAGCAAGGTTGAGGAGGGCCCTGCTGCTGCCGGATGAAAATTGTTCGGTTGACAATACTAAAAGTAATGATAATAATAATAGTAGTAATAATAATTAGGTTATGTTTTTTTAGCGTATGTATGTATTTTCCTCGTTTTGTATATCGGATCTACCCAAGGGATTCAAAAATCTATGTTTGGTGGTCGACTTTGAATTTTTAATTCTTATTTAGTATTTAATTATCATTCTTCTCAACATGTCGACTGAGGTTAATCTGATGCGACAGATCGATCATATATTGCAACGGACGACTATTAATAAAAAAGGATTATTGTTATTGAGAGGGTGAAAAGACATGACACGACTTTTTGACTATTTAATATGAAGAACGGTTCGTAAATAAATAATAAGAAAATAAATGATAAATACAATTTATAACCGTAACAAAACGGTTATTTAATTTTAATAACTGATTGTGACTCTTCGACATATTTATTTTTAAATCTATTTTTTTAATTTATATAATAAAAGTCACCAAATTTGGATTAATGATATGTTGATTATTAAAAAAGATAGCTTATATGTGCAACAGATATATTATCTGATGCAATAGATTGTAGATTTGTTGCAACAAATGGTATATCTGTTGCAACTCAAAAAACCGGTTACTGAAAAGAACTTATCAAGTCACAACTTTCTACAGTAATCAAAAAGCCATCAGTATTAATAAATGGTGGTGAACAGTTGCACCTTTTTATTTTTGAATCTATTTTTTAAATTTATATAATAAAAAAGTCACCAAATTTGGATTAAAGATAAAGATATGATGATTATTAAAAAGATATATGTTGCAACAAATATATTATATGTTGCAATAGATCGTAGATTTGTCGCAACAAATTTTATATCTGTTGTCACAGATGGGTTATCTGATGCAACAGATACATAATTTATTGCCACAACTTAAAAAAAGGATTACTGAAAAGAATTTTATCAAGTCACAACTTTCCAAAGTAATTAAAAAGTCACTAGTATTAATAAATGGAGGTGAACAGTCGCGCCTTTTTGCCTAACTCATTCAAATTTAATCCTCTATAAATAGGTCCCTCCTTACTCGTTCGTTCTACTACACATATCTATTTATTTCTTGCTCTTGTCTTTCATATTACACCTTCAACTATTTCTCTTCAAGAACTTTATTGCTCTTCCCTATCTCTGGTAATTTATTTTTCTTGTTTTTTATGTAAATATACACTGTATTACTTTCAGATTTTTTTCTTTACTTTTGTTTTCATATTTTTTGTCAATTTATGCGTGTTCTAGATATGGACGATCCAGTGTGGGATGTCGCTATTTTACGAAATGACGTACGGGAACTGCAGAGGCAGGTACATGATATACAGTGGGAGTTGGCCGCTGTCAGAGTAAGGATATTGCGGGAGATCCGCAGGATAAGAAGGGCGTTGTTGCTGCCCGTCGAAGATGCGGCTGGCGATAATAATATTAATGATGAAGAATCTATTAATTATTATTAGATTATTTTGTTTCTTCTTTCTTTCTAAGTCTGTATATGTATTTTTATTTGTTTTAGTTTAATAAAAAATTATGTTTGATCAACTTTAACCATTTTAATTCATATTTAATTTTCATTCTGTCTATTATCTTCTCAACAAACTTGTCGACGATTGGATATAAGGAGTAATTTTGAATACAATAGCAATGGCAAGATTTAAGATTTATCTATTGGGTTTGTGGCAGGGGCTGATTTAGGTTATTCCAAACAAATTACTCATATGTTGCAACAGATAACTAGTCTATTTCAATAGATAACTCCCCCCGTCTCAAATTACCCTACCCGTCCCAAATTGAGATGACACATTGATTAAGAAAAATAATTAATAACATGCCTAGTTTAGCATAATACCCCTATTAAATGATGTTTACATTTTAATTTGAAGAAAAAGTGATTAATGCAAAGGGTAAAACATGAAAAAATTTTAATCTCTTCTTGATTAATAATAAAAGACAAGTAAAATGAGAAATAAAATTAGGAAATTTGAGACAGGTAATTTGAGACGGAGGGAGTCTATAATTTACATTCTGTCTATTATATTCTCAACAAACATGTCGACGAATGGACGTAAGAAATAATTTTGAATCCAGTAGCAATAACAAAACATATTGGTTATCTGTTGAGTTTGTGGCAGGGACTGATTTGTGTTGTTCCAAACAGATTAATCAGTACGATACAACAGATAATCAGTCTAATGCAACAGATAGTCTGTTGCAATAGATATATATTTTGTTGCAACAGATTACTCATCTGATGCACCAGAAGAGTGATATGTTTAAATTGTGGGCACTTATGTTGGATTCATGATTAGCTTCTATCCATTGTTGAAAAAAACAACACTAACTTTGTAACCCAGATGACAAATTCGACTAAAAATCATAATTTAACTCACCAAGGTCTCCTATAAAGTAATGTCAAAGTGAAAAGTAGTGATGTTCAAAACAAAATTTGACCTAAGAAATTTGTAAAATAGCAACAGTAGCGGTAACAACAACAACAATGGTCGACAAGAAGAAGATGAAGATGATAATAAAGTAGAACATGATGATAATGAAGCAGAAGATGATGAATAAAGCAGCAACAACAACAATGAACAACAATAATCGTGAAGAGAGAGAAAACAACAATGGATGAGAAGAGAGAGAAACGCGTCTTTTTTCTTCCATTTTCTGTTATATTAACTAACATTTGGATCAAAGTATAAATTTAAAAACTTGTGGGTTATTTTCAAACTTCTCCAACTTTCTTAATCCATAATAAAGCAATTGTCGCCTCCACCTAATAATTAAGAGTTGTGTCACCTACATCTCATTTTAAAACTCTTTTATCACCTACAGCCCAAAGCCCCTAGACACCAAGGGTATTTTTGGCCTAATAGGTAGACGAAGGACATTTTTGCATCATTTCACATAGTTGAAGGGCATTTTAGGCCATTTTCTATAGTAATAATAATAATAATGATAATAATAGTAGTAGTAGTAGTAGTTGTTGTTGTTGTTTTATAATAATAATAATAATAATAATAATAATAATAATAATAATAATAATAATAATAATAATAGGTTATTGAAGAGAAATATTATTATTCTTATAATTATTTTAAAAAATTTATTTGAATATATATAAAAAATATATATTTTCATTAGTTTAAAACTAGAAAATCATGAGTGGGAAGTTGTAAATACATAAATTTATACTTTTTAAATGCTCTAAATATATTTATATATTAAATATAAAATAATAGTTCTAAAAATTATTATTATTATCTCAGTGATTTCAAATATTTATATCAATTCAAATATACAGATAAGATAACTATGCATTACATTTGAGAAAAAAAAAAGGATAAGGAAGAATAACAAACTAATTTTCTTTTAACAAATTAATATGATAGTATCTGAATTTGAATTGCAATGAGATTCTAGCTTTTTAGGTTCTCTTATATATATACTCTTGCATGTGTATTTAGCTTTATTCATGAATTTATTTACAACAATTTTTAATTCTTCGTTTCTTAAAAATTATTTTTGATTTGACATTTTTCTTTTTTATATGCAGGAAGAATATGTCATTTCCATCTTCATCTTCCTCCACTTATATTCAAGGAACACCAATTTAATCTATCTGATTTTCCTTAAATTTATAAAAGTTAATCTTTTTCTATTTTTGAACAATGTATATGCATACATTACATGTGTTATTGTGTATACTAAGAAATCAGAAAATTACAATATGTGGGTTTTCATGGTGTCACACAAATAATATTTCGTATAATAATTGTGTATCGTATTTTTCATCTATTTATACACTTTAGATTCATGAATCTTAATCATTTCAAGTTACAAAACTAACATGTTTTTGGCTCTACAAAATAGTATTGTTGATTTTTTTTTTTGGTTGGATAAATATTATTGGTACAAAAGTACTATCATTTCTATATAATATTTTCTATTTATCAAAAAAAAAGTTCAAGATTTTGTGTATCATTATCCTTATCTTTTATCACTGATTTTTTTTAATAATTTTATAGGTGTGTTCAGTTTGAAAGAAAATCAACTGTTCATTTTCAATAATTAAAAAAATACAAATGATAGTTCGCATTTGTATTTGTATTTTATAGTTCGCACTTGTATTTGTATGTTATAGGTCATACTTGTATCTGTATGTCATAGTTCACATTTGTATTTTTATTTTATAGTTCGTACTTGTATTTATATGTTATAGTTTACATCTGTATTTGTATTTCATAGTTCACACTTATATTTGTGTTCGCTAATTCGCACAAATGAAAAGAACGAGAAAAAAAATAAAAGGAAAAAAAGAAATAAAAAAGAAGGAGAAAAAATGGAAAGGAAAAAAAGAAAAAGAAAAAGAAAAAAAAGTGAAAAAAGAAAGAGAAAACAAAAAAAAAGGAAAAAAAAGGAGAGTAATAGTAAATAGAGAAAAAAAAATACATGAGAGAGACTATGAATTGTAATTAGGATAATTAACAGGCAAGAGGGAGCTATGGATTGTAATTAATTAAAACTTAGGCAAAATAGGGTAATTATGAGTCTACTTTTGCTAAATTATGTAGTTATCCCATATAAAAATATAATACTATGTAAATAAATAATAATAGTAATAGTAGTAGTTGTTGTTGTTGTTTTATAATAATAATAGCAATAATAATAATAATAATGATAATAATAATAATAATAGTAATATTATAAAATTTATTTAAATATTAAATAAAATATAATAATAGTAATAGTGATAACAATGAACAATAATAATTGTAGTAGTAATAATAAAAGACACGTAGTAGCACTTTTTAAAGCTAGAAAAAAAGGTTATGGTAGTATAATAATAATAATAATAATAATAATAATAATAATAATAATTATTATTATTATTATTATTATTATTATTATTTTTAAAAATTTATTTGAATGTGAAAAATACTACGTTTATATATAAAAAAAGATATTTTCATTAGTTTACAACTAGAAAATCATGAGTGGAGAGTTTTAAATACATAAATTTATACTTTTTAAATTCTCTAAAATATATTTATATATTAAATATAAAATAATAATTCTAAAAATTATTATTATTATCTCAGTGATTTCAAATATTTATATCAATACAAATATACAGGTAAGATAACTGTGCATTACATTCGAAAAAAAGGAAGGATATGGAAGAATAACAAACTAATTTTCTCTTAAAAAATTAATATGATAGTATCTGAATTTGAATTGAAATGAGATTCTAGCTTTTTAGGCTCTCTTATATATACTCCTACATATGTCTTTAGCTTTATTCATGAATTTATTTACTGCAATTTTTAATTCTTCATTTTTTAAAAATTATTATTTATTTAACATTTTTAATTTTTATATACAGGAAGAATATGTCATTTTCATCTTCATCTTTCTCCATTGATGTTTAATGAACACCAATTTAATCCATCTGATTTTCCTTAAATTTATAAAAGTCAACCTTTTGCTATTTTTGAACAATGTATACGCATACATTACATGCTTTATTGTGTACTAAGCTATCTGAAAATTATAATATGTGGGTGTTCATGGTGTCATCACAAATAATATTTTGTATAATAATTGTTTATCGTACTTTTCATCTATTTATACATTTTAGATTCTTGGATCTTAATCATTTCAAGTTACAAAACTAACATGTTTTTGGCTCTATAAAATAGTATTGTTGTTTTTTTTATTTCTTTTGGTTTGATAAATATTATTGTTACAAAAATACTATCATTTATATATAATATTTCCTATTAATCAAAAAAAAAAAGTTCAAGATTTTGTGTACCATTATTCTTATCTTTTATCACTGAATTTTTTTAGTGATTTTATGGGTGTGTTCAGTATGAAAGAAAATAAATCGTTCTTTTTCAATAATAAAAAAAATACAAATGATAGTTTGCATTTGTATTTATATTTTATAGTTCGCACTTGTATTTGTATGTTATAGTTCATACTTATATTTGTAAGTTATAGTGCACATTTGTATTTGTATTTTATAGTTCGTACTTGTATTTGTGTTTGCTAGTTCGCACAAATGAAAAGAAGGAGAAAAAAAGAAGAAGAGAAAAATGAGAGTAAAAGAAGGAGAAAAAATATATAAAAAAGGAGATTAATATAAAATAAAGAAAAAAAAACAAAAAGAAAAAAAAATAAGGATAAAAAATAAAAAATAAAAAAAATGAAAAAAGGTGAAAAGGAAAAAAGAAAGAGAAAACAAAAAAAAAAAGAAAAAATGAAGAAAAAAACTTAAAAAGGAGAGTAATGGAAAATAGAGAAAAAGTAAAAATAAATGAGAGAGACTATGAATTATAATTAGGATAATTAATAGGTAAGAGCTGGCTATGAATTGTAATTAATTGAAACATAGACTAAATAGGGTAATTAGGAGTCTATTTTCGCTAAGTTATGTAGTTATCCAATATAAAAATATAATATTATGAAAATAAATAATAATAGTAGTTGTTGTTGTTTTATAATAATAATAATAATAATAATAATAATAATAATAATAATAATAATAATAAAAATAAAATAAAATACTAGTAATGGTGATAACAATGAACAATAATAATTGTAGTAGTAATAGTAAAAGACACGTAGTAGTACTTTTTAAAGTTAGAAAAAAAATGTTGTGGTAGTAGTAGTAGTTTTATAATAATAATAATAATAATAATAATAATAATAATAATAATAATAATAATAATAGTAATAAGTTATTGAAGAGAAAATATTATTATTATCATTATTATTTTAAAAAATTTATTTGAATGTGAAAAATACTAGGTTTATATATATAAAAAATATATTTTCATTAGTTTAAAACTATAAAATCATGAGTGGAGAGTTGTAAATAAATAAATTTATACTTTTTAAATTTTCTAAAATATATTTATATATTAAATACAAAATAATAATTCTAAAAATTATTATTATTATCTCAGTGATTTCAAATATTTATATCAATTCAAATATACAGATAAGATAACTATGCATTACATTTTAAAAAAAATGGATAAGGAAGAATAACAAACTAATTTTCTTTTAACAAATTAATATGATAGTATCTGAATTTGAATTGAAATGAAATTTGAATTGAAATGAGATTCTAGCCTTTTAGGCTCTCTTATAGCCCTGCATATGTCTTTAGCTTTGTTCATAAATTTATTTACTGCAGTTTTAAATTCTTCATTTTTTAAAAATTATTTTTGATTTAACATTTTTTTTTATATGCAGGAAGAATATGTCATTTTCATCTCCATCTTCCCCCATTGATGTTCCAGAAACACCAAGTTAATACATCTGATTTTTCTTAAATTTATAAAAGTCAACCTTTTGCTATTTTTGAACAATGTATATGCATACATTACATGCTTTATTGTGTACTAAGCTATCTGATGTGTCATCACAAATAATATTTCTTATAATAATTGTATGTCGTACTTTTCATCTATTTATACATTTTAGATTCATGGATCTTAATCATTTCAAGTTACAAAACTAACATATGTTTGGCTCTACAAAATAGTACTGTTGATTTTTTTTTTGATTTGATAAATATTATTGTTACAAAAGTACTGTCATTTATATATAATATTTTGTGTACCATCATTCTTATCTTTTATCATTGAATTTTTGAATGATTTTATAGGTGTGTTCAGTATGAAAAAAATATAATTTTCATGAAAATTATTTTTTAAGAAAATAAATTATTTATTGCTTTTTTTAATTCACGCCGCAAATAAAAAATATTTTTTCTAAAAACATATATGTATTCTAATACTAAGCAATAAAAATGAATAGTGACAAAGAGATGAATATGATCGGAGTTAATTGGGATAGGTGGGGACGGAAGGGGTGGTCGGTAGGGGGTGGTGAATGTAAGTTTAGTTGAGGTGGGGGTAGGGAAATAAATTCTTAAAAAATATAAATTATTGAGTTTAAAATATTTTTGGGGTTAGAAAAAAGACTCTAAAAAAGTTTTCAAAAACTAAAAAATAAAAAGTTACTTGTTTAGCGAGGTGGGGAGTGGGGGTGGGTGGGGGAGTGGGGGTTTTCGTGGTGGGGTGGGTAGTGTTAAGAAAAAAGATCTTTCTTTTATTAAATAAAATAATTTTTAGCTGTTGGGGAGGTCGGGAGGGTGAGTTGGGAGTAGGGAGTTGGGTAGGGTAAGAAAAAAAAGTTAAAAGTTAAAAAAAAATTCGGGGGTTGGGGTTGGGGGATGAGGGGAATGGATGATTTTGAGAGTGGTATGAGTGATTTTAATTAAATTTATCATATAATAATAGTATAAATAAAATACTTTAAAATATTAATGATAAAATCAAACAATGAAAAAGTTATCAACAATCAAACTTTTTTTGAAAATTTACAAAATAATAAATTGTAAGTGCTTTGTTTATTGAATTGAGAGTGATGAAATATAAATTATGAAATTCGTGGTTGTGTAATTGACACAATAAATTATTTTTGAAATGAAATTGAAAGATAAAACCTTTTTATGAAAAAGTATAGTTAGTCGTTGAAGTTGAATTGATAAAAATAAATGAAAATGTGAAATGAAGGTAAGGATAGTAATTACATATCTTAATTCATTAAAACTATAAAGGTAAAACCCCGACAACAAAATTAATAATGTAATATTAATAATTTAGTATATTTAAAATTGAAGAGGGGACGGGGGGTGGGGTTGGGGGGTTGGGGTGGAGATGGGTAGGAGTAGATTTGTTTTTTTTTTTAATTATTTTTTATTGATAAATAATATGATACTTAATTTTCAATGACATGCTGGAACGAGACATGTCAATATAAAATAATTAAAAATAATATTTTAATATTATTCATGCATCGCACGGGTACGTATACTAGTTTATTATATATATATATGTAAAAATATAATTTTGATATAAATATAATACTATAATTTTTTGATGAAAGGGTTTTAATTAAGGAGTTTTTTTTTGTAAATAACGTTATTTGTGGCCAGATTTGCACAAAGTTGTGAGATTTTGTTTGATTGTGAAGCGTAATAGTACTTTAATTTCAAAATATAGGGAAATACAATGCATTCGTACGCATAATAGTGCATCCAAGCTTATACATTATTTTTGTATTAGAGTACATTGTATTTTCGCCTATAATAATAGTGAATACATTGTATCACGTGCTTAATAAGTATACGTGCATATACAATATTTTTGTCTAACTGTACTATGCTGATAATGAATTTGGAATCAAAATATGTCGTACAACTAAAAAAGTGTCAATTTATACCATATAAAAAAAGCATTAAAATAGACTTTGTGCACTTATTAAGTGCACAATATCTTTAAAGTTTTAACGGAAGACGGCGTTAAAAAGTGAAAGTTCACATTGTGCACTTAATAAGTGCACAATTCATTTTTTTATGGATTGTGCACTTAATAAGTGCATAATCCATAGTAAGTGCACAATCTCTTTATTTACAGATTGTGCACTAAATAAGTGCACAATCTATTCACATATACTTATTTCACGTGCCAATTCATTTTTTAAAGATTGTGCACTTTTTTAGTGCACAATCAATTTATTTATAGATTGTGCAATAAAAAAGTGCACAATATATTATTTTTTGATTGTGCACTTTTTTAGTGTACAATTTATTTATTTATATTGTCCATTTTTTTGTACGATTGTGCACTTTTTTTGTGCATTATAAAGTAATTTTTCTATTTTCTATTTTTATCTTTTTTTCTTAATAAGTAATTTTTACAACTTTGTTTTTCATGAACTGCAGTTCCTATTTCGTACTCCTGGCAACTTTTTTGATTGGTATGATCCCGAGTTTCCACGTCAGGTAAATATTGTGATTTTGGGCTTGTTGAAGAATACTAACAAACAACAAAAGGAGTTGAAGGCCAAAGGATCTTAAAGCTAATTTTGAGCATTAGTTTGATATGTAATCTGATGACGTTCATTTACTTTTTGTGCCATTGAAAAAGAATCGTCTATTTATGATGTTGTATTTTGACGGATATAATAGTATTTCTCTGTTGATTAAACTAATTATATATATATATATATATATATATATATATGCAACTATTTATCAAGAAACAACATACGTAATTACGATACTTTATAGATTGTGCACAAAAAAAGTGCACAATCATACAAAAAAGTGGACATATAAATAAATGAATTGTGCATTAAAAAAATAAACAATCGAAAAATAATATATTGTGCACTTTTTTAGTGCACAATCTATAAATAAATGAATTGTGCACTAAAAAAGTGCATAATCTTAAAAAAGTGAATTGACACGTGAAATAAGTATATGTGAATAGATTGTGCACTTATTTAGTGCACAATCTATAAATAAAGAGACTGTGCACTTAATAAGGGCACAAACCATAAAAGAATGGATTGTGCACTTATTAAGTGCGCAATCCATAAAAAAATAAATTGTGCACTTATTAAGTGTACAATCCATAAAAAAAATGGACACAATCCATAAAAAAAATGGATTGTGCACTTATTAAGTGCACAATGTGAGCTTTCTCTTTTTTAACGTCGTCAGACGTCTTCCGTTAAAAATTTAAAGGTATTGTGCACTTAATAAGTGCACAAAGCCTATTTTGGTATTTTTTAATATAGCATAGATTGATACTTTTTTTAGTTGTAGGGCATATTTTGATTCCGAATTCGCTGATAATAAGTGCATCCGAGCTTTTCTATTACTACTAGATAATTTTAAGGCCCGTAAATGGGCCCAATGTAACTGAGTACAAATTTTAGATTTATTTTGTATATACAAAAAAGTTTAATATAAAAATATGATATTGCATTTTGATCAATATTCTACTAATATCAATTAAAATTTTAGCATAAATAAAATAAAGTTACCTAACTCATAAATATTTTCAAGAGTTGTTGGTATCTATTATGAAAACATTCATTTTTAATATTCTAAAGCACTAAGGATCTAAATTTTTTTCCTTTTCTATATCGCATAATGATATAACTTTATTATGATTTAAAATATAATTTTATTTGTTAGATCAAATTGAATTATACATGAATATACTTTATTCAAGGAAGTCAAAAATCACATAGTATATTGAATGAATTTTCAACAGTGTTCCTAATTCCTTTATTTCCTTTAGAAGATCTTTTAAGTACATGGTTCTTGTACTTCTTTCTTCATTATTTTTTGCACATAAATTATTACTTGTACAATATTATTAATTATTAAAATAATATTAAGTTTTAATTGACACAAGCACATATCCAATATATAATTTCACAAAATAGCTTTGAGAATAGTCATAAATATAAATTAGGGAAAAGGCATCGTTTCCACCCTAAACTATACCCGAAAAGTCTAAGTCACACCTAAACTATACTAGTGACCTATTACACACCTTAACTATAAAAAAGTGATATTATTACCTCCTCGCAACCCCCATTCTAAGGCACGTGTGTTACACTTATTTTAGGCGCGTCCAGACTATTAAATTACAAAAGTAAACGGCTAAAAACATTAAGGGAAAAGTCATCGTTTCCACCCCAAATTATAGTCGAAAAGTCGAATCCACACTTAAACTATATAAGTGACCTATTACACACCTTAACTATAAAAAAGTGATACTTTTTACTGATGTGGTGCTGACGTGGCAGTGCGTGTAAAACACTACACCACATGCAAGTGGTGGTAGCCTGACAAGGTGTAAATAGTTTCACTATTTTATAGTTTAGGTGTGTAATAGGTCACTAGTATAGTTTAGGTGTGACTTCGACTTTTCGGGTATAGTTTGGGATGGAAACGATGCCTTTATTAAGCAATGGTTGAAATGATATTTTTACCCTTGATCGTCATTTAACTCATTTTTCTATATAAAAAATAAAATATAATAAAAATAGGTTGGTATGCGTTCACGATACGTATGAACGTATTTGTATCCATCCGATTTTAAAGTCCATCGATTTTTATGTATCTAAGAGGTTACAACGTGTTCATGATATATATATATATATATATATGAATGTATATGTGCACAATTGTATACACATGTGTCACAACCCAAAAACAAGGGTCATGATGGCGCTTGTCGCGACGTACCTTGACAAGTAAACCTATCACCTAAACTGATACGAATAGAGAAAAAAGACAGAAATACCCCAAGGTAAGGCTTCTAGAATGAAGCCGAACCATATAAATAATCATAACAATGCAGAAAGAACTTATCCAGAATACCAATCATACCCAAAACCAGGTGTCAATACTGTAAGAACTACTAATACAATCCATGAGTCATATACATAAAAAAAATAACCATAACGGAATAATAATTGTCTCTGAAAACTAATAAAGACATAACTAGTATAGAAAGATAGAGGTGAACTTCGGACGCATGAATGTCCAACCGCTACCTTGGAAGCTCTAACAATTGCCCAAATCAAGTAAGCTGAGACGCACTCGATCTAGGACCTACACCAAAAGGGCGCAGTAGGAATGAGTACGGTCCACTTGTACTCAGTAGGTATCATAGGCCGACTAAGCAAAGTGATAAATAAAGCATGCAAAATATACACTAAGGGCACGTCACCTGCAATCAGAAAACGTCCCACAACGGCAGCCCACACCGCTTGCACTAACAGTTCTAATATATCTCACATATATTACCAAAAGCACACCAAGATATGGAACACAAGTATACATTATGTCATATATAATAAAACAAGAGAGAACATGTAGATACAAGATCATCAAATACAAGTAAAGGAAAGTAAGACAAACACATAGATGACAAGTCAATAAGGCAATACAACACCACATAAACATAATATAGTAAGTGCAATGTATATGATGATAATGATGATGATGATGATAATGATGATGATGATGATGATGATGATGATGCACGAGGTTGTCGCACAACATCCAGGATCATCGCACATCCCCGTATACACCTATGGAGCTAAAGCTTCCCGACGTAGGACCCATGAGGGGTTCGTCAACCCATATAAAATTCACATATCTCATATCTCCTTTCCGACACATCCCACAGAAAGGGTTTTATGAGGTGTTACAATATTTTTAAAAAGGTGTTGCCAGTGTTTCTCAACTGTTGCCACGGTGGTACCAATGTTTCATGAATGAGTAAGATATGAAGATGCAATGCTCACAACCAATCACAATAAGTATTTACACAACCAACTACATGATATATTTCCACAACCAACCACAATGATACATTTCCACAACCACATGAGCCAATATCCACTCGTTATTTTTGTTTTATCCATGAATTTCCACATGTCTCATATGCCAATAAAGTATGAATATAATCAAAATAAACTAATGGTACCACATTAAACAATACAATTATTCATATGTATTCAAGGCTATCAATATCATATAGGACCTTATACGGTAAAACATATCACATAATATTTCAATTTCGACAATTACATCACATATAGGCCCCCACATGGGCACAACACATAGATAGCCATTTTTCATGATTAGTTCCCACCCTTAACATGCATTTTGTACCATCATTTACTACTCAGCCCATTCTGAAGAGTTAAGCCATAACCTACCTCGAAAGTCGAAATCGGTCTGCTACACTTGAACACGCAATCCTACCTTTTACAAACAATCCTGAACTTCACTAAAAACATCAAATATGAAATCTAAGCATCAAAACAAAACCAACGACACCCATATTGACTACTTTTGATTCGAGGTCAAAACGGACCCCCAGAATGGGTTTTCGAAAAAGAAGGGCAAAATTAAAACATTACTTCAAAGACATGTTCCCCATATTTTTAGGAACCTACATCTGAAAACCCAAGTTAAATCGAGTAAAAATGAGGTTCAAATCGAAGAAAACCCATTTTTGAGCTTTACCGGGTAAAATATTTGAAATCCGGGTTAAAATCCATAATCGGAGTTGTTTTGAAGGTTAAAGTGATGAAAAACTAGTAATTATAAGATAAAAGTATTATTCAAGTGAAAATAAATTAAATTTGGGTTTAAAATCATGCCCTAAGATTTTTGGGATTTTGAGAAATTAATGAAAAAATTACTAAGAAAAAGGTGAATTCTTACCTTAATTCCATAATATAATCAAGAAATAGGTGTTAATCTAGCTTCCCAAACTCCCACAAACTTCACTTTTAAGCTCCCAAAATATTTAGGGTTTAACTCTCAAGAGGCAAGATCAGAAAAATGAGCAAAATGGGCCAAAAAGGCTGAAAGAAATTTGCTATATATTGCAGATTTTTCTGCAATAACTGTGCAGTCTTTTTTTTTTTTCTAAGTCCAAATGGACTTCGACGGGGTGTCCGGAATTCGTTCGGAGTCCGATTTATGTAAACGAACTATGCAACCACACTACATTCGACGTTACGGACACGATGGCGATACCAGATTTTCCAGAAAAATTTGTTTTCACAAAATTGACCCCCGAAACCTGAAATCACAATTTTCCAAATCGACGGTTGAAATTAGATTTAAAAGCCGTAAAATCATACCAAACATGCTAACACACTAAAATCGACATTTCGGATCTGCTGAAGAAGTCAGATTTTCCATACGAGGTCGTTTCGACCAAAAGTGGGTCCCATACCCAACTTTCTAATTTTTCAACTTTCCGACCAATAGGTCGAAATGAGCTCGGGTGCACCAAGACCCGAACCCAAGGTCGACCCAGCCTAAAATCAATATTTTGGAGCTGCTGGCGTAGTCCGTTCGGCCATCTATTGCACGGATCAAAAGATATCCACATAAGTCCAAATAAGACACTTAAAGCCATCAAAAACCACAATATTGCATAAATGATACCAAAATGCATCGAAAATTATGTCAATCACTCCCATACCCCAGAAATACCATAATGCAACTACGGGGAGGGGTAGAATAGTCAAATAACACAAAATCATAAATTTCACATATTATCATCAAATTTTTAGGCCGTTACATCATCCACCACTAAAAATCTAGTTCGTCCTCGAACTAAGGCAAGGAAATACTTGAATCAATGAAAAGCTGGGGATAAGAACTATGCATATCAGAATCAATCTCCCAAGTAGCCACATCTACAGGTCCAAGTTGCCACTGGACCTAAACCACAAGGATCACTCTAGAGTGCAATCGCCTAACATCCCTAGCCAAAATGGAAATCGGTTCCTCAACAAAGGATAACCGCTCATCTAATCGAATCAAATCCCAATGAATGACATGAGACTCATCAGGAATATATCAACGAAGCATAGAAACATGAAAAAATGGATGAACAGCTGATAGATCAGGGGGCAAAGCCAACTCATAAGCCACATCACCAATAATCCGAAGAATCTCAAATGGACCAATATATCTAGGGCTAAGCTTGCCCCTCTTCCCAAACCTTATCACACCCTTCATGGGTGAAACTCAAAGGAAAACACGATCACCAACACCAAAACTCAAGGCACGAAGTCTACGATCAGCATAACACTTCTGCCTACTCGGGGCCGCTCTAAGTCTATCCTGAATAACCCGAACTCTATCCAAAGACTCACGAAGCAAGTTCGTACCTCGAGGTCTCACCTCTGAAATATCGAACCAACCTACCGGAGAGCGACAACGCCTCAAAAGGAGCCATATCAATACTGGAATGGTAGCTATTATTATATGCAAACTCTGCTAAAACCAAATGCTGCTCCCACTAGCCACCAAAATCCATCACGCATGCGCGAAGCATATCCTCCAAAACTTGTATAGTCCGTTCTGACTAACCATCAGTCTGGGGGTGAAAACTATGCTAAGATCAACCCGAGTACCCAACTCATCCTGAAAAGTCTTCCAATGGTGAAATGTGAACACAAAACCTCGATCTAAAATAATGGACGCTGGCACACCATGAAGATGCACAATCTCATGAATGACAATAGGGGCTAACCTCTCAGCACTGAATGAGACCCAAACCAGAATAAAATGAGCTGACTTGGTCAATCGATCCACGATGACCCAAGCACTATCAGAACCATGAAATGTACGAGGCAAACTAGTCACAAAGTCCATAGTGATCTATTCCCACTTCCACTCAGGAACGGGTAACCTTTGGAGCAAACTACCAGGTCTCAAATGCTCGGCCTTCACCTGCTGATAACATAGGCAACGGGCCACAAAATCCGCTATATCTCGCCTCATACAACCCCACCAGTAGTGTTGCCTCAAATCACGATACATCTTAGTCACACCTGGATAGATATAATATCTGAAACAATGAGCCTCCCCCAAGATCAACCTAATTCGATCACCACTCTCGACGCACAACTCATCCTTTAATCCTCAAAACTCTATTCGAATCAAGTGAGGCTCCCTTAGCCTCCCCATTCTATACCTTATCTCGAATCAACCTCAATCCAACGTCATCAAACTGATGAGCTTGAATCTACTCTATCAAAGATAATCTAGCCTCCATAAATATCAAAACACGCCCTGGTGCCGAAGTATCAAGCCTAACCATCTGGTTAGCCAAAGACTGAACCTCTAAGGCCAATGGCCTCTCCTGAATCAAAAGATGCACCAAGCTACCCATGCTAGTCGACTTTCAGCTCAAGTCATCCACCACTGCATTAGCCTTTCCCTGATAAAAAAGAATAGTTAAGTCATAATCTTTAAGCAACTCAAGCCAACGGCGCTGCCTCATAAGAAGATTTCGCTGATAAAGAAGTACTGAAGGCTACGATGATCTGAGAAGATCTCACAACTAACTCCATACAAGTAGTGCCTCTACAACTTCAAGCAAACACAACTGCGCACAGCTCTAAATCATTGATAGGATAATTCCTCTCATGAGGCTTCAACTGACGAGATGCATACGCAATTACCTTTCCCTCCTACATCAACATAACACTTAACCCAACACCTAAAGCATTACAAAAGACAATAAAGCCAACGCTCTTCTTGGGCAAAGCCAATATAGGAGCTGAAGTCAACAAGTCCTTAAGCTTCTGAAAGCTCGTCTCACAAGCATCGAACCACTGAAAAGAAATCTTCTTCTGAGTCAACTTGATCGATGGAGCTGCAATGGAAGAAAAACCCTCAATAAAACACTAATAATACCCGGCCAAGCCAATAAAACTCAGAATCTCGGTGGGCGAAGTAGGTCTAGCCCAATTACGAACCACTGCAACCTTAGTTGGATCAACCATAATACCTTCCTTAGTTACCACATGACCGAAGAAAGAAACAGACTCCAACCAAAAATCACATTTAGAGAACTTAGCATACAGTTTCTCATCCCTCAATCTCTAAAACACAATCCACAAATGCTCCTCCTTCTCAGCCTCACTCTTGGAATAAACCAATATATCATCTATAAATACGATCATAAAGGAGTCGAGATACAGTCGAAATACCCAGTTCATCAACTCCACCAACACGGCAGGGGAATTGATCAACCCGAAAGAGATGACCAAGAACTCAAAATGACCATATCGAGTCTGAAAAGCTATTTTCGGAATATCCAAAGCCCTAATCCTCAACTGGTGATAATCGAACTACAATTCAATCTTTAAAAACACCGCAACACCCTGAAGCTGATCAAATAAATATCAATGCGAGAAAGAGAATACTTATTCTTAATCGTCACCTTGTTCAACTGCCGATAATCAATACACATCCGCATAGACCCATCATTTTTCTTCATAAACAAGACAGAGGCACCCCAAGGTGAAACGCTAGGTCGAATAAATCCCTTATCCAACAACTCCTGCAACTGGTCCTTTAGTTTCTTCAACTCTATTGGGGCCATCCTATAAGGAGAAATGGAAATGGGCTCGGTGCCCGACTCAACATCAATACTGAAATCAATATCTCAATCCGAAGGTATACTAGGCAAGTCCATAGGGAACACCTCTATAAACTCATGGACAACACGGACAAAATCCAAAGAAGGAGGCAAAACAACACTTGTGTCACGAATATAAGCCAACTAAGATAAACATCATTTTTCAACCAATTTACGAGCTTGAACATAAGATATAATCCTTTTAGGACCCGAATTAAGTGTACTCTTTCCAAGCTATCCTTGTCACACCAACTAAAGCTAAAGTCACAGTCTTAGCAAAACAATCTAAGACAACAAAAAAAGAGCCAACCAATCCATACCAAAAAATAACATCAAAATCGACCATATCTAACACAAGCAAGCCTACCAAAGTCTCATGCTCGGCAAAAGTCACAACACAAGATCGATACACCTGATCCACCACTAAAGAATCACCTACCGGGGTAGATACACAAATAGGCATGGCAAGAAGCTCACTAACAGAATTAAAACCCAAAGCAAAATATACAGATACATAGGAGAAAGTTGATCTGAGATCAAATAATACAAATGCAGTCCTAAATAAACAGGAACAATTCCTGTAATAGCAATATCAGAAGTTTCTGTCTCTGGTCTGGCTGGTATAGCGTAATACTGACCAAGACCACCAGCTGCCTGGGTAGCCCCACGGCCACCAACACGGCCTCAACTACCTCTACCTCTCGCACCTTCGGTAAAACCCCTACCTTCCTCTACTGAAATAGGAGTAGCTCGAATCACCCAGCGGGGACAGTCCCTGGTCACATTGCCAAGCTCATCACATATATAGCAACCTCTACGACCAGTCTCAATAGGAGAAGATACAACTAGGCCTAAACAACCACCCTATACTGCTGATCTAGAAGGTCCACCACCCTAACTCTATAATGCCGCCTGCACTGGCCTACCATGGTATCCACGAGAACCTCTAAAATCTCTGCCTCGAGAGGTCTGACTCCTAAACTCACCAAAATGACGCACCCTCTTGGCGCCTCCCTGAGATGCACTAATAATACCCTCTGTCACCTTAACATGATCCACAATACTCTAAAAAGAACCCTTAACCACAAGCATTTGAGATGTAGCCAACTGAAGGGAGACAACCAAACCTTTCACAAACTTTTGAATCTTCTCAAGCTCATAGCTGGATAGGGTGTGGAAACATGCCTTATACTTAAAAACTGTCATGGAGCCCTGCTCCATATGATCAAACTCGTCCCACATACGATCTCTCAAACTAAAAGGCACAAATCTCTCCAGAAATGCATTAACAAAATGATCCCATGACAACTCAGGAGCATTAACAAGCCTATAACCAACAAATGATATCCAATAATCTCTCGCTGCATCTCTCAACTGATAAGAGGTATAAGCAACTCCATTCGCGTAGAAAGAGTGAAACACAACTCAGAATACAGGGTATGAAAGAATTAGCACGATAAGGAATAAAATGAGGAAAGTTTTCTAAAGACGTCCTATAGCCTCTCGAAGATAGATACAGACGTCTACGTATCGATCCGCGAGACTCTATTAGACATCTTGTTCTTACACCGTTGAGACCAATGAAACCTGGCTGCTCTGATACCAATTTGTGACGATCCAAAAATGAGGGTCATGATGGCGCTTGTTGGGCGTACCTTGACAAGTAAGCCTATCACCCAAACTGATACGAATAGAGAAAAAGAAAGAAATACCCCAAGGTAAGGCTTAGGTAAGGCTTCTAGAATAAAGTCGAACTATATAAATAATTATAACAATCCAGAAAGAACTTATCCAGAATACCAATCATGCCCAAAACCAGGTGTCAATAGTGTAAGAATTACTAATACAATCCAAGAGTCAACTACATAAAAAAAAATAACCACAAAGGAATAATAACTGTCTCCTAATACTAATAAAGACATAACTAGTATAGAAAAATAGAGGTGAACTTCGGACGCATGAATGTCCAACCACTACCTTGAAAACTCCAACAATCGCCCGAATCAAGTAAGCTGAGGCGTACTCGAGCTAGGACCTGCACCGAAAGGGCGCAGTAGGCATGGGTATGGTCCACTTATACTCAATAGGTATCATAGGCCGACCAAGAAAAGTGGTAAATAAATACAAAATATACACTAAGGGCACGTCACCTGCAATCAGAAAATATCCCACAACGGCAGCCCACACCGCTTGCACTAACAGTTCTAATATATCTCACATATATTACCAAAAACACACCAAGATATGGAACACAAATATACATTATGTCATATATAATAAAACAAGAGAGAACATGTAGATACAAGATCATCAAATACAAGTAAAGAAAAGTAAGACAAACACATAGATGACAAGTCAAAAAGGCAATACAATACCACATAAACACAATAAAGTAAGTGCAATGTTTATGATGATAATGATGATGATGATGATGCACGAAGTTGTCGTACAACCTCCAGGATCATCGTACAATCCCCGTATACACCTACGGATCTAAAGCTTCCCAACATAGGACCCATGGAGGGTTCGTCAACCCATATACAATCCACCTATCTCATATCTCCTTTTCGACACATCCCACGAAAAGGGTTTTATGAGGTGTTACAATATTTTTAAAAAAGTGTTGTCAGTGTTTCTTAACTATTGCCACGGTGGTACCAATGTTTCATGAATGAGTATGATATGAAGATGCAATGCTCACAACCAATCACAATAAGTATTTCCACAACCAACCACATGATATATTTCCACAACCAACCACAATGATACATTTTCACAACTACATGAGCCAATATCCACTCGTTATTTTTATTTTATCCATGAATTTCCGCATGTCTCATATGCCAATAAAGTATGAATATAATCACAATACACCAATGGTACCACATTAAACAATACAATACAATTATTCATATGTATTCAAGGCTATCAATATCACATAGGACCCCACACGGTAAAACATATCACATAATATTTCAATTTCGACAATTACATCACTTATAGGCCTCCACACGAGCACAACACATAGATAGCCATTTTTCATGATTAGTTCTCACCCTTAACATGCATTTTGTACCATCATTTAATACTCATCCCAGTCTGAAGAGTTAAGTCATAACCTACCTCGAAAGTCGAAACCAGTCTGCTACACTTGAACCCGCAACCCTACCTTTTACGAAAAATCCCGAACTTTACTAGAAACATCAAATATGAAATCTACGCGTCAAAACAAAACCAACGACACCCATATTGACTACTTTTGATTCGGGGTCAAAACGGACCCCCCAAAATGAGTTTTCGAAAAAGAAGGGCAAAATCGAAACTTTACTTCAAAGACATGTTCCCCATATTTTTAGGAACCTACAGCTGAAAAATAAAGTTAAATCGAGTAAAAAATGAGGTTCAAATCGAAGAAAAACCATTTTTGAGCTTTACATGGTAAAATATTTGAAATCCGGGTTAAAATCCAGAATCAGAGTTGTTTTGAAGGTTAAATTGATGAAAAACTAGTAATTATAAGATAAAAGTATTATTCAAGTGAAAATGAGTGAAATTTTAGATTTAAAATCATGCCCTAAGATTTTGGGGGTTTGAAAAATTAATGAAAAAATTACTAAGAAAATGGTGAATTCTTACCTTAATTTCATAATATAATCAAGAAATAGGTGTTAATCTAGCTTTCCAAGCACCCCACAAACTTTACTTTTAAGCTCCCAAAATATTTAGGGTTTAACTCTCAAGAGCCAAGATAAAAAAAATGAACAAAATGGGCCAAAAATGGTGCAAGAAATCTGTTATATATTGTAGATTTTTCTACAATAACTGTGCAGTCTTTCTTTTTCTAAGTCCAAATGGACTTCGATGGGGTGCCCGAGATTCGTTTGGAGTCTGATTTATGTAAACGAACTATGCAACCACACTAAATTCAACATTTCGGACGCGATGGCGCTACCATATTTTCCATAAAAATTCGTTTTCACAAAATTGACCCCCGAAACCTGAAATCATAATTTTTTAAATCGAGGGTCGAAATGAGATTTAAAAGCCGTAAAATCATAACAAATATGCTAACACACTAAAATCGACATTCCGGATCTGCTGACAAAGTCGGATTTTCCATACGAGGTCGTTTCGACCAAAAGTGGGTCCCACACCCAACTTTCCAATTTTTCAACTTTCCGACCAATAGGTCGAAATGAGCTCGGGTGCACCAAGACCCGAACCCAAGATCTACCTAGCCTAAAATTGATATTCCGGAGCTGCTGACGCAGTCCGTTCGGCCATCCGTCGCACACATCAAAAGATATCCACATAAATCTAAAATAAGACTCTTAAAAACCATCAAAAACCACAATATTGCATAAATGATACCAAAATGCATCAAAAATCAAGTCAATCACTCCCACTCCCCAGAATATATATATATATATATATAGAGAGAGAGAGAGAGAGAGAGATTAATAATAATAATAATAATAATAATAATAATAATAAAAATGAAATTAATAAAATTACATAACCACTATATATATATTTCTGTCTTATATTAATGAAATTAACGAGCTTATTCTAAAGAGTAATAAATGAAATTAATCAAACACAGATATATTACTTGATTTTCACCTTATATTACAGATTTGATTGATTCAAATTTTCAATCGTGCAAGTTGCTCAAAAATTATTTACATTCTCAAGTTTAGTTTAAAATTAACATTTTCTCAATTTGAATGGTAGACATTTTCTCTCTTTTATCCTAACTTTTTAAAATGTCTATTTTCCCTTACATAGCCAATCTTTTTCTTTTTTTACTTCTTGAAATCATGATTTTTTTAAAAACATTTATATTACAAATAACTGCAGGAAAAAATAAGCACTATTGATTAGAAAAAAAAAAGAAAACTGAGAAATAGTAACTTAAGTGCATACATTATTGAAGTTTAATAATGAAATGAATGATTTTTTTTTAAATTTTTTTATTAATAATAATAAAATTTTAATATTTATTTATACAAGTAAAAATCATAGAGTGATAGTTTTATAGATATATTTTGATATAAGTAATAAAAATAATTATATAAAAATAGAGATATATTTTATAATAAATTCCTAAAAGATAATCCATGTATATTGTAATTAAATTATAATTTAGAAATAATAATTAATGAAAAAACTCGTTTATCCAAGTAGGCAATTAAGAATAAGAGATAAGTAAACTTAAATATACATATATACTTAATACATGTAATACTTAAATAATATCATAAAATATAGCATTAGATTTTGTAATAAGATTCATAAAAATTATTCTACTTATAATGTTAATAAACTTAAACAAAAATCTTTAAATATCTAGAAATGGTGATAATGTTAATAAACTTAAATAAAAATCTTTAAATATCTAGAAATGATGAAAGAGAGCAAAGAGATGAGGCTTCTAGAATTTTATTGAGTATTAGCGTGAAATGACCCACATTCGAAAAGGTGGACAAGCTATAGTCAGTCGGCTAAATTAATCTAAAAATTACACAAATTCACAACTTGTATTTTCAATATTACAAAAAATCTCAACTCCCTAAACATATTATAAAAATCTCAACATATACACAGAATGCTATGTATATGTCGGTTATGTTATATATATTAATAGGGAGAGAGAGTAAAGTAATTTAAAAAGTGGGAGGAAGTGGTTGGTATTTATGTTATTTATTCTAAATTAATTCTCTTTTTTAGCCATTTGGCCCAATTGGGCACATGCAGTCTCTATACTCAATTAATACACTTTTATACTATATTGATACACTTTTTTAAAAAGAGAAAGGAAATTCTATGCAAGTACGTGCAGTCCCTATACCCAACTGATACTCTTTTATACCGCGTTAATACACTTTTATACTATATTGATACACTTGCAGTGTCCATATACTCAATTGATACTCTCTTATACTAAATTGATACATTTTTAGAATGCATGTAGAAACTATATAAAGTCGTATAAAATATGTATCTAAGTAATAATTGCAGTTAAAAATTATATAGGATGTGTATAAAAATGCTATAATTATTATATAGAATATGTATATATATATAGAAACTGTATCATTATTATATATAAATATATATCTTTAACAATTGTATTATATTAAAAGTATATGGCATTGTATTTTATTGTACAAATAAGTAAAACTAAACAAAACAAATAGTATGTTATTTTAATAATATTGGTGAATGCAAAATAATCTGAAAAAAATAAAATAATTACTCAATTGTTTAAAAAGAATAAAAATCTGGTTCTAAGATAATGATTTTTCCATTAGTGCTCTGGAACATGTGCTTTATGAGGGATATGATTGAGTTTGCAGTATTACAAGTACGTTCTTGAAACTCCATACGCTCTTACTGGATCGCACAACCTAGCAAAGGCAACGGCTAAAGAAAACACTGTCCTTAGTGTCTATTTACTGAATTTTTAAATTTAGGTGCTAATTTTATGAAATTATTTTAATTTTAAGTATTATTTTTATCCTTTTCCCTATTATCTACTGGCATGATCCAACAGTAGGAGAGGGGGTGGGTGTCGGTCCATTACCCAGTATAGTTGCTATTACTGCCTCACAAGATATATAATAATAATAATGACTTATTAAGTAATGATAAGATTATCTCTAAATGAAGGGGACAATTAAATAGTGAATTCCATCCTTATCAACACCTAACTATTTTATCTAATATTGGTTGATTGCACTTGCAGTCTACAACTACTTGTTAATTTGACAATTAATCTTCAATCAAGCATTTCATTTTCCTATTAACTCCTTCACTTTCATCTCAATTTCCGTCTAATTATCGATGCCAGCCAACTTGATGAAAGCTTTTGATTCAAGCAACAAGAAATTAATTTTTCTATATATTAGTTCATTTAATATTAACCAAATCTTTTGCTTACTGATCCTCTTGTTCTTGTTTCTAGAGACATTCAATTTTTCAACATACATGGAAGGAGTTGTTGGTCCAAGGATATATAGTTGTTGTAAATGCAGAAATCGCATTGCTCTTCATGATGATATTGTCTCCAAAAATTTTCAGGTTATGATTTTTCTCTTAATCAATCTCAAGCTTTCTTAATTTCTTTTCTTCTTCGATGGGAGAACTTAAAATGATTCCAATTAGGGGTGAAGGCTTAGGTTTTTATGTTTAGGGGGAGCTAGAGAGAAAATCACTAGGTTCTGTTACATTTGTGTTAAGAAAATCACTTAATATGAAGACATAATTTATTCAGTAATGTTAAGAATTCGTGCCCTACTGATTTTCTTATTTTCGCCTAACTTTTGCTTATCGGTGAAACGTGTTGCTTGACGTGTTCCACTGACGTGTTTCAAGGAAGCAGTAAACAAAAAGTAAAGAACACAATGATTTTTACGTGGAAAACACTCGGTTCAAAAGGTGTAAAAACCCACGACTTGCACCTCTACAGGATTTAACCCCAACTTCACTAAAAAACTTTGAGCCTCAACAACGACTGATTACAAAAATCTTGTAACCAACAAATAGGAATTATAAACTCTAATTCCTATAACTCAACAAGTAGGAATTATAAACTCTAATCCATATAACTCAACAACTAGGAATTATAAACTCCAATTCCTAACTACACACACCTCCCAAGGTATGTGTTCCCAAAGTCTCTGAGTTTTCTTCAACTCGAAGACTAGCTTCTAATTCAGTTTATAACACACTGAAACTAATATTACATGAATAGCTCAAACACAATGAACAACTCTAAAAAACTCTTAGCTGGATTCTGTACTGAGGACCAGGTTCTTCAACGTGTTTCTTCAGTGATTGAGTAGCACTTCGTGAAGTCAATCTGTCGATTGAGCTTTTCTGCTTTTTTAAGTGCGTTAATTATTCTGGCTGCACAACTCTCCAAAGAATCATTCTTTATTTCAAACTCCTACTTTAATTAGAACTCTCATGGCATAGAGTTCTACTTCAAGTGAGACTCCTTCTTCAATTACAACTCTTGTCTCCTTAGTGTTGTAGTAAAACTCCAACTCTTTTGAATTCTTCAATTTTCAGAATCTTTCTCCTTCCACACATTGAACTCTTAAGGATATGCTTAGAAGTGAAACTCCTTCTTCACATAGGACTCCTTTTTCAACTCAACTTGTTTTCCCTTATCATCAAGTGTTTGAATCAAATTCAACTTGTTTCATTCATATTGTCATTCATCAAAACTTCAAGGTTCCAACAAGTAATTTAATGCTATTTTTTGAAATTTCAAATCCATAAACTCAAATTCTCCGCCCGGATTGAGAATCTATGAGCTCATTCTTTAAAGTTCGTAGTATTGAACTCGATGTATAAAGTTATGAGTTCGTAAAGTTTAGTGATTTTTTAGACAAATTTATTCTCCGTATCAAAAGTAGGCGAGGTTTAGATGAACCCGGTACTACTATGTTGCATCCCCCTTTCTTATACCAATTATAGTTTTGCAATTATGAGTTTTAGAGGCGGACTCAAAATATGAAGTTTATGAGTTCGATTTCAGAATTCTACCACAATTCATTTGATTTACGGGTTCGAAGTCTATTATTTGCACTTATAATTAAACGAATTTTACGTACACGCACATCTATATTTTATTTAAAAAATTATTGAGTTCTATTGAACACATAAAACCCATGTTACATCCTCATTGTTTATGACACAATAAATATGTTGTAAAAGACAGGCAAGAACAGGGAGAGCTTATTTATTTACTCATGCCATGAATATAGTGATAGGGGCGAAGGAGGACCGGCAGCTAATGACTGGTTTGCATACCGTGGCAGATGTTAAATGCTCTGATTGTGGGGAAGTTTTGGGATGGAAATATGTAAGAGCATATGATGAAACCCAAAAGTATAAAGAAGGAAAATTTGTTCTTGAGAACTTTAAGATTGTCAAGGAAAATTGATAGCAGAGGTTTTATGAACATGACTTGGATAGTATAAATTCATCCAGATGTGTTGTAAATATCAGGAGTTTGATAAATAAAACTTTAATGTGCTTCAGTTTCTATTTGATTTTGTTGTTTAATAAAATGAATATATGATGCTCTATATCAAATTATTGCAAAAGCTTTCTGACTATCTTGCTAAAAGAATGACCACAGACCTTCTGAATTAAGAGAAACAAAACAAAAAAAGCATTTTCTCTATCACAGAAGAAGGCGTGAAGCAAGGGGGATTCTTAAAGCCAAAAAATAAAAAAAGAAAAAAAAAAATTCCGAAATGAGGCTTCATGTGTAACTTCTCTCATTGTAAAGGAAACGAATCTGTAATGCTTAAGATCTCGAAGATCCTCAATAGTGAAATTTTATGAGCTAGCTTGGGGGTTGGAGAAAAGGACTAAAAAAACTTACTTTTATCGTTCCTTTGTACCAAGAATGATGCAATTGAATATTCAGTTTGATATGAGTAGTTAGACCTCAGACTTCGACACATTACTCTTAGTTGGATACTGTTGGAACGAGAATTTGTAATGGTTATTCTTTAATACCGAAAAAAATCATCTTGGAGCAAATCTTTAGGACTAATTAGTCTTGGAAACTCATAAGTTCACTTCCTCTATCATCCTTCTTAAACTTAATTCGTCTAGCATAGGACTCAAATCCGTGACCTAAGCCACAAAGTTGTTGATACACTCATAGACTAGCTGCTGACATAACTTCATAATAAGTAGGGATGACAATGGTGACATATAGTTGATAAATTCTTTTTTTCATACATTTTTTTTTCTTGCTACTTGTGTCTTTACATTCAATATATCATAATAATATGATAAACTACTCTATTTATTGAGTTTTTCTTTGTATTTTTAATTGTTTGACTAATCGATTAATTCTCAAAGTTTTTATTATAATATTCAATTTCTGATAAATTACATATTGTTTAATTAATAAATATAAAAATTAGATATCCTATAATTTCTTTATCTATCAAAGTACTTATATTTTATAATTTTTATTAACAAAACTGTACGTTAATATAACATTGTTTGTATAAATTTTGACAATACTTATTCAATGACACAATTAAAAAGATATTATTTTAAAACTATCTTTAGTATGTTGGTTTATCTTCAAAGAATTAAAATAATTTTTTTTTAAAAAAATAATATCATATATGTATTTTTATTTTATGTGTTTTGAAGAATTTATCTTGTTTATCACTCTTTTTCGATGCACCTTTTTGATAGATGAATGCAATATTATGAAATATTTCATAAAAATACCAACCAAATTTTTTTATGTAAATAGTCTTCATTAGATAATCTAATCTATTTTAAGAAATTGGTATTCTTTCATTAAATAATACCTAAGGAAAATTGGGTTGTGCACATATAAAAAAAGTCAAGATATGAGTAATATATTATATATTCACTTACATTAAAATTAATAATTAATTAAGGTTGGCTCATCATTTTTTCGATGAAATTATTGTAAAATTCGGTCATAGTGACTTTTGTGATGGCCGGAGTAAAGTTAAATGACCATGGATAAAATGAATGAAAGAAAAACGACTTTTGCGTAATAGATATAAAGTTAAGTGACCACGGATGAAATGAATGAAAAAAAGTGATTTTTGCATAATGAATACAAAATTAAGTGACTATGAATGAAATTTATCTAAAAAATAATTTTAATTATATATAAGTAGTGTAATATTTCACCGAAGAGGGCTCGAATGAACCTGAATATATGCTAGATCCGCCACTGATAAGGAGGGGGAACAATTGTCCCATCTTCTGTTTGCTATCTAACTTCGCAAGTTAACTATAGCATTGGATGAAGAAAGGACACCAAAACTGACAAGAGGGTATTGCTTTAAGAAGCCCTCCAACTCCAATGCTAAAATTATGGCTTCAAGTCGCCAAAGGAACAAAAAAAAGAAGGGTGAAAGCTTCGAGGAAGGGGAGAGGTAAAAAAAAGGAATCAAACCCCAGATTGACTTAGCATGGAGATGACACTTCATATAATTATGTTTGTCATGGATTGAATCGGGCAATAATGCTTGTGTCAAGGTAGATTACCTAGGTTACATCTTATTTGCACACAACCCTTTCCCCTAATGTTGTGTGAATGCAAGATATATATACTTCATACACCAGGCTGTTTTTTTTTTTTTCAAGTATCAGTTTTTGGCTCTTCATCATCCATAACTTCAATCACATATATGTTACCTAATACTCAGAAAGGTTTCTGATTATGTAGACACAAACATAATCTTCATACATACATATAAAAAGCATTAAACTCAACACGTACATAAAGAGCAGAATTCACTAACTCTAAATGTTGAATCAGCGTTTCTGGTGTATGTTCAAAAGTTGTCATCGCAGAGCAAAGGATCTTGACCTTTTCTTATCATCATCAACCAAATTTCTCACCTTAACCTTCACTCTTTCAGCCCCACTAAGCTCATGTACCTTCTTAGCAATTCCCAACACTTTATCTTTCTCCAATTTCATCTCTGATGAAACCAAAACAACTTGTGTCCCACAAAGCTTATCATAAATCCTCTCAAATTCCATCAACACTTCATTCAAAATTTCCATTTTACCCTTATCAACCAAAATCTTCATTACGCCCGCCAAATGTTTGTTGAAATTCCCCTTAGACAATATCTCCTTAACAACATACCCTTTTTCTTGATTTCCAACAAAAGGGTCTTTCATAAGAGTACTTATGACATCATTTCTTAACATTCTTGATAACTTTCGCATGTCTTTATCGAGTTTTTCGAGTGAGTTGTGTGTGTTAGCTATGTCTACAAGTGCTGCTGCATAGCCACTTGAAGCTCTTGTATGAACTGTATGAGGTGTTTGTTGTTGCTTGGTGGAGGTTTGTTTGATTAAAAATGGGAAGTTGGGAGTTTTTCTGTGTGTAAAAGAGTTGGTTTTGTTTGAGATTGAGGTTGGTTTTGGGAAAGTGAAGTGGTATGATGTAGTTAAAGGATTCTTGAAATGGTGGAAATCAGCAGAGTATCTACGGAGATTTGGTGAGGAATTTGCCTTTGGAACTGTGAGTGAAGAAACTGATGTAGAAAGAGTGTCCATGAGAATTACTAATTTGGTGAGCAATTGTCCTTTGACAAGAGGGAATGAAGGAAGGTGAACAAGTCGAGGAGAGTGTATGAAAAATTGTGGTGGGAAATTGGTGACAGGCAAAACAGGATTATTTTTGGGTCTTGGCAGGGAGTGATTCCCCGAGTGGCTCTATTGTAAAAGGGCCCCGACTAAAACTTTCGTTAGGCATGAAATTCGAAAAGGATATATTTTTGCAGTTGTTTCTATAACTTGAATAATGACCCTTCACTGATAATATGATAATAACTTTATGAGTTACTCCTACGCTTCGCTTCGAATGAGCCCTACTGTGAATCTAAATTAGTCGACTTTAATGTAGATACAAGAAACTTGATAAATAACTTTAAAAATAAATTCTCAGCTACTAGTTGACCAACTGCCCAAACTAGCTTCTCTTGGGCCTTGTAATTTTAGGTCGAAGAATATTATTTGGAAAAATTGCATAAGTTCTTAATTACCTGATATGATTAAAGTTAAAATAATTATCTTAAATGATTATTTGTTAGAAAATTACACAGGATGAACCCCAGTTGGTGGCTTTGGATTATGCATGAGATCCGTGGGAGGGTACATTTCTGTAAGGAATTGTTTCTATAGCTTGAACAATGACTTCCTCTAATGATATGACATTAACTTTACGAGTTACTCCTAGGCTTCTCTTCGAATGAGCCCTATTGTGAATCTAAACTAGTCGACTTTAATGTGGATATAAGAAACTTGATAAATAACCTTAAAAAAAAGAGAATTTCTCAGCTTCCAGTAGATCAACTGCCAAAACTAGCTTCTCTTGGGCCTTGTAATTCCAGGTTAAATGTTTTTTTCTGAAAATATTTCATAGGATGACCCTCATAAAGAGCGATTTTTGATTTTTGTCCCCCATAAGAAAAGTTTTTAAAGACTAATCTTTTTTTTTTTTTATGTATAAAACATGACATTTTTGCCCCTCTACACCTCAAATGTTTTTAAACTTTTCATGCTCATTGTCTCTCAACATCTATTTTTTTTTTCTTAATTTTTATAGTTTTTACTTTTTTTCTTATTTTAATTTATTTGTCTCAATCTTTATTTTTCATTTACCTTTTTTCTCTTTCATTTTTTTTCCTCAAACATTATCTATTTCTTTCTCTTTTTTATTCTTTTTTTATTTATTTGTCTCAACCTTTATTTTTCTTTTCTTTTTTTTAATCATTTCTCATTTTTTCTTTTTAATCTTTCTCAAAATTTATTTTTAATTTTTTCCTTCTTATTTTTTTCTCAATCTTTATTTTTTTTATTCTTCTTTGTTTTCTTAACCTTTATTTTTTTTCTTCTCTTTTTTTTTTTCTCAACTTCTATTATATTTTGTTAATAAATAGAAAGTTGGATAATCCGCAAAGAAATCTTCTTTCTTTAACATCAAAGTAAATTTAAGGGCATGACTTGTTATTTGAAAGTCTTTGAAATAAGTGTTGTCTCTAAGACAAAAGTTATAGACACAATCTGGTAGTTTCAAGTCTTACTCGTGGTACATAACTTGTTGTTTGAAAATTCTTGAGTTAAGTCTTGCTTCTAAGGTAAGAGTTATAAAACATCTTATAAATCAAGACACAATATGGCAGTGCCAACACTTGCCCATTGGGCATAACTTTTTTTGGGGTGGTTCTTGTGCTAAGTCTTGTCTTAGAGGCAAAACTAATAGAGTATCACATAAATCAAGATACAATATGATAGTGCTAACTCTTGTCTATGAGACGTAACGTGTGGCTAAGTCTTGCCTTTAAGGCAAGAGTTATAGAACATTTCATAAATTAAGACCCGATGTAGTAGTGTCAACTCTTGCTCATGGGGTGTAACTTGTTGTTTGAAAGCCCTTGGACTAAGTCGTGCCTCTAAGGAAAGAGTTATAGAACATATCATAAATTAAGATATAATATGGTAGTGGCAACACTTACCTATGAGGCATAACTTATTGTTTGAATGTCCTTGATTTATAAAACATTTCATAATTCAATATACAATGTGGTAGTGTCAACTTTTGCCTACGGGACGTAACTTGTTGTTTAAAAGTCATTGGGCTAAGTCTTGCCTATAAGAAAAGAGTTATAGAACATCTCATAAATCAAAACATAATGTGGTAGTGCCAACTCTTACCCATGGTGCGTAACTTGTTGTTTGAAATTCTTTGGATTAAGTCTTGCCTCTACGACAAGAGTTATAAAATATCTCATAAATAAAAATATAATGTGATAGTGTCAACTCTTACCTATGGGGCATAACTTATTGTTTGAAAGTCCTTGGATCAAGTCTTGCCTCTAAGGCAAGAGTTATAGAATATCTCATAAATTAAAATACAATGTGGTAGTTTTAGCTCTTGCCCATGGGGCGTAACTTATTGCTTGAATCCCCTTGCTCTAAATTTTGTCTCTAAGAAAGGAGTTATAGAGCATTTGCTAAGTAAAATACACAATGAGGTAGTGTTGCCTCTTGCTCAATATAAGTGTCACAAACTCAGATACTAATTATCACAAAATCATGGATCTGATTTTCTTAAATCCGGAACCCTTCAATTAGGGATCTCCCTTGTCATTAGGCTAGTAATTAGGAGACAATTAAGACTCCTTTCTCTATATAAATACAGTATAGGTTCATTGTTATGTTTACTGAATATTGAATAATTCTTTCATCTGTATTGTTTCATTTTTTTCTTCCTTTATTTAACTTGGTATGAAGAGCCTCGTTTTTTCCTCTCTTCAAGACTTGAATATTCAGTTTTTTTCTTAGAAAATTTGTTTGATTCATCTTGGGCTCGGATTCCTTATCCACATCTGTTACTCTTCTTGTAATCTTTGGATTTGTTTGTTGATTACCTCCAACTTCAATTTTTTTCTTCCATCAGAATAGATTCATGATATATCTTGTCAACTAAATTCGACGGACATAACTTTTCGAGCTGGAAGTTCCATTTCAGGGCTTTCATTAGAGGCAAAGACCTCCTTGGTATTCTAGATGGCTCAAAGGCTATACCTACAAAAGACAAAGAAAAATAAATCTGGGAAGCTAACAATGTGATACGATACAAACTTGGTACGTACCAAAAATGACTCCAAAATAGTCCACACATAAGATGAAACCCAAGAGCACAAAAAGACCTAGTCTCGGCTTCAATAACAACAAGAGAATATCAAGATATCAAGGTGCTTTAACACCTATTTGCAGCCAACAATCCAAACTAGATTAACAACACAAAAGGATGAACAAGATAACAATAACAAGAAGGTACGATTTTGAATAACAAGAACAACAAACTATACGATTACAACAAATACAACAGATAGATAGTGTGACATGCAATATTACATACACTAAGAACCAAGGTATGCATCAAATACCAAGACCCTTAAAACATGTAATATGAACATCTACACTCTTTGGTGGACACAAGAGGGACCTCAATCTCTCAAGCACCTAACGTTCCAGGCATGAATCCAACACGAGTGAATCCACACTCTATGTTGCTTAGTTTCGGCCAAAGGCCCTTCTCACAAGAGAGGAAATATTTCAAGAGTGTTTCTCACTTACAATATCATTGAACAACTAACTAGTAAATGACCTAAAATTTTCTATATATAGTAGGTTACAAATAAAATGTAAAATGACCAAAAGGGCACCTTAATAAAAAATGAATAACAAAGGTGCCCTTGGAGTATGTATGGACGCTTTTTGGGCATATTTGGGCCTAACTTTGCACTTCACTTGCACATTCCAGTCTTGGATTAATTCACCCTCGCACTCATCCATCTTCGTGGTCATGCCCGTATCATCCTCTTCTTCTTGAAAAGGATTCGACCTCGAATCTACACCTTACAAGATCAAAGAAAGGGCAACAAACACAAAACCTTATGACATGAGGGTTAAGTTAGTAAAACAAACAACATCGTCATGCCAAGGTGGCACACCCTTGAATTACAACCATAAATCCTTTGTTTTAATCATGAGAAGCTTAGTAAAAATTTCACAAAGGAAATGGTTACTCAACCAAGTGGAACATGCAAGAGACTTTCTACCTCCTAATAACGTAATTCCAAGACTAGCATGGACATCATCATAAGCAAAAAGGTAGTATAGAAAAGAATCAAGTGTAAAGGCATGCACGATCGAAGGCAAAGCATTTAAGCACACACACATTCTTCCTTTCAAACAAATAAACAACTTGGCATTCACAAGTTGGGATTTATGCAATTTAAGAATAGGTGTGTCAAAAAAGGATGCATATTCAGAAACATTACCCCAAGGAGTCAACGACACCTTTGCCCTTGGGTTTTCAAGAATGACTATACATTCCTTACCCTTGAGAATACTCTCTTTTTTCAAAAGGAGATTTTCATCTTTAGGAGGAGTGTTGTCACACCATAGTGGGTTAGCATATAGGCTATAGCCTTCAAGAAAAGCTATACCTTCAACATCGTTATCACCACTAGGTTCATTAGGAGTGATTAGACCATCTTCAAACAAAATATTATACCTCAAGAGAGAGTGTTCTATCCCACAAGTAGATTTGGAACCCTCACTCTCTATAGGATCATTATTAAGTTTCAAAGATGTTTTAAACGGATGGTTATCCCCACGAGCCAAGAAAACATTATAATCCTTACCAAAAAATAGGCTCACGGGTTCACTCCCTTCCCTTGACCCATATTTTTATTTTCATGGATACTATGAGCACAATAATTAATAATGCTTTCATCACACAATATTCTCAAATAATCATTTATACTCTTATGATCAATCCTATCAACATCATTACTTACTTGATACTCATCAAGCACACCATAAACATGCTTAAGTAGTGGACTACATTTAGGAGTAAGTTTATCATCATTCACACCGCCACTAGTTGTGGACAACTCTTATGCTGACATAGACTCACCTTGATTTGCACAAGGGTCAAATAGTGTATGATTACTCTCATTACTTGTCATTGGGACCTTATTCAAGTTGCAAGTTCTAGCACTAGGTGGACTCAATTCCTTCTTACGAGAATAATCAATTTTGTCATCTATAGGATCAACTAGTGCTTGCACACTTTCAACAAGAATTTGGTTTTCATGCAACTTAGCATTACCAAGAGTATCACAAAGGGAAGACTCATGCAATTCTACATTAGGCAAATCCGCAACTACATCCATTTGGCTACTACTAGCCATATCGCAATATTCTGCGTTTATAGGGGTATAGGAAGTAGTATTTTTACCTTATAGCTCACATGAGCTACGAACTTTACCTTGGTGTGGGTCATGGCATCCCACTTATTCCTTCGGAAAGCTCTCATCACAAGGTGTTTGGACAATAGGTTTTGAATTTGGTGGAATAAATGTGGATATCAATTGATGTATCTTTTCAAGGCGCCGTTTGAATTCTTCACAATTGTCATTGAAGCTATCAAATGTGGCTTTGAAATTATTGGGAGCCATGGTACATACAAGAAAAGACAACAATAAACAAAAATAACAAACTAGTTAGCTCAAAATAGCCTCACCACACTCACTCTTTGATTACCTTACAAGTAACTTCATAAGTGTTGTAAGCCGGCTAAGGAACCGTGAGGAGTTGAGGGTCGAGTCTACACTTGTCTGTAATAGATTTTGGGTTGAAACTCAAATAAATCTCGTAGGACATGAGCCAAAAAAACTAACAACGATTCAAAACGACAAAAGCACTCAAGAAAATATAGACATAAATAACAGATTCAAGGACAATTGACAACCTAGTAGGAGTTTACTAGTTTGTTAATTAGTTCTAGGATAAATTAATGTAATCAAGAATCAAAAATTAGAAACTAAAAATCAAAATTTGAGCCAAAATTGACGTATGAACAGTAACTTGATAACGTGGAGGTCCACTATTGGTTGTGGTTTTTATCAAGTTTTAATTTTCCAATATCAGTCTTGATCAATTTACAACTTTGGAATTGTGGAATTTGGTTAATGGAGGGAAATACAAGTCTTGGAGACCTTTTGAAATTCAAACACAAAAAGTCTTGACTTGACTTGTACTTTTCCTCAAAACATGGGTTCATAAATCACGGAAAAGTGATTGAGAAGTGATTGAAAAGTCTTTGGTGGTTGTGAAGTCTTTCAAGACTAACAAGTCTTACACCTTTTCTCCTTCAACTTTTGGATTTAAAGTTCACTTTATCTTTTAACAAGGTTTGAAGGTGGTGAAGAATATCAAGAACTACAACAACATTCACCAAGAACAACAGCAACAATCTCCTAGAACAACAACAATTTCACACGGCCAACTCTAATCCCATAATAACAAAGCCACTAATACACGACCAAGACTTCAACAACTTCAACAAATTATCCTTAGGAAACCAATAAAAAACATCACACGACCAAGTTATAACATTAACAACAACACATGGCCAAAAGGAAATTCTACAACAACAATGTCACCACATAACCAAGTTTTTAAGTTCAGAACAACAACATCAATATTTCAAGCTCAAACTTAGATCTAGACTCAAGAGTGTTAAGGATGAATAAAACTAACACTATAAACAACAAAACAAACAAAAATCTCAGCCAAAACACAACAAGAACACAATTTCGGCCAAGATACAAAAATGGACAAATTTGCTTCTTTTTGGAATTTTCAGTTTTCAAATATCTTTTTTTTTCAAGCAAGCAAACCCAAGATTGATCTTGTGAGAACAAAATAAGCCATGCTATGGTACTAAATAATATGATACAAACTTGGTACGTACCAAAAATGACTCTAAAATAGTCCACACACAAGATGGAACCTAAGAGCACAAAAAAACCTAGTCTTGGCTTCAACAACAACAAGAGAACATCAAGATATCAAGGTGTTTTAGCACCTATTTGCATCCAACAACCCAAACTATATTAACATCACAAAAGGATGAACAAGATAGAAATAACAAGAAGTCACGATTTTGAATAACAAGAACAACAAACTACACAATTACAACAAATACAAGGGATAGATAGTGTGACATATAATATTACATACACTAAGAACCAAGGTATGTATAAATACCAAGACCCTTAAAATATGTAATATGAAAACCTACACTCTTCAGTGGACACAATAGGGACCTCAATATCTTAAGCACCCAACATTCCAAGCCATGAATCCAACAAGAGTGAATATACTCTCAATGTTGCCTAGTTTCGACCAAAGGCCCTTCTCACAAGAGAGAAAATATTTCAAAAGTGTTTTTCACTCACAATATCATTGAAAAACTAACTAGTAAATGACCTAAAATATTCTATATATAGTAGGTTACAAATAAAATATAAAATGACCTAAAGGACCCCTTAATAAAGAGTGAATAACAAAAGTTTCCTTGGAGTATGTATGGACGTTTTTTGGGAATATTTGGGCCCTCCTTTACACTTCACTTGAACATTTCAAGTCTCGGGTCAATTCACTCTCGCACTCATCCATCTTCATGGTCGTGCTCGTATCATAACGACAAAATTATAACATGGCTTGTCAATTCCATTTATGTTGATATAGCTATGGAACTGACATCTTTTGAGAAAGCATCTGAAATGTGGAGTCATTTAAATACCCTCGGTAACCAACAAAATTTGGCTAGATAATTTGAACTAGAAAGGCTACTCGGAAAATTGACACAAGGTAAGAAAAATGTTCGGTGCTTCTATTCAGGATTACTCAGATTATGGGCAGAGCAAGATTAATTTTTTGTTGCCTCAATTAGAGCCGCTAGACTAAAGGACTTCATGACTACTACGAAGAGGACAAGGACTGTTCAATTCTTTATGAAACTTAGATCTGAGTTTGAGTCTTTACCTGTCAATATTCTCAACAGGGAAAAACTACCAACTTTAGATGTGGTGGTTTATGATGTACTTCGAGAAGAAACTCGATTAGGTTCTCAAGACTATGGAAAATTCCCTTTTCGTGGACACTGCCATGGCTACATATAAAAGTTCTTCCTCGGGAAACTCTAACAAACCAATTCAATGCTATCATTGCAAGGAAACATGGCATGTCATTTCCCATTGCTAGAAGTAAAATTATTGTAACTACTGTAAGAAGGATGGTTATATTATTTTAGAATGTCGTAAGAAATCTGGTTCAGTAAAGCACTCAACTCCTCATAAAGCCTTTCAGGCGATGACAAGGGATGTGAGCACACAACACACTCTAGAAACACAAAAGACACCATAATTATTTGATCACAATAATAGTTATAAGATGATACAAGATTCATTGGCGGTTTCTCTCTGTAATGCAATCTCTACAACTCTGACCTATGCATACCCTGGTAAGAATAAGATTTTGAATTCAATGGTATGACATATTAATTCCACTGTATCTAACCATATGAAAGAAAATAAAAAACTTTTTTCTAATTTATCTAAAACAAGTTTCACACATTAAATTGTTACTGCAAATAACCATGTTTTATCTGCATCGGGTATGGATTTTATTAAACCATTTTTAGAAGTTCTTTGTGTACCGAAACTTACTGTGAATCTTTTATCCGTTGGACAACTTGTAGAATATAATTGTTTGGTTATTTTTTCCTCTAATAGTTGTACTATTCAGAAAATATTGACAGGGAAAACGATGGACAGGGGGCGTAAGGTTGCAGGCTATTTCTTCTTCAATCTTCGGACACAAAATTTCATCATTGCTTTCTTTCAGCTTCAAATAAAGACATTGAGTTTTCAAATAAAATGTGGTGTTTATGGCATCTTTGTTTAGGCTATCCACATGCTTTCCGTTTAAATTTCATGTTGAAATCCCGTAATTTGTTGGGTGAAGACTCACTAATTTTTCCCTCTAAATTACCTTGTAAGAGTTGTGCAAAATTAAAGAGTCATAAACTTTCTTTTCAATTAAGCAATACTACTTATTCTACTCCATTTGATTTAATTCATAGTGATGTTTGGGGACCTTCTCCTATTATATCTCATATGGGTTACAAATATTTTATATTTTTCATTGATCAAGCATCTCTTTATACATGGGTTTTCTTTTTGAAACACAAATCTGAGGTACCAAACATTGTCAAAAAATTTTATAACCTCATAGAAACTCAGTTTGAGAAAAAAATCAAGATTTTTTGTTCAATGGGAGAGTATGTAAATTCAAACCTCACAAGTTTTTTCAAGAAAAAACATTATTCATCAAAGTTCTTACCCCTTTACATCGGAACAAAATGGTGTGGTGGATCGTAAGAATAGACATGTTGTTGAAACTGCCTTAGCTCTTCTTGATACATCAAATGTTCTAAAAACATTTTAGGTTGAAGCAATCCAAACATCTATTTATCTTATAAATAGACAATCATCGTATGTTATCAAATAAAATTTCCCAACTATTCACACCTTAAAGTATTTAGTTGTGTATGTGTTGTTCTTCTTTCAGACCATGAACGCCATAAATAATCCTCTAAAGCTGTTAAATGTACTTTTTTGGGGTGCAATGATATCCAAAAGGTGTATTTATGTTATGATTCAACACGTCGCTTATTGAGAATATCTCGACATGTTATCTTTTTTGAAAACTCTTTTACTTATACTGATAAAGACTCGCGATTGTCTACTACATCCTTTTTGGATCAATTCACGACTCGTGATTCTGCTAGCCATAACAACCTAGTCGTTTGTCCATCGCCAAATTTGTCCTCTGACACAAAAGTTACTACTTATGACTTAGATACCTTTTCTGATAATGATATTACGTCGATGAATACGATTTCTTCACCTGACCAACATGACTCGCATAATGTTTTTTTAAATCATAATAATCAACCTTCCCTCCCTCAAAATATCATTGACCCTGTTAGACGCTCATCTCGTCATGATCCTCCTTCAATCCAATATGAATATTCTACAGGTGAATATAGTTGATCATATGACTTACTAATATCCTTGAATTCTATAGGTGTGCCAAATACTTACATGTAGGCTAATGGTCTGAAATATTAAGAAAATGCAATGAATGAAGAACTAGCTTCCCTTGAGGAGAATGATACATGGGATATGGTGGTAGACTAATAAATATAATAATTATTAAAAGTAGATGGGTGTACTCAGTCAAGCTGAAAGCTGATGGGTCCCTAGATCGATATAAGGAAAGATTGGTAGCTCAAGGGTACAAGCAGGAGTATGGAATCGACTATGAAAAAACCTTTGCTCCAATAGCCAAGATGACGACAATACGTATATTACTTACTTTAGCATCAATAAGAAGTTGGAATTACACTAATTGGATGTCAAGAATGCTTTCCTACATGGAGACTTGCAAGAAGTGATCTACATGAATCTACCACCAGGTTACAAATATTCTAGTCCAAATTAGGTGTCATCTTAAGAAATCTCTCTATGGATTAAAGCAGGATCCTCGCTCATGGTTTGAAACATTCTGAACTACAACCCTTGGTGCTATTTTTTCTCAGAGTAGCTCAGATTATTCATTATTTCTACGTCAGTCTGGCTCAGGTATTACTATTCTCCTTATTTATGTAGATGACATGATTATTATAGGGAATGATGGGTTTGGAATCTCTCATTTAAAAAACCTATTATACTCCTCGTTCAAGATGAATGACCTTGGAAATATAATATATCTTTTGGGTTTGGAAGTAAGTTATGGACAATAAGGCATAAAATTGAGTCAACAAAAATATGCAGATAATCTTGTTAAGTTAGTTAATCTAATTGATAATAAAAATATTCATACTCCAATGGAAGCGAATACTAAATACAATAAAAGGAAGGAGAGCTTTTTGGAGATCAAAATATGTATAGATGTCTAGTTGGATCACTTATATATCTTACTATGAGTCGTCCTGATATCTCTTATGCAATACAGATGTTAAACCAATTTGTTACGAAGCCTTACAAGATTCACTACTCAGCTTTGTCCAGGGTTATTAGATATATAAAAGGTATAGTGAATCGAAGTCTCTTATTTTCATCATCTTCATCGCTGGACATAGTGGGATATGCTGATGCCGATTGGGCAGGATACCCTGATTCAAGACGATCTACTACAGGTTGGTGCATGGTTCTTAGATCATGCATGATCTCTTGGAAGTGCAAGAAATAATCTCGAACATCAAAGTCATCTACAGAAGCAGCGTATAGAAGTATGTCAACTGCGTTCTCTGAAATTATTTGGCTACGGAGGCTATTATCAGAACTTGGCATCAAATTGGAAGGATCAACCATATTGTATGGAGATAGCACCAGTGCAACCGAAATAACAACCAACCTCGTGCCATCATGAAAATACCAAGCACATAGATGTAGATTGTCACTACATCAGAGAACTAGTTGAAGATTTGAGCATTAATCTTAGATATATATATCCTCAAAAGATCAATTTGCTGATTTATTCACTAAGGCCATGTCAAGAAGTCGACACAATTATCTTTTGTCCAAACTCATGCTTTGTGATACACAACATAAGTTTAAGGGAGGGTATTGATGTTATCTTATTTAGACGTTACCTTATTTAGTATCACAAAATCAGATGCTGATTATCATAAAATCATGGATCTGATTTTCTTAAATCTGGAACCCTTCAATCAGGGATCTCCCCTGTAATTAGGCTATTAATTAAGAGACAGTTAGGACTTCTTTCTCTGTATAAATATAGTATAGGTTCATTGTTAAGTTTACTGAATATTGAATAATTCTTTCATTTGTAGTGCTTCAGTTTTTCTTCCTATATTTAACTGAAAATCTTTAGGATAAGTCGTGCCTCTAAGGTAAGAATTGTAAAACTTTTTATAGATTAAGACATAACGTGGTAGTGTCAGCTCTTACCCATGGGGCATAACTTGTTGTTTGAAAAGTCCTTGAGCTAAGTCTTGCTATAGGATAAGAGTTATAGACCATCTCATAACTCAAAATACAATGTTGTAATATCAACTCTTACCCATGAAACATAACTTCTTGTTTGAAAATCCTAAGTCTTGTCTCTAAGACAAGATTTATAACACATATAACAAATCAAGATAAAATATTGTAGTTTCAACTCTTGCCAATGGGGCGTAATTTATTGTTTGGAAGAAAAAAAAAGAAAAATAATAAAAATTGTGGAAAAAGAAAAAAAGAAGAAGAAAGACATTTAAAAATAAAAAATAAAAATCAAACAGAATAAAAAAAGAAAATATGAAAGTTGAGAGGATAAAAGAAAAAAATAAAGGTTGAGCAAAAAAGATAAAACAAAAATAAAGGCTGAGAAAAGTTAAGAAAAAAAAAGAGAAAAGAAAACATAAAAATCAAAGAAAAAAAGAGATTTTTTTTTAAAAAGAAGTTGAGAGGAGAAAAGGAAAAAAAGTGTTGAGAAAAACTAAAAAAACTAAAAAATAAAAAATAAAATAAAAAAGAGAAAAAAAAGAAGTTGAAAAATAATCAAGTATTGAGTTGTTTAGAAATATATGAGATATAGATGGATAAATAAGTAATTGTACGATATATAAAAAAAGAAGGGAGACTAATTTTGCAGGACTTTTCTTGTGAGGAACAAAAAACAAAGCCACTCACTATGGTGGTCATTTATATAGTAACCCGTTATTTGTTAGTTTTATAACTATTTTTTATGTGGACCCTTATGTACAAATATTACACCCAATGTATATACTCAATGCAAGATTCTCTCACGTAGTTAATTTTTCAAGCACCCTCTCTTATCAATTAGCTAATTTGGCGGCTGGAACATTTACATCCTTCTCTCACTTAGCCATTACACGATTCTCTCACTTAAAGATAATTTCAAAGAATTTCTTTCTTTCAATTCATCTGCAATTTGTCATCCTAAGCTTTCACTCGGATAATCATTAAAGATTTTGAAGTAATCTTGCAAGATTTCATTTATATATATATATATATATATTGTATTTTCTTTGTTTTTTTCTTTTCTAACTTTTACTTCATCTATTAGTCTTTAAGTTTCTAAGCAATTTTCCCTATTTGTTTTTTTAGGTTTCTTCAAGTTATCAATTAACTTGATTCACATGGATGGAAAAAAATCTATATAGAAAATTGACAAGAGGTATTGAACCTATAGCTCAGATTAATGATTGACAAGAGGTATTGAACCTATAGCTCAGATTAATGATTGACAAGAGGTATTGAACCTATAGCTCTGATTAACTGTAATGTTTCTGCTTCATCTCAATTTTCTGGAAATCTTATTGAATAAAATGTATAATTTGAAAATTGAATTTATATTAGTGTAATTTCACAAAATAAATCTTGATGAATTATTTTCATAATTGGGTATTTGATCCAAATTTAGTGAATTTGATAATTGTATATAGGTGATTTAATTGTATTCAGTCGGATTTGCATAGATTTTTGTAGGCATTCTATGTTTTTTTTTATTTCTATATTTTCATATACATATGAATATCTTGGATGTATGTTTTGATGTATACATGTATATTTTTGTATAACTATATATGTATACAAGATTGTTCTGTGTTGATACACATATGCATATGTATATATATATTTATTACGTGTTGGTTCATATATACATTATGCATATGTGTATACATCTATTCTATATTTGTGTATATAAACATATGCATATCTATATATATGTATATACACATGCATATAATATAATTGTCTTTATATACATACGCTGATTTTTATACATTGTGTATCCCATATTAGAATGAATATCAACGCATTAGGATCCAAATATACAAATGTTCAATCATTTAATTGTATATGTATAATATTATACTTTTATACAATATTAACGTTGATATACATATGTATATGTTTATTCAATACATAATTAATATACATATGTATATGTTATACAAATGTGTTTGTCTCATATGTATATGTTTATCGTTTAATTGTATATGTATAATATTATACATTTATACAATATATTGTTGATATAATTATGTAATATATTATACATTATGCATAAATATAAACTTCTAATATATTTGTATATACAGTTGTATATATACATTTTGTTAAAATTCAGTTGTATAAAATATAGTTGGTTGTATACATTTGTACTAAAAAATGATCAATTACGGAAGGAAAATCACAATCATGGAAGTAGAATAACCAACATTTTTTGTTATATAGAAGGTAATATTGGGGAAAGTTGGAGATAATAATGAACATTAATTATTTTCCCTTTTCTTTTAAATTATTAATTATATTGATGAGTCCTAAATACATTTGGTCACTAACTAATGTCTATAGAACATAATTAGTAAAACTTATACCATTAAGTTAGTTAGGAGCCTAAGTTGTTTATATGTGATGTTTTGCCATATTATTATTCTACTTCGATTGGCACTAAATAACTTTGAGAAACTTTGTTCGGCCCATGTATAAACTAAAGTTTGATTGTTATAGTCTGCCTGAAAGGCTAAAATTTAGGGATGTGTATCGTTTGGTTTGATTTTATATATTATCGGTTCGGTTTATCTATTTCAATTTTTAGATATGCTAAAACAATAATAAAATCAATAAGATATTTTTTATCGATTTTCAATTTAACCGATAAAAAAATGCCTATAAAATAAATATATAACTTCTCTAACAATTTAGTACGATAGACCAATAACTCGATCTTAGGGTTATCGACAGAAATAATTAAGACTTAAGTGTGTTGTAGAATGTGAACTTTGGCCTGTTATGCAATGAAACTGTTAAGGCACTAATAATAGTAGGGAAAAATATGTTATGTTCTTATTTTATTTAAAACTGAATGTGAAGGTTTGTTGAGAAAATTGAAGGCAAGGTGTCTTTTAAGTCTTGAATGAAGGATTGGTGACATTGACCAACAGATAGGGTCAAACATCATTAGGAAACTTAATTAAGTTAATTGTGGACTTGATTAATATTTTCAAAACTTTCTAATCTTTTCAAAAATACAAATCAACCCAACCCACACCCCTCTTCAATCCAAATCAACCACTCTCTCCTCTCTCCCGACAGCTTCTCTCAACTCTCTCCCAACCAACAGTTTTGAAAAATTTCTCCCTTCAACCCCCGACGAAAAATAGTTGGGCTTCGAGTTTCCCTCTTCAATTCAATCAACCTGTCTCTCATCCCTCTCTCGACAGCTTCTCTCAACTCTCTCCCAACTAACTTTTCTGCAAATTTCTTATTTCAATCCTCGACGACTTCAACATACGACTACAAATAGTTGGGATTCCAGTTTCTTTTCGACTTCAATCGACGTGACATCCTTGCTCTCCGGCCACAACAACTTCGAATTCTTTATCGGTCTTTTTCTTCTTTCACAGCTAAAAATTTATGGCCTTTTTAGTTTTGAAGAAAACGAGAAACTTGATCCAACTTCTCTTATAGTATTGGTTAACAATTTCAATATTTGTTGCACTAATTTGAAATGCGGTCTGAATAAAATCCGAATTTCTGGTATTTTTTCTCTTCTCTTTTCGAAGTGAATTATGATATTTTGTTGTTTGTTGCATTTTTTTGAAGTTTGATTTTTATTGTTTGTGTTTATAAAAACAAAAAGGACAATTTGGTTTGATTTGTTCTGTTCTTGTTCTTGGTAAAAATGGTGAAATTGCTGTTTTTTGTTTAACAAAATCGTGTTATTATTTCCTCCGACAAATTACCCATATGGTGCAATATATTAACCATCTGATGCAACAGATTCATCATATAATGCAACAGATAAACCATCTGATGCACTAGAGGAACCATCAGATTACAATTCTAATGCAACAGATTAATAATCTGATGTAACAGCTTTACCATATGTTGCAACAAATTAAGCTTCGAATAAAAAATCTGATGCAACTAATTAACCATCTGGTGTAATGAAAGAACCATCAGATTAATGATCTGATGCAACAGATGAACCTCCTATTGGATAAAATTCTACCAACTCTTCCTACAGGAAAAGTCCAAGACTTGATTTTTCCAACTGATCATTCATTTGCTGCGATAGAAGACCCTATGTTGGAAGAAATCTAAACAATATTGACCTTTGATAACTGTTCCAACAGATCACTCATGTGTTGCAACAGATGTGTGACCTATTGCACAGACCATTCATCTTTCTCAACAGATGAGTGATATATTTTGTATTATCGCAACAGATTACTCAGTCGTTGCTATGAATTATTTAACTGTTCCAATAGATCACTCATATGTTGCAATAGATGATGTCACAACAGTTGAGTGATCTGTTGAACAGACCATTCATCTGTCTTATAATATGAGTGGTATGTTTTGTATTGTTGTAACATATTACTCATCCGCTGCAACAGTTTAGTTATATGCTGCAACAAATATATTACCTGGTGCAACAGATTAATGATCTGTTGCAACTGTTATTTTACTGTTTTGCTTGTTTAATTTACTGTTATCCTTTTTAACGATGCATTAATCAACAATAATATATTATTTTATGTTCCTGTTAATTTTAGATAATATGGTTCCCAAAAAAATAGAAACTGAATTAAGTCCAAGTGAAGCAGCTAGGCTACATCCACCACTCTATGAGCTTGCTTTACAAGCGTTATCTCAATCGGGAGCAGAATATGATGAACACGGGGAAGATAAATGTTTCAAAAGAGATGATGTAGATGCTAATAGCCCATCCACCGAAGAGCTGGTCAAATCCTTCAGCATTGATCATTATCCTATGAGAATGCAGTGCGATGGTGCCGCATATTTAACGGATGATTTCGTGGTTAAGTCAGCCATGGAAAAATCTTTCGACGCCTTCAGAAAAATACTTCGAGAATAAAAATTGGATGCTTATTTCAGGGACAGTTGCTTTGGGAAATATCTTGATTTGCCGGAGGACAACAATGCTCGTTTCCAAATGAAAATGGTATATGAACTTCTCAAGCGTAGGTTTATATATGAAAACAAAGATAAGATGGATGAGGTGTGGATAAATTACTGTGGCATGCCTGTTTGTTTTGGTTGGAAGGAGTTTTCCATAGTTACTGGACTAAAATGTTATCCTCCTTCTCAAGTTATACCTATTCTAACCCAAAAAAAAGTACCCCGCACACCCAAAAAAGGCAAAGGCAAGTCATGTGATCGTGATGAACTGGTGTCTATTGTTGGTCCAAGCTTCAAAAACAAAAATTTGATAGAAGCGTTGAAAGGTAAAGGACTTTCAAAGAAGCACAAGCAGTCATTGTGCTTGGTTTGGTTTGTACATAATATTCTTTGGGCGAGAGACGTTAACAACAACATAAGCTTCAGTTTAATAAAGCTCTCCGAGGATCTTGAGACATTTAACAGCTATTCATGGGGGTATAAAAGCTTTAAAATGACTATTAAATATTTGTTGACTTTGTTAGTGCCAAAGACAGTCAACTTATATGGCTTCCCATGAGCTTTCATGGTAAATGTTTCTTTCTTCTATTATGATATCATTCATTTTTTTTCGCTCAATAATGGTTTTGATTTATTGGCGTTATTTTATAGGCTTGGGCGTTTGAAGCCATTCCTTATTTGAGACAACAAGTGAACTACCAGGAAGGAGTTTCCTATCCAAGAATCTTGAGATGGTAGTCGGACAAAACTCATAAAAATGCAAAATTTCTTGATCTCTTCAACCCCCCGAAGGATGCAGTAAGTATAATTATAATTAATTTTTTCTTTTAATTAATATTTTTTTTTGAATGATCTAATCATCATTCTAATATATGTAATGATTTATGTTAGAATGTGCATCCGTCGCTAGTTCCGACCAATCGAGAGTTGAAGATGCTATTTTTTTTTACTTTACGATTTGTGCAAACTTTATCGGACCCTAAGGTCATCGACAAAATAAAAATGGAATTGTTTGGAGCAACAACCATTACAAGAAAAACAATTTTGTAGGGTGGGCTTATTGTTGTTGATAGAGCTGTTGGTGGTGGTATTGGTGCTGCTGTTAGTGCTAATGATGCTCCTCTTACAGTATTTAAAGCAAACCATTATGAGTATGATCATACTGGTTATACAGATTTTGCCTCTCCCAGCGAATGTTCTGCATGCAAATGTCAAGACTGCAGGGCAAAACATGATGTAGTGATTAATGCTATTAATGCATTAACTTCTTCTATAAAGGAATTGACATCTAAGAGGGGTCTCATTACATCAAAGAGGATTTTATTTCTATCCGCTTTATTAGAGATTAGGGCTAAGAGGGGAAGAAGAGTGATTTCCAGGGCATTATCAGGTATCCAAAAAAGTGAAATTGCAACTCCTCTGTCTGCGTGTTGCACTGAGCAATGTACAATGTTCAAAGGAGAGCAGAACAAGCTGAAGAAGGTGAATATATTATATGTCTTCCAACTGACAAAACAAACAGACACATATCTGTTTCAACAGATGACACATCTGCTGAAAATTATCAAACAGATAGATACATCTGTTGCAACAGTTGACTAACCTGTTGCACCAGATACTTTATCTGGTGTAACATATGTATAGTCTATTTTAAAAAATCAAACAACTCTTGGTACATCTTTTATTTGTACCAACAGACGACCGATCTGCTGCAACAGATGATTCATATGTTGCAATGAATGGTTCATCTATTGGAAATTATCACACAGGGTCTTCCTCATATAGAAATTTGTCTCAACAGTTAATTCGTTGATGCAACAGAAATATAATATGTTTGGGATAATTTAAAATGAGAGGAAGACCTGTTTGATTTGCTAGAAGAGATGAGTTATCCTTTTCCATTTTATTGTATCTCCGTGATTAGCATTGACCAATTCTGGCTTTCCAGGTGGATGTAGAAGAAGCTACTGCTGAACAACATTGACAATATGCTACTTTTTTTATGGAAATACTGAGAACAGCAAAATAGCAGAAACCGTACGCAAGCAATAATAAAGATCAACGACGAGCAAAGCCAAATTCCATAGCACCGGATGAAGAACAACTTGTCCATACTGAGTAGATCTTTATATCTTGAGCCTGTTAAAGCAATCCTTGGCAGTATACTTAAATTTTTGTTGATGTATTTGTTGAGATCTGTACCCATAACAATTTTTTTACATTTCATTTATTCGTTGACGTATTTCAGCTAATTTAGGAAGGCTTCGATTTATTTTATTTTTTCTACAAATTTGATTTATTCCTTAGATTTTAAATTATTAATTGAAAAGGAATACTAGATTCAAATATTGCAATAAATAATGTATCTGTTGCAACAGATGACACATCTATTGAAAAATTCAAACAGATTTAGACATATGTTGCGACAGGTAGGTGATTTGTTAAGTTTATCAGACAGGTCTTCCCACTGTTGCAACAGATGGACTTTAGATAAAAAAATCAAGATAATGCAACAGATGACACATCTATTAGGGAAAAAAAGAACAAATTTAGACATATGTTGCAACAGATGAACTTTATCTGTTGCAACAGACGACACATCTATTAGAATAATCGAACAGATTTATACATATATTGCAATAGGTAGGTTATCTATTGGAATTTATCAAACATGTCTTCCCACTGTTGCAACAGATGGACTTTAGATAAAAACATCGAGATAATGCAACAGATGACCAACCTATTACAACAGATAAACTATATGTCAGAACAGGTAGGATAACTGTTACAACAGATGGAGAATCTGTTGCATTATAAAAATTCAACTTTTGTTGGACATAAAAATTACCACTATGTTTAAAAAGGTTAAAGTGAATTGAAATAAAAAAGGCGCAACCCATCAACGGTGTTCAGTTCAAAAACATAAAATAAAATAGGCATCAAGTAGACATGTTCATTTTAAAGACATAAAATAAAATAGGCATCAAATGTGTTAGTGTCAGTCCTGGTACATTTCGCTAACTTGCTGTCACTTGGCCCCCAACGGTCATTTCCCCCCCCCATTATCTTATATATTCATCTTCCTCTTAAAATTTAACCCTAAATTTCCAAATCTTCTTCTTCATCGTCATCTTCTTTTATCTATTCAAATTCTTCAAATTATTACTTTCATTTTTTCCAACTAACCTTGACAATGTCGAGCACATCTTCCACTATTTTTTGTGATAAAGATTTTCGATATTGTAAGTACGGTCATGAATCTCTGTTAAAGACTTCTTGGACTCAACAAAATCCGGATCGTAGATTTTTTACTTGTAATATTTCAAAGGTAATATTTTTTATTTAATTAATTTATTAATTATTGACTTGTAATTATTTTGTAATTGTGTTCTCTTTTTTTTTATAGAAATTTGGTGGATGCGATTACTTTGATTGGTATGAAGAACGACACCTTTCACAAGCAAATCGAGTAATCTGGGGTTTGTTGAACAAAGTCAAGGCTTCTGAAGAGAAACAAAATCGAGCAAAAAAATACTACATTGTTGCCATTATTGCTACTGGTTTGGTGTTGTTGGGCACTTGGATATTGAAGCCTAATTGCTGAAATTTTTATGGTGGTGTGTGTATTTGCTACTGGTTTGTTGTCAACGAGCACATGGATATTCAAGCGTAACTATTGAAAAATATCAAAAATATTTAGACATATGTTGTAAAATTTAGGTCATCTGTGGAAATTATCAAATAGGTCTTCCCACTGTTGCAACAGATTAGACTTAGATTATTAGATTATTCATAAAAATTATCAAACAGGTCTTCCCACTATTGCAACAGATTAGACTTAGATTATTAGATTATTAGATTATTCAAATAGGTCTTCCCATTGTTCCAACAGATTGACAATCTAATCTATTGCATTATAAAAAACTCAACTTTCATCAGAAAAAAATTATTGCCACTACACGTACATGTAATAAAGTGAAGGGTGACTTGAAATTTAAAATTTCTATTTCATAGGCTCTTCTATATACACAGGCTTTAAGCGTCCAGTTAGTACCCCATAAGCCCAGACCTCTTGCAGGTTTGCCACAGAGTTGTCGCACAGAAAAGTCATTGGCTCAGCTATTTCTGTGCCGGTCAGCAAACATTCAATGTGTGCAAGAGCGTGCGAGCCGCTCGCTTTAGTGACATCATCTTTTGGAAGGATCATTCCCCTGTTTCGACCTTCAAAATCTCATGATTTCTTTATTAACACTTTCTTTGGGAAATGATTCATCAGTTTACTCTCTCTCAACAAGATGGGCAACAACACCATCAGTGGATCCACGAGGAGAAAAAGATCGAAATCGTCGATGAGAGGTATGTTGGAGTCATAAACATTGATTTTTCCCTCCTCGAGTAGTATCTCAACAGCCCAATAATGCATGCCGTTCACGCTAATGACTGCAAGAATCCTTTTTGCCTTAGTCCAGCTCTTGCCGTGTGGATTTGGCCTGTCCCCTCTAACATATCTTAACGTTTCTTCTTTATCCAAGACCAATGTAGGAACTAGGAAATCAAGTCCCACGCCAAGGGATGACGCCTCTCCATTGAGTTGATCATACCTATCCTTGAGCCTCTTGCAGAAGTCGAGGTCCATTATCCTATCAGCAACGTCATAAGCTTCCCGGTACGTTAATTGCCTTTTTCTTATGAGGTAGAGAATTATGTTAACATGCTGTGAGATAAGAAGTCAATTTTTAAAGAAGTCAATTTTTAAATAGGTTAGTAATTGTAAAGATGCAATTGATGGTCCATCTGTTGCATAGGGTTCTCTAAATCAATAATCCAACGCAACTTATGCAACAGATGGATAATAAGTTACAACAGAACCATAACCAGTTGCACCAGTATACCCAGCTGTTGCAACAGATGTGAAATCTGTTTCTTAGTTTTTTCTTCATGGGGTAGATTAGAAGGTCTAGGTTAGGAAAAGTAAATTTGCCTTGTCCTCGTACGACATACACATATCAGTCATAGTCTGGAAGTCTTGGAGGAAAAAGAGAGGCCTGGGGTAATCTGGTGCGCCTGGCTTGGCATTCTTGGCCTGTCGCAGATCTCTCTTCTCTTTGGCACCAAGTTCCACGTATATGTCCACCTTCTTGACTGGCCCTTGAACTTTAACAGTTTTTGGAGAGGGAGGAATTGCAATTTGTTTTGATTTTCGAGCGGAGAGTACGTCTCTAATTGCTCTTTTCTTTCTCCTAACCAACACTGTAGGAATGTATGGCTCCCTCACCTTCTTGGATGGTATGAAACACCTCTTGGATTTGAATTCCTTGATAGCTTTAGAGATAGCCTCTACTTTTTAAAAGAGTTTATCCTATCTGTCCTTGCACTCATCGCATTTGCAACTAGAACACGAGGGTGAAGAGGGGTGAGAGGGACTTGTGTAAGGGCGAAAAAGGGTATTTTCAAACATATTTATTCTTTGGTAGCAGCATCAGCATGCCTGCCACCAACACTAACAACTCCACCAGAAGAAACACCCGGACCTGCCTTAGTAAAAGGTTGGTCATGAAGAGCCTCAACATTAGGCTGACTTTGCCTAACTGCTCTTCTTATGGCTGTTGCTCCAGCCGATTCCTTCTTTATTAACTCCACCGTTGGGTTTGCAATAGTATAAACATGACCAAGAGTAATAGATGAAGTCATCATCGACTCCTCCTCAGTAGGCACGATCCATGGATGCACAACCTATAAAAAAAAATGGACAGATACATTTAAATCATATAATATAATAATTTTCACAGTTGGGCTACATTTAAAAAAAAAGACCCATCTGTTGCATAGTTTGCAGTATATGGTTAAAATCCATTTGAGTTTGGTTCAGAGAAACAAAGAAACACATGGATAATCTGATGCAAAATATCAATCATCTGTTGCAACAACTGCATAAGACGGGTAATCTATTATGCAACAGATGATCTGTACGTCGCAACAGATGAACGATATGTTATCAGATTAAACATCTGTTGCATAATTTGCAGTAGATGGTTAATCTTTTAGGAGTCGGTTTCAGAGAACCAAAGCCATAGATGGGTAATCTGATGCAAGATATACCTCGTCGTAACAGATGTCCTATCTGGTGCATCAGATATAATATCTCATGCACCAGATATAACATCTGTTCAATATCTTTCTTATCTTTGAGGAGAATTATTTTACTTGAAGAAGATGTAGTGCATCATCCAGAGGGTTAAAGAGATCAGCCTCCTTAATATTGGTGTTTCTCTTTGCAACCAACCACCTAAACATCCTTGGATGAGAAACCTCATCCGGGTAATCCATTAACTGCTTTTGGAGGGAAGGAATGACTTCAAATGCCCAAGCCTAAAAAGTGTAAACAGGAAGAAAGCAAAAAAAATCATAATAACTATATTCAATATAAATTAATGGATGAGTAAAATTAGTGATTAATTTTACCATGAAAGCCCAAGGAAAGTCGTATAATGTGGTCCTCTTTCTCTTTCTGACTCTCCAATTCCTCCTCTTTCTCACTTTGATTTTCTTCATCACCATCTACGGACCCTTGTCTACCTCCCCCAACGTTGTTTTCACATCTCTTCTGAGCTTCACTTTTCCCTGATTGAGATTGTTCAGGAAGCTTCTCCGAATCTCTCTGTACTGTAGCCTTTTTTTTGAGTGGTCAGGCGTTGATCCACTTTCACTTTATTTTCTTTTGGGAGACATGTTTTACCTACAAACAAAGAAAAATAAAAATTACATTACAGTTGATGTATGCATAGATTTTAAAAAATACATTACAAACACCACGAATACCGACACACCAACAACCACCACCACAAACACCACCAACCAATGCCAACAAACAAATAAACACCACGAATACCGACACCACCACAAACACCACCAACAAATGCCACCACGACGACCACAAACACCAGCACCACCACCACCACCACCATCCAACTATACCACGATAGTCAATGGAACACTGCGACAGAAACTAGGGATTTCTCGAGTTCTTCCTAGGATTTTACCATCAAAACTCAAAATTGTAAACCCATTCTCAAAGATAATACAACTAAAAGTTTTATTTTTCATCATTAACTTAAAAGCCCTTGTTTTTTTAAAAAACAAACAAATATAGAGCTCTTCTCGAACTCTGTTGCCTACGAAGATAAAGAAAATGACTGACACAAGCAAGAATGATGTCAAAAATAACACGTATGTGGTCGAAAATGAGAAGAAAAATGATCTGTTTTGGAGGATTGAGCAAATTTGTTGAGTAGTTATTGTCTGTACTGTATTATTGAGTGAGAATGAGAGAGAAATAACTAGACCTCGAGATTTGAAATAATGAAACGTTTTGTATGGGTTGATTTGTATTTTGGAAAAGAATGACAAGTAGTTTTGAAAATGTTAATTTGGTCCGAAATGATCTTAATTATTTTTAAAATCATAAAATATATGCGTAATTTTTAAAATCATATAAAAATAATTAAAGTTGTAGTTGACCGAGTACTCTAGGATGTGACCCTGTGAAAACTTACCCCTGGTCCTAGATTAATCAATTTAGGAGTGTAACATATGAACTCAATTGAAATTTTAAAAAACAAATGTTCAACATATTGCGTCAGATTTCTCATCTGTTGTAAATTATCAATCAGATTAGATAACAACAGATTACGAATCTGATGTAAATTATCAAACAGATTAAGTCATCTGTTGCAACAGATTACCCATCTGTTGTAAATTATCAAATGGATTGTCATATGTCGCAACAGATTACCCATATGTTGCAAATTATCAAATAGGCATTGCCATCTGTTGTGGCTGACCTTATGAGAACTCACCCCTAGTCCTAAATTAATCGATAGTTTACCCTATGAGAACTTACCCCTAGTCCCAGATTACTCAATCAAGGTATTAGTACCCTAGTCCTAGATTAATCAATTAAGGTATTAGTCTAACATATGAGGTAGTAAGAATTGATTCGGCTCTGAGTGATCGATCGCCGACTCTAGTCGAGAGGAACGCAGTACTGTTTCATCATGCAATTGACAAAAAACTCAATTAAAGTTGTAGTTGACCCTATGAGAACTCACATTCAATTAAGGTATTAGTCTAACATATGAACTCAATTGAATTATATATAAATAAATGCTCAACCTGTTGCAACAGATGCCTTTTCTGTTGGATCAAATCAAACAGATTATGTAATCTGTTTCAATATATTACACATCTATTATAAACTATCAAACAGATTAAGTCATCTGTTGCAATAGATTACCCATCTGTTGTAAATTATCAAATAGGCGCTGTCATCTATTGTAGTTGACATTATGAGAACTCACCCCTAGTCCTAGATTAATAAATTAAGGTATTAGTTGGACATATGAGGTAGTAAGAATCAATTCATCTCAGAGTGATCGATCGACGACTCTTGTCGGGAGGAATGCAGTCCCGTCTCATCATGCATTTGCCAAAAGACTCAATTGAAGTTGTACTTGACCCTATGAGAACTCACCCCTAGTCCTAGATTATTCAATTAAGGTATTAGTTGAACATACGAGGTAGTAAGAATTAGTTCGTCTCAGAGTGATCGATCGATGACTCTTTTCGGGAGGAATGCAGTATCGTCTCATCATGCAATTGCAAAAAAACTCAATTAAAGTTGTAGTTGACCCTTTGTGCTTATTAATCCATGTCTAATTCCACCTAGATCAATGTAGGTACTATTATTAATCTTATCATTAAGTTAATGATAACACATTTCAACTCAGAGTGATCGATCGATGAATTGGGTCGGGATGAACGCAATACTAACACCATGCAAATGCAACAACTCAATTGGATTTGTAATTGACCCTGTGAGCTCATTCATTCATCCCTCGTTCCACCTAGATCGATGTAGGTACTATTATTAATCTTAACACTAAGTTAATGAGGAGCTCATTCTTTCATCCCTAGTTCATCCTAAATCAATTGCAATGAAATCCGTTGCAACAAACAACTGAGCTGTTAGAGAATTTCAAACAGATAACAATATCTGTTGCAACAGATGACATTTTTTATTTAATTATCAAATAAATATTTGCATCTGTTATGACGGATGACTGAGGTGTTGGAAATTTTCAAACAGATATTGATATCTATTGTAATAGATGACGTTTATTATTTAGTTATCAAATGACATTTTCATCTGTTGCCACAGATGACTGAGCTGTTGGGATTTCTCAAACAGATATCTAAATTTATTGCAACAGACGACATATCTTTTTGAAAATATTTTTGTTTTCTTTTAATTTTAAAGCAAGCTACTGTCCGAGTAGATAAAGTAGTACTACTACTAAAGGCGGTAAAAAATATTTCTTGGATAACTAAAAAATCTCATTGAGTAGTCTTGTCCTGTCTTTTCAATGTCACCTGTTTTCTTCCTCGTGCCCCTCAAATTATTAGTGAATAGTAATTAATGAATATTGAAACCCCTAATACTTCTTCATTTTCATATTGACTTGGCACTCCCATCAAGAAAATATTAATTAGGGGTTTATTTTACTACCAAATTAGCCTTATTAATTATTCTTTGTAAATATAAATTTGAATAAATATACTTTGTTTAGTCATTTAATATTAAGGGTAGTACATCTAGAAATTAGAATTATCTCATCTCTCCCCTCCATCAGCCCTAAATCTCTTTTCTTTTTTCTTTCTATCCTCTTTAGGGTTATCACATCCTTTTTTTTCTCTCCTCTTTCTAAAAATTTTTCGTTCGGATCTAACCCGATCGATATCCATATCTTATATTCCTCGACTAAAATTACTGTTTTGAACCCTTTTTGACATTGTATGATATGATTCACTATTTCTCTTTCATTCTCGTCTTCTTCTTGCAACTTTATTTACATCTTTTTGTTTATTTAATTATCATTTTCCCATATCATATTTATTTAAAAATTTGAAGGAACTTTTAATTGTTGAATAAACATATCGAGAATTTTTATTATAAGATGCGAAAAAAAGTCATCTGTTGGGAGAAGTTTAAAAGCCTTGTTGGCAGTATCTTTTTTTTTATGTATTTTGTTTGTTTCTTTGTTGTTGATGCTGTTATTGATGTTGTTGGTGGGGCTGACATTGTTGGAACTTGTGGTGTGGTGTTGTTGGTGGGTTTGGCATTATTGGAACTTGTGGTGTGGTGTGGTTTAGACGGTGGGTGCTTCTTAGCTTAAAAATAGTGGAGTCCAAACAATCAACACAAGGAGTAAGAGAGAAAAAAATAAAAAGTTTAAAGTGAATAAGAAGAGAAGAGTTGATTACCAAAATTTAAAAAATATGTGCTGAGTGGGAATTGAACTCAAAACCAAAAGAAATAAATAGCCTTAAGCACCCATAAACAACAACTAGGCTAACCAAACAACTCTTACTATGGGTGCTCACTGATTAGATTATATACGTTTTTTCTTTATTTCCACATACATATATAAAGTTCGATACAAGTTCAGTCTGTGCTCGCGCACCCGGAGGACTCCATGTGGGTCTGTCCCTTGTTGTTGATGGTGTTGGAACATAGGATGTATGCTTCTTTGTAGTTGATGATATTGTTGGAACAAATGTTGTTGTTTTCTTTGTTGTTGATATTTTTTATTTGTTGTTTGTAGTTTATGCTGTTGTTGATGTTGCAACAGACGGAGCAACTGATAGAACAAATCAAACCACCAGCAAGGCTGCTATGTATTCCAACAGACTCCATATATGTTGCATCAGACTCCATATCTGACGCAACAGACTCCACATCTGACGCAAACTATCCGGGATTTATGTGTTGTGTGTGGTGTTACTTAAATAAAATTGGTGACTTTATTAATATGTAAATTAAAAAAAATGGATCTAAATACAACATTTTATTTTTTTATTGTATTTCCGAAAGAAACAGATTGGTAATCTGCTACAAAATATATTTCACCTGTCAGATAACTTACAACATATGGACAATCTGTTGCAACAAATATATATATATCAGTTTGCTTTTCCATCAGCTGTGATGTCTGTTGCAACTTGCTAATCATCTGTTTATTCAATTTCATCGAGAGCAATAGATTTTTCTAAACACTTCTTGGCCAAACTCAATTTTTGCTCTTGGACTGCTTTTTTTTTTTCTTTGCATCCTTCAAGCTGGCCTCCAAATTCAATTTTTGCCCTCAATCCAATAGCAAAAATTTAGTTTGTTTGAAGAATGCAAAGAAAAAAAGAGAAGCAATCCAAGAGCAAAAATTGAATTTGGCCAAGAAATATTTAGAAAAATCGATTGCTGTAGATGAAATTGAATAAACAGATGACTAGCAAGTTGCAATAGACGCCACAGCTAAAGGAAAAACAAACTGATATAACCATCTGTTGCAACAGATTATCCATATGTTGTAAGTTATCTGATAGGTGGAATATATTTTGCAACAGATTACCAATCTTTATCTTTCGAAAATACAACAAAAAGATAAAATGTGGTATTTATATTCATTTTTTTTCTAATTTACTTATTAATAAAGTCACCAGTATTATTTAAGTAACACACACAACACATAAATCCAGGATAGTTTCATCAATATTGCATTAAATTTCGGATAGTTTGCTAATTATATTTTATCCCAGAATTTTGAATTGTGATACATATGTTAAGCAATGATACATATAGCATATGTATCACTAGTAAATATGAATCTGAGATTTTATGTAATTTTTTAAAACATTAAGGGATATTGTGTAATATGGTGTCTTAAATATGAGATTTGTGTAATTTTTCCTTTTAAGGGATATGAACAGTCGTGGCTTTTTGTTTGACTAAGTCCAGTCCCTTTCAATTCTCAATCATTTTATAAATAGGTCCCTCCGGCCTACCCACTCACTCTCACTCACTCTCGTTCATTCTACTATACTTATAATACTAATATATCAGATCCAGATTTGTACAAGAAGGTTCATATCGAGTCCTTGCAGGAATTTCAAAGGCAGTTTGATGAACTCCAGAGGGATTTAGCCGACTTTCAAGCAAGGCTGAGGAGGGCCCTGCTGCTGCCGGATGAAAATTGTCAGGTTGACAATAATAATAGTAATAATAATAATAATAATAATAATAATAATAATAATAATAATAATAATAATAATTAGGTTATGTTTTTTCTTTCTTTTAGCGTATGTATTTCCCTTTTTTATATCCGATCTACCTATAAGGGATTCAAAAAAATCCATGTATATGTTTGATTTGGTTTGGTCGATTTTGAATTTTTAATTCTTATTCAATATTTAATTATCATTCTATTTATTCCCTATTCAAAACATGTCGGCGGTTGGAGTTAGGGATGCGGTCATGATGAGAAATTCTCCTAAAAATGGTTCGTTAATAAATAATAAGGAACTAAATGATATTATAATCGTAAAAGAAAGATTATTTAATTTAAAAAAAGTCACAACATTGGATTAATTTAATTAAGATATATATATGATGATATGATTTTTAAGAAAAAAGTTAATGAGTAGTCGTGACTGTGACTTTTGTCTAAACACATTAAACAAACAAACAAAAACAAAAAACGCTTCTGATGCATCAAATTCCTCATCTGTTGTGACTTATGAATCAATTAGAAGAAATAAAAAAAGCTCCTTAAGCAGATGGTCGATTTATAGCAACAGATGGTATATCTGTTGAAACAGATGGGTTATCTGATGCAAAAGATATACAATCTGTTGCCATAACTCAATTAATAAAAATGGTTATTAAAGAAACGGAAAGATTAATTGACCACTAGCTTGATTTAATTAAGTCATTTCTTTTCACAGAAAAGAATAAGGAAATAAATGATAAACACAATTTAAACCGTAAAAAACTCACCAGAAATATTCTTTTTTTTTTAATCTTCTTTATTAATTTATATAATTAAAAAGTCAGAAAATTTGGATGTCATGAAGATAATTTTTTTTAAAAAGATAAATATATTATATGTTACAACAAATATATTATCTGATGCAACAGTTGAACTATTTGTTGTAACAGATGATATATCTATTGTAATAGATGATTTATTTGATGCAACAAATATATAATCTGTTGTGTAACTCAGTGTAAAAAATAAACGGTTGCTGGAAAGAACTAATTATTTTAATAATTATAAAGCTAAGCTTCAAGCTGAAAATTCATGACCTATCATAATATTGATTAATTTAATTAAGTCATAACTTTTTACAGTAATCAAGAATGTCATTAATAAATGGAGGTGAACAGTTGTGCCTTTAGATCTGCTTTATTAATTTATATAATTAAAAAGTCAGAAAATTTGGATGTCATGAAGATAATATATATTTTTTTAAAAATATATATGTTATATGTTGCAACAAATATATTATCTGATGCAACAGGTTATTTATTTGTTGCAAATCATGATATATCTGTTGTAACAGATGATTTATCTGATGCAACAGATATATTATCTGTTGTCCAAGTCGGTGTAAAAAAAATAGTTCCTGGAAAGAACTAATTATTAATAATAATAAAGCTGAAAAGTCATGACCTATCATAATATTGATTAATTTAATTAAGTCATAACTTTTTACAGTAATCAAGAATGTCATTAATAAATGCAGGTGAACAGTTGTGCCTTTAAATCTGCTTTATTAATTTATATAATTAAAAAGTCAGAAAATTTGGATGTCATGAAGATAATATATTTTTTTTAAAAAAAAATATATATTATATGTTGCAACAGAGATATTATCTGATGCAACAAGTTATCTATTTGTTGCAAATCATGATATATCTGTTGTAACAGATGATTTATCTGATGCAACAGATATATTATCTGTTGTCCAAAATAGTGTAAAAAATGGTTCCTAGAAAGAACTAATTATTAATAATAATAAAGCTGAAAAGTCATGACTTATCATAATATTGATTGATTTAATTAAGTCATAACTTTTTACAGTAATCCATAATGTCATTAATAAATGGAGGTGAACAGTTGCGATTTTTTGCCTAACTCATTCAAGTTCAATCCTCTATAAATAGGTCCCTCCTTACTCAATCGTTCGCTCTACTACACACTATTTATTCCTCGCTCTTGTTACACCTTCAACTACTTTCTCTTCAAGGACTTGATAGCTTTTTCCTGTCTCTGGTAAGTTTTTTCTTGATTTTTGTGTAAATATACGTTGTATTACATTACATTACATTCGAATTCTTTCTTTTCTTTTCTTTTGTGTTTATGTGTGTGTTTTGTCAACTTATACGTTTTTTAGATATGGCTGATCCTGTGTGGGATGTCGCTATTTTACGAGACTCCATGAGGGAACTGCAGAAAGAGGTTCATGACTTGCATTGGGAGTTGGCCGTCGTCAGAGTAAGGATGTTGCGGGAGATCCGCAGGCTGCGGAGGGCGCTGCTGCTACCCTTTGAAGATTGGTCGGCTGACCATACAAATAATAATGATGTTAATAATGATGATAATAATAATTAAGCTTTTTTTTCTGTTGTCTATGTATTTTTTTTTTTTTTTATAAAAAATTATGTTTGATGCACTTGACTTTTTATTTCTTATTTAATTTCGTGCTGTCTATTTCTATTTCTTAACGAATGACATGTCTACAATTAAGGAGTAATTTGATTCCAGTATCAATAGCAAGAACATATGAGTTAGCTGTTAGGTTTTGTGTGTGACAGGAGCTGTATTTTGTTGTTCGAAACATATTAGTAATCTGATGAAACAGATTATTTATCTGTTGAAATAGATTACTAATCTGGTGTAACAGATTATTTATCTGTTGAAACAGATTACTAATCTGGTACAACATAATACCCATCTATTCGATTCATAATCATATTACGAGCACCTAGAACCCTTAAACATGAATCCAACATGAGTCTACTGTTACAACAGAACATTTATCTGATGCCGCAGATAATGGATCTGTTTAAACAGTTTGCTCTTGTATTGCATTCATGTTCACGTGCAAACTATTATTGAAAAAACAACACACTAGCAGTTACCCAGATTCAACTAAAAAGCATAATCTGACTTACCAAAGTCTCCTCTCAAGTAAATTCCAAAGTTGAAAGTGATTTACGAAATAAAATTTGACATAAGAATTTGGTCAAAGAGCAGCAGTTGGGGTAACAACAACAACAACAACAATGGTCAACAAGAAGAATATGAAGTTGATAATGAAGTATAAGATGATGATAATGAATCAGAAGATGATGAATAAAGCAGCAACAACAATGAACAACAAATATCGTGAAGAGAGAGAAAATAACAACGGATGAGAAGAGAGAAAAAGACGTATTTTTTCCCTTCGTTCCTCGTTATATATTAACTAACATTTGAATCAGAGTGTAAATTTAAAAACTGGTGGGTTATTTTGAAATTTTCCAAACTTTCTTAAACTATAATGAAGTAATTGTCATCTCTACTCAATTATTAAGACTTGTGTCACCTACTCCTCATTTTAAAACTCTTTTGTCACCTGTAGCCCAAACCCCCAGGTTTGTTGTAGAGTTCAAAATTGAGAAGGCGCCATGCAGAAGCTATTAGTTGCAAACCATCGTAGTGATAATTCAGACGACAAAGAAAAACATACTAAAAATATATTATTATAGGATTTGATCAAGCGACCTACATATTGAAAACTAATATAAAAAAACATAAAAAAACTATTTGGAGAAAATCTCCTTCTAAACAAGACTCATAACGACTACATTGTGGATGCTATATGCTATTGTATGAGAAGGGGGAGGAGTCTTCTATTTATAGATGTCCAAAAACTTTTCTCCAAGAGAGGTTAGCCAAATATGAAGAAGTTTTATATTTTTCTTTTTAGAAAAAGTAAAAGTAATTATGGTATTACTTTTATTTTTCTTTCAAGAAAAGTACAACTTAATTTTGGTGAGAAAATCAGGACAAAAACCCTAACATTTGTCACTCAATTTATTTTCAAGGTTTGTATGTTTATTTATAAAAATTAAGTTCCGATATAATAAAACTACAAAAGTAGAAAACTATATGTTGAAATTAAGTCTAATAATAATCTAACACAAAGTCACTCATATTAGTCTAATACATAAGTAGAGGTAAAGTAGTAATTTATTAGAATCTTAATGGGTAATCAATAACCAAATATTGAAAAGTTGAAATCAAACTAATACACGATAATTTTTTTTTATAAAACCAATAAAAGATTATTAATCCAATTGATTGGTTCAATTTTTGCTAGAGCTGTCAATATGGACCACACTTGTAATTTGATGGATTTGGACTTTAGTTTTTGCAGCCCATTTAAGAACTGGACTTTTTAGACAGGCCCGGATAAGCCCGTGCCCCGTGGGGCTTGATCAATGTGGGTTGGGCTAGCCCGTGGGTCGATCCATAAGTCAAATACATGTAACTATTTAGATTGATTATTAGTATTTTTATTTGATTCGAAGGATATCATGTCAAAAGTTATTTAATTTCGCTATTAAAAATATTTTTTGAGGTGGTAGAGACTTGATTAACAAGTATTAGCACTGTAATATTGTCTGATAATATTTATGTTTATTAACATTCTAAAATTAAATTATAAAATATTATGTATAAACAACATAAATCCCATCCCAAATTAAACTAATTACATAAGTTTCCAGATTGACTTTCTCTCTCCCAGATTTAGAAATATACATATACATGTCAATATACCTCATACATAACTTCAATATATGAGGAAACTGTTTCTCCTTAGATTATGGAAAAAAATCAGATTCAATTATTTTCTTACTTTAATAACGACAATAATTAATGTTCTGATTTTGTGGATGCTTAAAAATAGTAAGTATAATTCAAATTCAAAAAATATCGTGAAACATCTCTTTTTATCTCCCTAAAAAAACCAACGACGTCGCCGCTGGTTTACGACTGTCACCGTCATTCACCGTTCCACTTCTCTTCCTCACAACGGTGAACATGCAAGAGCGACCAACCACCAAGATCGACGTCATTTCTCGTTTCTCTCCCACTGTCGCCACCACCAGCGCCATCACGAACAGTCAACGGTGCCTTCACCGCTTCCTCACGCCGGTGAACAAGCAAGGGCGATCAGCCACCAAGATCGATGTCGTTTCTCGTTCCTCTCCCACTGTCGCCATCACCGGTGCCATCACGAACAGCCAACGACGCCTCCTCCCCCTCTTAGTGTATTTGTTTTTTAGTAAAAACTTGCACAGTATTGTATGAGAAATTATAATACATTACCCAGTTTGAATGATATTTTGATATTGTTTATGAAATTTACACGTATGGGAGTGTAATACACATTTTTTTTTATGTATAATGCCAGTGTTATATATATGATTTACGCTCCAACAACAACATGTTCTATATGTATGTGAATGTACTATACTTTCTATGTATGATTTATATTTAAGTAAAAACATTTCACATTATATGTATGAGAACGTATTATTATTTACTTTCTATGTAGGATGCCACTGTTATATGCATGATTTTACACTCCAACAATAGCATGTGTTATATGTATGAGAATGTATTATACTTTACTTTCTATGTATGATGCAAGTGTATTCGTGTTTGTTATATTTTACTTTCTATTATGACATTGCAAAAGCAGATAATTTGATAAAATGATACATGCAACCAAAAAGGAGAAATAATTTGGATATTATAGTTCAAATCAACTTCTAAGTCATTGACTATAAAAATAATTGGATTTGATTTTATTTTTATAATAATTTGTAATGCATATTATAGTTCAAATTAAGGTATAGAAGAAATAATGGATCTCTCTTCTATAGTATAGAACAAATTTGAACAACATAAAATAAAATGTATTATTTGATTTTATGAAAATTTATTATGAAATAAATTATTTCCATAATAGTTTGAAATAATAGACCAATTAATTATTATGGAAGTTTATTATGAAAAAAAATTATTTTCATAATAATTTGAAATAATAGACCTTATTTGAACAAATTTGAAACCTCCAAAATCACGTAGCTTGAAATTAGGCGTAAAATAAGGAGTGCAATAAAAGAACAAAATTCGGACTAAAAATAGAGCAAAAATCGAATGTTTTGGGATGTATGAGGCAGAAGAGAGAGAAAGTCTAAAAGGAAGGGATTCTATGTAATTAATATGAGATTTTTGTAATTACTTTTCAAATAAGGGATTTTATGTAATAAGTAATAGTTACCTTGTGTATATATGTAATTTTTCGAAATATTATTTTTAAAAAAATGGACTGACCCGTGAGGCCCGCAACTCATAGAGTAATGGTGTGAGTTTGGTTTTTTTGGGCCCATCATTTTGATGGGCAAGCCCAGCATGACACATCAAACTTAAAGCCCATGTGGGCTTAGCAAGGCTGGGCTGGGCCGACCTGTATTAACAACTCTAATTTTTGCACACCCCTAGTTGAAACTACCAAATACCCAAATCTATGATGTGAAGATTGTTCATAGGCTGCAAAACATCTTTTTTGAAAAAAAAAAAAATTACGGTAGGGGAAGGAAATGGTCGAGAGGATTAAAAGATTAGGGAATCGAACCCTCACCAATAAGGTAAAAGTTTAGGTTGTCAATTACGACGAAAGATTTCCCTAGAGTGTGAATCATCAATGTATTACATAGAAGGAATTTTCCCCATTTTGTATTTGGCATGCCTAACTCTGGTTGTGTGAGCTTGCTCACATTGTTGATTTCAGCTTGAATAAAGGAGGAAGGGTTGTGGTGCGGTGACAGCCAATGTAAAACTAGCAAACTCACGATGAATTCTCATAATACATATTTGTATGTTATTGGATTGAGATTGTTCAAATCGAGAAATATGATTAGTCCGAATTTATATAGTCAACCCCAACTTATTTGAAATTCAAGTTAGTGAAAAAAACGTTGTATAAGCTATATGTTTGCAAAGATGAACTCTTGTCATTTGGTGTATAGGGCAGTCTTAATCTCACGACTCACATTTGTTGCAAAGCCTTCCTATATGTCTACTCTTCACCTCTAATCCACCTAAAACAATTCTTGAGCAGTTGTTTATGAAAAAAGAAGACTATATTGATAGAAATTACAATGGAAAGAAACAATTTCTCCTTTTGTGAATATAGATCAAAAGCAACTTTTAAGAGACATAGATTAAAGTTTTGAACACCCTTAGCAAAGATTTTAGTTTCGTCACTGTTTGTACGAACCGAATAATCCAGAACCTCAAAGAAGCATATTGTAAGACCAAGAAGCTGGATTTTTTTGCCCTTTAGAAGGCACAAAAGAACTTCCATATCAATGAATAAAACAATTAGTGTACGTGCTGATCCTCTCAAACAAAATAATTTGTTCAATGACACTATTTCCATAACATTTGAGAAGTCTTTCTATATCAAACCTGATTTTTTCCTTTTCTAATTTTTTCATATTCTGCTTCGGCATCTTTCAACTGTTCTTTCAGTTTTGCTATTCCACTCTCCAACTCTTCCGCTGAACAACGCGCACGAGAAGGTCGGTATGGTGTTAGAAAATGATACTTGAATGCTTTCAGATCTTCAACACCACAAACCTATCCACAATGAAAGAAGCTTAAGTGAGTTGCAATTGGTTTGACAAGAAATGTCATGCCCAATCTCCATTATTTCCTTGATCAGAATTACTCCCTTCGGCACATTTTATAATGTTTGAAAAGGCGCGGAGTTTAAGAAATTAAATAACTTTTTATATGTGAGCTAGATAAACCAGAAAGAGAAATGTGTCACTCTCTTTGGGGCCGAAGAAAAAGGAAAGTGCAGATTATCATATAACTTTGCTTCAGGAATGAGTTAGAAATATATAATCTTAATAGAGGATACTATAATGCACTAACTATACACCGTAGAGAAGATTTTATGGCAAGTATCCTCTTTGAATTTGCCAAAAGGAAAATGGAAAAAGAGTGGTCTTATATATATGAGAGAAAGATATCTTCGTACCTCTTGTGGTAGCAAAGGCAGCTTAGTAATATTGAAGTCATCATATAACGTATAGAACTGATCCAAGTACTTTTGTTGCATCCGCATTCTTGCCTTCAGCAACTGGGATTCAACAACTGAAAATAGTCACAAGTCAACGAGTTATGTTTTCTCTTGCACAGGAACAAGTTATTATAAACAAAATGAGAATAAGAGAGACAATGAAAACCGAATAGAAGGAAAAACAACAACCGAGAAATCACTTAAAGAAGCAGAGCTTGTGTACCTTCTACATCAAAGAGCACTTGGTTAATTATAATGTTGTGCGTATCAATCTCAAATCTAGTGAGTTCCTGAACAAGTCTTTCAGTCTCATACAGAGAGAGGAACTCCGGAATGCAAACACAAACAAATGTCGTCATGTCCTATAAAAAGTGGTGCTATCTCGTAAGCAAAATATCGAGTAAGTAAACAAATAACATAAGGAAATTCAGCATTCAGACATTATTAGGCATCACTGTGAGGAACTTTTCCTTGCCCTGAACAAGACAAGAAGCAGGTTCCACCAATAAAAAGTAAGACATAAGATAAATTTGATCAACATGCAACACTAGTTGAATGTCGATTTTGCTATGTCCTTTCCCTCCGTGAAAGATCTAACATATATTGTTAAAGAAACTAAAAGGCTCAGATAATGCATGACCATCTGAACTCAAATTTTCTCCGATTTGTCAATTGTTGCAAGATATAGAAGAATGCATGACCCCAATGAACTTTGGACTAAATTTTGTCACTATGTTTCCACCTACAATTAAGGGATATAAAATAATTTCTTCATAAAAATAAATGACCATTATTAGGAAAACACTTACTGGGTCCTTAAATTGTCTGTTCACTTGTTCAATAATATCTCTCATGGCTTCCAATTTGCCTAGAATTGCATCCTCGCCAAATTCATCGTCAACACCAAAGATACGAGTCATCTGTGATTGCCAATACTTTGTATTAATAATAGATATACAAACACATATCATCCACTTCCTACAATCTGGCTTGAACTTTCATGCTTGCAGATGAAATGAACAATAATTTTGCACACATATACTCCAAATAGCAGCTCAATGGATCTTCTTGTTAGCTTCTTAAAAGGGGAAAACTGGAATATCAAACGGTTCTGTTGCTTTTCTTCGTAGGGAAGGGGCTTTTACCTGACCTAGCACGCCACCAAATCTGCTCTTCAAACTCATTACTTTCGCAAGCCCCTTCTCTAGTGTCGATGGGAATTGTAACAGCCGGAGAGTGTGTCCCGTTGGCGCTGTATCAAACACTATTACAGAGTAATCCATTGTTCTCACCAATCTAGAAAGAAGCAAATCAAATGAAATTGAAGTCTAAATGACAAAAAAAACACCAGAAGTGTAAATATAACTAGACTACACTTTTTTTTTTCGCGTCTTCATCTATCATAGAATAATAACATATAACATAAGCACTATCAACGTACCATCACAGGATGAAACTTAGCTATAGAAAATGCTGGAAGAAAAGATTATGTGATATGATACTGATCTCAAGGAAAGGGAAAAGAAAATGAACACTTTAAATTGGAACAAAATCCCACAATCTAGTTTCACCTATAACTAGCACATGTATTCGGAAGTTGAACCTCGTCCTGCAACTCAGAAGCTTGTTATATACGATGAACTACTGCAATTGCCCTGATTCTAACCATTGTTTGCCTGATAAGCAAGTGAAAGCGGCAGCTCGATCCCAAGAGTTTCGAGCGTAACCCCAAACACTTGAGTAATTTTACTCAAACATTCCAAATACCATGTCATAAAAGGAGAAAATGGGATACACGGATGAGGCAAGTGAGCTCTCCACCAAGAATTGTAAAGCGTCATGACTAAGGGTTTTTAAGTATCCCACATTTTAAAACACATCCAAGAAATCACACTTGAGTGTGTGGAGGATCGATAATTCTAAATAAAAGATTCCGAGACTTTATAGCACAAAATTTATCATTATTGGTGTTATTTCTTATATTTGATACTTGGTTAACAAGGTTAGAAAAGGAACAAACTGCAGTGATAGTATTAAGGCTTAAAAGTTCCAATTCATCTTAGAGATGACTTAAAGCTATAACATTGCAGTGGACTTCCTTACAATAATATTGACTTTCCAGATCTTTCTGCAAAGTAATACAAATCATGAAAATGAGAAAACTGGCCATGCAGCCAAAGAAAAGTTATAAATCCAAGGGAGAAATAAATACTGCACGATTTAAGACGGGCACAATTCGACTAGTTTCCAGGCCGCACAAATGATAAACCAAGACAATTTTAATCATTTCCATGTTGGCTTTGAGTGTTTGTTATCCATGCATCACTGCATAACATGAAAAATCACTAACCCTCGTATATTTCTAGAACAACTCAATCGGGCAACTACACTGGTACTGCCCGCTAGGTCAAATGGTTTCCAGAAGTTCTGGAATTTAGAAGCCAATTACTGATTCAGTTGAGAATACTTTGAACTTGACTTTAGGACTTTGTGCTAGGCAGGTAATTGTTCCTATATAGTACTAAAAGTTTGACCCTGGTAGATATCTAAAACAGAAATTTTACAAAAGGACCAGAACCTCATTGTATATTCATGCACACACATTCAACTATAGCGACATGAGAAAGCAATTTCCCTATATAGCTCCTTCAGTGTTCAATGCAACTTATGTGCTAATGTATGGAGTAGGATTAGCTTGCTGCTGCAACTTCCAACCTCATGATCTGCAAGGTGAAATCTCATGCTCTTTCCTTAACCGAATGAGCAGAATAGAAATTCTAGACAATCTCGCCACCCAAAATGTATTATCTTGCTATCTAGATTAAGACATACAACTGAAAGTTTAAACTCAGGCTAAATAACTTCAGTTGAAAGATGCTAATATGATCATTAAGAAAAGAGAAACCTGAATATTTTGAAAATATAAACGATTAATTGCAGTGATCCTCTTCATGTCGCTTGATATATTGTATTACAATATCTCCAGACACAAATTGCAAGAAATCATCCAAATTGAATTTACTATGTCCTTGCTCAACAAATCTAATGCTAACGACTGCATAAAAAATGGCAAGTTGGGTAAGTTTTTACACTCCAACTATAGAGGGTACACAAGCATCCAAGCATCTCTTTTTCATCCATACATGCAGTAGACTAATATCGAATGAATGGTACTCTCGGTGAGAGTAATTTAGCTATGGTCTTCCAGGAAGTATCGAATGCCACTAGGAATTGTATAAGCTGGAAGCCTGGAACTAGAAATTTATCTGCTGGTATAATTGTTATTATTACACATACTATCTTGTTCTTCAATTTTATTATTACATGTTGTTTCCTTTGCTTCGATTACCATATTTATGTGATGTTGCTATTGTTCTCTTCTCCATTATGTCCAGCGCGACTGCTTCACTATTATAGTTTCCTTTTCATATTTGATTTTATTATGCTTTACTTGAGTTGAGGAAGCAGTCTCGCTACCTTCAGAAGGTAGGGTTAAGGCTGCAGACACACTGCCCTCCCCAAACCCCTCTTGTGGGATTACACGGGGTATGTTGTTGTACATGCAATAAACTAATACCACCTTGTGTATTATCATATAGTCCATTGCTATAAGTTATTATTGCTTAGGATCAGATAAGGCTCAATCTAAGAATAGATCTTTCACACTTTGAAAAATAATAGAAATATTCAGAATACTTGACTTATTTCTTTGATCTTCTTTTTACGTGTCGTGAAGAAACGCCACTTACTTTAGCATCTCAGCAAAACTCATAGCTTCATCAATTCCTGGAACTGCATTAGCCAAATCTGAGAAAAAACCGTCCACCCCTTCCGAACCGCCTTCTTCATTCTCTATAGTTGGATCAACTTCCTAAAGAACAAAACTTCAATCATAAAATCATTACCCCATAACGACATATCAGAATGAAATTGACAATAAACTGAAAAAGCTACATAATTCAATAAATTCTGAGGTAAAGGTCACTCTTTGGAATCGCTGCAGTACACAATTTGCACGCATTACACTCAACAACAAATTATATACACAGTTAGTGCTAAGAGAATTTTTACACTGTCATATCACTTTAACAGGAAAATCACATGTAACTGTCTGTAATAAGTCGAACTAGTTACATGAAAATTAGAGCAAACAACCTGTTATAGCATGTTAAATTACAAGAATATTGTAACAAACATTACATTATCATTGTATATAAGTTAAATCCTAAGGTATTAAAGTCAGTGTTTGAATAGAACTTGTAAGTATTCAGCAATAGCAATGCACTCTATGGACAGAGTTACTCAGGCACACAATTTGGATCACACACCATGATTTAAAAAATAAATGAAATGACAACGCACATTGATTGAAACAACAAATCACATGGACCAAATGTTTTTGTTTACGAGCCAGGTAACCAAAAACCAGAAAATAAATAAGATCCAACGTAATACCATGGCGTATAAATTGGTGAATCCATTAACGACAGTGGGAGTTTTAGCGAAACGCTGTTGAAATGCATCGCTAAGATTGTGAGCTGGATCAGTTGATATGATTAGAACAGATGATCGGACCTGAGAAAGAAGGATTCCTAATACAGAACTGCACGTCGTTTTCCCTACACCGCCTTTTCCGCCTACGAATACCCATTTCAATGTGTCCTGTTCCATTAGATTACGTACTGTACCTTCTGGTAAATCTGCATTATTCAAAGCCATCAATATATAAGTTGTTAAATGACTATGTGGTTGGTAGATCATACGTTGCCTAATAGCAATTGATAAAAGATTTGATGATGTTGGGAGTTTGTTCTTTCATGATTCATTATTTTTGAGGAAATGTTAAATCTCTACAACTAACAAAACTGATAAACTCAATTTATTGTTTGAACAATTACGGTCAACTCCAATTTTTTTAATTAAAATTTATATTTTATAACACCAGACATTGTGTCTCCAAAAGAATTGGCAAAAGGGCTACTTTCAAAACTTATTTTGTCAAATAGCCACTAAATTTCCTTTTTATTTAATATTTAGGGTTAGGTTCAAAAAAGTGGGATCCGCATGTGGGCCAATCGACCTTTTTAACATTTTCAAATCTTGAGGAATTAAATAAACTACACATAACTACCTCAATTTCTTTCAATATTAAACTAAACCCCATCCTTCTCCTCCAAAGCCCCTCCTCTTCCCGCTACTCCCAAGAAAAAATTTCCAAACTCCATTTTTGCTTCATCTTCTTCTCCAGCGGCAAAGGTCTCCATTCTTTGTATTAAGGTAAGTTAAAATCAAGTTTCAATAATTTATAGATCCATTTTACCAATTTTTATTTGTTGTTCGTTTGATAGTGAACCCTAGTATAAGAATTCCCCCCCCCCCCCCCGAATATGATTGATTAAATAGTGAAAATGTGAAAATTTTATAGCTAATTAGTTTGATTCCATAACAATAGTTGAGTTTTAATTCCGCAGATTTGACATAATTTTTCGTTGATTACGCTGTTGGATTTTGAACTTTTTAAAAGATTTTTTTTTTTAGTTCTGGTATTTTTGTGTACTGCATTACTGAATGGCAGGATAATTCTTAGTTATTTTGGCTATTCGAATTGAGCATTGACCCATTTCTATTAGTAGATTTTTGGTCTATGAATTGACAATGCCCTAGGTTGTGTTAAATTTTTAGGTATAGAATTTTTTTTTCAAATATGATTGATTAAATAGTGAAAATATGAAAATTTTATAGCTAATTAGTTTGATTCCGTAGCAATGGTTGAGTTTTGATTCCACATTTTTGACTGAAAATTTTTCGCTGATCACACTGTTGGCTTTTGAATATTTTTATAAAAAAATTGATTCAGTTCTGATATTTTTGTGTACTGCATTGTTGAATGGTGAGATAATTCTTAGTTATCTTATCTGTTTCATTTGAGCATTGACCTTTTCTATTAGTAGACTTGTGGTCTATGAGTTGACAACAAAAAAATAATTTTTAGGTGTAGATTTTGAAGATTATGTGTAATGCTAGAGTTGGTGTTAAAGGCACTGCTGGTACCACATCTGATTGTGCTTCTAGCAGTAGAGAAGAAGTAGTGAGGCAGTTGAAAATGCCTCTAAAAGGAAAAGAACTGAAGCGAAAGAGTCAGAATCAAATTCGAAGACCATAAAGGAGATACATAAATATGTCGATGAGTCTAGTAAAAGCGTTGAGTCTAGTGATAATGTTGCTGAGTTTAGTGGTAGTGATTATAGTGAAGGGAGTGAGGATAGTGGAAAAAATAGTGTTGATGGGGATAATGATCCCTTGTTCATGCCATTTTGTTCAAAGTACATTTTCGTGAAACAGTATGACCTTCAGACTTTGATGAACAAGGTTGGATCTTTCCTGACAAAAATATCAGTTAGATCAAGGATGACTGCATACCAGGATTTTAAGAAAATTATTATTGACCAAAATTTGAAGAAAAGATTTAAGAAGTCCTATTTTGGACACTTGAGAAACATGTCGCAACATCTTAAATTCAATGGATAGATGGTCCATTATTTGTTGTTGTGACATGTTAAGAACGATAAGGTGCTTCTTGAGTGTGATTATGTGTAAACAATAAGCCTGCTTATTTTGGCTTAAAGGAGTTTTGTTTGATCATGGAGTTGAGCTGTTTATCATACCCCCATGAATTAAAATTGAAGAAGGTGTTAGAAAAAGGAAAATATTTTTGCTTTAAAGTGATGAAAAAAAATATTACATCGGCCAACTTGTTATAGTTGAATAAAGGGAATAAGTTCAACGAGGATCAGAAGTGTAAGTGTTGTTTACTGTGATTTTTGCATACCATGTTGCTTGCAAAAGATTCCACGAAGTTTATCGACACAAAATTAATTTGAATGGTGGATTCTTTGAGTTTCTTCGAGAGTTAACCGTGGGGAAAAGAAATATTTTAATTAACCATGGATTATCTAAAAAAGAATACTGACCTAAAGAAGCAAACAGAAGTATTTTATGATAAGAAAAAGACATCCTATACTCTATTTAGATTTCTTTGGGCATTCATGGTATCTATCATCAATCCTTTAGTCAGTTTATCATAGATTCTTATTTTATTTATACTCTGTCATAGACTATGATTCATTTTTTCATTATTGTATTAATTATAGATTTGGATCTACGAGATCTTTCCTCATCTTGAAAAATTTACTAGAAAATCAATGAATGAGCCCTTTTTCCTTCCCCGTATCCTCAGATCGCACACTACAAAAAGTGACGAGATAATCAAAGGTGACCCATTCAAGTATAAAGAAAAAATTCTCGAGGTATGTATTTATTTTTTATTATGCAATAATATTACTGTAATATTAAATTTTATGTAATTATTAATTTTTTTTTTATAGAACATGCACCTTACATCATGCCTACTGTCCGTGAGATGAAGATGAATTATATGATTACGTTTAAGCCATATAACAATAATCTTACTTTAAATGGGGACAATGATGATGACAGATATTTGGATGGTAGCTCTATTGGAACATGTGTTGGTGATGATGCTTGTTCGGATACCTCAAAAATTGTAGTGGACACCTCTGTCGACGGAGATCTACATAAGTGTGTTGTTACGCTCGAAAAAGTCGTGTTAGATATTGCTACCTATATCAAGAAAAAGGTTAGAAGAAGAAATAAAAGGATGAACAACAACATGAATAAGGTAACTTAATTTAATAATTGATGTAGTTAATTAATTTTTAGCTATAAACTCTACTAATACTTTACAATATTATATAGTGCATGTGGACCTTGATGAAGCGGAAAGAAATAAGGAGGAGAAAAAAATTGATGAGTTGGCCACTATTGTAGCAGAAGAGGAAAAAAGAAGAAGAAAAAAAGCACGAAGAAAAAGAAATAAAAGAGAAAAAAGAAGAAGAAAAAACAAGAGAGAAAGAAGATAATAAGGTTGAAGAAGAAACTAAAAAAGAAGAAGCAATAGATAAAAAAGAGGAAGGTGAGAAAGAACAAGAATCTGAGAAAGAAGCAACAAGAAGAAGAAGTTGAGAATGAAGAAGAAGTTGAGAAAGAAGAAGAAGGTGAGAATGAAGAATAAGCTGAAAAAAAACAACAAATGAAGAAGAAGAATCTGAGAAAGAAGCAACAGATAAAGAAGAAAAAGATGAGAAAAATGAAGAAGAATTAGTCAAAATTAATGAAGAAGAACAGAAATAAAAAGCAGACAAAAAGGATCAAGAATAGAAACAAGAAAAAGAAGAAGTAGACAAAGAAGAAGCAAAACAAAAGAAGAAGAGGAAAAGAAGTAAGAAGAAGAATATGACATAGACGTGGTGATAGATATTGTTGATTTCATCAATGATAATATTTGTGTTGATGAAAAAAAAGACATTTGAATGGTAATGTAGTGAAAGTTTAAGATAATTTTTTTATTTGGACAATAAATAAGTTGAATGATTGTTGGATGATATCACAAATAAATTTTTATTTTATGAAAGTTCTTAGAATTTGGTACCGAGTCTGTTTTTATCAAAATGTGTTATTGTATAAAATTTGAATATGCATTGTGTTATCATAGATGATACAGTGTATGATTAACATTATCGATGCTAGCATAATCGACTATTACCATGCTAGTCAATTTTAAGTTGATGTGTAGTTTGATCGGTTATGATTTTATAAATACCAGTATTAATATTCTAGTAAAATAGAAATATTTTTATTTATTAAATCTCACTACATCCATGTTATACCTTTCCAAACAACAAATACGAGCATTATACCACATAACATCATTTTTAGGCCATTCTTTCTTTTTTTGGCCAATACCAAATTTTGTTTTAGTTGATCCCTCTCTATTTGGATGTCTTGTAGCAATACTTTTAAATGATGCCTCTGCTCTTGTAATACCCGTGCTTTTTCTTAGCTTGAAAATCATCTCAAGAATGTTAGAACTTAATTTAAAATAAGAATTCATTCTTATACACATGGTATTTCCATAATTTTAACTTCCTATCACGTGGAAAATTGAATAAGCTTTCCATCGATATATAATTCGCCCAAATCCGACACCCGGGCAAAGAGTTAGACCCTTTTTAGTGAGACAGTGTTTGACCTGAGCCTTCAGCACGTCGCGGAGATAGCTCAAATGACAATTGTCAAATTCCAGTGTTTCTCTGCGATACTGGCGTGTCACGCTAAACTTCCAGATCGTATACAAGGTGGCAACGCGATAGCTCCACGTCGCGCTACCGTGCTGTTTCCTAATTATCAATTTTCAGTGACACGACACGACAACGCCGCGTTGCGCCAAGGGCCCAACTCGGGAAATTTTACTGAAAATTTAATGACGTGTACAGGGTTAAAAGGGTCAAATTTCTACCCCTATATAATCCCTTTAACACGTGATTCGGTCACTTTTCACCCAAAACATATTAGTTTCTCTCAAGAACAAGCTAGGGTTTCTATTGGGGATTCAAATTCAGGAAGGTTTCACCATCAATCTTCACGAAATCACGATCAAAGGTATGCATAGTGTTCATTCATGGACTTCTTTCGTCCATGAAGTCCAAGAATCCTTTTTAACTATAAGTTATGGATTTCTTAATGTTTTCATGCTTTGTATGTTCTCTTTCAAGTTGATAAATGAGGAATTGATTTCTATTCCATGATTTGATGATAAATTCCATGTGGGTTGATTAGTATTGATAAATATTTATGAAATCTCATGACTAAAACCTTGTATGATGGAATTGGAATGAAACATGATGTTTAATTGTTGTATAATGTGCTTTACATGTACTATGCCTACAATATGTTTGATAAAATGCCTAGATGAAGGAAATTTGCCTAACTAGCATGATATCATGAAAATCTCCATATATGTACAAGTTTATGCCTATTAGACGTTTGATGAAATGCTTCAATAAACGTATTGTGGTGATTATCATGTATTCAAGAATATCAAGTCATGTCAGTTTCCTTCCATCGAGTCCTGGGGGTACTTGTACCCGAAATATTAGCTGTGTGCCTAGAGCCATGTCATGTTTTCATGATACTCTCAGTCAAGCTATGAACTCTTAGACTTTAGATAGTCTTATGACTCAGGAAAAATCTCCATAATCTCATGACTCAGTCAGTTGTCAGATATCAGTAGTATTCCGTCAGCCACGAAAATTCAGTAACTCAGTCCATGCTCAGTTCAGTTCAGTAAATCATGTTCAGTGTCCATTCAAATAGGAGTAGGAATTAGCACTGAGTGAACCCAAGGATGGGAACTCACCTGTTATACGAGGGTGTGATTCCTAGAAGCAATCCTTGCATTCTATAAATATGTAGCCAGCATAGGTTGAGACATCGTAGCCTGCTATATGAGGTGGCTTAACCTGTTATGTGAGGGTTCCTACCATTCTCACTAGAGTTACCTGTTATATAAGGGTTACTCATATGTTATCCTTACCAATAATGCGGTATTGACACCTTTCTAATCAGGGCATAGATTGAACCCCAGCTCAGCTATTATAGCATATTTGGGGCATGTCGGTTAGATACTACTCCCCATAGTTTCATGTTATAGAATCAGGACTGTCAGATACAATCAATCAGTCTCAGTAATAGAACTCAGATAGTTCTTCAGATTTTAGGACTGTCAGATACAGTCAACTCAGATACAGTACGGAACTCAGATAGTTCCATCAGATTCAGGACTGTCAGCTACAGTCACCCATATTATCAGTTATACTCAGATACAGTCACCCATGTTATCAGTATTATTCAGATATAGTCCTTCATGTTATCAGTCATATTAGTTACTATCATATCACGTTATCAGTATACATACTCAGAAATCACGAAATCACATTGTCAGTTACAGTTATGTATTTATGCATGTATTCTCACATTCATGTTAGACAGTCAGTTAGCATTGTTCATGTATGTGAACCATTGCATATAACCTATCTCACATGTATACTCGGTACATATGTACTGATGCATTCACGCTATGGTGCTTTCTTTTATGTTACACCATAGGTTCAGAGACATGAGTTCCAGATCAACAGTAGATTCCAGATTCAGCAGTCAGAGTAGAAGTGAGTCCTCATCCTTCGAGGATATAATGATTTTCTAGTATCTCATTGATTAGCTTATTAGTTGGAGTTAGTTGGGGACTTGTCCCATCAACTCCTTATTCAGATTCTTTAAACAGTAGAGGCTTTCAGACTAGATGCAGAGTAGATGCAGACTAGATGCAGACTAGATAAAGACTAGATGCAGACTAGATGCAGACTAGATACAGACTATCATGTTCAGACTTTAGTATTTTCAGTTTTGTGTTGGGTATTCTATTACCCCATACAGATGTTATGTTATTCAGTTATTTTTATGATCTAACCTTATGGCCTTTCAGTGCATGTTTCCGCATTATTATGTTATCTTATGCAGTATACAGGTACAAATATTAGTCATGGGTTAGCTTATGGTCCTTTGGGGTCATGAGCACTGTGTAACGTTCTGATTCAGCAAATCAGGTCGTTACAAACTTGGTATCAGAGCCTAAGGTTCAATAGAGTCCTAGGAAGTTTGAAAGCCGCATCTAGTAGAGTCTTGTGCATAGGTGTGTTGCGCGCCACATTTATGTGTAAGAGGCTATGAGATGTTTAAGAATAATTTTCCTTCTTTCAGTATTCATGTCGTGCCAGTGATCATAATCACAAGTCATTCTCTCAGCCTAATCTGCTTCTTCTCTTTCTTTCAGAACATGCCTCCTAAGAGAAGAAATCAGTCAACCCTTCAGCCTGAAGAACCTTTGGGAGATCATGTTTCTCATGCAGAGTTCAGGACTGAATTTACCGCTCTTGGTCAATCAGTCGCTGCTCATAATGAATGGCCTACAGTTGTTCCGGCCAACCCAGACTCAGGAATTCTTTGATCAAGTTCAAAAAGTGACAGACACCATGGGGGTGACTACTATTGAGAGTGCTGAGCTAGCTACATACCAGTTGCAGGATGTGGCAAATGCTTGGTTCAAACAGTGGAAGTCCGAAAGATCAAATGATGCAGGTCCTATAGAGTGGGAGGAGTTTGTCACTACTTTCTTAGACAGATTCTTTCCGCAAGATCTTAGAGAAACCAAGGTTCTAGAGTTCATCAACCTCAGGCAGGGCAATATGACAGTGAAAGAGTATTCTTTTAAGTTTACTCAATTAGCCAGGTATGCCCCACATGTGGTTGTGGACAGTAGATCTAAGATGAGTAAGTTCACTTCAGGGGTAAACGACAACGTGGTTAATGAGTGCAGATCCACCATGCTGAATAGTGACATGACCTTAGCTAGACTTATGAACCATGCTCAGCAGATATAAGAGCAAAAAATTAAGCAGAGGAAAAATCAGAATAAGAGAGCCAAGACAGGTAGTTTTAACTTCGCTCAGCCTAAATTAGAAGGAGAAAATCATTCTCAGTTTTTTCCTAAGTCATCAGTTCCAGCTCTCTCTACAACCAGTGCTCTAGTTCCTAAGTTCAGAGAGGGTAACAAAGATAGAGCGCCAGGATCTAAGACCTAGGGAAGTGTTAGCAGTACCCGCACCTATCCTTTTTGCCAGACTTGCGGTAAGAACCATCAGGGTGTGTGTAGAGAAGGTATTGGAATTTGTTTTGGTTGTGGAAAGCCAGGCCATATAGTTAGATATTGTCCGCAGCCAGGTCCTCAGGGTAAAAAAAATCGCTCTTCAGCTCGGTCCGGTGCTACTAGCGGGCAATGCCCAAATCAGCAGGGTGCCACTTCCAGTGCTACTAGCGGGCAATGCCCAAATCGTCTCTATGTTCTTCAGATTCAACAAGATCAAAAAAGTTTTCCTGATGTAGTTACTGGTACGTTACAAATCTTTCATGTGTATGTTTACGCCTTGCTAGATTCAGGAGCTTCCTTTTCTCTTGTTACTCCTTATATAGTAGTTGATTTAGGAATCAGTCCCAAAATTCTAGCTGAGCCCTTTTTAGTATCTACCCCAGTAGGTAAAACCATCATAGCCCGACGGGTATACAAGAACTGCCCAGTTATGATATTTCAGAAAGTCATTTCAGCAGACTTAGTTAAATTAGAGATAACTGATTTTGATGTCATTCTCGGCATAGATTGGCTTTATTCCTGTTATTCCACAGTCGACTGCAGAAATAGAATAGTTTAGTTTCAGTTCCCAAATAAACCTATCCTAAAGTGGAAGGGTAGCATATTCGCTTTTAGTGGTCAGCTTGTTTCCTACCTTTGGGCAAGGAAAATGATATCTAAAGGGTATGTTTATCATCTAGTTCATGTTAGAGATTCTAGTTCTGAGGCTCCCAGTCTCAAATCAGTCCCAGTAGTGAATGAATATTCAGATGTTTTTCCCTAAGATCTTCCAGGAATTCCTCCCGAAAGGGAAATAGATTTCGGGATTGATCTTCTTTCAGACACTCAGCCAATCTCTATTCTTCCATACAGAATGGCACCAGCAAAACTAAGAGAACTAAAAGAACAGTTGAAGGATCTCTTAGATAAGGGATTCATCAGAGTTAGCATTTCCCCGTAGGGCGCACCAGTTTTATTCGTGTGCGAGTAAGACGGTTCACTTAAAATATGTATAGATTACCGTCAACTCAATAAAATCACGGTCAAGAATAAGTATCCTCTTCCTAGAATCGATGACTTGTTTGACCAACTTCAGGGTGCCAGTTATTTCTCTAAGATAGACCTCAGATTCGGCTATCATCAGCTCAGAGTTAGAGAATGTGATATCCCGAAGATAGCTTTCCGTACGCGGTATGGTCACTTTAAATTTCTAGTCATGTCATTTGGTCTTAATAATGCCCCAGTAGCTTTCATGAACTTGATGAACCACGTGTTAAAGCAGTACTTGGACATGTTCATCATAGTCTTCATAGATGATATTCTGGTCTATTCCGGCACTGAGCAAGATCATGCAGACCATCTCAGTATAGCACTCCAGACTCTCAGAAATCATCAGTTATTCGCCAAATTCAGTAAGTGCAAATTTTGGCTAAGGTCAGTAGCATTTGTTGGTCATATCATTTCCGGTGATGGCATTACAGTAGATCATTAAAAGACCGAAGCAGTAAAAAACTGGCCTCACCCTGTTTCTCCATCCGATATCAGGATTTTCTTGGGTTTGGCTGGCTATTACAGACGGTTTGTTGAGGGATTTTCTTCTATTGCATCTCCTATGTCCAGATTGACTCAAAAGAAGGTCAAGTTTCAGTGGTCAGATTCATGCGAGAAGAGTTTTCAGGAATTGAAGACTCGACTCACCTCAGTTCTAGTTTTAGCTCTTCCAGATGGTTCAGACGGTTTTGTAGTGTATTGTGATGCATCCAGAGTAGGTTTGGGCTGTGTCCTCATACAGCATGGTAAGGTCCTAACCTACGCCTCCAGACAACTTAAACCCCATGAGAGGAATTATCCTACCCATGATCTTAAGTTAGCAGTCGTAGTCTTTGCCTTAAAGATTTGGAGGCATTATATCTACGGAGTTTATGTAGATGTTTTCACAGATCATAAGAGCCTTCAGTATGTCTTTTCTCAAAAAGATCTTAATCTTTGCCAGAAAAGGTGGTTAGAGCTCTTGAAACATTATGACGTGAGTGTCCTCTATCATCCGGGTAAGGCCAACGTAGTGGGCGATGCTCTCAGTAGAATGTCCATGGGTAGTATTTCTCATGTTTATGATAGTAAGAAGAAGTTGGCTCAAGAAGTACACCATCTTGCTAGACTAGGCATTTTCTTAGTCGATTCTTCAGAAGGCGGTGTATGTTTTCAGAGTAGTTTAGAATCATCTCTAGTTTCCGAGGTCAAGCTAAAAGAGTCAATTCATAATCAGAAAATAGAGGCTTTCTCCCAAGGGGGAGATGATGTTCTTCGTTGTCAAGGTTATCTCTGTGTTCCAGACATATATGACATAAGGCAGCGAATTCTTATAGATGTGCATGGTGCATGTTACTCTATTCATCCAGTGGCCACTAAGATGTACCACAATTTGTGGGAAATATATTAGTGGAGTGAGATGAAAAGAGATGTTGCAGAGTTTATGGCTAAGTGCTCTACATGTCAGCAAGTTAAGATAGAGCATCAGAAGCCTAGTGGTCCAATACAAGAGTTAAGTATTCCTACTTGGAAATGGGAAGTTGTAAACATGGACTTCATGATGGGTTTTCCTTTAACTCGTCGTCAGCATGATTCAGTTTGGGTCATTGTAGATAGAATGACCAAATAAGCTCTTTTACTTCTTGTTAATACCTTTTATTCAACCGAGGATTACACCAATCTGTACATTAAGGAGCTGGTCAGATTGCATGGTGTTCCATTGTCTATTATCTCAGACAGAGGTACCCAATTCATCTCTTATTTTTAGAAAGCATTCCAAAAGGGTCTTGGTACCCAAGTTCATCTCAGTACAGCCTTTCATCCTAGATAGATGGTCAAGCAGAAAGGACCATTCAGACTTTGAAAGATATGCTAAGGGCGTGTGTAATTGATTTCAAGGATAGTTGGGATGACAACTTACCTTTGATTGAATTTGCATACAACAATAACTATCATTCCAGTATTCAGATGGCTCCATTCGAAGCTCTCTATGGTAGGAGTTGTAGATCTATGATTGGATGGTTCGAAGTTAGTGAGGCCTCAGTCATAGGTCCTGACTTAGTATTCGATGCCTTAGAGAAAGTTTAGTTAATTAGAGAAAGACTTCGGGCTGCTCAGAGCCGATAGAAGTCTTATGCAGATGTTCGTGGAAAAGATCTCAAGTTTGAAATTGGTGATCATGTATAACTCAAGATCTTTCCTATGAATGGAGTGAAGAGATTCGGCAAGAAGGGAAAGCTCAGTCCCCGATATGTCGGTCCCTTCAAGATTCTCAGTCGATTCGGCAAGGTAGCTTATGAGCTCGAATTGCCTTCAGATCTAGCCTCAGTTTATCCAGTGTTTCATGTATCTTTTCTCAAGAAGTGCATAGGTGACCCATCAGTCGTTGTCCCTATTCAGAGCATCGATGTTCAGAACAACCTCTTATGAAGAGTTTCCATTTTAAATCCTAGACTATCAGACTCGTAGATTGAGGAACAAAGAAGTCCCTCTAGTTAAAGTTCTTTGGAAAAATTAGTCTGTAGAGGGAGCTACTTGGTGAGAAGAAGCATATATGCGTACCAAGTACCCTCACCTTTTCCTCGCCAAATCATATCAAGCTCAAGGTAACAGTTCTCCTTAAGCTTACTCAGTTTCATGATTAGTGTACATCACTAACTTAGTATTCAGTCTCATGTTCATGTTCCCATGATAAACTTGGTATCAAGTACCACTGCATATTCAGACATGGATTCATGTATCAAATTAGTTATATAGTTATGCATCAGACATGCATTCTCATTATGAGAAAACATAGTTCTTCAGAACTTTCAGTTATGCATTTATGAATCAGTTACGCATGCATCAAATATGCATGTTCAGTATGTTATGTTCAGCTTGTCCGTCACGTTCGTCATGAGATCATGTTCCAGTTATTCATGTTCAGCTCATTATTTCCCCTCTCAGTCAGTCTCATTCGAGGATGAATGTTCTCAAGGGGGAGATATTGTAATACCCGTGCTTTTTCTTAGCTTGAAAAAAATCATCTCAAGGATATTAGAACTTGCTTTGAAATAATAATTCATTCTTATATACGTGGTATTTCCATAATTTTCACTTCCTATCACTTGGGAAATTGAATAAGCTTTCCTTCGATATATAATTCGCCCAAATCCGACACCCGGGCTAAAAGTTAGAGCCTTTTTAGTGAGACAGTATTTGACCTGAGCCTTCAGCGCATCGCGGAGATAGCTCAAATGACAATTGTCAAATTCCAGTGTTGCTCCGTGACACTGGCGCGTCGCGCCAAACTTCTAGGTCGTAGACAAGGTGGCAACACGATAGCTCTGCATCGCGCCACTGTGCAGTTTCCCAATTGTCAATTTTTAGTGACACGACGCGATAACGCCGCGTCGCGCCAAGGGCCCAACTCGGGAAATTTTACTAAAAATTTAATGATGTGTCCAGGGTTAAAAGGGTAAACTTACTACCCCTATATAATCCCTTTAACATATGATTCAACCACTTTTCACCCAAAACATATTAGTTTCTCTCAAGAACAAGCTAGGGTTTCTATTGGGGATTCAAATTCTGGAAGGTTTCACCATCAATCTTCACGAAATCATGATCTAAGGTATTCATAGTGTTCATTCATGGAATCCTTTCATCCATGAAGTTCAAGAATCCTTTTGAACTATAAGTTATGGATTTTCTTCATGTTTTCATGCTTTGTATGTTCTCTTTCAAGTTGATAAAAGAGGAATTGATTTCTATTCTATGATTTGATGTTAAATTCCTTGTGGGTTGATTAGTATTGATAAAGATTTATGAAATCTCATGACTAAAACCTTGTATGATGGAATTGGAATGAAACATGATGTTTAATTGTTGTATAGTGTGCTTTACATGTACTATGCCTACAATATGTTTGATAAAATGCCTAGATGAAGGAAATTTGCCTAACTAGCATGATATCATGAAAATCCCCATATATGTACAAGTTTATGCCTATTAGATGTTTGATGAAATGCTTCAATAAATGTATTATGGTGATTATCATGTATTCAAGAATATCAAGTCATGTTAGTTTTCTTTCATCGAGTCCTGGGGGTACTTGTACCCAAAATATTAGCTGTGCGCCTAGAGCCATGTCAAGTTTTCACGATACTCTCAGTCAAGCTATGAACTCTTAGACTTCAGATAGTCTTATGACCCAGAAAAAATCTCCATGATCTCATGACTCAATCAGTTATCAGATATCAGTAGTATTCCGTCAGCCACTGAAATTCAGTAACTCAATCCATGTTCAGTTCAGTAAATCATGTTCAGTGTCCATTTGGATGGGAGTATGAATTAGCACCGAGTGGACCCAAGGATTGGGACTCACCTGTTGTACGAAGGTGTGATTCCTAGAAGCAATCCTTGTGTTCCAGAACTATGTAGCCAACATAGGTTGAGACGTCGTAGCCTGCTCTATGAGGGTAGATGAAGTGGCTTAACCTGTTATGTGAGGGTTCCCACCGTTCTCACTAGAGTTACCTATTTTATGAGGGTTACTCACATGTTTTCCTTAACAGTGGTGTGATATTGACACCCTTCCAATCAGGGCATAGATTGGATCCCAGCTCAGCCATTATAGCATATTTAGGGCATGTCGGTTAGATACTACTTCCCACAGTTTCATGTTACAAAATCAGGATTGTCAGATACAGTCAATCAGTCTCAGTAATAGAACTCAGATAGTTCTTCAAATTTCAGGACTGTCAGATACAATCAACTCAGATACAATACGAAACTCAGATAGTTCCATTAGATTTAGGACTGTCAGCTACAATCACCCACGTTATCAGTTATACTTAGATACAGTTAGCCATGTTATCAATATTATTTAGATATAGTCCTTCATGTTATCAGTCATATCAGTTACTAGCATGTCACGTTATCAGTATACAAACTCAGAAATCACGAAATTACATTATCAGTTACAGTTACGTATTTATGCATGTATTCTCATATTCATGTTAGACATTCAGTTAGCATTATTCATGCATGTGAACCATTGCATATAACCTGCCTCACATGTATACTCGGCACATATGTACTGACACATATGTACTGACGCATTCACATGTATACTCGGTACATATGTACTGATGCATTCGCGCTATGGTGCTTTCTTTTATGTTACACCATAGGTTCAGATACACGAGTTCCAGATCAACAGTAGATTCCAGATTCAGCAGTCAGATTAAAAGTGAGTCCTCATCCTTCGAGGACATAATAATTTTCTAGTATCTCATTGATTAGCTTATTAGTTGGAGTTAGTTGGGGACTTGTCCTATCAATTCCTTATTCAGATTGTTCATATAGTAGAGGCTTTCAGACTAGATGCAAACTTGATGCAGAATAGATGCAGACTAGATGCAGACTTGATACAAACTATCATGTTTAGACTTCAGTATTTGCAGTTTTGTTTTGGGTTTTCTATTACCCCACACAAATATTACGTTATTCAGTTATGTTCATGATCGAACCTTATGGCCTTTCAGTGCATGTTTCCGCATTATTATGTTATCTTATGCAGTATACAGGTACAAATATCTGTTATGGGTTAGCTTGTGGTCCTTTGGGGTCATAATCACCGTGTAGCGTTTTGGTTTAGCAAATTAGGTCGTTATAACTCTTCGGCTTCGTTGAACAATGTCATGAGAGAATCTCTATTTTATTCTTATTTTTGGAGTTTTTATAGTAGATTAAATTTTACAACACCATGAAAGATGTGTCGGATCTCGGACTCAACGTTGATGAACTGCTTGGGGTGATCCCTCATCAAGCCATTTAAAATATGTGCATATGCCATTATCCTAGAAAAAAATTAATAATTAGATAATGATTTACTTAATTTTAAAAAAAATCATACATGGCTCACCTTCGTAATTGCATAGTTATAAAGTTTGTGATCTGGATTTGAGTCCATGCATGACATCCTCAAGATAGTCGTATTTTCAAAATGACAAATTATAGTCTTTTTTTGAATTAAATGTTTGAGACATTGTAGAATTCTAAAATAAAAATAAAGTGGAGGAAATAATAAAGGATGAAGGACTTTATATATGAAGTAAAAAGAAGAGTTACCATTTAAGAAGTATAAAATTAGCCGTTTGATACTGTTAAAACAATAATTATATTTTTTGAACTATTAAAGACACTTAATAGACTGTCATTGATCTTGACCTATGTCAATCCTCCACTACATATAAAGGTCTACCATAGACCCGCTGAATCGAAGGGATATGTGGGTGGATAGTGGTTGAACAAACAACATTCTCAAAACATACATGTTCTTTGATGGTCCATCGATTTGTGCAGTCTACCGTAGATGTATGTGATAGGTCGAATATGCATTATTGTCATGATCAATGGTATACCCTTAGTTCTATGCACATGATTTTAGACCCTCCCTAGCATGTTATTTAAAAGGGAATAATTAAATAAAAATAAATAAATTATGTGATTCTGCACATATGAAATAGTTTAATTAAGTCACATGATCATGTAATATTCCACACAAATTGGGGTTTGTGATTAAAGGGGTATGTGGAAGGGTGGTGGTTGAACAAACAACATCCTCAGAGTAATATTTGTCAAATCACAAGTACTTTTTGAGGATGTTGATTGCTCAACCACTGCCCATCTACACACTCTTTCGATCACCACCCCCAATTTGTGTGGCTTCTAATATGATCATGTGACTTGTTTAAACTCCTCCATATGTGTAAAATCTCACAATGTACTTATTTTTTATTTAATTATTTCCTTTTAAAGAATATGCTAGTTAGGGTCTACTGATTCATCTGATCTACGATAGACGTATATATTTGGTTGATCATTGACAGTTGTCAATATCGATGTAGATCTTATAATTCTATATACATGATTGTAGACCAACTCTAGCATGTTCTTTAAACTAAAATAATTAAATAAAAAGTAATTACATTGTAAGATTTTACACATATGGAGGAGTTTAAACAAGTCACATGATCATATTAGAACCCACACAAATTAGAGGTGGTGATCGAAGGAGTATGTAGATGGGCTGTAGTTGAACAATCAATATCCTCAAAACATACTTATGCTTTGACAAACATTACTCTGAGGATGTTGTTTGTTTTACCACTACCCATTCACATACCCCTTTGATCACCCTCCAATTTGTATGGATCAGTACATGATCATGTGACTTGTTTAAGCTCCTTCATATGTGTAGAATTTCATAATTTTTTTTTCTTTTTTTTAAACAACATGCTAGTGAGGGTATAAAATCACATACATAGAACTATGGGGTCGACCATCGATACATACAACAATCCATACTCAATCTGTCATATACATCTACGGTAGATTGCATAAATCGATGGACTCTTAAAGCATAAGTATGTTTTGAGAATGTTGTTTGTTCAACCACTACCCACCCATATACCACTTCGATCACATGACTTGTTTAAACATTTTTTAAAATTTAATTATTTTCTTTTAAACTAAATACTACTAATGGTTCATCGATTCATATAGTCTAAAATTGACCTATTTGAATAGTCAAGGATTGACAGAGGCCAAAATTGAGGATACTTCTAATAAATTTAGCTGGCTATACGTAAACCAGATGCCTTGTATACGTAGACTATATATGTATTTTATTAAGGTAGTCCATAGTTATATTCATTGATTAATAAATAAGAATTTAAAAAGTTGACAGTGCAGAAAAACAAAAATCATAAAGAAGAAGATTAACAATATAAAAACAACAATCATAAAGAAGAGGGAAAAGATATTTAACAAACTGAAATTATTATATTCATATTGTTCATTGTCATCACATACATTTTAGTAGCACCAGACCAACAAAAATGGCAAAAAGAAGAAGTTTTCTTCCAACAAAATCCTAACCAAGAAAGCTTCTTCTACAATAAACAAAGACAAAAACAAAAACTTAAACTAAACTAAGGGTGTGTGTGGGGGTGGGTGAGGGGTAGGGGGTGAGGGTGGGGATGATGTAGTTAGTGGCTACCAGATTAAGCCTCTCCAGAATTTCCCCTACAAAATGAGTGTGTCACGATTCGAAGCTACCCTCTAGTCGCGACACGATACTTAAGGTGGCTTGCGACCCTAAGCTAACCCATGATCTGGTACATGCTATGAGCACTGAATAAAATGATAGTAATATAACATGTGCGAAAGATAAACTGATAAGGTACTGTCAATTTGAAAAACTAAAATACATAAAATGATATGTTTGGAATATCTGATAAACACAAAAAACTAGACTGTCTGTCTGAAAGCCTCTAAACATACGAAGTTGATGGGACAAGCCCCCAAATAACTCCAACTGAACTGAATACAAAGAAATACTGAAATAACAGGAATAAAATGTCACATCCTCGATAGATGAGGACTCACCAATATTGCTGTATGAAACTACTGAGCTGTCTAGGGGTGATCGAGAAACTGTGCGTCCGAACCTATGTTATATGACAATATAGCACAAGATAAAAGCATGCGATCAGTACTTTGAATGTACTGGTATGTGAGGTAAGGACTATCTAAAATACATATGGCAACTGAAAATGGAAGCATGAACATGTAAAACTGAGAATGTAAGAGCAAGCATAATCATGTACTGAAATATTTTGAGTAACTGAATAACTAATGTATGAATAACTTAATAGCTGCTATCTATATACTTGGTCATGGAAAACTAAACTGTCATACTCTGAATACTAAATCGAGACTATGGGAGCTAGCTATAACTGATATGCCCCAATCTGAGCTATCAGGGTCCAACCTGTAACCCCAGTTGGAAGGGTACTGGTACTTTGGCAGGGGTACCAACACATGAATGATGATGTGGATCTATAAGGCTTATGTCCCGAAGGATGAGGGTGTCATGCCTAACTGCCGGGCCCCCCCTCAAAATCTATGATGGCATCGTAGGTCTTGAACCTAGAGACTGCTACTAGCGTCACATGCCCAACTGACGGGGGAGACGCCATCCCTACATTCACTCGATGCTAAGTATTACTCCTAACTGAATGACATTGGTGTTATTAGTCATTTAATATGGCATGATTGTACTTGTAAGTGCTCTACATGAACATGATGTTCTAAATATGATAATAAAACCATGGTTTTACTGACTTGTTACTTGAAAATAGAAATATGTAAAACACATAGGTATCAGGTGTTCATAACCTACCAACACTGAATGATCACAAAAATATAATAATAATGCTTAAAACAGTCATATGGAATCATAGTTCAAAGACCCAAAACATAAGACATTTCAATAAATAAGTGAGACACATAAATTTGAACATGGAAATGTGTTAAATATAAGAGGACAACATATTATATGGTTTTAATACATAATTTGATGATGTAGCATAAAATCACTAGAATATGACATGGGTAATTGAAATTTAAAGCACGAAATAACCTAATTTACATAGGAAAACATGTTGACATTGCTTGAATTTAGATTTCTAAGAAGACATAGATTAAATTCATGATTTACATGGATAATTTCATAAAAAAAGATTAAAAATTCATACTTGAATAAAAAGGGGATTTTGGGACTCAATGGGTAGAAGGAACCCATTGATGAATACCCTATATACCTGTAGTAGAAGTTTTAAGGAAGAATCTTTGTAGTTGTTCTTACCTCTAAGAAACCCTAGTTATTGTTCTTAAGTATGAGAGAGGAGATTAACGTGTTAAGTGTTTGATTTTTGAGAGAAAATATGATTCTTTGATGGTTCTAAGTCGTGGGTAGAAGTTATAAGAAGGAAAAAGACCAAAAAACCCTTAGAAATCTTTTGGAAAACATCTGGAAGCTGTCCAGACGAGTTTGGATACGACTCCTAAGTGCTAGGTACGAGTCGTACCTTGAGTCATCACCAAGAGACCAAATTTTGACCCCTACTGTTGTGGGTACGACTCCTCCTGACGACTCATATGGTCTTATTATGAGTCATTTCAGTGAGTCATACCCTACTTACAATTTTGACCATGCTTTAGTAATTTGTCCATAACTTTTCACCCTGATATCAGAATAAGGAAAAATTAGTATCATTGGACATCTAATCCAATTATATGTCAATTGGCGTGTCTTGGGATCAGAAATTCTTAGTATAATTGAAATTATGATCATTTAAATATGACTATGGTTATATTCTTCATAAGAACTTAATCCGCTAAGAGATGTTTTGGCTTATTCATAAGCTAGGAGTTATTTGAGGACTTAATATATGTCTAAATAAATTATAAATCTATCAAAACATGAGTCTTGATTCTTGTATCCTTCACTGATCAATATATGAGTCATAACATACGACTTGTAATAAGTCACACCACTAGCACCCATCCTCTCGTAACTTGGACAAAACTCATTTCGCCTCATACTGACTTAGTTACAACTTACTATGTACGACTCATATGATCCCTTATGACTTCTAAGATTTAAGTTATACCTTAAACAAAATATCACCCATCATACACTATCATGGGTTTGAGTTGAATATACGACTCATATGATGTCCATACAACTCAAAGGCTTGAGTCGTATGTTGTACAGTGATTTCAAAATATGAGGTATTACAATATCTCCCCTTTGGGAACATTCATCCTCGGAAGAGACTGGTTTGGCTAAGAGTAATAAGGTAATTTGAGACCATACACTGAATGTTCATGAACTGAAACATGATTAAATAACTGAGTCTGAGACATGATACATGGATTGAATTGGTTTCGTGAATACATGAAATGCGATGAGAATGGTTACATAGCTGAAATAGAGATCAGAAAGAGTCAATTTAAGAAAAATTGTTACCTCAAGTTGAGTATAAATTTATGGAGAAAATATGAGGGTACTTGGCCCACATATCAGTTTCTGCTTCCCAAGTATCTCCCTCAACAAACTGATTTCACCATAGAACTTTCACCTAGGGAACCTCTTTGTTCCTCAACCTACGAGTTTGATGGTCAAGGATCTCAACGGGGATTTATTCATAGGAGAGACTATATTTCACATCCACACTCTCTAAGGGTGTGACTGAAGTTGGGTCACCAATACATTTATTTAATAAAGAGACATGAAACACCGGCTGATGCCAATTCTGCAGGCAACTCCATCTCATAATCTACCTTCCCAAAATGACTCAAAATTTTATATGGGCCAATATAACAGGGACTGAGCTTTCCCTTCCTACCAAATATCTTCACCTCTTTCATGGGTGAGATATTTAAATAAACTAGGTCACCAACATCAATATCAAGATCTCTCTTCCTCACATCTGCATAAGATTTCTGATGACTTTGGGCTGTCTTCAGCCTTTCTCGAACCAACTAAACTTTATCCATCGCCTCATAAACTGAATCTGGCCCTATCAAAGTAGCTTCTCCTACTTTAAACCAACCAATGGGAAATCTATATCTCGTTCCATAGAGAGCCTCAAACGGATCCATCTAAATACTGGAGTGATAACTATTGAGTAGGCAAACTCAATCAAAGGTAAGTGGTCATCTCAACTACCTTTAAAGTCAATAACACAGGCCCTAAACATGTTCTCTAAAGTATAAATAGTACTCTCTGCCTGACCATCTATCTGAGGATGAAAAACTGTACTTTGGTAAACTTGGGTACCAAGACCCTTTTGAAAAGCCTTCCAAAAGTAAGGTAAATTGAGTATCTCTATCTGAAATGATAGACAACTGAACCCCATGCAACTTCACCAAATTTCTAAGATAGAGTCTAGCATAATCCTCAGCTTAAAATGAAGTATAAACTAGCAAGAAATGAGCTGACTTGGTCATTCTATCTACAATTACCCATATTGAATCATGTTGACGACGCATACGAAACAATCCTATCACAAAATCTATGTTCACCACCTCCCACTTCCAAGTGGGGATGCTAAACTCCTGCAGTGTACCACTAGGCCTTTGGTGCTCCACCTTAACTTACTGATAATTTGTACATTTAGCCCCATACTCTGCAATATCCTTCTTTATACCACTCCGCCAATAGATTTCCCACAAATCACAGTACATCTTAGTGGCTCCTGGGTGGATAGAGTATTGTGCACCATGTGCCTCAGCTAATATTTGCTGTCTCAGACCATCAACACACGAAACACATAGTCTGCCTTGACAACAAAGCATACCATCTCCAACTTGGGAAAAATCCTGCACATCCTAACCTCTAACGGCCTCTTTCAACTTAACCAAATTAGGATCCCTGTCTAGATTTTCTTTTTCATCAGCAACCAATAAAATTTTCGAACCATTATGAACCCATATACTACCTTCATCTAAATCAACTAACCGAACTCCTAACCTAGCAAGTTGATGAACCTCACGGGCTAACTCCTTCTTATCATCCTCAACATAGGCAACACTACCCATAGACAATCTACTAAGGGCATCCATCATTACATTGGCCTTTCCTGGATGATACAACACACTCATATCATAGTCTTTCAATAATTCTAGCTACCTTCTCTCATAAAGATTCAGGTCTTTCTGCATGAACACATATTGTAAACTCTTATTATTTATGAACACATCAATATGAACCCCATAAAGGTAATGCCTTCAAATATTTAAGCCAAAGACAACAACTGCCAACTCAAGATCATGGGTTGGATAATTTTTTTCATGCCCTCAAATAGTCTGCATAATCACTCTCACTACGAGAATAGACATGGATATCATCAATGAATACTATGATGAACATGTTCAAGTACTTCTTAAACACCATGTTCATCAAGGGGCATTCGTTAGTCCAAAAGACATAGGAATTCGAAGTGACCATATCGAGTTCTGAAGGCTGTCTTTGGAATGTCATATTCTCCAACTCTAATATGATGATAGATGGATCTGAGGTCTATCTTAGAGAAATAACTTACACCTTGAAGCTGGTCAAATAAGTCATCAATCCTGGTGAGAGGATATTTATTCTTGATTGTAACTTGTTCAACTGATGGTAGTCGATGCACATTCTAAGAGAACCATATTTCTTGTGCATGAATAGAACTAAAGCACCCCATGAAGAAACACTAGGCCTGATGAAACCCTTATCTAAGAGATCCTTCAACTATTCTTTTAATTCCTTAAGCTCAGCTGGAGCCATTATATAAGGTGGAATAGAGATAGGTTGTGTTTCTAGAAGGAGGTCTATTTCTAAGTTGATTTCCCTTTTAGGAGAAACTTTAAGAAGATCTTCAGGAAACACATTTGGAAATTTATTTACTATTGGAACTTACTCAAGACTTGGAGTTTCAAAATTTGAGTCCTTGACTCGAACGAGATGGTAAATATACCCTTTGGATATCATCTTTCTTGCCTTAAGATATGAAACAAATTGACCCTTAAGCACTATAGTACTACCCCTTTATTTAATAATTGGTTTATTAGGAAAATAGAACTGAACAATTTTATTTCTACAGTCAACTGAGTCATAGCATGAGTTGAGCCAATCCATGCCGAAAATGATATCAAAACTAGTCATCTCTAACTCCATAAGATCAACTGAAGTAACTTTCTGAGACACTGTGACTGGGCAATTTATTTATACCCATCTGGCTATATTTAGCTTACCCACTGGGGTAGAAACTGAGAAAGTCTCAATTAATGTCTTGGGACTGACACCAAAGTCTGTAGCTATATAAGGAGTCTCAAATAAAAGTGAAGCTCCGGGGTCTAAAATGCATAAACATGAAAATTGAAGACTTGTAACATACCCGTTACCATATTAGGAGAACTTTCCTAATCATGCCGAGACTGGAGAGCATATAGTCTATTCTGACGCTGCCCACTGGTTGCACAAAAAGTGGTAACCTCTGAGTCGGGTGACTTAATGGAACTGATAAAATATTGGACTAGCTCTATTGGCGATTATTTATTTCCTTCCACATGCCCATAGAGCTGTAATACCCCAATGTTTCTTAACTAATTTCATCCCAAAAATATCAAGTATTATCTTTTAAATTGAATGATTTTTATTCCAAGAGAAATTTTTAAGATTTTCACTTTTTATCATGTGGAAAATTTAATAAGCTTTCCATCGATATAAAATTTTCCTAAATCCGATAATCGGATAAAATGTTATGACTATTTCAAGTTCCTATCGTAAAACAGTGCCATATTGGTCTGTGGCACACCGCGCCATAAGATAAAATGGCAATTGTCCTTTTTCCAGTGTCCCAGCATGATTTCTCCATATCGCGCCAAACTTTCAGGTCACAAACGAAGTGGAAACATGATGGCTCCGCATCGCGCCATTTCCTTATTTCCCAATTGTCAAATTCCAGTGACACAAAGCGATAGCGCTGTGTTGCGCCAGGGGTCCAGGTTGGGAAATTTTCACTAATTTTTAAAAATGCGTCCAGGGTTAAAAGAGGCAATTTCCCACCCCTATTTAAACCCAATAACACGTGATTTATCCATTATTCACCCAAAATATACTAGTTTCTCTCAATTTTCTCTCAAGAACAAACTAGGGTTTCAATTGGAGATTCAATTTCAAGAAAATCTCTCCACCAATCTTTGCTAAATCAAGAACTAAGGTATGCGTTGTGCTGATTTATGGATTCCTTTCATCCATAAAGCTCAAGAACCCTATTTTAAATTATGAATCATGATTATTATGTTGTGGGTTGCTCAAGTTATGTGATGGTTGTTGTTTGATTCCCATGTTGGGATACTTATGTGAAATTATGAAAACCGCGTTAGCATATAAATTGAAATCCATGAATTTGGTGGTTTATGATTTATGAAATTTGATGATTTTACCTATGCCTTAAGTTGTGCATGTAAGGTGTTTGATAAAATGCCTAAAGGGATAGAAAGTATGCACTATAGCTAAATTGTGACCCAAATGACAATGTATGCTTTAACCTTATGTTCAAAATGACTTCCATGTTATTCTTATGTATTGAAATTTCTTGTGGGATTGCTCATGAGTTAGCCTTATGAAATATGCTATGTATACATGCTATCTTATTCATGTACCAATCTATGATAATCAAATGCCCATGAAATATCTTCAACTATTGTATTATGGATTGTTGATATTGGTCATATACTCAATAATGTCATGCCTTGTCAGTTTCCTTCCATCGAGTCCTGGGGGTACTTGTACCCAAAAAATATAGCTGTGCGCCTAGATTTAGTGTCATGTTTTCATGATATCCTTAGTCAAGACCTGGTCCATAGAACCCAGTCTGTCATATGACTCAGGAAAGCTCAGTAATTCAGTAATCTCAATAGTATCCCATCAGCTAACGGAACTTCATAAATTCAGTCTAGTCCAGTTCAGTTAATCATGTTCAATGTCTATTCATATGGGAGTGGGAATTAGCACCGATTGAACCCAATGATGGGAACTCACCTGTTATATGAGGGTGTGATTCTTAGAAGCAATCCTTGAATTCCAGAATTACATAGCCAGCGTAGGTTGAGACATCATAGCCTGTTATACGAGGGTAGATGAGGTGGCTTAACCTGTTATATGAGGGTTCCCACCATTCTCACTAGATTTACCTGTTATATGAGGGTTACTTACAAATTATCCTTACCAGTGGTGCGGTATTGACACCCTTCCAATTGGGGTTACAGATTGGACCCCAACTCAGCCATAATGGCGTATTAGGGATATGTCGGTTAGATAACTACTTCCTACAGTTTCAGTTATAGAATTAGGACTGTCAGATACTGTCATTCAGTCTCAGTAATATAACTTAGATAGTTCTACATAATTTAGGGCTGTCAGATACAGTCAACTTAGAATAGTGCGGAACTCATCTAGTTCCATCAGAAACTAGACTGTCAGATGCAATCGCTCAGTATCAATTATTTTAGTTATATAGTTATTAATATCTCATGTTATCAGTACTCAGACTCAGTAATCATGTTATCATGACCCTAGTTACAGTTATTATATATTCATGCATGTATTCTCACATTTATAATATTCAATTAGTTAGTATAGATCATGCATGTAAACCCTTTGTATTTAGCCTACCTCACATGCATGCCAGTACATTCAAAGTACTGATGTATTTGCGCTATGGTGTCTTATACCATAGGTTCAGAAGCACGAGCTCCAGAGCATCAGTAGCATTCTAGTCTCCGCAGTCAGAGTTAGCAGTGAGTCCTCATCTTTCGAGGACATGATTATTTTTTTATTATCTCATTAATTAGTTTATTAGTTGGAGTTAGTTGGGGACATATCCCATCATCTCCTCATTCTGACAGTTATATTTTAGAGGCTTTTCAGACTATAGTATGTTTAGACAGTTTTGTTTTGGGCATTTATACCCTATCCCAGATGTTATATTTTATCGGATATTATGTTACAGTTTGATCCTTATGGTCTTTCAATTCACGTTTATGCATTATACAGTATATCATGCAGTATACAGGCACAAATATCAGTCATGGGTTAGCTTGTGGTCCTTCGGGGTCATGAGTACCGTATAGCATTTTGGGTACCAGATTCGGGGTGTTACAAACTTGAAATCAAATCTAGGTTCATTAGTGTCCTAGGAGGTCGGAAAGCCACATCTAGTAGAGTCTTGTGCATGGGTGTATTGCGCGCCACATTTATGTACAAGAGGCTATGAGATATTTTAGGAATAATTTCTCTTCTTTCAGTATTCATGTCATGCCAGTGAGCATAATCTCAAGTCAATATCTCAGTCTAATCTATTTCTCCCTTTCTTCTACAGAACATGCCTCCTAAAATAAGAAACAAAATCAGTCAGCCTCTCATCCCGAAGAACCTTATGGCGAACATGTTTCTCATACAGAGTTTAGAGATGCATTCACTACTCTTGATCAGTCAGTTGCCATTAAGAATGAATGACCAACTATCATTCTGGCCAACCCAGTGGCCAATTCAGCTGTATCCATGATTCAGGACTTTACCTTAATGAATCCTCTATCCTTTCTCGGGTATAAGTCAGATGAGGACCCTTAGGAATTCATCGATAAGGTTCAGAAGGTTACTGATGTTATGGGGGTACTAGCTATTGAGAGTCTAAGCTAGATGCATATCAGTTGCAGGATATTGTTCACACTTGGTACAAGCAGTGAAGGTCAGAGAGGTCAGTTGATGCAGGACCTATAAAGTGGGAGGAGTTTGTCACCGCATTTTAAGAGAGGTTCTTTTCTCTAGAGCTGAGAGAGGCTAAGGTGTTAGAATTTATTAACCTCAGGCAGGGAAAAATGATGGTGAAAGAGTATTCTCTTAAGTTTACTCAATTAGCCAGATATGCCCATCATGTAGTTGCAGACAGCAGGGCCAAGATGAGTAAGTTTGTTTCTAGGATGAATGATAGTGTGGTCAATGAGTATAGGTCTGTGATGTTGAATAGTGACATGACTTTAGCCAGGCTTATGACTCATGCTCATCAGATAGAAGAGAAAAAGATTAAGATAAGGGAGAAGCAGAATAAGAGAGCAAGGACAGGTAGTTTCAACTTTGCTCAGCCCAAAGCAGAAGGAGAAAACCGTTCTCAGTTTCATCCTAAGTCATCAGTTCCAGCTCCTTTTTCAGCTAGTGCTCCAGATCCTAAGCTTAGGGATGGTAATAAAGATAGAGAGCCAATTTCTAAGTCTCAGGGAAGTATTAGCAGTGCCCGCACCTATTCTCTTTGCCAGACTTGTGGCAAGCACCATCAGGGTATTAGAAGAGCTGGTAGTGGTAGTTATTTCGAATGTGGCAAGCCAGGCCATAGAGTCAGAAACTATCCTCAAGCCAGGTCAGCAGAACCATTCCTCATCTCAGTCCAGTCGTTCAAATCAGTAGGGTGCCACTTCTAGTGCTACTAGTGGGCAACACCCAAACAGACTCTATGCTCTTCATTCCCGGTAAGATCAGGAAAATTCTCCTAACATGGTTACTGGTACATTACAGATCTTTCATGTGCATGTTTATGCTTTGCTAGATCCAGGTGCTTCCCTGTCTTTCATTACACCCTATATAGCAGTTGATTTCAGAGTCAGTCCCGAAATTCTAGCAAAGCCCTTTTTAGTGTCTATCCTAGTAGGTAAAATTATTATAGCCCGACGGGTATACAAAAACTTCCCGATTAGGATATTTCATAAAGTCACATCAGCAGATTTAGTTGAATTAGAGATGACAAATTTTTATGTCATTCTCGACATGGATTGGCTTCATTCCTACTATGCCACAGTCGACTGCAGACACAAAATAGTCTTGTTCCAGTTTCCAAATGAACCCGTCCTAGAGTGGAAGGGTAGTGTATCTTCTTTCAAAGGTCAGCTTATTTCCTACCTTTAGGCACAAAAAATCATATCTAAGGGATGTGTCTATCATCTTGTTTGAGTTATGAACACTAGTTCTAAAACTCTTAGCCTTGTTTCAGTCCAGTCGTGAATGAATATTCAGATATCTTTCCCGAAGATCATCCAGGAATTCCTTACAAAAGGGAAATAGACTTTGGCATTGATCTTCTTCCAGATACTCAACCTATATCTATTCTTCCATACAAAATGGCACCAGCGGAACTCGAAGAATTAAAAGAGCAGCTGAAGGATCTCTTAGATAAGGGATTCATCAGTCCCAGTGTGTCCCCGTGGGGCGCACCAGTCTTATTCGTGCATAAGAAAAATGGTTCTCTTAGAATGTGTATTGATTACCGTCACCTCAATAAAGTCATAGTAAAAAACAAGTATCCTCTTCCCAGAATCGATGACTTGTTTGACCAACTTCAGGGTTCCAGCTATTTCTCTAAGATAGACCTTAGATCAGGCTACCATTAGCTCAGAGTAGGAGAATATGACATTCCGAAGATAGCCTTTCATACTCGATATGGTCACTTCAAATTCCTAGTCATGTCCTTTGGTCTTACCTTTGCCCCAACAACTTTTATGGACTTGATGAACCGTGTGTTCAAGCAGCACTTGGATATGTTCGCCATAGTCTTCATAGATGATATTCTGGTCTATTTCCGCAGTGAGCGTGATCATGCAGATCATTTCAGAATTGTACTTTAGACTCCCAGAAATCATCAGTTATTTGCCAAATTCCGTAAGTGTGAATTTTGGCAAAGGTCAGTAGAATTCCTTGGCCATATCATTTCTGGTGATGGCATTAGGGTTGATCTTCAAAAGACCAAAGCCATAAGAAATTGGCCTCGACCTATCTCTCCATCAGATATCAGGAGTTTCTTGGGTTTGGCTGTCTATTACAGATGGTTTGTTAAAGAATTTTCTTCTATTGCATGCCCTATATCCAGATTGGCTTAGAAGAAAGTAAACTTTCAGTGGTCAGATCCTTGCGAGAAGATTTTTTAGGAGTTGAAGACTCGACTCACCTCAGCCCCAGTTTTAGCTCTTCCAGATGGTCCAAATGGGTTTGTAGTGTACTGTGATGCATCCAGAGTAGGTTTGGGTTGTGTACTCATGCAACATGGTAAGGTCATAGTCTACACCTCCGTACAACTTAAACCCCATGAGAATAATTATCCTACTCATGATCTTGAGTTAGAAGCCATAGTATTTTCCTTAAAGATTTGGAGGTATTATTTATACGATGTTCATGTAGATGTGTTTACAGATCATAAGAGTCTTCAGTATGTCTTTTCTCAGAAAGATCTCAATCTTCGTAAGAGAAGGTGATTAGAGCTCTTGAAAGATTATGACATGAGTGTCCTTTATCATCCGGGCAAGGCCAACGTAGTAGCCGATGCTCTCAATAGACTGTCTGTGGGTAGTGTTGCTCATATTGAGGATAGTAAGAAGAAGTTAGGTCAGAAAATCCATCATCTTGACAAACTAGGTGTTCACTTAGTCGATACAAAATAGGGTGATATACGGGTTCAGAGTAGTTGAGAATTATCTCTAGTTTCTGAGGTGAAAGAAAAGCAAGATAGAGATCCTAGTCTAGTCCAGTTGAAAGAGTCAGTCAAGGAATAGAAAGTAGAGGTTTTCTCCCAAGGGTGTGATGGTGTATTACGTTGTCAGGGTTGTCTCTGTGTTCCAGGTGTAGATGACTTAAGGAAGCGAATTCTTATAGAAGCGCATGGTGCGTGCTACTTTATTCATCCAAGGGCCATAAAGATGTACCGTGACTTACAGGAGATCTATTGGTAGAGTGGGATAAACAAAGATATTTCAGAGTTTGTGGGTAAGTGATCTATATATCAGCAAGTTAAGTTAGAGCATCAGAAGCCTAGTGGGTATATGCAAGAGTTCCATATTCCTACTTGGAAGTGGGAAGCAGTGAACATGGACTTTGTGATGGGTTTGCTTCGTACTCGTCATCAACATGATTCAGTTTGGGTCATTGTAGATAAAATGACCAAATCAGATCATTTCTTTTCAGTACATACCTCTTATTTAGCCAAGGATTACACCAAGCTATACATCAGAGAGTTGGTCAGATTATACGGTGTTCCGTTATCCATTAACTCAGATAGAGGTACCCAATTCACATCTCACTTCTGGAAAGCATTCCAAAAGGGTCTTGGTACCTAAGTTCATCTCAGTACAACCTTTCATCCTCAGATAGATGGTCAAGCAGAAAGGACCATTCAGACCTTAGAAGATATGCTAAGGGCATGTGCAATTGATTTCATGGGTAGTTAGGATGACCACTTGCCTTTGATTGAGTTTTCATATAACAATAGCTATCATTCCAGTATTAAGATGGATCCATTCTAAGATCTCTATGGTAGGAGATGTAGATCTCCAGTCGGTTGGTTCAAAGTTAGTGAGGCCTCAGTTATAGGGCCTGACTTAATATTCGATGCCTCAGACAAAGTCCAGTTGATCAGAGAAAGACTCTGGGCTGCTTAGAGCCGACAGAAGTCTTATGTAGATGTGCGTCAAAAGGATCTTGAATTTGAGATTGGTGACTATGTTTACCTAAAGATCTCTCCCAAGAAGGGAGTGAAAAGGTTCGGTAAGAAGGGAAAGCTTAGTCCCCGATATGTCGACCCCTTCAAAATTCTCTGTCGCTTTGGCAAAGTAGCTTATGAGCTAGAATTGCCTTCAGATCAAGCCGTAGTTTATCCAGTCTTCCATGTCTCTTTTTTCAAGAAGTGCATAGGTTACGCAGTAGTTGTAGTCCCTATTCAGAGTATAGATGTTCAGAACAACCTCTCTTATGAAGAGATTTCAGTCGAAATCCTAGACTATCAGACTCGTAGACTGAGGAATAAAGAAATCCCTTTAGTCAAAGTTCTTTGGCGAGATCAGTCCGTTGTAAGAGCTACTTGGGAAGCAAAACAAGATATGCGAACCGAGTATCCTCACCTCTTCTCCACCAACTCAGATCTAGCTCAAGGTAACTATTCTCCTTAAGTTTTTTGGTTTTCATGTCCAGATTTTAGTTATGGCTTGGTATTAGTCTCATGTTTAGGATTCCATTTTAAACTTGGTACTAAATACCATTGCATATTCAATCATATGTTCATGCATCATATTAGTCATATGTTCATGCATCAGACATGCATTCTCCTAGTGAGAAATTAAGTTATCAGAAATCTCAGTCATGAGTTCATGGGTCAGTTAAGTCATGAAATCATACATCAGATATGCACGCTCAGTATAAATCCCAGAAATGTCAATCATGTTTCAGTTTTTCATGATCAACATCTACTTCTTCTTATCGTTTCTCCCATCTCAGTCACTCGCATTTGAGGACGAATGTTCCTAAGGGGGAGATATTGTAATACCCCAAAGTTTCTTAACTAATTTCATTCCAAGAATGTCAAGTATTAGCTTTCAATTGAATGATGTTTATTCCATGAGGAATTTTTAAGATTTCCACCTTTTGTCATATGGCAAATTCAATAAGCTTTCCATCGATATAAAATTTGCCCAAATCTGATAATCGAGTAAAACGTTATAACTATTTCAAGTTCCTGTCATAAAATAGCGCTATATTGGCCAGTGGCATGCCACACCATAAGATAAAATGGCAATTGTACTTTTTTCAGTTTCCCAGCGTGATTTCTCCGCGTTGCACCAAACTTCTTGGTCTCAAATGAAGTGTCAACGCGATGGCTCCGCGTTGATCCATTTCCCTATTTCCCAATTGTCAAATTCCAGTGACACGACACGATAGCGCTGCGTCGCGCTAGGGGTCCAAGTCGGGAAATTTTCACCAATTCTAAAAGACGCATCCAGGCTTAATAGGGTCAATTTTCCACCCCTATTTAAACCCAATAACACGTGATTTAGCCATTCTTCACCTAAAATATACTAGTTTCTCTCAATTTTCTCTCAAGAACACACTAGGGTTTCAATTGGGGATTCAATTTCAAGAAAATCTCTCCATCAATCTTTTCTAAATCAAGAACTAAGGTATGCGTTGTGTTGATTTATGGATTCCTTTCATCCATAAAGCTCAAGAACTCTATTTTAAATTATGAATCATGATTATTATGTTGTGGGTTGCTCAAGTTATGTGATGGTTGCTGTTTGATTCCCATGTTGGGATTCTTATGTGAAATTATGAAAACTACGTTAGCATATAAATTGAAATCCATGAATTTGGTAGTTTATGATTTGTGAAATATGATGATTTCACCTGTGCCTTAAGTTGTGCATGTAAGGTGTTTGATAAAATGCCTAAAGGGATAGAAATTATGCACTATAGCTAAATTGTGACCCAAATGACAATGTATGCTTTAACCTTATGTTCAAAATGACTTCCATGTTATTCTTATGTATTGAAATTGCCTGTGGGATTTCTCATGAGTTAGACTTATGAAATTATGCTATGTATACATTCTATCTTTTTCACGTACCAAGCTATGATAATCAAATGCCCATGAAATATCTCCAACTATTGTATTATGGATTGTTGATGTTGGTCATGTATTCAATAATGTCATACCTTGTCAGTTTCCTTCCATCGAGTCCTGGGGGTACTTGTACCCAAAAAATATAGCTATGTTCCTAGATTTAGTGTCATGTTTTTACGATATCCTCAGTCAAGCCATGGTCCATAGAATCCAGTCAGTCATGTGTCTCAGGAAATCTCAGTAATTAACTAATCTTAATAGTATTCCGTCAGCTAACGGAACTCCATGAATTCAGTCTAGTCCAGTTCTATTAATCATGTTTAAAGCCTATTCAGATGGGAGTAGGAATTAACACCGAGTGAACCCGAGGATGGGAACTCACCTGTTATATGAGGGTGTGATTCTTAGAAGCAATCCTTGCATTCCAGAACTACGTAGCCAGCGTAGGTTGAGACATCATAGCCTGTTATATGAGGGTAGATGAGGTGGCTTAACATGTTATATGAGAGTTCCCACCGTTCTCACTCGAGTTACTTGTTATATGAGGGTTACTTACAAATTGTCCTTACCAGTGGCACAGTATTGATACCCTTCCATTTAGGATTACAGATTGGACCCCAACTCAGCCATAATGGTATATTAAAGGCATGTTTATTAGATGACTACTTCCCACAGTTTCGGTTACAGAATCAGGACTGTCAGATACAGTCATCCAGTCTCATTAATAGAGCTCAAATAGTTCTACATAATTTAGGGCTGTCAGATACAGTCAACTCAGAATAATGCGTAACTTAGCTAGTTCCATCAGAAACTAGAATATCAGATACAGTCGCTCAATATCAGTTATTTCAATTATATAGTTATCAGTACTAAGACTCAGTAATCATGTTATCATGACCCTAGTTACAGTTATTATGTATTCATGCATGTATTCTCATGTTCATAATATTCAATTAGTTAGTATAGATCATGTATGTAAACCCTTTGTATTCAGCCTACCTCACATGCATGCCAGTACATTCAAAGTACTGATGCATTTGCGCTATGGTGTCTTATACCATAGGTTCAGAAGCACGAACTCCAGAGCATCAATATTATTCCAGTCTCCGCAGTCAGAGTTAGCAGTGAGTCCTCATCTTTTGAGGACACGATCATTTCTTTACTATCTCATTAATTAGTTCATTAGTTGGAGTTAGTTGGGGACATGTCCCATCATCTCCTTGTTTAGACAGTTATGTTTTAGAGGCTTTTCAGACTACAGTATATTTAGTCAGTTATGTTTTGGGCATTTATACCTCATCCCAGATGTTGTATTTTATCGGATATTATGTTACAGTTCGAACCTTATGGCTTTTTAGTTCATATTTCCACATTATATAGTATATCATGCAGTATATAGGCACAAATATAAGTCATGGGTTAGTTTGTGGTCTTTCGGGGTCATGAGCACCGTGTATCATTCTGGGTACCAAATTCTGGGTGTTATAAGAGCACTTCCTTACCCTATGGACTGACATGCCACACCCAAAACACGTATCACTACTAGCTCTATACTCACCCAAATGATTCTTACCACACTTGCTGTAGAGCAGATTTGTACGATCATTGCTCATACTACCTTGGGACTTAGAGCCTGGCACTTTATCCCAACTGTCTTGCATGAACTTAGTCATTGGTGCATTGGTTGAGATGGAGCTGAGGCTGAAATTTTTTGACATAATTAAGGACAACTACTGCCTTCTGACCTTGGCTGAGAAAAGTTGAAACTACCTATTTTGGCCCTCTTATTCTCTCTTTCCTTCTCTTTGAGCTTCTTCTCTTCAATCTACTGAGCATGAACCATCAATCTAGAAAGGTCCATCTCCTTAGTCAGCATGGCAGTTCTACACTCCTTGACCATACTATCAGATACACCAGATACAAACTTACTCATCCTGGACCAAGAGTTATCACCATAGTTGGAGCATACTTTGTCAATTGCGTGCACTTGAGTGAGTACTCCTTCACACTCATACTACCCTACTTCAAATTTATGAACTCCTTAACCTTAGCTTTCCTCAACTCTAGTGGGAAGAACCTATCTAAAAAAGTTGTGGAAAAATTCTCCCACTCCATAGGCCCTACCTCAACATCTCTGTTCTCCTTCCACTGCTTGAACTAGGTGTGAGTTACTCCCTTCAACTAGTAAGCAACCAATTCTGCACTCTCACTTGAAGTAACACTCATGATGTCTGTCACTTTTTGCACTCCATAAAAAAACTCCTACGTATCCTCCTCAAACTTGGATCCAAAAAACAAAGGGGAATTCATTCAATTGAAGTATCGAATCCTAGATGCAGTTGTATTCAACACTAGACTGGATGAGGCAACAACCTGCTGATTGTTCTGAATGGCTACAAAATTGACCAAGACTATAAAAGAGGCTCTGAACTCAGTGTTAGAAACATGGTCATTCAGGGGATCTAACTAAACAGGTGGTGGTGTGGGTTGATCCCCATTTCTTCTTCTGTTGTTTCTTTTGGGAGGCATTGTTTATAAATAAAATCAAGGATGAGTTAAAAAGAGGGATTCAATAGAGCTCATGCTCTTTCGCACGACATGAACATGAAAAGAAGGGAAATTTTTATAAAAATATCTCGTAGACTCTTGTGTGTTGTGCTTCACACCCATGCATAAGACTCTAATCAACATGGTTTTTAGATACCATAGGACACTTTAAAACCTTAGGCTATGATACCAAGTTTTATCATGACCCGAGGCTACCCCTAGTCGCGACATAGTGCTTTAGGCCGCAAGTAAACCCATGCTAACCCATGATCTAGTACCCGCTGTGAGCATCGAATAAAATAATAGTAATATAACATCTGTGAAAGATAATATGATAAGGTACTATAAATTTGAAATATTGAAATATATAAAATGAAATGTCTGGAATATCTGATAAACACTGTAAACTAGACTATCTGTCTGAGAGCCTCTAGACATACAGAGTTGATAAGACAAGCCCCCAACTAACTCTAACTAAAATAAAAATAAAGAAATACTAAAATAACAAGAATAATATGTCACGTCCTTGATAGATGAGGACTCACTAATACTACTGTGGGAAACTACTGAGCTGTCTAGGGGTGATCTAGAAACTACGTGTCCGAACCTATGTTATAAGATAATATAGTGCAAGATAAAAATATATGATCAGTACTTTTAATGTACTAGTACGTGAGGTAAGGACTAAGTAAAATACATGTGGCAACTAAACATGGGTGCATGAATATGTTAAATTTAGAATCCAAGAACAAGCATAATAATGTACTGAAATGTTCTGAATAACTGAATAACCGATGTCCGAATAACTGGATAACTATTATCTATATACTTGGTCATGCAAACCTAAACTACCATACTCTGAATACTAGACCAAGACTGTGGGATCTATCTATAACCGACATGCCCCAATTTGAGCTATCGAGGTCCAACTTATAACCCCAGTTGGAAGAGTGCTGGTACCTTGCCGGGGGTACCAACATATGACTGATGATGTGGATCCATAAAACCGATGTCCCAAAGGACTAGGGTTTCATGCCTAATTGATGGGGGACCCCTCAAAATCTACGGTGGCACCATAGGTCTAGAACCTCGAGATTGCTACTAGCACCTCATACCTAACTGACAGGGGAGACGCCAACCTATGTTCACTCGGTGATAAGTGTTACTCTCAATTGAATGACATTGGTGTTATTAGTCATTTAACATGACATGATTGTACTTGTAAGTTCTCAACATGAACATGATGTTCTAAATATGATAATAAAACCATGGTTTTACTAACTTGTTACTTGAAAATAAAAATATGTAAAACATATAGGTTTTGGGTGTTTATAACCCATAAGCACTGAATGATCACAAAAATATGATAACAATGCTTAATATAGTGGTATGGAATCATAGTTCAAAGACCCAAATCATAAGACATTTCAATAAATAAGTGAGAAATATGAATTTGAACATGAGAATGTGTTAAACATGAGAGGACAATATATTTACACGGTTTAATACAAAATTTGATGATGTACTATGAAATTACTTGAATATGACATGGGTAATTGAAATTTAAAGCATTAAATAACCTAATTTACATGGGAAAACATGTTAACATATCTTGAATTTAGATTTCTAAGAAGACATAGATTAAATTCATGATTTACATGGATAATTTCATAAAAGAAGATTAAAAATTCATACTTGAATAAAAAGGGGATTTTGGGACTCAATGGGTTGAAGGAATCCATTGATGAATACCCCATATATCTGTAGTAGAAGTTTTATGAAAGAATACTTGTAATTGTTCTTGCCTCTAAGAAACCCTAGTTGTTGTTCTTGAGTATGGGAGAGGATATTAACGTGTTAAGTTTTTTATTTTTGAGATAAAACAGGCTTCTTTGAGGGTTATAAGTTGTGGGTAAAAGTTATGAGAAGGAAAAAGACCAAAAAAATTCCTCAAAAATAATATGGAAAACATCTGAAAGCCGTCCTGATGAGTTTGGGTACGACTCCTAAGTTCTGGGTACGGGTCATAACTTGAGTCATCACCAGGAACCCAAATTTTGACCCCTACTATTGTGGGTAGGACTCCTCCTGACGATTCGTATGGTCTGCTTATGAGTTGTATCAGTGAGTTGTACCCTACTTGCAGCTTTGATAGTGCTTTAGTAATTTGGCCATAACTTTTTACCCTGCTATTGGATTAAGGCAAAATAGTATAATTGGAAAGATAATTCAATTATCTATATATTAGCATGTCTTGAGCTAAAAAATTCTTAGTAGAACAGAAGTTGTGCTCGTTTGAATATGATTGTAGTTATATTCTTCATCAGAACTTAATTGCTAAGGGATGTTTTGACTTGTTCATGATCTAGGAGCTATTTGAGGACTTAATATATGTATAATTAACTTATAAAACTATCAAAACATAAGGCTTGATTCTTGTATTCATCACTGGTCAAGATACGAGTCATAACATACGACTCATAACAAGTCACAGAACTAACACTCTTCCTCTTATAACCTGGACAGAACTCATCTCACCTCAAATTGACTTGGTTATATCTTACCATGTATGACTCGTATGATCACCTTATTACTTCCAAGGCTTAAGTCATACCTTAAATAAAATATCACCCATCACACACTATCATGGGATGAGTTGAACATATGACTCGTATGATGTCCATACAACTCAAAGACATAATTCATATGTTGTACAGTGACTTCAAAACATGGGGTATTATAGAGAGATGCAGCGTAGTTCACATTCAAGATAAATGCAGTCTTGACCTAATCCATAAAAGAGGCAATCAAGGTCATTAGACAGGAGAAGAACATCATAGTGGAGATGGGTACTCATTCTCCAGATTTGATGAATGGGTATTATTCTTGGAGGCTTGAATCTTGTTTGAAGATGAAAAATTTCTTGCACTGTATAGTATAGGTGGAGTGACTGGTCACGTAGAAAATATCACTGTATAAATAGATCCATAGAGGTGGCGTTTCTAGTTTCCAACCAATTAGTAGTCGATGCATGTAGGAGTAAAAGGCATTTGGGTTGTGTATACCAGCTGTTTTTGATGTGAATAGACATGTAGTGTAGATTCTAATCAATTTAAAACATCGAACGATGATTAAAGGTATCGATTGGAGTGATATGGAGGTAAAAATACCTATATAATATGTTTGATGAATAATCATAGATTATTTAATATCTTTAATTGATCATGTGAAAAATATATGATAGATTAGTGTGGTCTATCATAAAAAATACATACTGAACATTAAATTCCATCGAAATATGAGGGTCCCCAAAAATAGTAGCTTGAGTTACAAAAGAATAGATAAGCCTATCTAACAATTGTTAGCCATGTCACATGTGGTTTTTTTATGCCCGGGTATCTTGCATATTGAATACTTATTCCTTATCTTGGAACTAATAGTTTCACAGATGCCCTTAACACATTTGACTCTCGTTCTTCCAAGTTTGGTATCGTAGAGGGGTGAAAAAATCTTCATGTCTTGCGATTTCTGTGGCACAATCCTTTCAGACTCTAGAGGGATTATGTTAATAGCTTTAGAGTATGTAAAGAGGTATATTTCAATTTTATAAATAGGCAAATATTACTAGTAGATAGAATTACCATAACCTTCACCATCGCCATACTTCAATCAGAAAACGACTATCGCATATTCGCATAATAGTTTCACCAAGTCATATTTCCTACCATAACACGACCTCTCCAAAAGATTGACCTTGACAATAACACCACTATTGAACACGATAAATTGATCGAGATTACTATTCATATTAGTCACATACAAGGAGTCACTCGTGTTCTTATTATCCTTTAATATATTTTCCACACAAGGCACAAGTTTGTTCTTTGAACTAGAGACATATGTATGCCTCTCCCTAAACTTTTCACTAACCTTTTTAGCAATCTAATAGAATAGGTATGACAGGGGGTACTCCCATTCATCCATTAACAGTGAGTTGAGAAACTCGATGATATTTGTGGTCATCATATTGTACCTATTTCTCGAGAAGTGTACTTCTGCTCCACTTCTTAAAACCAACCATATTTTCAAGGATATGTGCTGCCTCAGGGTATTTATCCTTGAATTCTGCAATATGCTCTCCAAACTTATTTAAACTATAAGCCTTTGCCATAATGTAGAATAGATAAAGATGGTTTCCACAATGCTGATTTACTCAAAGAATTTCACTGATGTTCTATATGCAAAGTCCATGATGCACATGAATGTAAATAAGGGAAAAGGCACTGTCAATGCTAATATGCCTATCAGAGGTGACGCATAAATCAGGATCATCATCTACTATAGTATTTAACTTCTCAGATAAGAAGGTCCAAAAAGTATCTTTCTCTTTATCCACAACACAAAAGGCAATTGGATAAATATGATTTCAGTGTCCTGTGTAATGATGCTCAGGACCACACCCTCACACTTTCCATATAAATGTATGTCGTCAATGTCAGTTACCTTTATCATATGGGCTATCACCATATGCAATCTCTGAAAGCTAAGAAGTAGTATATGAATGATCCATCTTTCTTGTTAACCATGATAAAATAAGAAGAAATGGAATTTAGTAACTCGACCATGTAGAAAAAAGTTGGTAAATAAGAATATCCATGCTTTGGTGTCCTATGAAAAATGTTCTTCACAATTACACTTTCTTTCCATCACATTCAATAGCTCTCCTTTCAATGCATCCCCATAAAGACAATCATCTAAATTTTCTTTATGCTCGGACCCTTACCAATCACAAAAATGATTAAACATAGTGAAGCAACAATCTCAGATGATATTTTCTTATGCCTTCCCGTGGCTTGTTCAACACTATTAGTGTAGACCCCAACATATTTGTATATGTGAACTTTTTCCAAGAATTTGTACTTCTTTGTCCACAAACAACCATCCGCAACCACGAGATACACATTTCACCTTCAAGAATTTTCTACAATTCTTCTTCATACCAAAATCAAAAGACTGCCTCACGGACGATCATTCTAGTAATATTTTTAGCTTTTTCTTTTGATGAATGTTTGTTCATGACATAAATTAGTTCCACCAGAGAAGAAATGATTTAGTTATGATCTCGATCCATAATCTTCTCAACACCTCCTGATTCCAATGAACCATGTTCCATATCCATAAAATGATCTTTTATATTCATTAGATGATCACCCTTGTTCTCGTATTAAGCCATATCATTGTCGACTGATGGGCGTCAAGCGGGGGTGGTGATGAATTTAATGGTTCATCAAAAGTCCTCTCAACTATATTTATTCTTAAAATAGGCCTAAAACCATCAACACTGACATCCAACATGTACAAGGAAACATATCTGTCATTATTTATGATCATATGATGCACCTTTTCCTCGAGTTCATTAGATAACTAATCACCACGTTGCTTGTCTCGTAGTCTAAATCCCCGCTCTCCATTACTCTTGAAACCAAGTCATTGTATGAACCATTACAACGAACCATAATAGGCAGTGTCACCTTAGTAAAAGATTTTCAATTCCAATGTTTGGGAGTTTCCTCCTATTCTCTCATGAAATCACCAAAAACAAGAACAACATCTATAATAGACATCCTAGAAGTACACTGGAGTCAACCCTCGATTCTTTTAGTGGTATATATTTATTGTATGAATGGTCGATGACTAGGCAGATATCCATACAAATAGTGAAAGTGCAAAATTTATTCTAATCGATGATCATTGGGATTATGGAATAGAGTAACAAAGATGGAGTCACCTGAGCTACTGTAATGTACATTCTAAAGAGGTTTTGCATAATGTGAGTAATTTAGAAGCTTTATAACAATGGTGAAAAGTGTGTTTGAGAAGAGAACAAACAAATGGGGTGACAATGGATGCAATAGACAAGATTATGACATTTGTGGACTGATTATGAGCCGATCTCTGGAGTCGTGCCTAAAATGGAGAATTTTTGTAGTACCCCGCAATATTTCAGACCCATTTCCATCCCTTAGTTTCATGTTTAAAGGGATCCAAGTCATTATGTTCCACTAAGTACAAATAAATCTTAGCCATTTTAAGATCCCAAGAATGCGAACACTTTAATTTTGGCTCTCCCGAGTTTGAAACATTGATTTTGAGTTAAAATATGTTTAGGGATGTTAAAAAGGTAATTCAGGAGAGTTTCAAATTTTTTTAAAGGGCTTCGAGGTGTTTTTGGACCTTAGAGGTAGAATGCCTCTGTGATATAGACGTGTCATGAAAGTTGGACCTATACGATACACGATATGTCATGAAGGTTAGACTTTACGATAACCTCCACAACATGGAGGTTGGTTTTTCTTGCATTATTATTAAACATCCACAGGGGAAATTTGGTCTATTACCCTTCCCAAATTACCTAATACATGAATTAAAACCCCGAGATGGGTATCACTAGCCCCATTCCCCATCAGTTAACACGTAAAACTCACCCCCTTTCCCAAGAACATAAAATAAAGCCTTTTCCCAAGGATTCACCATTCAAGGCTCCAATTCTAAGATTTTTCTTTAAGGATTTAAGAAATTTAGGTATGTGGGCTATTCATCAATGGGTTACTTCCACCCATTGAGTCCCCAAATCCCTTTTTGTTCAAGTATGGATTCTTTATCCTCTTTTCATGATATTTAAATGGGAAATACAAATTTACTCATGTTTTGCTTAGTAGTTTTGAATTTGATCCATGCCAATATGTTTACCTATGTGAATTATGTTATTACATACTTTGAATTTAAATTTCCTATGTCATATTCAATTGACCCCATGTTAATTTATCAAGTTATAAACTAAACTATCCGAGCATGTTGTCCTCCTAAGTTTAATAGATTCCCATATTCAAATTCATATATTTTATCAGTTTAGTGACATGTACTAGGTCTTTAAATCCTGAATTTTCTTCCAATGTATTTAAATATTATTGTTATATTTAAGTATCATTTAGTGCTAAAGGGTTATGAACACTCGATGCCTATATGTTTACTCATGTTTCAGAATTACAAGTAACAAGTCAGTAAAATCATGATTTTATCATCATATTCAGTTTGTTATGATCATGATGAGTATTATCAGTTGTGTTGTCCAGTTGACTTTAGTCAGAACCAGAGTCAATTTAGTTGAGAGTAGGATTTAGCACTGAGTGAACTTAGGGATGAAGTCTCACCCGCTAATACATGATTGAGACCTTTAGTAGCAGTCCCAAAGTTCCAAAACAACGTAGCTAGTGTAGGTTATGAGATGTCACCCACCAGTAGAGAATGACACTCTCTTAGAGGTCACCCACCAATAGAGGACTGACACCCTAGTCCTTCGGGACACTAGTTTAGTGGATCCACATAGCCAGTGTTAGTACTCATGGTAAAGTACTGACACCCTTCCAACTAGGGTTATAGGTTGGACACCAATTAGCTCATATGGGGAATGTCGATTACTTGTTATCGCCCACAATTTTAATCCAGTATTTAGGTTATATAGGTATAGGTTTGCATAACCAAGTATTTAGTTTATCAACTACTTTTTTAGTCAGTCTTACAGGTTATTCAGTTCATGCTTTACTTGGTCTTGAAATCGCTTTACATGTTCAAGCATTTATGTTCAGTAATCATATGTATTACAACCAATCCCTATCTCACATACCAGTACATTCAAAGTACTAATTACATACTCTTATTTTGTTCTATGTTGTCTTATAACATAGGTTCAGATGCTCAATTTGCCGATCGTCCTTATCCATCTCAATGCCTCTAAGCACTAGTAGTGGTGAGTCCTCATCCATCGAGGATACGTTATGTTTAATTATTTTTAGCATTTCTTTCATTTCAGTCAGTTGGAGTTAATTAAGGGTTTTTCCTATCAACTCTACATATCTTAGAGGCTTTCAGACTAGATGTTAGATATTCAGATACTTAGACTAGATATTGAGCAAATTAGTTGACGGTTTTTCCCATCAACTATATATTTCTTAGAGGATTTTGATGCACCGCATCGACTATTGCATTGATAAATATTTTTCCCAGCTCCCACTATAATTTCCAGTGAACCAATGCGGACTCGACACGGTTTCTTGACCATCGCATCTACCCCATCAACGCAATACGTCGATCTGCGCGTCACTAAGTTAGTTTTTAGTCATTATGATTCCGCGTCCTCATGGGTATTTGAATCTTTTTTCCACCCTTAATAAGCCCCTAAAACATAAAATTCATCCCTCAATAAGCGAAATACACTCACTTTCTCTCAAATTCTCTCAAGACACAAACCCTAACCCATCAAAGTCAAGATCAAATTCACCATCAATCATCACAAATTCAAGCACCGAAGTATGTTAGGTGTTCATTCATTGATTCCTTTCACCCATGAAGTCCAAGAACCTTTTTTTTTTAAATATGCAAGATCTCAGATTTATGATTTCTATGATTTGGTTGTATTGAATTCATGTTCATATTATTGTTGGGTTTGAATCCATGATTTAAATTATAAGTTCCTGTAATACCCTGTACTTTTTCCTAGCTAATTTCATCTCTAGAGTGTCTAGTATTAGCTTATAAATTTAATGATGGTTATTCAATAAGGAATTTTCAATATTTTCACTTTTTGTCATGTGGGAAATTCAATAAGCTTTCCATTGATATAAGATTTGCCCAAATCTGATAATCGGGTCAGAAGTTACGACTATTTTAAGTTCCTATAGTAAAACAACGCCATATTAGTCAGTGGTGCGCCACGCCACAAAAGGAAATGGCATTTGAAAAATTCCAGTAGGAGTCCGTGATTATGGTGCGTCACGCCAGAGCACAAATTCAGAATTGTCCCTTTTCAGTGTCATAGCGCAATTTCCCCCGCATCGCGCCAAAGTTCCAGGTCGCAAAAGAAGGGGAAATGCGATGACTTCACATCATGCCATCCCTCAGTTTTTCAATTGTACAATTCTAGTGACACAGCGCGACAACGCCGTGTCATGCTAGAAGGTCAGTTTGGGAAAATTTTACTGAAATTAAATGACGCATTCAAGGTTAAAAGGGTCAACTTCCCATCCCTATTTAAGCCCTTTAACACGTGATTCAGCCACTTTTCACCCAAAATACTCCCTCTTCTCTCAAAAAACTCTTAAGAATAGTTTAGGGTTTTCATAGAAGATCCAATTCCAAGAAAGTTTCTCCATCAATCTTCACGAAATTATGAACTAAGGTGTGCGTAGTGTTCATTCATGGACTCCTTTCGTCCATGTAGCCCAAGAATATCTTTTCTAAGTTTAAGTTTTTGGATTTCTTTATGAATTTCATGTTGGGTTCATTTTGTGTATATTGAGAGTGATCAATTTAATTCAAATCCATGTTGGGTGTTCAAATTTATGTGGAATTGATTTGTATGGATGTATATTCATGTGAACCTATGAACAAACCCTAGGATGATGAAATTAGAGATGAATCATGATGATTAATTATTGTATATGGTTGTCTACAAGTGCTATGCCTACCATGTGTTTGATTAAATGCTTAGATGAAGGAACAATGCCCCACTAGTATGATATCATGAAAACCCCATGTATGTACAAGTTATGCCTATCACATATTTTGATGGAATACTTTTATAAATGTATTATGGATTATGATGTTAGTTATATGTTCAAGTAAATTATGCATGGTCAGTTTCCTTCCATCGAGTCCTTGGGGTATTTGTACCCGAAATATTAACTGTGTGCCTAGAGCCATGTCATGTTTCCACGATACTCTCAGTCAAGCTATGATCCTTATACTTCAGACAGTCTTATGACTAAGGAAATCTCTATGATCTCATAAACTCAGTCAGTTGTTAGATGTCAGTAGTATTCCATCAATCAATGGAAGTCAGTAACTCAGTCCATGTTCAATTCAATAAATCATGTTCAGTGTCTATTCAGATGGGAGTAGAAATTAGCACCGAGCAAACCCATGGGTGGGAACTCATCTGTTATATGAGGGTGTGATTCTTAGAAGTAATCCTTGCATTCCAGAACAATGTAGCCAGCATAGGTTAAGACATCATAGCCTTCTATATGAGGGTAGATGAGGTGGCTTAACCTTCTATATGAGGGTTCCCACCGTTCTTATTAGAGTTACCTGTTATATTAGGGTCACTCACATGTTGTCCTTACCTGTGGCATGGTATTGACACCCTTCCAATCAGGGCACAGATTGGACCCCAATTCAGCTATAATGCATTATTTGGGGCATGTCAGTTAGATGACTACCTCCCACAGTCTCAGTATCCGTCTTAGTAAAAGAACTCAAATAGTTCTTCAGAATTTAGGGCTGTTAGATATAGTCAACGTAGACACAATAAAAAACTCAGATAGTTCCATCAGATTTAGGACTGTCAGATATAGTTACTCATGTTATCAGTTATATTCAGATTCAGTACTCATGTTATCACAGTATTAGTGTCAGTTGTTATGTCCCTTGCATGTATTCTCACGCTCATGATAGTTAGTCAGTTATTATTATTGTTCATGCATATGAACCCCATGCATTTAGCCTACCTCACATACATACCAGTACATTCAAAGTACTGATGCATTTTCACTATGGTGTCTTATACTATAGGTTCTAAGGCACGAGCTCCAGATCAACAGTAGATTCCAGTTTTAGCATTCAGAGTTAAAAGTGAGTCCTTATCATTCAAGGACATGAATATTACCTATTATTCTCATTAATTAGTTTATTAGTTGGAGTTAGTTGGGGACATGTCCCATCAACTTCTTACTCAGACAGTTCAGTCAATTAGAGGCTTTCTAGACTATCATATTTCAGACTTCAGTATGTTCAGTTTTGTTTTGGGTATTCTATTACCCCACACAGATGTTATATTATTCAGATCATGTTCAGTATTGAACCTTATGGACTTTCAATTTATGTTTTTGCATTATAAAGTATTTTATGCAGTATACAGTACAAATATTAGTCATGGGTAAGCTTATGTTCCTTCTGGGTCATGAGCACCGTGTAGCATTTCGGGTACCAAATTTAGGGTATTATAGACTTGGTATCAGAGCCTAAGGTTCAATAGAGTTCGAGGAAGTCTGAATGCCACATCTAGTAGAGTCTTGCATATGGGTGTGTTGCATGCCACATTTATGTGCAAGAGGCTATAAGATATTTTAGGAATAGTTTCCCCTCTTTCAGTATTCATGTCATTCCAGTGAGCATAATCTTAAGTCAATCTCTCAGTCTAATCCATTCTCCCTTTCTTATATAGAACATGCCTCCTAAAAGAAGAAACAGAAACCAGTCAGCCCCTCAGCCCGAAGATCCTTTGGGCGATCATGTTTCTCATGCGGAGTTTAGGGACAAATTCACTACTCTTGCTCAGTCAGTTGTTGCTTAAAATGAATGGACAACAGTTATTCCGGCCAACTCTGTGGCCAATTAAGCCACAGCTAGGATTTGGGACTTTACCCGAATGAATCCTCCATCCTTCCTTGGGTCGAAGGTGATGAGGACCCTCAGGAATTCATTGATCAGGTTCAGAAGGTTACAGATATCATGGGGGTGACTACTATTTATAGTGCTGAGCTAGATGCATATCAGTTGTAGGATGTGGCTAATACTTGGTTCAAATAGTGGAAGTCAGAAAGGTCAGACGATGCAGGTCCAGTTGAGTGGGAGGACTTTGCATATACTTTCCTCGATAGATTCTTTCCCCTAGAGCTTAGGAAATCTAAGGTGTTAGAATTCATCAACCTCAGGAAGAGAAATATGATAGTGAAAGAGTATTCTCTTAAGTTTACTCAATTAGACAGATATGCCTCTCATGTGGTTGCAGATAGCGGGTCAAGGATAAGTAAGTACATTTCAGGGGTGAATGATAGCATGGTTAATGAGTGCAGATCCACTATGCTGAATAGTGGCATAACTTTAGACAGGATTATGGCTCATGCTCAGTAGATAGAGGAGAAGAAGATTAAGCAGAGGGATAAGTAGAATAAGAGAGCGAAGATAGGTAGTTTCAACTTAGCTCAGCCTAAGTTAGAAGGTGGAAACCATTCTCAGTTTTGTCCTAAGTCATCAGTTCTATCTCCTTCTAGAGCCAGTGCTCTAGTTCCTAAGTTTAGAGACGGTAACAAAGACAGAGTGCTAGGCTCTAAATACCAAGGCAGTGTTAGTAGTGCCCACACCTATCCTCTTTGCCATACTTGTGGCAAGCACCATCAGGGTATTTACAGAGCTGACAGTTGTATTTGTTTCGGATGTGTCAAGCCAGGCCATAGAGTCAGAGACCATCCTCAGCCAGGTCCTCAGGGTCAACATAATCGCTCCTTAGCTTAGTCCAGTCACCCAAATCAGTAGGGTGCCATCTCCAGTGCTACTAGTGGACAATGCCCAAATCGTCTCGATGCTCTTCAGACCCGACATGATCAAGAAAATTCTCTTGATATAGTTACTGGTACATTACAGATCTTTCATGTGCATTTTTATGCTTTGCTATATCTAGGAGCTTCTTTGTCTTTTGTCATTCCTTATATAGCAGTCGATTTTGGAGTCAGTCCTGAAATTATAGCAGAGCCTTTTTTAGTCTCTACCCCAGTGGGTAAAACCATCATAGCCCGGTGGGTATACATGAACTGCCCGGTTATGTTATAGTAGAAAGTCACTTCAACAGACTTAGTTGAATTAGAGATGACTGATTTTGATATCATTCTCGGTATGGATTGGCTTTATTCCTGCTATGCCACAGTCGACTATAGAAACAGAATAGTCTAGTTTTAATTTCCAAATGAACCTGTCCTTGAGTAGAAGGGTAGTACTTCAGCGTTTAGAGGTCAACTTGTTTTCGACCTTTGGGCACAGAAAATAATATCTAATGGATGTGTCTATCAACTTGTTTGAGTTAAGGAAACTAGTTCCAAAACTTCCAGCCTTGAATCAGTTCCAGTTGTAGGCAAATATTCAGATGTCTTTCCCGAAGATCTTCCAGAAATTTCTCCTGAAAGGGAAATAGACTTCGGTATTGATCTTCTTCCAGATACTCAGCCTATCTCAATTCTAACATACAGAATGGCACCAGTAGAACTCAGAGAACTGAAATAACAATTGAAGGATATCTTAGATATGGGATTCATCAGGCCCAACATTTCCCTATAGGGCACTCTAGTATTATTCGTGCTCAAGAAAGACGGTTCTCTTAGGATGTATTAGACTACGTCAACTCAATAATGTCACGGTCAAGAACAAGTATCCTCTCGCCAGAATCGATGACTTGTTTAATCAACTTCAGGGTGCCAATTACTTCTCTAAGATAGACCTCAGATCTGGCTATCATCAGCTCAGAGTTAGAGAATGTGACATTTAAAAAACAACTTTTCATACTCGGTATGGTCATTTCAAATTCTTAGTTATATCCTTTGGTCTTACCAATTCCCCAACATCTATTATGGACTTGATGAACCGTGTGTTCAAGCAGTACTTGGACATGTTCATCATAGTCTTTATAGATGATATTCTGGTCTATTCCCGCAGTAAGTGTGATCATGCAGACCATCTCAAAATAGTACTTCAGACTCTCAAAAATCATCAGTTGTTTGCCAAATTTAGTATGTGTGAATTTTTGCTAAGGTCACTAGCATTCCTTGGTCACATCATTTTTTGTGATGACATTAGAGTAGATCCTCAAAAGATCAAAACAGTAAGAAACTGGCCTCGCACTGTCTCTCCATTAGATATTAAGAGTTTCTTAGGTTTGGCTGGCTATTATAGACGGTTTGTTAAGGGATTTTCTTCTATTGCATGCCCTATGTCTAGATTGACTCAGAAGAAAGTCAAGTTTTAGTAGTCAGATCCTTGCGAAAAGAGTTTTCAGGAGTTGAAGACTCGACTGACCTCAGCTCCAGTCTTAGCTCTCCCAGATGGTTCAGATGGGTTTCTAGTGTATTGTGATACATCTAGAATGGGTCTAGGTTGTGTCCTCATGCATCATGGTAAGGTCATAGCCTACGCCTCCAGACAACTTAAACCCCATGAGAGGAATTATCCTACTCATGATCTTGAGTTAGCAGCCGTAGTCTTTGCCTTGAAGATTTGGAGGCATTATCTATAAGGTGGTCATGTAGATGTGTTCACTGATCATAAAAGTTTTGAGTATATCTTTTCTCAAAAAGATCTCAATCTTCATTAGAGAAGGTGGTAAGAGCTCTTTAAAGATTATGACATGAGTGTCCTCTATCATCCGGGCAAGGCCAACGTAGTGGCCGATGCTCTCAGTAGACTATCCATGGGTTGTATTTCTCATGTTGAGGATAGTAAGAAAAAGTTAGCTTAGGAAGTCCATCAACTTTCCAGACTATGCGTTTGCATAGTCAATACAGATGAGGGTGATATATGGGTTCAGAGTAGTTCAGAATCATCTCTAGTTTCCGAGGTGAAAGAAAAGCAAGATAGAGATTCTAGCCTTATCAAGTTTAAAGAGTCAGTTCAGGATCAGAAAATAGAGGTTTTCTCCCAAAGGGGAGATAGTGTTCTACGTTGTCAGTGTAGTCTCTATGTTCAAGGTGTAGATGACTTAAGGCAGTGAATTCTTGAAGAAACGCATGGTGTGTGCTACTTTATTCATCCAGGGGACACAAATATGTACCATGACTTACGGGAAATCTATTGGTGGAGTGGGATGAAGAGAGATATTGAAAAGTTTATGGCTAAGTGCTCTACATATCAGTAGGTAAAGATAGAGAATCAAAAGCCTAGTGGGTCCATACAAGAGTTCAGTATTCCTACTAGGAAGTGGGAAGTAGTGAACACGAACTTCATTATGGGTTTTCCTCGAACTCGTTATCAACATGATACATTCTGGGTCATTATAGATAGAATGACTAAATCAGCTCATTTCCTTCCAGTTCATACCTTTTATTCAACCGAGGATTATGCAAAACTCTACATCAAGGAGTTGGTCAGATTGAATGGTGTTCCACTATCCATTATCTCAGATAGAGGTACCCAGGTCACCTATCATTTCTAGAAAGCATTCCAAAAGGGTCTTGGTACCCAAGTTCATCTTAGTACAACCTTTCATCCTCAGATAGATGGTCAAGTATAAAGGACCATTCAGACGTTAGAAGATATGATAAGGACATGTGCAATCAATTTCAAGGAAAGTTGGGATGACCACTTACCTTTGATTGAGTTTGATGTAAGACCCGTGCTTTTTCTTAGCTTGAAAATTATCTCAATGATGTTAGAACTTTCTTTCAAATAATAATTAATTCTTATACATATGGCACTTCCATATTTTCACTTCCTATTACGTGGGAAATTGAATAATCTTTCCATCAATACATAATTCGCCCAAATCCGGTACCCGGACGAAGAGTTAGAGCCTTTTTAGTGAGACAGTGTTTGACCAAAGCCTTTAGCGCATCGCGGAGTAGCTTAAATGGAAATTGTCAAATTCCAGTGTTGCTTTGCGATACAGGCGCGTCACGCCAAACTTTTAGACCATAGAAAAGGTGGCAACGCGATAGATCTGCATTGCACCACCATGCAGTTTCCCAATTGTCAATTTCCAGTGACACGACGTGATATCGCCGCATTACGCCAAGGGCCCAACTCTAGAAATTTTACTGAAAATTTAATGATATGTCCAGGGGTTAAAAGGGTCAACTTCCTACCCCTATATAATCCTTTTAACATGTGATTCAACCACTTTTCACTCAAAACATATTAGTTTATCTTAAGTTTATCTCAAGAACAAGCTAGGGTTTCTATTGGGGATTCAAATTCAAGAAGGTTTCACCATCAATCTTCACAAAATCACGTTCTAAGGTATGCATAGTATTTATTCATGGACTCCTTTCATCCATGAAGTCCAAAAATACTTGTTAACTATAAGTTGTGGATTTTCTTTATGTTTTCATGCTTTGTATGTTCTCTTTTATGTTGATAAATGAGGAATTGATTTCTATTCCATGATTTTTTGATAAATTCCATGTGGGTTGATTAGTATAGATAAACATTTTTGAAATCTCATGACTAAAACCTTGTATGATGGAATTGGAATTGAAGCACGATGTTTAATTGTTGTATAATATGCTTTACATGTACTATGCCTACAATATGTTTGATTAAATACCTAGATGAAGGAAAATTATCTAACTAGCATGATATCATGAAATCCCCATGTATGTACAAGTTTATGCCTATTACATGTTTGATGAAAGGCTCCTATGAATGTAATATGTTTTATGATCTTAGTCAAGTCTTCAAGTAAATCATGCTATGTCAGTTTCCTTCTATCGAGTCCTGGGGGTACTTGTACCCAAAATATTAGCTGTATGCCTAGAGCCATGTCATATTTTCACGATACTCTCAGTCAACCTATGAACTCTTAGACTTCAGATAGTCTTATGACTTAGGAAAAATATCCATAATCTCATGACTTAGTCAGTTGTCAGATATCAGTAGTATTCCATCAACCATGGAAATTCAGTAAATCATGTTCAGTGTCCATTCAGATAGGAGTAGGAATTAGCACCGAGTGAACCCAAGGATGGGGACTCACCTGTTATACGAGGGTGTAATTCCTAGAAGCAATCCTTGCATTCCAGAACTTTGTAGCCAACATAGGTTAAGACATTGTAGCCTACTATATGAGGGTAGATGGGGTGGCCTAACCTGATATGTAAGGTTCACACCATTCTCACTAGAGTTACCTATTATATGAGGGTCACTCACATGTTGTCCTTACCAGTGATGCGGTATTGACACCCTTCCGATCAGGGCATAGATTGGACCCCAGCTCAGCTAGCATAGCACCTTTGGGGCATGTCGGTTAGATACTACTTTCCATAGTTTTATTTTACAGAATCAGGACTGTCAGATACAGTCAATCAGTCTCAGTAATAGAACTCAGATAGTTCTTTAAATTTTAGGACTGTCAGATACAGTATGGAACTCAAATAGTTCCATATAGATTCAGGACTGTCAACTACAGTCACCCATGTTATCAGTTATACTCAAATACAATCATTCATGTTATCAGTCATGTCATGTTATCAGTATTCAAATTCAATAATCACGATATCACGTTGTCAGTTACAGTTACATTATTATATATGCATTCTCACGTTTATGTTTGACAGTCAGTGAGCATTAGTATGCATGTGAACCCTTGCATTTAGCCTACCTCACATGTATAATCGATACATATGTACTGATGCATTCACGCTATGATGCTTTCTTTTATGTTACACCATAGGTTCAGAGACACGAGTTCCAGATCAGCAGTAGATTCCAGATTCAATAGACAGAGTAGAAATGAGTCCTCATCCTTCGAGGATATAATGATTTTCTAGTATCTCATTGATTAGATTATTAGCTAGAGTTAGTTGGGGAAATATCCCATCAAATCCTTATTCAGATTCTTCAGACAGTAGAGGCTTTCAGACTAGATGTAGACTAGATTCAGACTAGATGCAGAGTAGATTCAGACTAGATGTAGAATAGATACAAACTAGCATGTTTTAGACTTCAATTTTGTTTTGGGTATTCTATTACCCCACACAGATGTTATATCATTCAGTTATGTTCAGTATTGAACCTTATGGCCTTTCAGTGTATGTTTACGTATTATTAAGTTATCTTATGCAGTATACAGGTATAGATATCAGTCATGGGTTAGATTGTGGTCCCTTGGGGTCATGAGCACCGTGTAGTATTCTGGTTCAACAAATTAGGTCATTATAAACTTGGTATCAGAGCCTAAGGTTCAATAGAGTCCTAGGAAGTTTGAAAGCCACATCTAGTAGAGTCTTGTACATGGGTGTGTTGCGTGCCACATTTATTTTCAAGAGGCTATGATATGTTTAAGAATAGTTTCCCTTCTTTCAGTATTCTTGTCATGCCAGTGATAATAATCACAAGTTAGTCTCTCAGTCTAATCCCCTTCTTCTCTTTATTTTAGAACATGCCTCCTAAGAGAAGAAATTAATCAGCCCCTCAGCCTGAAGAACCTTTGGGTGATCATGTTTCTCATGCGGAGTTCAGGACCGCATTTACCACTCTTGTTCAATCAGTCGTTGCTCATAATGAACGACCAACAGTTATTTCGGCCAACCCAGTGGTCAACTCAGCTACAGCGAGGATTCGGGACTTCACCCGAATGAATCCTCCAACCTTTCTCGGGTCTAAGGTAGATAAAGACCCTTAGGAGTTCTTAGATCAAGTTCATAAAGTAACAGATTCCATGGGGGTGACTACTGTCGAGAGTGCTGAGCTAGATGCATACCAGTTGAAGGATGTGGCTCATGGTTGGTTCAAACAGTATAAGTCCGAAAGATCAGATGTTGCAGGTCCTATATAGTGGGAGGAGTTTGTCACTGCTTTCTTAGACAAATTCTTTCCCCAAGATCTTAGAGAAGCCAAGGTGCTAGAGTTCATCAACCTCAGGCAGGGCACTATGAACATAAAAGAGTATTCTTTTAAGTTTACTTAATTAGCCAGGTATGGCCCTTATGTGGTTGCAAAAAGTAGATCCAAGATGAGTAAGTTCAATTCAGGGGTGAACGACAACGTGGTTAATGAGTGCAGATCTGCCATGCTAAACAGTGACATGACCTTAGCTAAACTTATGACCCATGTTCAGTAGATAGAAGAGCAAAAAATTAAGGTGAGGGAAAAAAAGAATAAGAGAGCGAAGATAGGTTGTTTTAACTTCGCTCAGCCTAAATCAGAAGGAGGAAACCATTCTCAGTTTCATCCTAAGTCATCAGTTCCAACTCCCTCTACATCCAGTGCTCTAGTTCCTAAGTTCAGAGAGGGTAACAAAGATAGAGCACCAGACTCGAAGACCCAGGGCAGTGTTAGTAGTGCCCGCACCTATCCCCTTTGACAGACTTGTGGTAAGTACTATTAAGGTGTTTGTAGAGCGGGTAGTGGCATTTTTTTTAGTTGTGGAAAGCCAGGCCATAGAGTTAGAGACTGTCCTCAGCCAGGTCCTCAGGGTCAACAAAATCGCTCTTCAGTTCAGACCAGTCGCCCAAATCAGCAGGGTTCCACTTCCAGTGCTACTGGCAGGAAATGTCCAAATCGTCTCTATGCTCTTCAGACTCGATAACATCAGAAAAGTTCTCCTGATGTAGTTACTGGTACATTACAATCTTTCATGTGCATGTTTATGGTTTGCTAGATCCAGGAGCTTCCTTGTCTTTTGTTACTCCTTATATAGTAGTTGATTTCAAAATCAGTTCTAAAATTCTAGCAGAGCCCTTCTGAGTCTCTACCACAGTAGGTAAAACCATCATAGCCCGACGGGTAAACAGGAACTACCCGATTATGATATTTTAGCATCAAACTTAGTCAAAATAGAAATGACTAATTATGATACCATTCTCGGCATGGATTGGATCCATTCCTGCTATTCCACTGTCGTTTGCAAAAAATAGAATAGTTCAGTTTTAGTTCTCGAATGAACTCGTCCTAGAGTGAAAGGGTAGTGTATCCGCTTTTAGGGGTCAACTTGTTTCCTACCTTTGGGCAAGGAAAATGATATCTAAGGGATGTGTTTATCATCTAGTTCATATTAGAAATTCCAGTTTCGAGGCTCCCAATCTCAAATCAGTCCCAGTAGTGAATGAATATTTAGATGTCTTTCCCAAAGATCTTCCAGGAATTCCTTTCCGAAAGGGAAATAGACTTCGGTATTGATCTTCTTTCAGACATTCAGCCTATCTCTATTCTGCCATACAGAATAGCACCAGCAGAACTTAGAGAACTGAAAGAACAGTTGAATGATCTCTTAGATAGGGGATTCATCAGACCCAATATTTCCTCGTGGGGCGCACCAGTCTTATTCATGCGCAAGAAAGATGGTTCACTCAGAATGTGTATAGATTACCGTCAACTCAATAAAGTCACGGTCAAGAACAAGTATCCTCTTCCCAGAATCGATGACTCTTTTGACCAACTTTAGGGTGCCAGTTTCTCTAAGATAGACCTCAGATCCAGCTATCATTAGCTCAGAGTTAGAGAATGTGACATCCCGAAGATAACTTTCTGTTCGCGGTATGGTCACTTAAAATTTCTAGTCATGTCACTTGGTCTTACCAACTCCCTAGCCACTTTCATGGACTTGATAAAACGTGTGTTCAAGTAGTACTTGGACATGTTCGTTGTTGTCTTCATAGATGATATTCTGGTCTATTCCCGCCCTGAATGCGATCATGCAGACCATCTCAGAATAGTACTCCAGACTCTCAAAAATCATCAGTTATTTGCCAAATTCAGTAAGTGATAATTTTGTCTAAGATCAGTAGCATTCCTTGGCCATATTATTTCCGGTGATGGCATTAGAGTAGATCCTCAAAAGACCGAAGCAGTAAGAAACTGGCCTCGCCCTGTTTCTCCATCAGATATCAAAAGTTTCTTGGGTCTGGCTGGCTATTATAGAATATTTGTTAAGGGATTTTATTCTATTGCATCCCCTATGTCCAGATTGACTCAGAAGAAGGTCAAGTTCCAGTGGTCAGATCCTTGCGAGAAGAGTTTTCAGGAATTGAAGATTCGACTCACCTCAGCTCCAGTTTTAGCTCTTTCAAATAGTTTAGATGGGTTTTTAGTGTATTTTGATGCATCTAGAGTAGGTTTGGTTTGTGTCCTCATGTAGCATGGTAAGGTCCTAGCCTACGCCTCCAGATAGCTTAAACCCCATGAGAGGAATTATCCTACTCATGATCTTGAGTTAGAAGCCGTAGTCTTTGCCTTAAATATTTGGTGGAATTATATCTACAGAGTTCATGTAGATATCTTCACAGATCATAAGAGACTTCAATATGTATTTTCTCAAAAAGATCTCAATCTTCATCAGACAAGGTGGTTAGAGCTCTTGAAAGATTATGACATGAGTGTCCTCTATCATCGGGCAAGGCTAATGTAGTGGCCGACGCTCTCAGTAGACTCTCTATGGGTAGTGTTTCTCATGTTGAGGATAGTAAGAAGAAGTTAGCTTAAGAAGTACACTAGCTTGCTAGACTAGGCGTTCGCTTAGTCGATTTTCAGAGGGCGGCGTATGTGTTCAAAGTAGTTCAGAATCATCTCTAGTTTTCGAGGTGAAAGAAAAGCAAGATAAGGATCCTAGCCTTGTCAAGCTAAAAGTGTCAGTTCAGAATAAAAAAATAGAGGTTTTCTCCCAAGGGGGAGATGGCATCCTTCATTGTCAGGGTCATCTCTATGTTCCAGGCGTAGATGACATAAAGTAATGAATTCTTGCAGAAGAGCATGGAGCGCGTTAATCTATTCATCTAGGGGCTACTAAGATGTACCGTAATTTGTGGGAAATCTATTGGTAGAGTGGGATGAAAAGATATATTGCAGAATTTATGGCTAAGTTCTCTATATGTCAGCAAGTTAAGATAGAGCATCAGAAGCCTAGTGGTCCTATGCAGGAGTTCAGTATTCCTACTTGGAAGTGGGAAGTTGAGAACATGGACTTCGGGATGGATTTTCCTCGAACTCGCCGTCAGCATGATTCAATCGGGGTCATTGTAGACAGAATAACCAAATCAGCTCTTTTCCTTCCAGTTCATACCTCTTATTCAGCCGAGGATTATGCCAAGATCTACATTAAGGAGCTGGTTAGATTGCACGGTGTTCCGTTATCTATTATCTTAGACAGAAGTACCCAGTTCACCTCTCATTTTTGGAAAGCATTCCAAAATGGTCTTGGTACCTAAGTTCATCTTAGTACAACCTTTCATCCTCAGACAGATAGTCAAGAAGAGAGGACCATTCAAACGTTAGAAGATATGCTAAGGGCGTGTGCAATGATTTCAAGGGAAGTTGGGATGACCACTTGCCTTTGATTGAGTTTGCATACAATAACAACTATTATTACAGTATTCAGATGGCTCCATTCGAAGCTCTCTATGGTAGGAGATGTAGATCTCCAATCGATTTGTTCAAAGTTAGTGAGGCCTCAGTCATAGGTCCTGACTTAGTATTCGACGCCTTAGAGAAAGTTCAGATAATTAGAGAAAGACTCTGGGTTGCTCAGAGCTGACAAGTTTTATGCAAATGTTCGTAGAAAAGATCTTAAGTTTGAGATTAGTGATCATGTCTACCTCAAGATCTCTCCCATGAAGGGAGTGAAGAGATTTGGCAAGAAGGGAAAACTCAGTCCCTAATATGTCGGTCCCTTCAATATTCTTAGTTGATTCGTCAAGGTATCTTATGAGCTCAAATTGCCTTCAGATCTAGCCTCAGTTTATCCATTCTTTCATGTCTTTTTTATTAAGAAGTGTATATGTGACCCATAAATTATAGTCCCTATTCAGAGGATTGATGTTCAGAACAACCTTTCTTATGAAGAGATTCCAGTTGAAATCCTAGACTATCTGACTTGTAGATTGAGAAACAAAGAAGTCCCTCTAGGTAAAGTTCTTTGGCAAAATCAGTCTGTCGAGGGAGCTACTTGGGAAGTAGAAGCAGACATGCATACCAAGTATCCTCACCTCTTCCCCACCAACTCAGATCAAGCTCAAGGTAATAGTTCTCCTTAAGCTTACTCAGTTTCATGATTAGTGTGCATCACTAACTTAGTATTCAGTCTCATGCTCATGTTCCCATGATAAGCTTGGTATCAAGTACCCCTGCATATTTAGTCATGCATTCATGTATCATATCAGTTATATAGTTATGCATCAGACATGCATTCTCATTGTGAGAAAACTTAGTTCATCAGAACTTTCAATTATGCATTTATGAATCAGTTACGCATGCATCAAATATGCATGTTCAGTATGTTATGTTCATCTTGTCAGTCATGTCCGTCATGAGATCATGTTTCAGTTACTCATATTCAGTTCATGTTTATTTTATTATTTTCCCTCTCAGTCAGTCTCATTCGAGGATGAATGTTCTCAAGGGGGAGATATTGTAAAACTTGTGCTTTTTCTTAGCTTGAAAATCATCTCAAGGATGTTAAAACTTGCTTTGAAATAAGAATTTATTCTTATACACATGGTACATCCATATTTTCACTTTCTATCATGTGGGAAATTGAATAAGTGTTGCATCGATAATAATTCGCCTAATCCGGCACCCGGGCGAAGAGTTAGAGCCTTTTTAGTGAGAGTGTTTGACCTGACCCTTCAGCGCGTTGCGGAGATAGCTCAAATGGAAATTATCAAATTCCAGTGTTGCCCCACGATACTGGCACGTCATGTCAAACTTCTAGGTCGTAGACAAGGTGACAACGAGATAGCTCCGCATAGCATCACCATGCAGTTTCCCAATTGTCAATTTCCAGTGACACGGTGCGATAACGCCGCATCGCGCCAAGGGCGCGCCTAACTCGGGAAATTTTACTGAAAATTTAATGACATGTTCAGGGTTAAAAGGGTCAACTTCCTACCCCTATATAATCCCTTTAACACGTGATTCAACCACTTTTCACCCAAAACATATTAGTTTCTCTCAAGTTTATCTCAAGAACAAGCTAGGGTTTCTATTGGGGATTCAAATTCAGGAAGGTTTCACCATCAATCTTCACGAAATCACGATCTAAGGTATGCATAGTGTTCATTCATGGACTCCCTTCATTCATGAAGTCCAAGAATTCTTCTTAACTACAAGTTATGGATTTTCTTTATGTTTTCATGCTTTATATGTTCTCTTTTATGTTGATAAATGAGGAATTGATTTCTATTTAATGATTTGATGATAAATTCCATGTGGATTGATTAGTATAGATAAATATTTTCAAAATGTCATGACTAAAACCATGCATGATGGAATTTGAATTGAAGCATGATGTTTAATTGTTGTATAATGTGCTTTACATGTACTATGCCTACAATATGTTTGATTAAATGCCTAGATGAAGAAAAATTGTCTAACTAGCATGATATCATGAATCCCTATGTATGTACAAGTTTATGCCTATTACATGTTTGATGAAAGGCTCCTATGAACGTAGTATGTATTATGATGTTAGTCAAGTCTTTAAGTAAATCATGCTATGTCAGTTTCCTTCTATCGAATCCTGGGGGTACTTGTACCCAAAATATTAGTTGTATGCCTAGATCTATGTCATGTTTTCACAATACTCTCAGTCAAGCTATGAACTCTTAGACTTCAGATAGTTTTATGACTCAGTAAAAATCTCCATGATGTTATGACTCAGTCAGTTGTCAGATATCAGTAGTATTCTGTCAGCCACGGAAATTTAGTAAATCAGTCCATGCGTAGTTCAGTTCAGTAAATCATGTTCAGTGTCCATTCAGATAGGAGTAGGAATTAACACCGAGTGAACTTAAGGATGGTGACTCACCTGTTATACGAGGGTGTGATTCATAGAAGCAATCCTTGCATTCCAGAACTATGTAGCCAGCATAGGTTGAAACATCGTAGCCTTCTATATGAGCGTAGATGAGGTAGCTTAACCTGTTAAGTGAGGGTTCCCATCGTTCTCGCTAGAGTTACCTATTATATGAGGGTTACTCACATGTTGTCCTTACCACTGGTGCAGTATTAACACCCCTCTAATCAGGGTATAGATTGGACCCCAGCTCAGCTATCATAGCACCTTTGGGGCATGTCGGTTAGATCCTACTTCCCACAGTTTCATGTTACAGAATTAGGACTGTCAGATACAGTCAATCAGTCTCAGTAATAAAACTCAGATAGTTTTTTAGATTTTAGGACAGTCAGATACAGTTAACTTAGATACAGTACGGAACTCAGATAGTTCTATATAGATTCAGGACTGTCAGCTACAGTCACCCATGTTATCAGTTATCCTCAGAAATAATCATTCATGTTATCAGTCATGTCATTTTATCAGTATTCAGATTTAGTAATCATGATATCGCGTTGTTAGTTACAGTCACGTAATTATGTATGCATTCTCACGTTTATGTTAGGCAGTCAGATAGCATTAGAATTCATGTGAACCATTGAATTTAGCCTACCTCTCATGTATACTCGATACATATGTACTATCGCATTTGTGCTATGGTGCTTATTTTTATGTTACACCATAGGTTCAGAGACACGAGTTCTAGATCAGCAGTAGATTGTAGATTCAACAGTTAGAGTAGAAGCGAGTCCTTATCCTTCGAGGACATAATAATTTTCTAGTATCTCATTGATTAGATTATTAGTTAGAGTTAGTTGGGGACATGTCCCATCAACTCTTTATTCAGATTCTTCAGATAGTAGAGTCTTTCAGACTAGATTCAGACTAGATGCAAACTAGATTCAGACTAGATGCAGACTAGATATAGACTAGTATATTTTAGACTTTAGTTTTGTTTTGGGTATTCTATTACCTCACACAGATGTTATATTATTCAGTTATGTTCAGTATTGAACCTTATGGCCTTTCAGTGTATGTTTCCGCATTATTAAGTTATCTTATGTAGTATATAGGTATAGATATCAGTCATGGGTTAGCTTATGGTCCCTCAGGGTCATGAGCATCGTGTAGAATTCCTGTTCAGCAAATTGGGTCATTACATTTGCATACAACAACTATCATTCCAGTATTTAGATGGCTCCATTTAAAGCTCTCTATGGTAGGATATGTAGATCTTCAATTGGTTGGTTCGAAGTTAGTGAGGCCTCAGTCATAGGTTCTGACTTGGTATTCGACGCTTTAGGAAAAGTCCAGTTGATTAGAGAAAGACTCCAGGATGTTCAGAGCAGACAGAAGTCTTATGCAGATGTTTGTAAAAAAGATCTCAAGTTCAAGATTGGTGAGTATGTCTATGTAAATATATTCCCCATGAAGGGAGTGAAGCGGTTCGGTAAGAAAGGGAAACTCAATCCCCAATATATCGGTCCCTTCAAGATTCTCAGTCAAATCGGCAAGGTAGCTTATGAGCTCGAATTGACTTCAGATCTAGCCTCAGTTCATCCAGTCTTTCATGTCTCTTTGCTCAAGAAGTGCATAAGTGACCCATCAGTTGTAGTCCCTATTTAGAGCAATGATGTTCAGAACACTCTCTCTTATGAAGAGATTCCAGTCAAAATCTTAGACTATCAGACTCGTTGATTGAGGAAAAAAAAGTCCCTCTAGTTAAGGTTCTTTGGAGAAATCAATCCGTCGAGAGGGATACTTGGGAAGAAAAGGCAGACATGCGTACCAAGTATCCTCACCTCTTCTTCACCAACTCAGATCAAGCTTAAGGTAACAATTCTCCTTAAGTTTACTCATTTTCATGGTCAGTGTTCATTATAAACTTGGTATGTAGTTCATGCTTATGTTCCCATTATAAACTTGGTATCAAGTACCACTGCATATTCAGTCATGCACTCATGTATCATTTTAGTTATGTAATTATGCATCAGACATGCATTCTCATTGTGAGAAACTTAGTTCTTCAGAACACTCAGTCATGCATTCACAAATCAGTTACACATGCATCAGATATGTATGTTCAGTATTATATGTTTAGCTTGTCAGTCATATCAGTCATGAGATCATGTTCCAGTTATTCATGTTTAGTATGTACATAGTTGCCTTTTCTCCCCTCTCAGTCAGTCTCATTCAAGGATGAATGTTCTCAAGGGGGAGATATTATAATACCCCATACTTTTTCCTAGATAATTTCATCTCAAGAATGTCTAGTATTAGATTCTAAATTGAATGATGGTTATTCCATGAGGAATTTTCAAGATTTTCACTTTTTGTTATGTGGGAAATTCAATAAGATTTCTATAGATATAAGATTCACCCAAATCTGATAACCGGATTAGAAGTTACGATTATTTCAAGTTCCCATAGTAAAATAGTGCCATATTAGTCAGTGGCGCACCGCGCCACAAGAGGAAATGACATTTGGAAAATTCCAGTAGGAGTCTACGATTATAGAACGTCGCACTAGGGCCCAAATTTAGAATTGTCCCTTTTCAGTGTCTTAACGCGATTTCTCCCATGTTGTGCCAAAGTTCCAGGTCGCAAAAGAAGGGGAAATGTGATGGCTTCACGTCACGCCATCCCCCAGTTTCCCAATTTTCAAATTCCAGTGACATGACGCGATAGCACCACGTCGTATCAGGGGTTCAGTTTGGGAAAATTTTATTGAAATTAAATAACGCATCCAGGGTTAAAAAGGTCAACTTCCCACCCCTATTTAAGCCCTTTAACACATGATTCAATCACTTTTCACCCAAAATACACTCTCTTCTCTCAAAAACCTCTCAAGAAAAAGCTAGGGTTTTCATAGACGACCCAATTCCAAGAAAGTTTCTCCATCAATCTTCATGAAATCACGAACTAAGGTATGCGTAGTGTTCATTCATGGACTCCTTTCATCCATGAAGCCCAAGAATATCTTTTCTAAGTTTAGGTTTATGAATTTTTGTATGAATTTCATGTTGGGTTTGTTTTGTGTATGTTGAGAATGATCAATTTAATTCAAATCCATATTGGGTGATCAAATTTATGTGGAATTGATTTGTATTGATGTATATTCATGCGAACCTATGAATAAACCCTAGGATGATGAAATTAGAGATGAATCATGATGATTAATTGTTGTATAATATTGTCTACATGTACTATGCCTACCATGTGTTTTATTAAATGCCTAGATGAAGGAACAATGCCTAACTAGTATGATATCATGAAATCCCCATGTATGTACAAGTTATGCCTATCACATATTTTGATGGAATGCTTCTATAAATGTATTATGAATTATGATGTTAGTTATATGTTCAAGTAAGTTATGCATGGTAAGTTTTCTCCCATCGAGTCTTGGGGGTACTTGTATCCAAAATATTAGCTGTGTGCCTAGACCCATGTCATGTTTCCATGATACTCTCAGTCAAGCCATGATCCTTAGACTTCAGATAGTCTTATGACTCAGGAAATCTCTATAATCTCATGAACTCAGTCAGTTGTCAGATATCAGTAGTATTCCGTCATTTAACAAAAGTTAGTAACTCAGTCCATGTTCAGTTAAGTAAATCATGTTCAATATCTATTCAGATGGGAGTAGAAATTAGCACCGAGCAAACCCAAGGGTGGAAACTCATCTGTTATTTGAGGGTGTGATTCTTAGAAGCAATCCTTGCATTCCAGAACTATGTATCCAACATAGGTTGAGACATCATAGACTACTATATGAGGTTAGATGAGGTGTCTTAACCTTCTATATGAGGGTTCCCACCATTCTCATTAGAGTTACCTGTTATATTAGGGTCACTCACATGTTGTCCTTACCAGTGGCGTGGTATTGACACCCTTCTAATTAGGGCAAAGATTAGACCCCAATTCAGCTATAATGCGTTATTTGGGGCATGTCGGTTAGATGACTACCTCCCACAGTCTCAGTCTCAGTAAAAGAACTCAGATAGTTCTTCAGAATTTAGGGTTGTCAGATACAATCAACTCAGATACAGTATGGAACTCAGATAGTTCTATCAGATTCAGGACTGTCAGATACAGTCATTCATGTTATCAGTTATATTCAGATTCAGTAATCATGTTATCACAGTATTAGTGTCAGTTGTTATCTCCTATGCATGTATTCTCATGCTTATGATAGTTAGTTAGTTATTATTATTGTTCATGCATATGAACCCCATGCATTCAAACTACCTCACATGCATACCAGTATATTCAAAGTACTGACACATTTACACTATGGTGTCTTATACCATAGGTTTAGAGGCACAAGCTCCAGATCAGCAGTAGATTCCAGTTTCAGCAGTCAGAGTTAGAAGTGAGTCCTTATCATTTGAGGACATGATTATTCCCTATTATCTCATTAATTAGTTTATTAGTGCGAGTTAGTTGGGGATAAGTCCCATCAACTTCTTACTCAGACAATTCAGTCAGTTAGAGGCTTTCTAGACTATCATGTTTCAGACTTCAGTATGGTCAGTTTTATTTTGAGTATTCTATTACCCAACACAAATGTTATATCATTCAGATTACGTTCATTATTGAGCCTTATGGCCTTTCAGTTCATATTTTTGCATTATAAAGTATTTTATGTAGTATACAGGTACAAATATTAGTGATGGGTTAGCTTATGGCCCTTAGGGGTCATGAGCATCGTGTAGCATTTTGGGTTCCAGATTCGAGGTGTTACAGTTCCAAAAATTGATCCTAGTATGTGTTAAATTACATGATATTCATGATAAACCCTTCAATTTACAAGTTGGTTGTTGTAACCATGTTAACCCTAAGTGTTTATGATTTAATAAACCAAGTATGCTTCCCATGTGTTTGATAAATTATCTGTGAGAAGGATATAACACCACTATAGCATGCTAACATGTATTCCCCATTCATGTACAAGTTATTGCATTACAAGTGTTTGATACAATGCTTATGTTATTTTACTAGTGAAAACATGACACGTTAATATGTGATTCTATTCATGCACACGATCATGTATATCAAGTGTTTGACAAAGTGTCTAAATGAGTGCATTGTTAGCAAAAAAGTATTGTTATGCCTTTATGATCATGTTATGTTTTACTTTTCATGCTATCTAGTCCTGGGGGTATTTAATAGCTGACAATTTAGCTGTGTACCTAGAGCCAGTGCCAGTTACAGAACTCAGTAGAACTTAGTCAGTTACAAAATTCAGTAAAGCTCAGTCAGTTACAAAACTCAGGGAAACTCAATAATCTCAAGTATCAGTCCAGTTCTTCTCAGTATACTCAGTTTAGTGTCTTTCAGTTGGGAGTAGGATTCAGCACCGAGTGAGCCTAGGGATAGGGTATCACCCGTTAGCAAGGACTGGGTCCCTAGAAGTAATCCCTAAGTTCTAGAACTATGTAGCCAGCGTAGGTTATGAGATATCACCCGTTAGATAGGACTGACATACTCAGGGATCACCCGCTAGTTTAGGACTGATCTCAGGGGTCACTCGTTAGATAGGACTGACTCCACAATAGATGTTACCCTTCCAACTGGGGTCACAGGTTGGACCCTTCAGTTCAGATTTGGGGCATGTCTGTTAGATGATTATATCCCATAGTTTCAGTTTCAGACTCAGCATAGAACTCAATTTAGTTTTAGAATCGAGACTGCCAGATACAGTCACCCAACTCAGTATAGAACTCATTTTATTTCTACAGAACTAGGACTATAAAAAAAGTCACCCAGTTACCAAATTAGGGCTGTAAAAATAGTCACTCAGATTCCAGTATTACAGAATCAGTAAAACTCAGATATCAATTAATTAGTATATAGAATTCAGTAACCAGTGTTAACATGATCCCGGTTACAGTTTATGTATTCATGCATGTTCTCTTATTCAGTTATATTCATGTTACTCAGTCAGTTATTGTTTATGCATATGAACCAATGCATATCAGTCTAACTCACTTAGAATACCAGTACATTCAAAGTACTGACGCATACTTTTCTTTTATGCTATGATGCCTTATATCATAGGTTCAGATGCAAGGGCTCCTGAGCATACTAGCAACCCAAATTATCAGCAGCAGACTTAGTGGTGAGTCCTTATAGTTCGAGGATAGAGTATTACTTTTAGTTATCAATAGTTTAGTAGTCGGAGTTAGTTGGGGACTTGTCCCATTAACTCCATGATTAGACAGTTAGTGGCTTTTGAACTAGAGTATTTCAGACAGATATTCAGTTATCAGTATTCAATATTTATTTTTAGTTGTGAACCTTATGGCGAATTCAGCCTAATTTCCACATTTAACTCAGTATTATTATTATTATTATTATTACTCAGTGCTCACAATAGGTACCAGTCATTGGTTAGATGGTGGTCCTTCGGGGTCACTAGCATCGTGTAGTATCTGGGGTACAGACTTGGGGCATTACATTATGGAAAGCCAGGCTGCAAAGAATTGACCAATAGTTATCCAGAAGGGAAAAATATTTTGTTAACAGGGTCAATCTAACTTTCCATAAACTCCAGTAGGTCACCCAACTCAGCAAAGATCTACCTTTAGTGCTACCAATGGGCAGCGCCAGAACAGGATTTATTACCTCTAGACCTGGCATGAGCAAGAGAGTTCTCCTAACGAGGTTATGGGCACATTGCAAGATTTCCATATGCATGTGTATACATAGTTAGATCCTGTAGCTTTACTTTGTTTTGTGACTCCTTACATAGATGTAGACTTTGGTGTCAGTCCCGAAATTGTAGTAGAGCCTTTCTCAATGTCTTCCCTAGTGGTTAAGTTTACTATAGCGAGGTGGGTATACAGAAACTTCCCAATCATAATGTCTTAGAAAATCACTTTAGTTAATCTTGTGGAGTTAAAAATGATTGATTTTGATGTCATTCTCGTATTGGATTGGCTCTACTCATGCTATGACTCAATCAACTGTAGAAATAGAGTCATTCAGTTCTAGTTTCCTAATGAACCAGTCATCGAATGGAGGGGTAGTACTTCATTGCCTAAGGGTCAATTTGTTTCCTATCTTAAGGCAAGAAAAATGATATCCAAGGGGTGTATAAACCATCTCGTCCAAGTTAAAGACTCAAATTCTGAAACTCCTAGTCCTAAGTCAGTCTTTGTGGTAAGAGAATTTGTAGATGTATTTCTAGAGTATCTTTTTAGAGTTTCTCCCAAAAGGAAAATTGACTTTGAAATAGATCTATTTACAGACACCCAACTTATCTCTATTCCACCTTATAGAATATCTCTAGCTAAGCTTAAGGAACTAAAAAAGCATTTAAAAAATCTCTTAGATAAGGGTTTCATTAGGTCTAGCATTTCCCATGAGGCACTCCAGTCCTTTTCATGCATAAAAAAAGACAGTTCTCTCAAAATGTGCATTGACTACAGTCAATTGAATAAAGTCACAATCAAGAATAAGTATCCTCTCTCCAAAATTGATGAATTATTCGACCAACTTCAAGGTGCTAGTTATTTATCTAAGATAGACCTCAGATCCTACTATCATCAGCTTAGAGTCAAAGAATATGACATTTTGAAGACAATTTTTAGAACTCGGTATGGTTACTTTGAATTTTTGGTTATGTCTTTTGGACTGATAAATGCCCCTACAACTTTCCTGGACTTGATGAACAGGGTGCTCAAATAGTATTTGGACATGTTCATTATATTATTTATTAATGATATCCTAACTTACTCCCATAGTGAAAATGATCATGTAGACCATATGAGAATTATGTTGCAAACCCTTAGAGATAATTGATTATTCACTAAGTTTAGTAAGTGCAAATTTTTGTTGAGATCAGTAGATTTTCTTGGTCATATAGTTTCCAATGCTGGCATCCGAGTTGACCCTCAAAAGACTAAAATAGTGAGAAATTGGCTAAGACCCATCTCTCCATTAGATGTTAGGAGTTTCTTGGGTTTAGTTGGCTATTATAGATGGTTTGTTGAAGGGTTTTATTTTACTGCTTCCCCCATGTCTAAAATAACCTAGAAGAAGGTCAACTTTCAATGGTCAGATTCTTACGAGAAGAGTTTTCAAGAGTTGAAAACTCGACTCACTTCTGCCCAGTCTTGACTTTTCCAAATGATTCATATGGATTTGTAGTTTACTATGATGCTTCTAGAGTTGGCCTTTGTTACGTACTATTGCAGAGATGTAAGGTAATAGCCTATGCCTCAAAGCAACTTAAATCCCATGAGAAGAATTACCCAATCCATGATCTTGAGATAAAAGCCGTGTTTTTTGCCTTAAGAATTTAGAAGAATTATTTTTATGGGATTCATGTAGATGTGTTCACTGATCACAAGAGTTTACAGTATGTGTTCACGCAAAAAGACCTAAATCTTCATCAGAAGAGGTGGCTTGAGTTGTTAAAAGATTATGATGTGAGTGTGTTGTATCATCCGGGCAAGGCCAATATAGTAGCGGATACTCTTAGTAGGTTGTCTATGGCTAAAGTTTCTCATATTGAGGAGGATAAGAAAAAATTAATCCGTGAGTTTCATCAGCTTGCTAGATTAGGTGTTTGGTTAGTTGATTCGACTGAAGGTAGTACATGGGTTCAGAGTGGTTTGAAATCTTCATTGGTTACTAAAGTGAAATAAAAACAAGTTAGGGATCCTAGTTTGGTAAAGTTAAAGGAGGAAGTTAGATATCAGAAGATGAAGGTTTTCTCCCAAAGGGGAGATGGTGTGCTTTATTATCATGACAGATTATGTGTTTCAAGTGTTGATGGTTTGAGAAAGTGAATCTTAGAAGAAGCGCATGGAGAGCGGTATTTTATTCATCTAAGATACACTAAGATGTAATGTGATTTGTGGGAAATCTATTGGTGGGGTGGTATGAAGAAAGATATTGCAGGGTTTGTGGATTTCAAATTGTCAGCAGGTTAAGGTTTAGCATTAAAGGGCTAGTGGTATACTTCAGGAGTTCAGTATCTTCACGTGGAAGTAAGAGGTGGTAAACATGAATTTTGTGACAGTATTGCCTTATACGCGCCACCAACATTATTCGATATGGGTTATTATAGATAGAATAACCAAGTCATCCCATTTCTTTCCAGTTCATACTTCATATTCAGTCGAGGATTATGCTAGATTCTATCTTAGAGTGTTGGTTAAGTTGCATAAGATTTCATTGTCTATCATTTTAGATAGTGGTACTTAGTTTACCTCTCACTTTTGGAAGGATTTCCAGAAGGGTATTAGAACCTAAGTTCATCTCAGTACAAATTTTCATCCCAGATAGATGGTCAAGAAAAGAAGACCATTCAGACCTTAGAGGACATGTTGAGAGCCTGTGTATTTGAATTTAAGGGTAGTTGGGATAACCACCTATCGTTGATTGAGTTTGCCTATAACAATTATTATCACTCCAGTATTCAGATGGCTTCGTTTGAAGTAGGTGAGGCTACTTTAATAGGGAAAAATTCAATTTTTGAAGCAATGGAGAAGGTTTAGTTGATTCGAAGAGGCTGAAGACAACCCAGAGTCGTCAGAAATCATATGCAGATGTGAGGACAAAAGATCTTTAGTTTGATGTTGGTGACTTTATTTACTTGGGAATTTCACCTATGAATAGGGTAAATAGGTTTGGTAAGAAAGGGAAGTTAAGTCCTTGTTATGTTGTCCCATATAGAATTTTGAGCTATTTCGGAAGGTGGCTTATGAGTTAGAGTTACCTGCAGATTTGGCGTTAGTACATCCAGTGTTTTATGTCTCCTTCCTAAAGAAATGTATTGGTTACCCAACTTTAGTTGTGCCTTTAGAGAGTGGATGTGAGAGATATTCTCTTCTATGAAGAAGTTCCTATTGAGGTCCTTAACCATCAAGTTCATAGGTTGAGGAATAAGGAAGTCCCCTTAGTTAAAGTTCTGTGGCGAAATCAGTCTATTGAGGGAGCTACTTGGGAAGCAGAGGCAGATATGCAAGCCAAGCACCCTCATCTTTTCTCTACAAATTTAGATTCAGCTTGAGGTAATGATTTTCCTTAGATCGAATCTTTTCCGTTATCTGTTTTAGAAATGCAACCATTCTCATTTCATTGCATGTATTCATGAAATTAGTTTAGTCCATGTATCTTGTATTAGTCTCAGCTGCTTATTCACGTTTCATGTTCATGCGTATTTAGTGTACGCATTTAGTTTTCCTAGAATCTCAGCTTTCCCAGACTCATTCGAGGATGAATGTTTCCAAGGGCGATATATTGTAACACCCCATATTTTTCCTGGTATCTGGACAACCTACGACTTATCCTTCAAGTAGTATAGACTCATATGAGTCGTATATTGTAGTCATATCCAAGATAGTATGTTTGAGTTGACATTCTATTCTAGGTATGAGATAGCCTTAGGAGTCGTCAAGGAAGGTATGAGTCATACATGGTAAGTCGTACCCAAGTCAGTGTGAGGTGAGGTACATTCTGTCCAAGGTACGAGAGGGATAATACTAGTCGTTAAGAGAGGTACGAGTCATATGGACCTAAGTCGTAAAGACATCAGTGTAGACTCCTGGAGATTCTATCCAACATAAAAGCTATGGATACTAGTCTTATGCTGAGGTACAAGTCATATGTTGCACTTGTATGATGACCAGTGTAGACCATCTTCATTCTGCCCAGTTTATGAGTCAGAGACCCAGTCTTACCCTATCTTATGATTCGTATTATTGAATCATTCTGGATTATGAACGTGATTTCCTGCACCTCTTTTCTAGTGGGCTTTGTGTCTTTTCCAACTCCCTTAAAAGACAAACCCATGCCGTTTTGACTTTACAAGGGGTGGCATAAAAGACCCCAAAAACCCCAATTCACATCGTAATCTCCAATTTCATCAGAAACAAAATAAAAGAGCCGTTTTTTCTTCTCCCCTAAGCAGTTAGAGTTTCTTAAGAACAAGAGCAACTTCAAAGATTTTTCCCAAAGCTTCTACTTCAGGTATGTGGGGTATTCATCAATGGATTCCTTTCACCCATTAAGTCCTAAAATTTCCTTTTTAATCAAGTATGGATTTTAATATTCTTTTAGAAAAATGGTCCATGTAAATCATGAATCTAAATCCATGTCATCTTAGAAATTTCAATTACCTAAGTCATATTCAGGTGATTTCATGCTAAATCATCAAGTTATGTATTAAACCATGTAAATATGTTGTCCTCTCAAGTTTAACAGATTCCCATGTTCAAATTTATGTTTCTCACTTATTTATTGAAATGTCTTATTTTTGGGGTCTTTGAACTATGAATTCATACCACTGTTTTAAGCATTGTTATCATATTTTTATAATCATTCAGTACTGGCAGGTTATGAACACTCGATACCTATGCTTTTTCTCATATTTCAGATTTTCAAGTGATAAGTCTATTAAACCATGATTCTTATCATTATACTCAGTTATTATGACCATATTGAGCACTATTAGTTATGATGTTCAGTTGAACTTAAGTCAGTACTAGTGTCAATTCAGTTGGGAGTAGGATTTAGCACCGAGCGAACCAAGGGATGTGGGTTCACCTGCTTGTAGAGGGTGTGACCCTTAGCAGCAATCCTTGAGTTCCAGAACTACGTAGCCAACATAGGTTTGAGAGTCTTCCTGCTAGTTTAGGGTTGACATATATCTTATAGGAGCACCGGCCAGTAAAGGGTGACTCCCTAGTCCTTTAGGAAACTAGTTTAGTGGATCCACATAGCCAGTGTTAGTACCCGTGGCAAGGTACTGACACCCTTCCAACTGGGGTTACAGGCTGGACCCCAATTAGCTCAGATTGAAGCATATCGGTTATATGATACCTCTCATAGTTTAAGTACAGTTAATCAAACTTAGTATAGTTTAGTATTACATAATCAGTATACAGTTACCGGTAAATCAGTATTTCAAACATCATCTAATCAGTATTTAGTAAATCAGAAATCAGCTATACAATTATCAGTCATTCAGTTAATCATATCAGTTCAGTACATACTTGTGTTCAGTCTTGCATTTATCATTATGTGTTCACACATTCATGTCCAGTACTTGTATGATCCTAGTTAGTCCCTGCCCCTTATACCAGTATATTCAAAGTACTGACTGCATACTTTTTTTTCATCATGTTGTATTATAACATAGGTTTAGACATGTATTTTGCCGATCGCTCTTAGCCAGTATGACATACATCTCAGAAGCAGTAGTGAGTTCTTATCCATTGAAGACATTATGATTTTTGTTTACTTATAGTATTTTTATTAAGTCAGTCAGTCGGAGTTAGTTGGGAGCTTGTCTTTTCAACTCTCCAGGCTTTAGAGGCTTTCAGATTTGTTAGAATAGATCCTTATACTGTCAGTTTATTTCCAGTCTATTCAGTTGTTTCAAACATGTTGAACTATATTTCAGTATTTCAGTTGACAATATCTTATTAGTTTATCTTTCGCACATGTTGTTTTATTATCATATTATTTAGTGCTCATAGCAGGTGCCTGATCATGGGTTAACTTGTGGTCACTTATGGCTGTAAGCACTATTGTTACGACTAGGAGGTAGCTTTAAGTCATGATATGCTTATTGATTTATGCCTCCTAGATGTGAGATGATTATTGATATTGTGCCTTCTAGATGTGAGATGATTATTGATATTATGCCTCTTAGATGTGAGATGCTTATTGATATTGTGACTTCTAGATGTGAGATGCTTATTAATATTATTCCTCCTAGATGTGGGATACCTATTGATATTGTGCCTCCTAGATGTGTGATGCTTATTGATATTAGGCCTTCTAGATGAGAGATGATTATAAATATGCCTTATGGCTTATGGTATACCTCCTAGTTATGCTATGGATTATTGATCTGAGTTTTGGATATGTATGTGGGCCAAAGGCAGTGATTATGATATTGTAATTATTTCTGACACATTATTAGGCCAAAGGACGTGTTATGATATGAGTTGGACATCCGGGAAGTGTTCATCCTTATAAGGATGCAGTTGTAGTTTATGAATATATATATATATATATTAACACTTATGGTTCTATTATTTGAATGCAGGTGATGGGATGCATATATTTGGTATATTCATGATCATTAAATCAGTAAATGATATGATTCTAGCCAAACTATGATCTTATTATTGTCCTTCCTAAATAAGAGTTAAAAACTTCTTTTCACCTTAATAACAGATTTCTTCATAATAATAACTGTCTTTCATAATGAATAACTTATATGTAAAAGAGGTTAATAATGATATTTTATAGATTTGATCGAGACAGATTCTGGTCTATGATTTGATACTACTAATTACTCCAATCATGAGAGATTCTGACCCTTTCTGCACTTTTATAATGATTTAGTCTTGAGGTTCACTTTGAGCAATGGATTTACACTCTTTTTAGCCACGGCTTGAGTCCGTGTACCTATTGTATCTATATATACATCTCTTTGGTATGGGATGGAGAAAGATGTAGTATTGATGATATAAATTTTTCATAAAACCCAATGACATATTTTAGCATTGAAGTTATATATATGTGTTAATGATTATGATGATACAGATTATATAACCGACAAGGCTGGAGATGACTATGATAATATGTTTATATACCCAGTAAGATCTAAGGAAATTGTGATAATATAATCATACCCGATAAGTTGGAAGATATCGAGATAATGATATTGATACCCGACAAGGAAGGAGGATTATTATATTGATGTGCATATGTGAAAATTTATCGGTTCAAGTTGGGATAGCGCTACGTATGAAAACTATATACACGGCAGAGCCAAAGGATGATTATGATGATGACATTGTGATATTGATTATATACTTTGCATTCATTCTTGCATACATATTGCCTATCTCCAGTATACACTCATATCTATCAGCCCTATGAGAGGGAGAAGGATGTATAGGTATGGGTTATGACTATACCTTATGGTTTGTTGTATGCTGATTGAACCTTAAAAGACTGGAGCGGTGGGGGTACGTGATAGGCTCTGCTAGGTATTTGGTTGTCTGGACTAACCGGTTACTCGCCTTGTTATTTATATTGTTATTATCATTGTTATAGCTAATTTATGACAAATTGGTTATTGATTCGTTATCGAGACTCGAGGTATGATTTTGGTTTTCCTATCTTTAGATTTCATTATTATGCATGATTAATTCATGATTATACATATGGATTAGGAACCCTGAGTATTCTAGAACTAGTTTCTACTATTCATATGAGGTCTTAAAATGCTAGTCTGATGCTGTAGGCTAAACTTTGAGTTAATCTTATTTATATATCTATGTATGCATGTATATCTGGATAATGTATCTATGGTATTACCATATATTCCTTCCTTTATTCATTCAGATTGTATATTCATTCCTTGTCCTTGTATATTATTATATATCCTTCTTTCACCCTTTATTCATATATTGGATAGGGTTATACAATATAGTATTTAGATTCCTGAGAATGGCTGGAATAGGATAGCTCATCCTTGATACTTTCTCTGCTTTATTATGTTAGTCTCTTAGACATGAATAGGATAGTTTTATCCTTATTATCTCATTGGCTTGCTTATGTAGTTGCTGGATATTTGGGTGCAGTTTTCCATTTTGTTTATATGTTATATATATCTGCATTATCTATGGAGATCACACTGGAAATTACTTACTGAGTACTATGTGTTGGGTACTCATAATACACTTATGTAGCCTGTAGATCAGAGTACGGGTTATCGCCGTTGATCTGTACGTCAAGTGGAGCAGCCATGGTTCGGAGACGTAGAGTGATCTCCTAACGTTCCGATCATTACTTTTCTCCCTCTTGTGTACTAGACTAGTATCTATGTTGTATTTAGATATAAGCTGTAACCGTGTAATTCCCTTGGTATTTCCTTATTGTACTCTTAATATATTAAAAGCTCATGTACTGATACCACCAGGTTTTAGGAATATACCATGTATTTGATATTTTATTACATCTATTCCACATTCTTTCTTTTATCTGTTTGGGTAGTCCATTACTAGCTATTTTGGACTATAGGTTTGGCTTTCCTTCTGGTGCGTTATTGTAGGCGCCATTATGACCTGAGAAATTGGGTTGTGACAAAGAATGTATTTGTTGACTTACCAATTAATGACACAAACATGCACCTTATTAATTTTCTTGGGATTTACTTGTCATACACTACACCTAGGGTGGATCAGGATGCTCTTAGACTATAATACCCTGTAAGATTCTAAGCCCATTTCAGCTTATAGTTGCAATCTTAAAGAGTCCAAGGCTTGAAATTTTCACTAAGTGTTGAGGACTTAGTCATTTTCAAGACCCCAAAACTTTATGGATTTTTATTTTGGCCTTCTTGATCCTGAGATGTTGGTTTTTGAGTTTCTTTATGTTTAGGGAGGTTAAAGGTATGTCTCAGGAGATTTTGGGATTTTTGAACAGGGTTCGAGGCGTGTTTGGATAGCTGAGAAAGTGATCCCTTGCGATATAAACGTGATGCATTGGTCTCTCCCATAGTGAAGGGGTCCTCAGTTTATTTCTCTCTCCCCCAGAGCAAGTGACATGATGTATTAGTGTATTTCATCTAGCTTCATAATTAAAGAGATAAATGGGAAATTGAGTCTTTTTCCCTTAACCCAAGTCATCCATAACACTATTGGGGACATCCTTAGAGGAATTATTTGCCCCTTTCTCTCAAAACTACTCATTAGAAACCCTCCTCCTTTCCAAGAACAAATTCCAAGATCTTTTCCCCAAGAATCCAAGAGTTCAAGCTTCCAAGATCAAGCAATCTTTAAGAATCTAACTATTGAGGTATGTGGAGTATTCATCAATGGTCCCCTTTCACACATTGAGACCAAAAACATTCTCTTTGATTTAAGTATGTGGTTTTCCTTTATTATGGAGTTCCATATGTTAAAGATAAGTTTAATTCATTCTTTTCCTTAGTAATTTGAATTCAATCCATGTCCATGTATGACCCCATGAAACTTAGGTTATTTCATGTTCTAAATTTAAATATCCCATGTCATATTCAAGTGAATTTTATGTCACAATATCAAATTAGGAATTTAGCCATGTAATTATGTTATTTTCTCATGTTTAACATATTCCCATGTTCAATTTCATATATATTCACCAGTTTTTGAAATGCTTTATTTTTTGGGTCTTAGAACTATGATTCCATACTACAGTTTTACATTTTGATATTATAATTTTATGATCATTCAGTGCGGGAGGGTTATGAACACTCGATACCTATGTTTTTTACATGGTTTCATATTTTGCAAGAAATAAGTTAGTTAAGCCAGGAATCTTATCATTATACTCAAATATTTAGGATCATGATGAGCATTATCAGAAATAATATTCAGTTGAATTTAGTTTAGTTTAGTACCAGTGTTAGTTTAGTTAGGAGTAGGATTTCGCATCGAGCGAACCCAGGGATGGGGGCTCACCTTCCAGTAGAGGGTGTGACCTTTAGTCACAGTCCCTAAGTTCCAGAACTATGTAGCCAACGTAGGTTTGGGATGTCTTTCTGCAAGTTGAGGGTTGACAAACATCTTATGATAGCACCTGCCAGTAGTGGGTGTCTCCTTAGTCCTCTGGGACACTAGTTTATTAGATCCACACAGTTAGTAAGCATTAGTACCCGTTGCATGGTATTGACACCCTTCTAACTGGGGTTACAGGTTGGACCCTGATTAGCTCAGATTGGGGCATGTTAGTTACATAATATCTCCCACAGTTTTAGTTAGTAGTATGGTTATATCAGTTAAAGTTTTCTTGACCAAATTATAGGTTTTCAGTTATTCAATTATACAGAATTCAGGCTTTCACATTATGGATTATTTCAAAAATATGTCTCTGCTTGGTCTTTCTTTCTCAGATATTACATGCTCATGCATTCATGTTCAGTTGTCTCATGCATTTCAGTTCACCTTTATCTCACGTACCAGTACATTCAAAGCACTGATCGCATACTTTTCCTTTGCACTATGTTGTCTTATAACATAGGTTCAGACGCTTAGTATCCTGACCATTCTCAGATAGCTCAACATTAATCAACAACAACAGTGGCGAGTCCTCTTCCACCGAGGACATAATGTGATTTTACAATTATTTCAGTATTCCTTTATGTTCACTCAGTCGGATTTAGTTGTGGGTTGTCCCATCAACTCCTCATTATGTTTAGAGGTTTTTAGACAGTTAGATAGTCATTAACTTTTTAGTATTATTAGTTGATTCAGACAAATAGTTTAGTTTTCCAGTACTTATTGGATATTTCAAACAAGTCACTTATATATGCATTTTGGTATTTCAGTTGACAGTATTTTATCAACTTATCATCCACACAAGTTATGTTATTATCATTTTACACAGTACTCACAGCAGGTACCAGCTCATGGGTTTACTTATGGTCACTTATGGCTGCAAGCACCATTGTTGCGACTAGGGGTAGCCTCGGTTCATGAAAAATCTTGGTATTAGAGCCTAAGGTTTTAAATTATCCTAGTGTGTCTGAAAGCGGCATTGAGTAGAGTGTTGTGCATGGGTATGAAGCGTGCCACACTTATGGACAAAGGGCTATGCGATATTTTAGGAAAGTTTCCCTTCTTTCAGTGTTCATGTCTTGTGAAAAGGCATGAGCTCTACTAAAATACTCTTTCTAACTAATCCTTCATTTTAGTTACAGAAAATGCCTCCCAAAATAAACAACGAAAGAAGGAACGGGGATCATCCTGCACCACCAGTCTAGGAAGATCCCCTGAATGACTATATTTCTCTCGCTGAGTTCAGGGCTGCTTTTATATCCCTGGCGCATTTTGTAGCTTCTCAGAACAATAAAAGGTTATTTACCCAACCAATTTGGTGATAAATACGGCTGTAGCTAAGGTTTGAGACTTCAACCAAATTAATCCCCCTATGTTTTTTGGATCCAAGTTTGAGGAGGATCCACAGGAGTTTTTAGATGGAGTGCAAAAGGTGACAGGCCTCATGGGTGTCACCTCTAATGAGAGTGTAGAGTTAGTTACTTATCAGTTGCAGGGAGTAGCTCACACATGGTTTAAGAAGTAAAAGTAAGATATGGGTGTGGAAGCAGAGCCTATGGAGTGGGAAGAGTTTGCTACGACTTTCCTAGATAGGTTCTTTCCCATGGAGTAGAGGGAAGATAAGGTTTAGGAGTTTATAAACTTGAAGTAGGGTTGTATGAGTGTGAAGGAGTACTCACTCAAGTTTACTCAGTTGGCGATGTATGCTCCAACTATGCTGGCAGATTCTAGGTCCAAGATAAGTAAGTTTGTGTCTGGTGTATCTTATAGTATGGTTGAAACACCCTGGGTTTCTGGACCTTAGAAAATTTCTTAGATTTTTGGAAAGAATACGACTAGGGGAAACAACTCGTACATTGGGATATGAGTGGTATAAGTTAGTCTAATGCTGACCAATATTGGTTGGTGGGTTGGATTTGGTTTCTGGAATGGGTATGACTTGGGTGGTATAAGTTGTATCGATGGATACAAGTTGTGTGGTTACTTTAGTTAATCCTAGGCTTGGTAACCTAAGTTGGATTTGGGTATGAGTGGCTCACCAAGAGCCGTAAGATAGGGTACGAGTCGTACCATGGACTCGTATGGTGGTCAATGTTCAATCCTCTTGGGATTCTATTCTGCCAGAGGTACAGATCATGGGTATAAGTGTTAATAATATTGCTTGCAAGCAATAGTCGATATGATGATACCACGTAATGATGCCTAAATGGCTGAATCCTTAATATAATGGTAGGGTTATGTGTTAAATATTTTAATTTGTCTTAAGAGGGTTGTGTAGCAAAGTCTTGAAGGTGGATGTCCTGGAGGGAGTGATACTAGAAACTCATGTTTGCTGATGTAACAGTTGGTCTTGATGACGTGTGCATAATTCAGACTTGATATATTTAAGGATGAATAATTGCCTTGATGGCTTTAGCTTTCCCTTGGGTTTTCTCTGGTTCGTGCAGCTAACACACACTGGGGCCTTTTCAGTAGAGAGATCTAAACCCATATAGCACGTGGGTGCAAGTTTAGGACAGTCAAGTTACACAATCCAGGTTAAGGTTTTAACTTTTATGATAAGAACTGTTACTTTTCCCAACATGTGATATATATACATATATATATATATATATGTATATATGTATATATGTATGTATTGCATATGATGTTGTCACTAGTTTTTAATGGTTTTTATAATATGGTTCATGTCATTACTTTATCCTAAATCCCTGAGTTACATGCTAGCACTCCAATAGCTAACCCTCTTCAGACGTTGTATCCCCACGCGATGTAGAAACTGTCCATGCTTCTATTTCTACTACATAGTGACTAAGTGATCATGGAACAACTCATGATTTAGACTGAAGTGGTGAGCTTCCATCCTTCATAAGACCCCTTTACTTTGGTTCCCTTATGTATTAACTCTTTCTTTTGGATTTGTTTTTGGCTACGATTGGGGCATGTCCCAATCAGAATAGCTTTATTATTTTTAGAGTCTTTGTTGGACATTTTGTGGGCATGGGTAGTATGGTTGGTTATCGGTACTGGTTATTGGTTGGTGGTTGTTGGACATTGAACTATCATAGATTCTTTGAGTTTTCTTATCTTATCTTATTTTATATCGGGATTTATCCACTGCTAGGTGTAATTGGTTCTATTAGGTTAGGCTAAGGGGATGGTCTCCAGATTACAGTAGACTTGAGATACCTGTCATGGCCAGGCCCTGGTTGGGGTCGTGACAAAGTTGGTATCAGATCCTAGGTTAATGGTCGATTAGGTTTCCATAATGTCATGTCAAGTAGAGTCTCTTTTATGGGTATGTAGCATGCTACACTTATAAGGGAGAGGATACGAGGCATTTAAGAATGTTTTCCTTTATTGTTGTCTTATTTTCGAGGTATAAAGTCTAAGTTCTTGGATTCCTCTAACTCCTATTTATTCGCCATTAGATCATGCCTCCCAGATAATATAAATCTCATAGAAACTCATCTTTTCCGCCTAAGGACAATGTGGGTAGATCTTTTCCAACTTCTGGGGTATAAACTCGGTCTAGGGTCGTTTCTTCTGATTATCCCCAAGAAGTTCCACCTGTCTCTATGGATCCTTCTCTAGATGGTGGAACTCGTACTTAGTTACCTGAGGGAGATATCACTAAGGCTGAGTTTCGCTAATCCATTCATCTGTTGACCTAGTTGGTGACATCTCAGCCACATTAGACAGACTTTGCTGGTACTGCTAGAAGTTCATCTAAGGCACTAGAGTTGGCCAGTTTATGAGTTTGAGCCCTCCAACTTTCACTATTACTAAGGTTGAGGAGGATCCTTAAGGTTTTATAGATGAGATGGAGAAGATCGTCCGAGTTATGCTTGCTACAAAATATGGAGGTGTGGAATTCCCTACTTATTAGTTGAAAGATGTAGCATACCAATGATATGAAGAGTGGGAGAAACTTAGGGGTGATGATGCTGAGTCCACTTTATGGGATGACTTTTCTAGTGCCTTTTTGGATCACTTCTTTCCTTAAGAGTTAAGGGAGGCGAAGGCCGAGGATATTGTGAATTTGAAGCAAGCCCAGGATGATAGTAAAAAAATATGCCTTGAAGTTCCACTAGTTATTGTGGTATGCTCCTAAACTAGTGTCTAGCACGAGGGCTAGCATGAAGAAATTCACTTCTGATTTGTCTCATGAATTAATTTTAAAGAGCAAGGATTCCTTGTTGAACAAGGTGCTGGATATCTCTCAACTGGTGGTGTATAAAACAAGTTGAAGAGGAAAAGAAGAAGTATGCTGAGGTAGGCGAGAGGCAGAGTAAGAAGTTTCAGTATTCGAATCAAGGTGAAGGTCAGCAGTAGAGTGGTAGAAATGGTGGGAAATGGTCTAAGAAGAAGTGGGGCAACTCTGGTTCCTATTCGATGGCTAGTGCACCTTATCTAAAGCCATTAGGAGATCATTATTTTTAGAGTGGTGATAGTTTTAGGGCATAGGGTGACCAATCTCAGGCCAATGGGGCCTAGTCAGCTCCATTGTTTCTTCCCTGCAGACTTTGTGGTTGGTTGCATCATGTTTTCTATGATGTGGGAATTGGTGTTTTAATTATGGCCAACTGGGACACATACTGAAGATTGCCCTAGGGAAATATCTCTACGGAGGCTAATAAGATTCTAGTTGCCATATCATCAGCTCCTGCACCAAAGGGTGCCACTTCTAGCATTGGCACTGGTTGAAATTGCTTGTACGCTCTTACTACTCATTAGGACTCTGAGGCATCTCCTGTTGTTATCACTGGTATGTTAAAACTTTTCTCTTGTGATTTGTATTATTTCCTTGATCCAGGATCTACCCTTTCTTATATGACCCCATTTATGGTTGTGTATTTTGGTTTTAGTCTCAAGTGTATTTTGGACTCCTTTTCTATTTCTACCTTGGTGGGTGACTCGATGGTTACTAGAAAGATCTATAGTGGTTGTGTCGTATCTCTGGGTGGTAGGAAAACTTTGATGGATTTGATTGAATTAGACATGTTAGATTTTAATGTCATCTTAGGAATGGATTGGTTATATTCATGTTATGCCTCTTTAGATTGTTGGACCCATAAGGTCATTTTCAAATTTCCTAACAAGACATTTATTGAGTAATACGGGTGTTATCTAGTACCTAAGACAAGGTTCATATCATATCTTAGAGCCCAAAAATTAATTTCTAATAGGTATCTTTATCATTTGGTTTGAGTTAAAGATTCTAACTCAGAGATTCCTTCTTTACAATCCGTTCTCATGTTAGTGAGTTTTCAGAGGTTTTCCCTGATAAGCTTCTTGGTGTCCTGCCCCCTCTCCCCCGATAGGGAAATTGAGTTTGGGATCGATCTTTTTCTGGACACTCCTCCTATCTCTATCCCTCTTTATAGAATGGCTCCGACTGAGTTAAAGAAACTTAAGAAGCAGTTGAAAGATCTTCCTGACAAGGTTTTTATCCGCCTTGGTGTGTCTCCATGGGTTACTGCCATTCTTTTTGTTCCTAAGAAGGATGGTTCTTTTCAGATGTGTATTTATTATCATCAGTTAAATAAGGAAATGACGAAGAATAAGTACCCTCTTCCTAGGATTGGTGATCTATTGACCAACTTCAGGGTGCTAAGTATTTCTCTAAGGTTGGCCTTCGATGGGGTTATCATCAACTAAAGATTAGGGAGGAGGATATCCCTAAGATTGCTTTTCATATACGGTATGGATATTATGAGTTCTTGGTCATGTCTTTTGGGTTGACCAATGCTTCGGCTGCATTTATGGATCTCATGAATAGGGTATTCCATCAGTTTCTAGACTTGTTCGTGATTGTGTTTATAAATGATATTTTGGTATATTAAAGAGTGAGGTGGATCATACTAACCACCTCCATATTGTGTTCTAGACCCTAATAGATCAATGTTTGTATGCTAAGTTTTTGAAGTGTGAATTTTTGCTAAATATTGTTACTTTTTGGGTCATGTTATTTCTAGTGAAGGGATAATGGTAGATCTACAGAAGGTTGCAGTGGTTAAGAAGTGACCTAGACCCACGACTCCAACTGATATTTGGAGCTTCATGAGTTTAGATAGTTATTATAGGAAGTTTGTGGAGAGTTTCTTATCGATTGCAGCACCTTTGACTAAGTTGACTCAGAAGAAGGTAAAGTTTCTATGGTTCGATACTTGGAGGTGAGTTTGAGAATCTGAAAGATAAATTAACTTCTCTTTCGATTTTGGCCCTGTTCGAGGGTACTGATGGCTTTGTGGTTTATTGTGATGCATCTCGTGTGGGACTTGGTTATGTGTTAATGCAGCAAGGCAAGGTGGTAGTATATACTTCTAGGCAGTTGAAATTTCATGAGAGGAATTATCCGACTCATGACTTAGAATTGTTGGTTGTGGTATTCACATTAAAGATTTGGAGACATTATCTATATAGGGTCGATGTTGATATTTCTTCAGATCATAAGAGCCTGCAATATGTATTCACCCAGAAGGAGTTGAATCTTAGGCAAAGGAGATGGCTTGAGTTGCTCAAGGACTGTGACATGAGTCTCTACTATCTCCTAGGTAAGGCTAACATAGTTGTTAATGGCTCTAGCTTTCCCTCGATTTTTCTTTGGTTCATGTAGCTAACACGCACTAGGGACTATTCAATAGGGAAGCTGAACCCATATAGCCCGTGGGTTCCGGTTTAGGATGACCAAGCTACACAGTCAAGGTTAAGGTTTTAACTTTCATGCTAAGCCCTGTTCCCTTTCCCGGCATGTGATATATATATGTATTGCATATAATGTTTTATACTGGTTTTAATGGTTTTTTTAATATGGTCCATGGTATTACTTTATCCTATATCCCTGATTTACATGCTAGTGCTCCAATCGCTAATTGCCTTTATACACTGTATCCCCATGTGATGCAGGAATTGTGCATAATTCTATTCCTCCTACATAGTGACTATGTAACCGTGGGATAACTTATGAGTCATATTGAAATAGTGAGCTTCCATCATTCAAAAGACTCTATTTCATGATTGTGTTCCCTTATGTATTGACTCTTTCTTTTGGATTGGTTTTGGCTATGGTCAAGGGCATGTCCCGACTAGATTATCATTTGTTTTGTTAGAGGCTTTGTTGTACATTACTGTGGTTATGGGTAGTATGGTTGGTTATCGGTACTGGTTATTGGTTGGTGGTTGTTGGACATTGATCTATCATAGATTCTTTGTGTTTTATTATCTTATCTTGTTTATATCGAAACTCATTCGCTGCTAGGTGTACTTAGTTATATTGGGTTAGGCTAAGGGGGTGGTCTCCGATAAACGATGAACTTGAGATACCCATTATGGCTAGGCCCTAGTTCAGGTCGTGACAAACTTGAACTTAAAAATCTTCACCCTCTTCTCCTGGTGAGCTCCTGACTTGCAATTTAAAATCTTCACCCTATTTTTCAGGTGATTTCCTGACTTGCAATTTCAGTTTCTTCACACTATTCTCCAGGTGGGCTCCTCACTTGCAATTTTTTCACCCTATTCTCTGGCTAGTCTCCTGACTTGCAATTTCTTCACCCTATTCTCCAGGTGGGCTCCTGCTTTTCTATTTCTTCACCCTATTTTCTAGGCGGGCTCTTGACTTATAATTTTTTCACCCTATTTTTCAGGCGGGCTCCTGACTAGCAATTTCTGTACCCTATTCTTCAAGCAAGTTTCTGACTAGAAATTTCTTCACCCTATTCTCCAGGAAGACTCATAACTTGAAATTTCTACACCTTATTCTCCAGGCAGGCTCCCGACTTTTAATTTCTTCACCCTATTCTCTAGCGGGGCTCCTGACTTCCAATTTCTTTACCCTGTTCTTCTGGCGGTCTCCTGACTTTCTATTTCTTCACTAGGTTATCTCTTGACTAGAAATTTCTTTTCCTTGTTATCCATGCGGTCTCTTGACTTGCTATTTCTTCACCCTAGTGTTTAGGTGGGCTCCTGACTTTTAATTTCTTCACCCTATCCTCCAGACTGGCTCCTAACTTGCAATTTCTTCACCCTATTCTCTAGGCGGTCTCTTGACTTGCAATTTCTTCACCCTATTCTCCAGGCAGGGTCCTGACATGCTATTTCTTTACCCTATTCTCTAGGCGGGCTCTTGACTTGAAATTTCATCACCCCATTCTCCAAGCTGGATCCTAACTTACTATTTCTTCATCTTATTCTCCAGGCGCACTCCTGACTTGCTATTTCTTCACCCTATTCTCCAGACGGGCTCCTGACTTAAAGTCAAAACTAGAATAAAATTTATCAAAGATTATGATAAAGAAAGATCCAATTTTTCAGAAAATAAAGTCCCTTTTTCCAGAAGGGTACTGGACTGAAAGTAAAGTTTCAAGTAACATGAATAAAATTTTTGCGCCAGTTTAATATTAGAAAAATTTTGTGAGTGTCAAAACAAATCATAACTACCTGCAAAAATGCACAATGCAATGGCAATCAAGACTCTGATCAATAAATGTATTTTTGGAGAGTAAAATTGAATGACCAACACTAGAAAATGTGTCTCTTAAGAGTTAAAGTGAGAGATTTTGACTAAAAAGTGTATCTTTTTGAATTAAAGTTTCAAATTAGAAAGTGCACCTCCTAGTTATGAGATGTGAAAGACCCTAATTAGAAAAGGGTGTCTCTTAGGGGAACAAGATGGTGAGTTTTACCATAATTGTGATTATCAAATCTGTGTAACCATATTGGCTCTTGCATTTGTAGAAGTAAAGAATTGTAAATTTTGATATTTAGGCTTCGAAATCCTTGATTTGAAGGTAATATGTGTTCTTGTTTCATTAAAGAAAACTTATGAGTACAAAGACATGGTGGCTGGTTTATGGTCTAGCTTTTAAGGCAATTTCTCTTAAACGTGTCACATTAACTTGCTTCAAACTATTGACATATGTCACTGAATCGCTTCACCATTGGTCCAAACTCAGACTAATAAAAGAAACTCTAAATGAAACACAATATCTCTATCCCATGGTATCTCCAAAGTAAACTCTATTAAAACCTTGTATTATTACGAGTTCATAATCTGTCAGTTGATGAAGATGCTTGGGATACTTTGATTCATTTTGGATAATGTCATCTTTATATGTTGGCCTTTTGCATTACTCTGTGCATTTGAAGAAGTTGGTAGCATGTTTTGAAGTCCTTTGTTACTTGTTTTGACATAGACTTGACTCAAAGGTATGACAAAAATGATAATGATTTTCTATTTGATTAATAGACTCACGAGAACAAAATTAGAAAAATATAGAAGAAACAAAAGACCATAAATGTCCCTTTCTTGAAAAAGAAGGAAAAAACTTATCTGAATACAACAACCAACTCTAATAAATATGACATGCATTTTGGATTAAGCTGCCTGATCTTTTCATCCAAACTTTTAACCAATTGTTGTTGAGTTAATGACCCTGATATTAAGTTGCTTCCTTAGGCCAATTGCACTCATATACCTCATTCGGCTAGTGATGCCTTGAAGGTTTTTAGCCAACAAGCCTCTTCTTATTTTATTTTCTCAACTAACAATGGCATGTGCAGTGCCTGCGAGGATTTTCACCAGTAATACTCTCTTAATTTTATTTCTCTCAACTCACACTCGTCGTACGGTGCCCGTGAGAGTTTTCACCAATAATACACTAATTTTTATTTCTCAACTCACAATAGCCTCATGATGCCTATAAGAGTTTTCACCAATAAGACTCCTATTTTTATTTCTCTCAACTCATTATTGTCTTACAATGCCCGTGAGGATTTTCATCAATGAGACTCTCACAATTTTATTTCTCTCCTAATTCCTTATGGTGATGAAGATAATTAGTATCCAAAATACAACATAATATGTTCATTAAATGCCTAGACTTAACATTATCAAAGATTGATCTGAAGGTCTTTCTTTAGTTGTAACATGGATTTTGGATAGGGTTAGAAAGAAAGGACGACATGAGGCTCAAACAACACTTGAAGTGGGGTGAGACTTACAACTTTTGGAATCGACTCAAGAAATGAAAATTAACTCTTGCCCCAGTTTCTTTTAAATAGGGAATTCTTTAACTTTTACTTGGACAGACCAAACTCTAGAGTAGGGTTGCCTATGTATTTTGTCATTGTAAGAGCAAAGTCAAACATAGTTTAGACAACTTGTTCTTTTGCTTGATTTTGATTTCTCTTCTTCTTTTTCCTCTTTGGGACTTTTTCTAACTCTAATTTTCTTGACACTCTTATCTTTTTTTTTGACTCATTCTTTTTTTTTTAACTTTTCCTGATTCTATTCTTTTGCTCGACACATATTTTTTTTCAACTTTTGCTGACTCCAACTTGATTCCAATACAGGGGTACGAAAGAAAAATAGAACTAAAGCTCAAATGGGGTAAACAAAGGATGACACAATGTTTGGATAAGAGAATGAAAATGCTTCATCACATCATTCCTTAAAAATGTCAATACAAAACATCCAATATGAAAGTGGAAGATAAAGATAATTTATGACATTTTTTCACAACATTTTAATTTGAACTGAGCATGTGTGTCACTTTTCCTTCCTCCCTTGCCAAACATCTAACTCCACCTTTGTTGTACACACCTCACATCGGATGACTCATACTTTAGTGGAACAATTTTTTTTTTGGTTTTCTTGACATGGGAGATCGTCCATCCACTATTTGATCCAATTCAAAATTATTAATATTTTTCTTTCAATTGACGATCAAGTTATTCTTGTAATTCTCAAAGTGATTACCTTAGTTTATTTATGTAATGCTTCAATTTGGTCCCCAAATGTCTCAATATTCTGTCTACTTTCTTAGATGATCTTTTTCTAATTTTAACATTTTGATTCAGTAATTCATAATTAAACTAAATTTTAAGATCTGGCATAAAATTCTACAAACACGTTAGATCACTAGAACCAATACAAAATATACTGTGTAAAGAAAACCAACAAACAACACATATTATAAAGCAAAACGAGGCACTACAATTAGTTGAAAGAAAAGATAGAAGGGTTTGAAAATAAATGACAAAGAAAAAACATAAGGTAGGTCCCGCATTACAACCCTGAAATAATCCGAACAACAAAAAAGAAAACAAAAAAACTACCCAAAACCCTTTCTAGTAAGGAGAAGAGTGTCTTCCCAATTGCTGACATGATATCTTAGCCACTAGTTTGCACATCAGCATGACTAGAGCTTTCACCACTGTTAATGTTTTGTAATATAATTGATTTATCTTAAATCATCCTTTCTATTTCTCTTTTCAAAGGACAACAATCTTTAGTACTGTGACCCTGAACATCAAAATAATATGCACATCATAGATTAGGATAAAAATTTCTTAAGTATGGGTCAGGGGTATACCCAAGGAGAGGAGTCATCATTCCCTATTATCTTAATTTCTAGAATAAACTGATACACAATTCTCCAATTAGTGTGAAACTACCTCTTGGCTTCTGCCTCTTTGCATATTCTAGCTTTAGTTAAAAATTGGGTCTAGAAGGACTTCGGTATGTTTGAGGAGCTGTAGAACAATTTTGAGGAGTTGGTGTGTGCCATTGTTGGTAAGGAGTGGATTGAACATATGGTTGGGCGCTATCTACCAGCTATGGAGGTGGGGGAATGTAATACCCCATACTTTTCCTAGCTCAATTTAGCATCAAAAATGTCAAAGGCTATCTTCAAGATGAATAACTTTTATTACATATAGAATTTTCCAGGTTTAGACCCTCCATTGAGTAGAGAATTGAATTAGCTTTCCATCGATACCAATTTTGGCTAAATTCGATACTTGGTTGAGAAGTTATGGTATTTTTAGTAAAGCAGTATCCCAATTGGAGAAGCATCGCGCCGCGGTGACTTGCAAAATAGCAATTGTCCAATTCCTGTGGACCTTCGTGATGAGCCCACATTGTGGTGGAGCCTTATTTTCCAATTTTCAATTTTCAGTGGCTCACCGCGATAGTGGCACATCGCAGTGATGGCCAAAATGGCATTCCAGTAGCGCACCGTGATAGCTCCGTGTCATATAGAATGTCCAGTTCTCAGTTATCGAATTCCAGTGAGCCACCATGATAGTGGCGCATCGTGGTGGAATGCAAAATTAGGAAATTCTCCCTTATTCCAGTCCCAACAAATTTTTTAAAAAGGGCACTTTGGTCAATTCCCAAACTCCCAATTCGTCCAAATCAAGGAATTAAGCATATCCTAAGCACTTTATGCTTATTTTCATCCATTCTCTCTCAAAACAAAATCCTAGATCTCAAAATCTTACTCTCCAAGAAATCAATTTCCTCTATTGTTTCTTCAAGAAAACCCAAAATTGAGGATTCCTAAATCAAGATATTCAAGAGTTCATCACCAAAAGCACAAATAGAGATTCAAGTTCAAGCTTTATTAGAAATTTCATCAATTAAGGTATGTTGGGTTTATGAACAAGGATCCTCTTTCATCCTTGTGCCCAAAGCTATTTTTCAACTATAAATTTACAAGATTTTCTATGAAATTACATGAGATTTAAATTAGGGTTCGTACCCACTATTGTTAATTGCAAGATTATGATATTTCAAGTGATTTAGAAGTTGAATGGAATGTTATTTTCATATTTTCATATCTACTGCAATAATTTCTAGATTTTGAGATGAATTGTCATTGTTTTCATTACCAAACATGATTATTATGATGTTTTGACATGAGATTGATGCATGAGTTATTATCCCTAGATTGAACATTATAATTTCAAAAAAGAGTATGCTTTAAGCATCAGATGATCAGTTTATTTTTAGATTTTCAGTAAAGATTTGATGTTTTGATCCTCAGATAAGATTTGAAATCCACTTTATAGATTTATTACAGATTTCAGAAATCAGAATAGTTTTATTCACAGATTGAATCATATAAATGCATAATTGGTTTCGTAATAACCCTTATGCTAATTTTTAAAGTGGATTTTCAATAGAATAAGCATACATATTAAAAAGGGAGTAGTATTTAGCACCGAGCTGGAAGTGTGGGATTAGTGTGCCCTATCTTCCATAGAACTACGTAGCCAATGTAGGTACAAATTCAAATTATTCCCATTTCTATATGGGTGACAGATATAGATGTGATCACTTAAATTAGGTTATACTTCTTGGCAAGAGTATACACCTTTCCCCATCATGACGTTTTCCCCTTAGAGGAATAAGATGTTGGACTCCATGTTAGCTTACATGGTTTATGTCAGTTAGAAGAACCGCCCTAAAGTTTACAGACTACAGATTTTAGAATAGAAAAGAATAACAAAACATCTTTTAGAAAACTAAGTACAAAGGCTCATAGTTTTATTTAGATTATGCTCTACAGAAAGACATTAGCTACAGACTACAACTTTCAGATTTTAGTTATAAAAGTGAGTCCTTTCTACACTTAGACAACATGATTTACAGATAGATCACTAGCACAACTTTTGGAACTAAATTTTATGACTCACTAGATCTATTCAATATTTTATACTACTCATTATTACAGTTTTCAGTTTCTCAGTTACTCAAGCTTATATGAGTTATTTATATTTGGCATGCATTGTTTTACAAATGATGATAATGATTGATATGCTGTTTTTACGTATGCATTTCACCCTCACTCAGTACATCCTTAAGGTATTGATCCACATATATGTCTATGTGCTACATTGTCTCATAATGTAGGTTCAGGTGCTTAGTTTCAGCAGCGTGAGTGATTTCGAGCATCTCCATCTACATCTTGATAGTTGGTGAGTCCTCATAGTTTGGGGACTTAGTCATTTAATTTATTTTCATCTTATTTGTTTAGATGATTTAGTATTCCTTTTAGATAGTTCGAGTCAGCTGGGGATGTGTCCTAGTGGCTCTCTAGTTATTAGTAGTAAAGGCTTGTTAGACTGCTAGATATGATTCAAATTATTCAGTTTTGATTGCCCAGACTCTTAAGTCTATTATTTCAGATGTTATGATTTAGATATTCTCAGTTAGTTCAAACAGATTTCTGTATTTAGTATGATTTTGTACCTATATTTTTGCTATTACGAGATTCAGAATTATAGAAGGCAGATAGGGTTAGCTTAAGGCTACTTATAGTCTTGAGCATCGTGTGATGTCTCGGGACCAAGTTTTGGGACGTTATAGGGAATAGAGTATACTAGGTTTTGGGAAGGATTATAATGTTAAGAGTGATTATATAGAGCTTGGGTATAAACTTAGGCTTAAAACTAAGGGTAATGGCGATAATATCTTCTTAGATGTCCACGTGATCCAGTGACAACAACAATTACATCTTCTTTCTTATTTCCTCCAAAATTCCCTAAACCACTTTGAATTAATTGGATAGTAGCCATTAATACAACAAAACTCACAATGCGACCAGTCTTAATCGCATCCTCTATCATGTCTCCCATTTTAAGGACCTCAGTAAATGACTTGCCTAATACAAGTAACAGGTGTTGAAAATATGTTTCATCCTTTGTTTGAATAAATATCTCCACCATATTTCTTTCTTTTATTGGTGGTTTCACTGTAGCAGCTTGTTCACGACATATAATAGCATATTCCCTGAAACTGTCGATACTCTTCTTTTTCATGCTGGTAAAAAACTTTTCATCAGGGACCAAATCAATATTGTATTGAAATTGTTGCACAAATTCATTATCCATATCATCCCAACTGTTCCACTTAACAATGTCTTGATCAATAAACCATTCAGAGGCTAAACCTACTAGTCTTTCTCTAAAATAAGGCATAAGCAATTCTTCTTTCCCTCCGGCTTCCCTCAATTGATTGCAATAATATCTAAAATATGTGATGGGATCGCCGTGTTCTTCATACTTCTCAAACTTTGGCATCATAAATCCAAAAGAGAGTTTATCACATGGAAACATGCATAAGTCCTTATATGAGACACTTTTGTACCCCTTAAGTCCTTGCAAGTTCTTCATAGCCAGTTCAAAACTTTCCACCTTTCTTATCATTTCTTCTTGTTCTTCTATTATAATAGGATTAAGAGGAAATGCGGGTATTTAAGTATATCCATAAAAATCAGTCAACTTAAATGTGGGTTCAAGAGTATAAGGTTGATCATCAGAAATATCCCATACAGGCTCACTCGTACACTGGAAAAGCACAACCATTGGATGGATACCAAAAGTAAGAGCTTCAGGTAGAGGAGGGTTCACAAAATTAGGAACAATAGATGGAGATAAGTAGGTGGTAGTTTTGTGTTGAGGAGCTAGGAAATGAATATTGGAAGTGTTTAGATAGTGTTTCCCTTGAGTAAACGCCGGTGCATATTGTGGTGCATCAACAAAAATGGGACATTATGCATGTGATATTGGAGGTAAGATAGAAGAATTTTCTAATTTATCAATGGAAAATAGAGGGGGAGACAACTCATTATCCCATGCTCAATGCATTTCTACCATTTGTTACCTTAATTTCAAGTTCTCTTCATTATGTTCTAAATTCTCATTCCTCAAACTCTTTGTCTGGTCAGTCATAACAACCTCAGAATCCTTGTTGTCCATAACTAACTTTCTCTTGGACTTGATGTAAGATGAAGGACCATCCAAAATTCAACTAACTAAATAATAAAAATAACAAATGTGTTAGTGTAATACCGTTAAAATTTTGTGCATTTTATTTTTGGCCTTCTTGTGTCTATAGTATTGATTTTTGACTTAAAATGTCTTTAGAAATGTTAAAAGGGTAATCCAGGAGAGTTTTGAAATTTTTAGAAGGAGTTCAGGGATATTTTGGGACCCCGAGGCAGTAGGGGTCTGTGATATCAATGTACCATAGAGGTTAACCTCCATATTTTCACCGTGTCATGGAGGATACCTATGTGATGTTGGCATGACATGGAATATAGTCCCCTCAATATTGGCGTGCCATGCCAAGGCATAATTTTCGTGCAATTTTTAATTTTCTCACTTGGGGTGAGAGGCCTTTGTGTCTTTTTGCTCATGTACGACCCTTAAACATAAATAGACTAATTTTTATTATTTTTTCAAATATCAATTTCTCTCTTTCACTCTAAAACTCAAAACCCAAGAAAAGCTTAAGGATTTCACTGTGTATTCATCCTTCGAGTCCCAAACTCCAAATTGCTTTCAAATTCTTGCATGTTTAAGGCATGTATCTCTTCTCTTAATAGCTTTTATGTAAAGGCATGTATGTTAATTATTATCCATGTGATTTAATTATTGGATTTTGAATATGGGTTGAGGGGTTTGAAATTATTATCACATGAATTGAATTTCTATGGTTTTGAATTGATTGTTTATGCTTTATTCCATGATTTTAAACTAATTAAATGCACGGTGTGGGAATTTTAATGGGAAACATGAGTTTCCTCAATTTTATGGTTTAATGGTTTGGAATTGGCTTTAACCTTAACCAAATTTGTGAAATTGGTTTTGAAACATTGATATACACATGAATTACTTCACTTTTGAAACCTTGCATTGCATGAAAGGTTAATTGAACATGAATTATTTTGAAAGGCCTTAGTGGCCATGGAATGGTTGTAAATTGGAACTTTTAAATCTAATTGGATGATTGGTGTAGCATATGGAATTGGCTTGCAAGCATAATTAAATGGTATGATGATACCATTAAGTAAATGCCTTAACAGATGACTCCATGGTTAAATGTATGGATTATGTGAAAATATTTTAATTGGTCTTAAAGGGGTTTTTGTTGCTCATCGTAGAAGGTGGAGGTTTCGGGAGGACCGATACTAGAAACCACCTTTGTCGGTGTGGGGTCTATATGACTATGTGTTCGAGTAACACTTGATATATATATATATATTGGGTATGTCTAATTACCTTGGTGTCTTTATCTTTCCCTCAATTTTTCTCGTGTTTGTGTGGCTAACACGTATCGGAGCCGTTCTGGTGGGGGCAACCAGACCCATAAAGCCCGTAGGTGCCTTTAGGACGGTCTAAGCTACACAGTCTAAGTTAATGGTTTTAAATTCATGGTTAAACCTTGTTCCCTATATCAACATCTTATATATATATATATATGACTGTGTGCATATATATATATATATATATGAATGTGTGCATATGGTTTTTGAATGGTTTTTGACTGATTTGATCATGACATTATTTTATCCCTTTCCTAAGTTACATGCTAGCACTTTTCCTGCTAACCATCCTCGGATACTACACTATTTCATAATATAGAGTCCAAAGAGACTACTTTTACCTCTGTGCAGTGCTAGGTAGATTAGCATATTTATTGAGTTGTTATTAAGTGGTGAGATTCCATTATTAGAAAGATCTTATCATTTACATCAATTTCAATTCCTACTTTGGATTCCCTTTTGGCTATAGATAGGTCATATTCCGACCTATTTTGATATTCGTTTTTTGTTAGAGACTTTTGTGGGCAACTATGGATTGGGATATTGTGTTGAGTTCTTACACCTTGCCTTGGTTCATTATTCTTTCTTATATACTACTTGGTTTGTCTTTCATTGTTCATTTTAGTTATGTATAGTGTGTTCTGTTGACTTAGCAAAAGGGGTGGTCTCCGGCCCTCGATGGGCTTGAGATACCCGTCACGGCCAAGCCCGGGGTAGGGTCGTGACAATCTTTGTATCACATAATAGGTTTTTAGTCATTGGGTGTCCATAAAACCATATCAAGTAGAGTTCTTTTGATCAGTGTGTAGCGTGCCACACTTATAAGGAGGAGTCTAAAAGACATTTAGGAATGTTTCCCTTTATTGTGTTCTATTTTGGGATGTAGAGTCTAGTGTTATGAAACTTCTCTGGATTGATCACATTTCATATCATGCCTCCCCAAAGATCTGATGTTCGTCAAATCTCGGCTATGAACTCTATCTTACCTAGGGAATATATAGATGGAACTCGCCTTGCCTATAGAGTGCAAGAAAAATCTAGGGTCCCTGCTCATGATTACTCTACCCCATGTTGAGTTCCACTGGTTCCTACTATTCCTCCTTGGGCTTCGCAAGCTAATGTTACTCATGCCTATGTGCCCCAGAGTGATATTTCTAATGTGGAGTTCTGTCAATCAATTCATCTAGTTACTCAACTGATGGCATCTTAATCTTATCAATTTGACTGGGTTGGCTTTGTTGCTCATTCGTCTGAGGTCATGAGAGTTGGCCAGTTTATGAGGTTGAATCCTTAAACCTATATAGGCTCTAAGTTTGATGAGTATCCTCAAGGATTCATTGATGAGATAGAAAAAATCTTTTGGGTAATGTATACTGTTGATGTAGAGGGTGTGGATTTTGTTGCATATCAGCTGAAAGATGTAGCTTATCAGTGATATGAGGAGTGGGAGAAGTTGAGGGGTAATAATGCTGAGCAGGCTATGTGGATGACTTTTCAAGGGACTTTTTTGTTCATTTCTTTCCTTGGGAGTTCAAGAAAGCTAAGGCTGAGGAGTTTGTTAATCTGAAGTAAGGGAAGATGACTATGAAGGATTATGCTTTGAAGTTTCAGCAGTTGTCTCGTTATGCTCCTAAGTTGGTGTGTTCTATGAGAGCTAAAATGAGAAAGTTTGCTTCTGGGTTGTCTCATGACTTTGTCTTAGACTGTAAGGCTGCTATGTTAAACAATGACATGGACATCTCCAGACTTATTGATTATATGCAGCCGATTGAGAATGAGAAGAAGAAATAGATAAAGAATGGAGAAGGGAAGAATAAGAAGTTTAGATATTCATATCAAAGTAAGGTTAGTAGAATAGTGGGAAAGAAGACTGACAGTGGACTAAGAAGAAGAATTTGGGGAACTCTTATTTGTCTGCTAGTTCTTCTTATCCTAAGCCTTCAAGCGATTGTCATTTTTAGGAAAGTAGTGGATTTAAGGTGCAAGGTGCCCAGTCTTAGGCTAGTGGAGCTCACTCAACCCTACCTTATCCTTCTTGTAGATTTTGTGGGAAGCTTCATTGTGGTCATTATGCGGAGTGGAGAAATTAGTGTTATAATTGTGTTCAGCTGAGTCATATGCAGAGAAATTATCCTTCATCTAGAATTACTATAGGTTCTAATAAAGTTTTTGTTGCTACATCTTCATCTCCTGCACCTAAGGGGGCTACTTCTAGTACCGGCATAATTGTCTCTATGCTCTTGCTACTCGCCAGGAATCTGAGGCATCTTTTGATATTATTACTGGTATGTTACAACTCTTCTCTCTTGATGTGTATTATCTTTTTTATTTGAGGTCTACCCTTTTCTTATATGGATCCTTATATGGATGTGCACTTTGGTTTTGGTCTTGAGAGTATTTCTGAACCCTTTTTTATGTCTACCCTAGTGGGTGATTCTATTATGGTTAGAAAGGTCTATAGGGGTTGTGTGGTTTCTATCTTTCACAGGGAGACATTGGTAGATTTGATAGAAATAGCTATGGTGGACTTTGATGTTATCTTAGGGATGGATTAGCTCCATTCGTGTTATGTAACTCTTGATTGTAGGACCTAAAAGGTCATTTTCCATTTCTCGAATGAACTAGTGATTGAATGGGAAGAGAATTCCCTAGTACCTAAAGGAAGGTTTATTTCTTATCTTAGATCCTGAAAGTTTATTTCTAGAGGGTTTCAATACCATTTAGTTCGTGTTAAGGATTCTGAAAGTCCTTCTTTACAATTTGTCCCTATGGTTAATGAGTTTCCCAAAGTGTTTCTCAATGACCGTCCTGGTATTCCTCCTGATAGGGAAATAGATTTTGGGATTGGTATTCTTTTAGACACTCATCCTATTTCTATTCCTTCTTATAGAATGGTTCGAGTTAGGTTAAAGGAGAAATTGAAAGATCTTTTTGATAAGAGTTTCTGATGTTGGGTGTATTTATGCACTCCAGTGTTACTATTCTATCTTATTTAGCCTTGTTTTGAGAATAATTTGTGTGCTTTATGTGTTAATATGATATAAATAAGCATATAAGTGTCCAATTGTGTGATTACAATGATCAACGTGTTTTTCAAACAAGTTTGTACTTAATTGAGTCATTTAGAGTTCAACCCAGAAAACTAGTGTTACTAGATTGAGCTAGTTGTGTGTCTAGTTGGTTTCGTTGGATTCTATTTTGTTTAAAAGGTTTCAAATTATTTTAATGGTGTAATTATATGTGGAATGACTTGTTTGTATTGTGAAAAGTTCAATTTGATTAAATCTAGAGTTGGAACAATAAGTGAAGATCAATGTGAACTGGCCTTATCTTAGCTCTTGTTTTGATTCGTCGTTGAGAATATTGTGTTGTTATGATCTCTAATATGTGGTGTGTGATATTGCAGGAAGCTTTGTGATCTGAATATGGTGATATATTGATGATAAAAAAGCTAGAAATTCATTGGAAATACACTACAAAAGGCATGGGAAAAGGAGAGGATGTTCAACACTTAGAATAAATTTTGGACGCAACTTCCAGTTAGTCGATGTGATATCAATGCATCACGTTGTCATTCCTAGTTCATCTATCAACACATCATGTTTCTCATATAAATTCTATAACCAATGCGTCGCATTGCTAGTTCAACTACGACCAAATGCAATTCTAATTATACACGGCTTGAGGCTTTGTCTTATTATTAATATATTGTATGCACACATAAAGAGGCGGTTGGTGGGAATATCTTGGATCACATTCTATTCTTTAATCGTAGAAGGATTAGGATAAGGTTAGGTATTAGGCACTACAAATATATATTACATTACACACTTTGAGAAAGGCTTGAACAATTTGGTTACACCTGGGATGGTTTGGACATACTACGATAAAATTGGAGGCTGCCACTACTTGTTATTAGTTTTTTTTAATTATTTCCTTATATTTTAATTATATCATAACATGTATTCAATTATTTGGATCATGATTATGAATATTACTGGCTAAACGCCCTCTTTCCGGGGTTAAATCCAAGAACATGAGTACTATTGTTTTAGATTAAATTCATTTAATTTGCCTATCATTATTGGTTGTTTGTTTATTCTTGATTTAATTATTTGATGGATTGATCACCCAAAAAATACATCTATTGTTGACCTTTCTATCTTGGGAGAGGGGATAGGGCAATAGAATGTGGGAATAAACAATGTATGGTTCTTATTTCCTTATAAAATAAAGAATTGAACTTAGCATCTAGGACAGGGATGTACTTAGATGCCTTACTTGATTCACACGTAAGATGATAGCTTAAATAACTTAATGGGATTATAACATGCCCACTCAATGATATAGTTGTAATGTACATATTAGGTAAACGGTTAGAGGTCGGGAGACCATGATCATGCAATTAACCCTACGAATCAACAACCAAGATAAGCGAGTTAACGAATGAAGTTCAATAACATAGTATGATTGTTCGATGTACTTTAACCCTGGTATTTAATCCATTGATTGTTACAAGACTTTAATTTACGCATTATTTACTTTTCTTTAGTCTACAAATTACAAACTCTATTTTTGGTAACTCTTTCACTAATTAAAACTTAACTATAAACTAGAATTGAATCATTGTTGAAGCAAGTCCCTGTGGAATCGATATCCGGCTTTCTTGATGGCCACTTTACTACTTGGTAGACCACGTACACTTGCGTGTGCGCTTGGGTGCTATCATTTTCATTATTCCTAGTGTTTCCCCGTGGGTTTCTTGACAGCGCCCAAGTGCACACGCAAGTGTACGTGGTCTACCAAGTAATATAGTAGCCTTCAAGAAACTGAATATCGATCCCACAAGGACTTGTTCTAACGACTGTTCAATTCTAGTTCACAATTTAGATTAATTGATGCAAGCATAACCAAAAGAGAGTTTTGAAGATTTGTAAACTAAAATAAAGTAAACAATACGTAAAGGTCTTGAGACAATCAATAGGAGAAAGCCCAAGGTTAAAGCATTTCGAACAATCATACTATGTTACTGAACTTCATTCGTTAATTCACTTATCTTGGTTGTTGATTCGTAGGGTTAATTCCATGATCAAGGTAACCCAAACTCTAATTGTCTACCTAACTTGGAAATTACAACTACATCGTTGAGCGGGGATGTAATAATCCAATTAAGTGCTTAACGTTATCATCCTACATGTGAATCAAGTAAGGCTTCTAGGTGAATCCCTATCCTAGATGCTAATTCAAATTCCTTATTTTATAAAAGAATACGAACCCTACTTTATGTATCTCCACGTTCTATCTCTCTATTCCCTTTACCGAGATCACAAGGTTGACAATATATGTATTCTAAGGGTGATTAATCCTCAAAATAAGTAAAATAAGAATAAACAAAAAACCAACTAAGATAAGCGATACCAAAAAAATTAATTTTAAACGATAGTAGTCATGTACTTGGGTTTAACCCCGGAATGTAATAGTGAACCTTCTTCTATTACTGGATGATAAAAACAATGGAATGGATGCCCATACTCTATTGAATCCCAAGCTATCATCCAAATGCGGTGTCGCCCATTCCTTTCATAGAGGATATCACCAAATAAACTTCTTTCTAAGCTATCCTCCATTCACATATTTGATCACCTAAAATGACCAAGTCTTGGATCCGTAAATGTGATCCTTGAAGCATACATCCCAAAGGATTAAAGCCCATTGATCTTGTATGATCCTCCGTTTCTTGAAGAGGATTCTTCCTCGAATCCAACTCCTTTATCAACTTGCCATTGCACCTTTCAAGTTTGGAATCCTTTGGTAATAATTCCGTTAGTCTTTCAAGCTCGTTTTAATATGGCATTCTCCTTGCATTCTCCTTTGATATTGTTTGTTCTTGAACCTGCACAAATCAAAGAGTGATGTTAGGTAAAATTCTAGCATTATGGTTAGAGAGTGACAAAGATTACATGTTGGAATTGGTCTTTTCAATTTGGATTTTGGTTGGTTGAACCATGTCTTCAGGAATTTGGTTTGTAGTTTTTTGGGTTGAGGTAACATGTTCATGTGCACCATATCCATAACCTCCTTCAACTTTTCCTACAAACTCTCCTTGAACTCCAACAGCTTGGTTTGGTGGCATGTGGTATGGTGGCATTTGGTTAAGTGGATCTTGGTAGGGTGTATTAAGATTTGGTGGCCATTGGTAGTGTGGTATTTGGATTTGGGGTACTTGATAGGGTGGGTAGTAGGGTCGATTGAGTCTTTGTGGGTTCAATCCTTGGGGAATTTGGAAGTTTGGAAATTTGTTTTTCTAATAATTCAAATATTAGAAACCCATGATGGCTTACACCAAGGTATGAAAGGTTGCTACACCCATAGCTTCTTAGAACAATTGAGAAAAGAGATGACACAACTATTAATGAATCATTTGAAAGTTGAAACACATGACTCAATGACGTTTACGAAGAAAGAAATGATAAAACACACAAAGAGAGAATAAAAGATAAAAAACATACTTGAATAACTTGAATTTCAAGTGCTAAACTAAGAAAACAAAATATAAAAGAAGTAAAATACACAAGAAATTAAGACACAAAAGAAGAACAAAACAAGCACTAGTTAAACAACTAAGTTGATTACGGTTTAGTTGTTAACTAGTATCAAGAATAAATGAAATGAAAGGAGGAATTAATAGATGAAACTAATGGTTTTGAACCTGATCAAATGAACTTTTGAAAGTGTTGAAATACGTTTGAGAACTTGAAGTGATGTCGAAGAAGTATTGGAATGCATTTCGATTGCGTTTGGGGTTGTTTAGGCATCCAATTAGGTGATCTGTGTTGGGGAACTTGCTGCAGAATGTGGGTCATAGGTAAAGGTCACCTTGGACGTATGAGGACCTCCCCCTACTGTTTTGAGGTTCTTTGTACCTTCTGGATCATACCAAGAGCACCTTGGGCGCAGATGCAAGGCAGGTCGCCTTCTCTTCTCTCCTGAAATGGCCCTTTTGCCCTCTAAATGGTCCCCCCTTGTACTCTCTTGTGGAATATTCTTTATGTACTTGTACAAAAACTTTTGTACAACTTTTTATTCACTTTTTAGGATCAAAAAACCACCTTTTGAAGAAAATTAGCCTTGAAGATTTGAATTTCTCCAAGAACACTCAAGAACACCACCAACTTCAAAATGCTCTAACTCTTCAACCCTTGCTCGGAAATAGGTGAAATTTTGAACTTAGGATATTTTCAACCTTCTAAGAACATTCCAAGCATAAATTTCCTCAGATTCTCAACCAAAAATTCCAGATTTTAACTCCACCTTCAAACTTAAGCTTCTCAACAATGGTAGACCTTCCGATTCACCTCCGATTGAGCTCAAATTCAAGGTTTAGACTCTAATGGTGTTAGGGAACAAGAATCTAACACCAAAATAAAAGAAAAACAACAAAATCAAATACTCAAAATTTTACCTAAAATCAAAACCTAAATAGTGATTTTTTTTTTGGATTTTTGATTTTCCAACACAATGAGACCCAACTAAACCTGACTTTGATACCAAATGATACAAGACATTAAACACGAAATTGAAAACAATACGAAAACAAGGACAATCAAAGGAAAACACTAAATACAAAGAATAGAGATAGAAAATAAAGGGGATAGATAGATTGACATAAACAGATAACGAAAGGACAACCAAGGGTATACTAAACCCTAGACCTTTCTATCAATCATCGACAACACCAACCTCTTACGAGGACACAACAAAAATAGATTCTGAGTACCCATATTTCTCATGACTCAAGAAACTCCCAACAACTTAATACAACACTCTGAAGTGACAACTTAATTCATTATTCATCAACTTCCTAAAAATGAAAGAAAACTAGTTATTTATAGTCGTGGTCTATTTATTACACAATGGGCCCAAAAGTGACCCTAAAAGCTATTGGGCCCAAAAGTGCCCCAAATCCAAAAACAATGGAATGGACGCCCATACTCTATTGAATCCCAAGCTATCATCCAAATACGGTGTGGCCCATTTCCTTCATGGAGGATATCACCAAATAAAGCTTCTTTCCAAGATATCCTCCATTCACGTATTTGATCTCCTAAAATAACCAAGTCTTCGATTTGTAGATGTGATCCTTGAAGCATCGATCTTAAAGGAGTGGATACCATTAATATTTTATCATCTAAGTACATATCTTTCACTTTTACCCTTTTTCGCACCCACTTTACACTACAAACCCTAATGATAGCCACCCTCAATTTAAGCGATTTGCTTTAATTGAGGTGCACAATGTCCAAGAAGGACCAGGGCCAAAAAAGGTTTATTGTAACACACTGGGATAAAAATGGGAACTTCTTAAGCACAAATTTTTGTACCTCCCAATCACAACACAAATTTTTTTACACACCAAAAACTATCACTTTGGGGCTTCAATTTCACCTTTTCTCCTCTTATTTTTCAACTCCTCGACTCAATTAATTTTTCATTAAGCATTGAGGGACTTTTGGATCAAATTCTTGTCTATCAAATAAGGGATTAGGCTACACATTAGGATGCCAAAGAAAAATCTAAAGGCTCAACGGGGCTTACTAGGATTATGCTCAAGGGCAGGGAAAAAAGAAGGTATAAAACAAGACTATCAAAGAAATGTCTATATCATCTCCTAAACCCGCACTCTTTATTTTTCTTTTCACACACACCAAGAAAGTTCTTGACATCAGATGCAACAAGGAATATACAAATACCTTACACACACATGGAGCATGCTCAACTTCAAGTAGGATCCTCATAGACTCTTAAGCAAACCATCACATAAATTCCACTTTAAGCCAACAAGTACAAGAATCATAAACATGAGCCTAGGAGTCTCAAAAGTACTAATTCACACAATCAACATTCTTTTACAACTAAAACACTTGCATCAAGTAGTCAAACATATCACCAATAAGAACATCTTACTTATTCCTAACCTAATTTTTTTTTTAACTTTACCTTAAAAGTGGGAATTCCCCCACCCCACACTTAAAAATCTACTTTATCCCCAAAGTATAATTTAAAAGTAGAGATAGAAATACACTCTGAGGACTCTAGGCCTAGCTAGTAGTATTTTTACATATCAAGAGCGTTCGGGGACACCACACTCAGTCTTTTCCATGCTTCTTAGCTCAGGTTTTCCGGTACTCAGACTTTCCATCAACCTGTGACTCAACAAAACAAAAACTACGTGAAGTAAAAACTAAAAAAACTAAAAATAAAAGATACCTACTTAACTTGGGTTTCCTCCCAAGAAATGCCTGACTTAGTATCGCGGTACAACCCAACTACGACTCATCCAGATTCCTTCATACTTTTCCTCACACTTGAGGCCATCTTATTATTCTTTTCTGACCTCTTGAGTGTGCACTCTCAAGGTTAATAAATTTTTCAACTTTAGCCTTTTCAGGCTCATCAATCTGCATCATGTTGGGTTTAAGTGGTTGTGGCTTAGGTTACTCAATGAGAGTATTCGCAGAGGTCTATTATGGAACAGGCTCTACCACCCCACACTCATCCCCTTTAATCACATTAATTATGTATAATTCTTTATAATGGGATAGTGTGTTTAGTAGATAGTACACTTTAAAAATTGTCTCTTCATCCTCTAACCTTATTGTGAGCGTACCCTCCCTCACGTCTATCAAGGCTCCTCCCATCGCTAAAAATAGATGCCCTAAGATAATTGGTACCTATTTTTCTGCCTAAAAATCTAGAACAATAAAGTCAGTAGGAATAATAAATTTACCAACCTTTATGAGGAAAGCCTCTATCACTCCTTCAGGACGAACTATGGTCTCGTTTGCCAATTACAGTAGCACAGAGCTAGGTCTAGGCTTTCCCAAGCCTAATGTGTTGAACACAGATAGGGGCATCAATTTGATACTTGCCCCTAAATCACTAAGTTCCTGAACTACCTCATTATTGCTAATCTAATTGGGGAGAGTAAACGTCCCAAGGTCTTTGATCTTTTTCGGCATCTTTTAAGTCACCACCAAGATACACTCCTTAGTGAGTGCTACCGCCTTAACATTCTACAATTTAACTTTATTATAAACCATGTCCCTCAAGTACTTAGCATATATGTCCATACCCTAAAAAACATCTAAAAGAGGTAAGTTAATATGTATCTTTCTAAACGTGTCAAAGAACTTCTTGAAGCATGCATCCTCCTTTTCATTTATATGATTTGGTGGGAAAGGTAGTTGTGGGATCTTCTTCACTTTTTCAACAACATTCTCTTTCGAGTACTCAGACTTTCTTGACTTTTCAGCAACTCTTCCATTTACCTTTTCAATTAACACCTCAGTATATACTTACTTGGTTGCCTTTGGAGGTTCTTCATTAAGATCTTTACTACTTCTCAAAGTGATTTCCATTAATTGTTTTGGGTTTTCTATATCACTTGGCAAACCACCTTGAGACCTGGTACTTAGTGTCTACTGTAACTTCCCCAACTGCAACTTTAAGATTCTCATGGATGTTTGATGATTATTTACATCTGCAGCCAACTGTGTTTGATTAGTTAGAATTTGTTTTATCATCTCTTCTAAGTTACTAGTTGACTGATTTCCTTATGCCTGTTATTGCTGAATTTGCTACTGATGGGAATTCCATGACTAATTTAGTGGATGAGTCTGCCACTTTATACTGTAGGCATTCACATAATTCTGCCTTTGAGCATTTTCCATATACATCATAGACTCTGACTTGAAAGCAGACATAGCCTCTGAATGGTCACTATTACCACAAACGTCATACCAACCTGCAGCATTTTAGATTGCATAAACTGTGGTTGCAGGTTGTGCGCCTCCCAACTTCAGACCGCTTATCTGATTTTGCAATGTAGAGATCTGGGAAGATATAGCCATAAATTGGTCCACCTCCAATACATCTGCAACCTTCTTTGTAGAACTCCTAGAATCACCATGACATTCTAGATTTCCTTGTTCTATATGGTTTAATAAGGTGTACAACTCATTATAAGTCAACTCCAATTCTTGACCACCTGCAGCTGAGTATAGCAAAATTTTTATGGTGTGGTCAAGTGCTTCTACAAAATTATGAGCACGTACCTTATTAGACTGTTAATGATATGAAAAGTCTCAAAGAAGTGCCTTAAACCACTCCTAAGCATGATAGAGGTTCTCGTCTGGCCTTTGATTGAAGCTCACTATCTCACTATGAAGTTTTGCAGTCTTGCAAATGGAAAGAATCTGAAGAGAAACTTTCAGGCTAAGCCGTACCATGATGTGATTGAAGTCATTGGCTTAGATTTCAACCACCTTTTAGCTTTCCCAATAAGTGAATAGGGGAAGAGTGTCAGCCTCACATAATCAGTATTCGCACTCGTAGGGATGAATATGTCAGTGAGATCAATGAAATTCTACAAGTGGATCTGTGAATCTTCATATGCAAGCCCTGTAAACTATCCACTGCTAATCAATAGTTGTACCCTATTGTTCTTTAGCTCAAACCTTCCTCCAGCAGCTGGTTTCTGAAAAGGTGAGGTCAGATTTGTCAAAAGTGGGATTTCCACTTCATGAACTGTCCTTCGGGCTACTTGTTCTTTATCCATAGGAGTAGGATTTTATTGATCTTCTTCTATTTACTGAATATGAGGTAGAAGGATTGCTTCTCTCCTGCATCGATGCAAGAGTTGCTCAGGTTTTGGACAAGGTTCAACCAATTCCCTATCCTTAGCCAGCTTACTAACTTGTAAACCTATTTCCTTCAATTACAAAAACAAGAGCAAGTGTAAAACCACAAAGAAATCAAAAAACTAAAACTAAAAATAAAATAGTTTCCAAATTACAAATCCCCGACAACGGCGCCAAAATCTTGATAGAACCCAAGCGCATACGCAAGTGTACGTGGTCTACCAAGTAATATAGTGGACTTCAATAAAGCCTAATACCAATCCCACAGGGACTTGTTTTAATGACTTTTAAATTCTAGTTCACAATTTAGATTAACTGATGCAAGCATAACCAAAAGAGAGTTTTGAAGATTTGTAAACTAAAATAAAGTAAACAATGTGTAAAATAAAGGTCTTGAGATAATCAATAGAAGAAAGCCAAGGGTTAAAGAACTTCTAACAATCATACTATGCTATTGAACTTCATTCATTAATTCGTTTATCTTGGTTGTTGATTTGTAGGGTTGATTGCATGATCATGGTCTCCCGAACTCTAATCATCTACCTAACTTGGATATTACAAATACATTGTTAAGTGGGGATGTAATAATCCAATTAAGTGCTTAACATTATCATCTTACATATGAATCAAGGCTGCTAGGTACATCTCTATCCTAGATGCTAATTCAAATTCCTTATTTTATAAAAGAATACTAACCCTATTTTGTTTATCCCAACATTCTATCTCTCTATTCCCTCTCTCGAGATCACAAGGTTGAAAATATATATATTATAAGGGTGATAAATCCTCAAAATAAGTAAAACAAGAATAAACAAATAACCAAATATGATAAGCGAATCCAACAAAATTAATTCAAAAATAATAGTAGTCATGTTCCTTGCCTTAACCCTGGAAAGGGAGTTTTTAGCCACTCATAGTCATAATCATGATCCAATATGAATCCATAATATAATATAATAGAGATATAAATTAATAGAAAATAAAATCTAAGAGACGAAGTGCAACAGCTCCCAATTAGTCCAAGACATAACAAGATCAGTAACATAAAGTGTACGATGTAGTGTATTTATAGTGGGAAAATCCTAAGCCATTTAGGTGTGCAAGATATCACATGAATTTTGAGCCCAGGAATAAATCACGCATCGCATAAAATTATTCATAGGAATAAATCATGCGATGTGCCCTTAATTTCACCATAGTATAGCACGTGTCACGGGCATTGTTGCACCGATGTGGAGCCTGCGTCGCGGGCATTTCGCTTGAAACTACTGGAAGTTGCATCTCACAATATTTTCAAAGGAAAATTAGCATTCTATGGAGCCTGCATCATGGGCATATCACCCGCAACTATTGGAAGTTTCTTCTAAAAATTCGGCGAAGTGTTGAGGTCCCTCTTTCCTTGTTACGTGATTTTGCCTTCAATTCAAAGCTTTTGGTGTTGTTTTCCCTTTAATATTCAGCTTGTTCAACATTCAAATATCATCAAAATCAAAAACACAAGCATCCTACATCATCCAACACCAAGCATTAGAGTTCAACACATCTAAACGACAAGAATGGCGACCTAAAACTTAATCTAATCACTAGTCTTGACCACTTTATGCTATAATGTATCGTTGAATCTTGGCTTATGTCAATCACACTTTTCTCATTGTAAACAAGTTATTCCACTCATTATTACACAATAATACCATTCAAAACTCATTCAACACATTAGAATTCAATGTAAAAGACTAGAACATCACCTAACTCAAGCTAGTAAAACTAGTTTTCTCGTTTAGACTCTAAATGATTGATTTAACCCACACTAGTTTGAAAATAATTTTAAACATTGTATTCATATCATTGAAAACTTATATGCTTATTTATATCATCATAAACACATAAAACTCACAAATTGTCCTTGAAACAAGGTTAAATAAGCTAGAACAACAACACTAGAATGCATAAATACATCCCACATCAGTGTTTTTTGTGCGTAAGAAGGATGGGTCCCTTTGAATATGCATAGATTATCATCAGCTGAATAAGGTGACAGTATAAAACAAGCACCCTCTTTCTAGGATTGATGACCTTTTTTACCATCTTTAGGGTGTTAGATGTTTCTCTAAGATCTTTAGTTGGGTTATCACTAGTTGAATATTAGAGAAGTTGATATTCCTAAGACTACTCTCCAAACCTAGTATGGTCATTATGAGTTTCTGATTATGGCCTTTGGGCTGGATAATTCTCCAGTGACGCTCAAGGATCGTATGAATTAGGTCTTCAGATAGTTTTTGGATTTATTTGTAATAGTGTTTATTGATGACATCTTGGTGTATTCTAAGAGTGAGAAGAATCATGCCAGTCACCTTCAAATTGTGTTGTAGACCCTTAAGGATCATAAGTTGTATGCTAAATTCTCTAAGTGTGAGTTTTGGCTGAATATTATGACGTTTATTGTGTATGTTATTTCTAGTAAGGGGATCAAGGTGGATCCACAAAAAGTCAAGGCGGTTAAGAAATAGCCTAGACCTATAACTCCAACTGATATTTGGAGATTCTTGGTCTTGGCTGGTATTTGTAAGACCCTGCAAAAATTCCTAAGCTTAATTTAATCCTTTAAGCTTGTTAAGGGGGTCCCAGACTTAGAAAATTCTAGCTAAGTTTCCAGACTTAGTTTATTTTTGGCCTTCAAAAGTTGGTAATCTTATTTCATGACCTCAATGTCCTAAAATGATCAGTATTCTTGCTAATTCATGATCAGGGAGGTTAATAGGTATTCCCGAATAAGTTTCAAATTTTTTGGACCTCGTTTAGACCACGTTTGGTTTCTCAAAATAATGGACCAACGCGATCTTGGTGCGACGCATCACATATCATGTTGGTTAACATTGTTGCAGGTTGCAAAAGCCAAAAGTACTGAGGCTTGGTGTGATCATGGAGCGACGTATCGAGTATCGCATCGGTGCCATTGATGCGCCGCATCGCTCAACGCGTCGGTGCCCAATTTTAGTCATTAAATGACCGCATCCTTAAGAGTAATTAGGTCATTTTCCTCGAGCTTCAGCCCTCATAAACATGAAATTTGGCCCTCTTTTGGCTAAATACATTCCTTATTCCACAATTGCTCAAGAACAAGAAACCTTGATACCAATTGTAGGGGGTGCGGATAAATTGGGTAACTTAAATAGATCTATTATAGCTCTAATGGATCTATTTTTGTGCGTGGATATTTCTTAAATTCTCTAATCATTTTTATTTTTAGTTTATTTATTTTAATTTTATTAATGTTCCTATCTTGGGGGGTGATCGGATGGTATTTGATTAAATGCTTTACTGTAATATTCTTTAGTTTTTTCTCTTAGCCTTTGTAATTCTTGTATATTATTTTGTAGGTATTCTAAATATTTTATATCTTTTGTTCTAAAATATTCAATTAAATTCTCTTTCATAAGTATTTCTATTAATCTTATTTCTTCCATATCTTGTCTCCAATATTTTAAATACTCTTAGTCTATCATTTTATCCTAAATTAGTTGTGATACTGCAAATTTCTTTGTAATAATTTATTCTAATTGTACTAATTTGATATTAAATTCTAGGTTATCTATTTTGTTAATTATCCTATCTTTTTCGTCTATGAATAATTCCATGTCTAAATCATATTCTAAACTGTCTTTTAATTCTAGTTGTTTTATGGTTTTATTTATACAAATTAATCTTTCTTTTAATTGTTCTCTTCTTTTTCTAAGATGGTTTCTATAATTAATTTCTTCGTATAGACAACTTTATTTTTCTCTAACTCTTTGAATATATTCTAGCATTTTTAATCTGTATAATATGCATCTGAATAATAACTGTCTGAATTATTTCTACCATAGAAATCTATATTTTCTAATTCATCTTCTATCCAATTAGTACTTAGTAACTCATTTTCATAATCAAATATTGTTTCCCATATTATTTTCTTTATGTCTTCTTATTCTAAGTCTTTTATGATATATAAAACTAGTATCTTAGTTTCATCAGATATATATCTTGTCATATTATCCATATTATGCTTAGGTTTCTACGAATAACTTGGATAACTTGGAATTGGATTCTAGTAATTAATTTTTTTATCATAGTATTTATTAGTTGTTTGTTTTAATCTTAATAATTCCTCTATATTTTCATTAAGAAATTCTATATATTTTATATCTTTAGTTCTCATATATTCTTCTAAATTTGCTTTCATTAGTTTTTCTATTAATTGTATATTTTTCATATCCATTTTCCAATTTTCTAAATATACATAATTTATCATGGTTGATGTGTAGGTTTGGTATGTAAGTATTTGTAAGAGTAGGTACGTAGGTGTGGTATATAATTTATTCTAGTCATAAAATATTTATCAAATATTTTTTCCAATATGATTTTTCTTATATCTACAATTTCTATATCCTTAAGTATATACAAAACAAGTATGTTGAATTTATCTACCATTTCGTCAGATAAATAAGTATTCATTTTTCATATGATGTTTTTTCAAAATATTCCCTTCAATCATACACATAACAAAATATGATCATTTTAGATTACTATTTACTAGATTATTCTTTAAATAACATGTTCTTCGTTCACTATTAGCATGGTAATCTGGATACTTTTCCCTTAAACAACACCTCTACTCTGGCTACTCCCCTATCACGGCTTTCTTGCCTCATTGGTTTCACCTTTAGGATGGCATAGTTCTTAGGGATTTTTCTCCTTTTTTCTCTTTGCTAATAAACTTCTTAACATGCTATTCTTCGAATAATTCTACTATAAAGTAACTAACATGAACTTATTTTATCATATCATGATTGTCAGGAATTTATGAATTTATCTATTCATAATCATAAATATAAATACCTGTTCTAGTAAGTCTGATAATTCTAGATTTTCCATAGTTGTCTGATTCATAGATTTTCCTTGGAAATATACCTGCTTTTTATTAAATAATTCAAAAGTTTTTTGTGTACAAGAGCGGATTTTGCTTCAACTCATGAAGGCTTACCTCTAACTGAGAAAAATGCTCTCTATTTATAATCCTAAAAAAGCGCGTAAACTATTAACACACTTTACACGTTTCCTAATTTACATCTCCTATTTTTGTCAGAAAGATAAGAATTAATAATCATATACATGAAAAGTCAAAAAGCCTATACCTAAAAAGTTAAAGCTATTAATGACTATTACTAAAAAGTCTTCCTAACTATATAATTTACGTAACAAGATTTAAAAGGCTATACAATAATTCACATGTCGCTTTCTAGCTTTTATTATCTTTGTCTTTTATCTCTTCCATTATTGCTCCGTTGTTATCTTCTTTTCATCTTCTCCTTATCGTATCTGCTACTTTTTTTATCTTTTTGCTATTGTAGCATCACATCTGGGATAAAGTTGTGTCTGTCACTACATCTGTTGCATATGTGGTCATCGTATCTTTGGCCAACCTCTTTGCAGAATTGATCCTTAGCTTCTTTTGAAATAATTTCTTTCATAATAGATCTTGTGATTGGTAACTCTTCTGGTTTTAGGATCGTTATGACCCATTTTCTTATCTCTTCTCTGTCATTTTCTCTAATATTTTTACAAGCAGAGTAAACCAATAATTGATTTTTGTTATAGTAAATCCAAAATGGATTTTGATTTATATAATTATTTGCTAACTCAGTCAATATACTGCTAAGTCCAATAACTCTCTTGTTTCGGTAGAAGTCTGGTATCTGATTTTTGGTTATCTCTTCTTGTTCACATATTTCTTCAGGGATAATATAGTCTCATGTCATTCCTATCTTGACAACAGTAATTGTATGTTTTATTTCATCAAATAATATTTCTGCTGGTGCTGAGTAGAAACGGACATAGAATAACTGTCCCTTCGTAATCCCTTTATAATCCATAAATTTTTTGTGAATATCTGGAATTCTTGTTAACTCTTCTCCAGTAATTGTGTAAACTTTAGATAATAGTCCATAATAGTAACATGAAGAAATTAAGTTTGCACTGGTGTCAGGTAAAGCAATAAGTTTGTTATAGTTCTGACATTTTTGTGTAATATATCCTTGGTTTTGTTTTGCTAATTCTTCACTCTGGATAGGTTTTGTATTTAACAATTTTTGTAAGGTATAAATATTATCAATATATGTACGAGTGATATGGTTATAAGTCTGCTTTTGTTGATTGAGTAATTCGGAATATGTGTGTATCTGGAGAGGTATAAATGACTCTTATTTTTGTATATTTGGTGTATATGAATTTGAGAATATCTAGTAGAGGTTATAATTCCTTTTCTTTGGTAGTTTAATTTTATTTTGAGTGACTATATTCTTTTCCTTGGATACATCACTTGCGCCTGCAGCTGTAACTGTAGTTTCGTTAGTAATTTGAGTTTTTAGGTGTTTCTCATCATCACCTTCTAGGTCTAATTTCTTAATGTGCTCTTCTTGCACAGTATCTTTGCTAATAGCTTCTTGTTTTTTATAGTGCTCAACCTGCACTTTTACATTTGTAACTTCAGTAGTTAATGTGATAACTCGTTCTTGTAATAACTTTATTTGTTCAAACACTCGTAATATTAAGTCTGTTTGGGTATCTTTGACATTAGCTTCTTCCATTGGTAAATCAGTTTGAGTAGCTTTGTCTTGATATGTAATCTGCAATAACATTCTTCCCAGTCTTGATTACTTCAATCGTAAATGTAAAATTTAATATATTCAATACTAATCTCCAAATTTCCTTTGTCGTAACTGAGTTTTGTATTTTTATTGTTAACCACCATCGAACCTGGGTATTATCTGTTCTCACAATGAATTTGTTATATACAATATATGGTTCAAAGGTTAATAAACATTTATATAATGAACATAATTCTTTTCTATTTATTTCCCATTTTATTTCTGTTTCATTAAATGTTCCTGAATAATATCTACAATGATGTTCTATTTTTCATTTTCGTACCTATATTTAAGTACTCCTCCATAACTATATTCACTTGCATTTTCTTCTACTATATATGTAAAAATTTTATTTTCGTCTGGGAATTGTAATTTTGGTAATTCTTTACAAAGTATTTTTATTTTCTGAACTTTTTTTTTTATCTTCCTCGTTGTAATTATATTCTACATCCTTTTTTAATTTTTTCTGTAAAGGCTTTAGGTTTTCTGCTAATTTTGGTATATATTCTCTTACTTGGTTTACTAATCCTAAAAATGATTGTTATTTCTTTTTTGTATCTAATTCTTCTTTTGAATTTATTATTTTTTGTACTATATGTTGTTGCATTTTTACTCCACTTTTATCTATTTGTATCCCTAAAAATTCTATCTGGTTTTTCATAATTTCAGCTTTCTTTTCACTTAAACTTATTTCCGATTTTTCTATTATATCTGTAAATTGTTCTAATAATTTTAAATGTTCCTCTTTAGTTTTTGTGTATAGTAGTATATCATCTATGTATACTATACAATTAGGTAATTGTTTGAAGTAACTATCCATAAAGTGTTGGTATCCTACCTGGTGCATTTTTATATTCAAATGGTAATACGTTCCATTCATAAAATCCTTGTGGTACCATAAATGCGGTTAATTCCTTAGAATCTTCATCTAACTTTAAGTGGTAAAATCCTGATTTACAGTCAAATTTACTAAAGTAGTTATATCCTTGTATTTTTCTTATTTTTAATAACTTATTTGGTATTGGATAATTGTATGTCATAGTTTTTGCATTTAAATTTCTATAGTCAATAACCATTCTACTTTTTCCCATTTTTTGTTCACTATGTTTATTTACTATAAATGCTGGACTATTGTGTTTACTATTACTTTTTTGTAGATACTGTTTTTCTAATAATTCATCAATATGCATTTTAAATTCTTTTAAATCGTCAAAATTATATGTTAATGGTTTTTGAGTTATTATGCTATTTTTATCTATTAATTCAATTTTTATAGTAGTTTTACGTTTTTTCCATCCTTTTAATGGATCTTCACTATATAATTGTCTTAATTTTTTCTTTATTATTTCTACCTTATCTATTGAAAATATAGTTATTTCTTTTTTATTTATCGAAAATACAACTAGTTCTACTGTGTCTTCTGTATTTTTTATATTTTCTAACTTTTGTGTAATTTTTTCACTTCCTTCTATCCAATCAGTTTTCTTTCTTATTTTATTAATAACTCTTTTTGCTCTTACTTTTTGTTTACATGGTGTTGTAAACCACCAATCTGTTTTAGTTATTATATGTGGGTATAATTTATCTAAAAATGACATTCCTAAAAGCATATCTTTTGATGTTAGTTCATAATTATAGATTTCTTGTATTGTTATTATTTTATCCCATATCTGTATTTTTACATCTTTAGCTTTATATGTAATTAAACTTCCTTCATTATTAAATCCTTTGACTACTATTGATGTTTTAAATTTATCTCATTTACTTTCTGGTAAACAATTGTATCTACATAAGTTTGCTTCTGCTCCTGTATCTATCATAGGTGTATAATACCTATTATAATATCCTTCTACTATTATTTTTACAAGTACATATATTTTCATATCAAGTTAAAGTTCTTTTTATGAATAATTTCTCTTTATTATATGTTATAGATAATTGTGTATGTTCTATATTGTATGATTTTACTTGTTCTAACCATTTTATATCTGTTTTTTGCATTTCTTCCTTTATTGCAAATTCTATTTTTATTTTCCTAACTCCTATTATTATTTATTTTTCTGTCGTATCCTTAATGTTTATTAGACTCCTTGGTAGATCTGGGCATATATTACTATTAGATTTTATTTCTTCACTTTTTACTAGATATTTTGCTATATAATTTTCTGTTTGTCCTGTGTTTAAGAGTATTAAATATTCTTTTTCATTTATTGTTCCTGTTATGTAATATTGGTTTGAATTAACTGTTGAAGTTGTTTCATAACTTGTTCTTTTTTATGAGCTTGATGATTCTGGTTTTTCATGAGCTATTCTTTTTTATGTACTTATTCTATCATTTATTATTTTTAAATCTTCTTCTATGTCTATATTTTTGTAACAATAATCATTATTATCAATTGTTTTTACGAATTGTTCAAAAGGACCTTCTATTTGTATTTTATTAATTTTATTTTTTCCTGTTATTTTATGTTTTGTTGTTAATACATATAGATTTTTACATCTTGCTATAAATATTTTACTTCCTGGGGTTAGTTCTATTCCTGATATTTTCCAATATAATACTAATGATTTATCTATATTTTTATCTGTTATTGCTACTGAATAATTCGCACTTATTATAAATTTAAATTTTTGGTATATTAAATTTCCTTTTATGGCAGTTATTATACTTTTTTCTATAGGTTTTATAATTCTATCATCTGTTAAATATAATTCTATTGGTGTATCTATTCCTTCTCTAAAACATGCTTTTATTAATATCTCTGTTCCTCCAAGGTGTACATATTTTATTGGGTCTTTACTTTTTATATCGTTTATTTCTTTATTAATTATTCTTTTTGTTACTAGTGGTATACTAGCTCTACCTTTTGCATATCTACAGTCTATTACATGTTCTTTTTGGCTTACTACGTAGTATTCTTCCTTTTTTTTACTAAATATACTTTTTATTGTTGGTATTTTAAATATTTTTTTTACACTTAAGTCTAACTCTTTTCCTTTTATTTCATCAAATATATGACTATCAAATATTATTTTTTGATCTGTTCCTTCTTCATTTAAATATTCTTCCTTTGTTATTATTTTTATATCTTCTTCAGTTATTTGGTTCATTTTTATATCTTCTTCATTCATTTGATTCATCTAATTCACTATCTATTTCATTTTCTGTTTCATTCTCCGAAATTTCATATATACTATCTTCACTTTCTAATTCATAATCTATATAATCTATCTGCATATATTCTGTATTTTCTATTTTTATTTCTGATATTTATTTGTTTTTGGGATTTTTTGATAATTTACAATCTCTAGCTAAATGTCCTAGTTTTCCACAATTATAACAAGTACATTCTTTTATAGATTTCTTTTTCCTATATGGTCTTTTATGTTTATAATTTTTTACATAATATCTTTTTCTTGGTTTCTTATACTTATATTTTGATTTCTTGTGTTTCTTATGTCTTTTTCTTTTCTTATAGTATCTTTCTTCACATCCAAATTGAGGTGCTATTTTATCTTTGCAACATGTTAAATTTCTTATTAATGTCTTTTCCATTTTTATTTCTTCTCTATATTTTTCACATAGATTTCTATACCATTGTTGTAAAATTTTTATTCTTGCTCCTAGGGTATCTACTATTTTTGCTTCATCCCAACTCTTTATTATTTTTGAACTAAATGGTTCGGGTAATTTACTAAAATATAATCTTCTTATTTCTTTACTTTCTTCTATATTATATGTTCCTTTCTAATAATATTCTTTAAATGTGCACGTATACTCATCTATATAGCACATATTACATATTGCTAGTTTTAACATTAAATTTCTATTTATATCTTTTTCTTTATTTTGCTCTTCTTCTTCTGTTGTCATACTACTAAATTCATCTCTTATAGCTATTTCATATTTTTTTAATATTTCTGTTGGTAGTATTTTAGTAGTTGTTGATGTTCCTTTTGTTTTGTTATCAGATCTTAATATTTTTTTACTTGCTTCGGCTAGGTTTAAAAACCATAATTTTACTGTTCCTATTAATGTCTTTTCTATATATTCTGGTGTGTTTGTTGTATATATTTTATTATCTAATAATTATTTTGACATATATCCTACCCATAGTTGTATTATTTTATTTGTGTCTATTACACAGTCTAAATCCAAAAAGTTGTAATTAATTATTTGTTTTGGTGTCCATTTATTATATTCATCCTTTGGATTATATCTTTTAAACTTATTTTTGTAATTATATGTTGGTTTTCTCATTTCTGATGCACTAGGTATTATATTTTTATCTAGAGTATTTACTTCTGTATTTATTAGTTCTATATTTTCTTTATTAATTATTTCTTGATTTTCATTAATTTCTAGTTTTCCTATATTTTCTAGAATTTTCGTATATGTTTCACTATCTTCCGAATCATAATTATCTGTTTCTTCAGCATCTATTGTATTTATTTCTAATTCACTGGTTTCTGGTTCTTTATTTTTTATTTCTAATTTTTCTTTAAATTAATTTATCTCGTTTAATAATTTTTGTTCTTTATCTTTTTCTACTTTTTCTTTGTCTTTTTTCATACAAATCTTTTAGCATTTGTAGTTCTTTTTCTAATTCAGCAATCCTATTGTTTTTAGTTTCTTCTATTTTTCGTATTTCCTTTGTGGTTTGTTGTTTTATTTTATCTATTTCTTTTTTTCTATCTATTTCTTCATTTTCTCTTTCTATTCTTACCATGACCGCCAACTTATCTTCTAATTTTAATTCTTCTTTTTCTAACATTAAATATAAATGTTCACCTATTTTCTTATATCTTCTTCCTAAGTTAGAGAATACTATTTTTATTTTTGATCCTTCGTGATTTTCATATGTTTTTTCGTCTGTAATAAATTCTTCTTTGTTTATTTTATTTAAACGTATATAGGTTATGTTGATATATATATATTCTAGACTATCTATTGTTGATTCTAAATTTGATATTTCTTCTTTTTGTACATTTATTGAATTTTTACTAACTCCGACAATTATGTTATACTGTAGTCTTTCTAACCTTATTTTTAATTCTTTACATTTTTCAGATATTATTTATTTTAATTCTTTATATTTTTGTAATTTCTGTACGTTATTCATCTAAATAATATTTATATATTTTGGTGGATATCTAAATCTAATTTTATCATAATTAATAAATTAATCAAACAAATCCAATTGTAGGATTCAAGCTTTCCTCTGTCAATCTTCAAGAAATCATCCACCTAGGTATGTCCACCTAGGTATGTAAAGTGTTCATCCAACAATTCCTTTCATCCTTGGAGTTCAAGAAACCATTTTTTAAAAGCTTAAATAATGATGTCCATGTTGTGGATTGAAATTGTATCCATGTTGTTGATTTGTATGGTTTCCATGATGGAATGTTTATGTATTCCTTGATATTATGTTAGCATGTGGATTGAATTTCATGAAATTGAGTTGATTAAAGTAGCCATGATGTAATTGTTTAGTATTCATGCCCAAGCCTAAGTATATGCATCCCATGTGTTTGATAAAATGCCTAAGTGAGTAGAATTAGGTTTTATGACCCTTTGTTGATCTAAATGATGAACTTAGGCTACAACTAGATGTTCAAAATGACTCCCATGCTAAATCTATGTCTTATAGTTGTTTGATGGAATGCTCATGATACTAGAATTGTGAAATTATGATATGTTTGAATGTATTCCTATCCATGTACAAGATTATGAATATCAAGTGCTTCATTAAATCCCCCAATGATTGTATTATGAATTGTAGCCTATGGTTATGTATTCAAAGAAGTGTCATGCCTTGTTAGTTTCATGCTATCGAATCTTAGGGGTACTTGTACCTAACAATTTATCTGTGTGCCTAGAGCCAGCGTCAGTTTTCAATATACTCTCAGTCAAGCCAAGATCCTTAGAATTCAGTCAGCCACATGAATCAGAAAAACTCAGTAAATTCAGCCTCAGTCCAGTCCTTCACAGTACTTAGTAATCTCAGTCAGTTATCAAATCTCAGTAGTATTCCGTCAGTCAATGAAAATTAGTGAAATCAGTCCAGTTCAAACAGTAACAGGATCAGTGACAGCTCAGTCAAGCCTAGTATGAACTAGGAAATCAGTTCAGTGTCTATTTAGTTGGGAGTAGGATTCAGCATTGAGTAAACCCAGAGATGAGGGCTCACCTATCAGCCAGTAGAGGGTGTGATCCTTAGAAGCAATCCTTGTGTTCCAGAACTACGTAGCTAGTGTAAGTTGAGATGTACCTCTACGAGTCTCGGGATTATAGATCTCATTGGAGTTTTCCTACTGGGAGGGGTTGACAGAAGAGCTCCCTATTAGAGAGGGTCGACTCACAACTTGTCTTTACCCATAGCACGGTACTGACACCCTTCCAGCTGGGGTTATAGGTTGGACCCCACCAGTTCAGATTCAGGGCATATTGGTTAGATGATTACTTCCGACAGTCTTAGTCTTAGTCTCCGTAAAAGAACTCAGATAGTTCTTCAGATTCAGGACTATCAGATATAGTTACTCAGTTCCGTACAAAACTCAGATAGTTCCATCAGAATCAGGACTGTCAAACACAGTCACTCAGTTAATAGTATATCAGTTATATGAAACTCATATTATTAGTATTCAGACTCAGTAGTTAGTATTATTAAGATCTCAATTACAATTACATATTCATGCATGTATTCTCACATTTATGTTATTCAGTCAGCTAGTATTGTTCATGCATATAAACCCCATGCATTTAGGCTACCTCACTGTGCATACCAGTATATTCAGACGTACTGACGCATACTTTTCTTCTGCGCTATGGTGTTTTATACCATAGGTTCGGACGCTCAAGTTCCCAATCGCACTTAGCTTCAGATTCAGCCAACAACAGTAGATTTGCAGTGAGTCCTCATCATTCGAGGATAGCATGATTATTTCATTACTTCATTATTTCAGTTTTAGTAGACAGAGTTAGTTGGGGACATGTCCCATCAACTCCATAGTTTTCAGACAGTTTAGAGACTTTCAAACTAGCATGTTCAGAAAATTTATTTCAGTTTTGGTATTGATATACCATAATTCCAGATGTTATGTTTTATTAGATATTTGAACCTTATATCCTTTCAGCCTTTTATTTCGTATTTATATAGTATATTATGCAGTGCTCAGGTACAGATATCAGTCATGGGTTAGCTTGTGGTCCTTCTGGGTCATGAGCACCGTATAGCATTTTGGGTATCAGATTTGGGGAGTTACAAACTTGGTATAAGAGCCTAAGGTTCAATAGAGTCCTAGGAATTCTGAAAATCCGCATCTAGTATAGTCTTGTACATAAGTGTGTTGTGCTCCACATTTATATACAGGAGGCTATAAGATATTTTAGAAATAGTTTTCCTTCTTTCAGTATTCATTTCATGTCAGTGAGCATGAGCTCAAATTTAAATCTCATTCTAATCCATTTCTCCCTTTATATTTACAGAACATGCCTCCTAAAAGAAGAAACGAATATCAGTCAACCCCTCAGCACGTTCATGTAGATCCCCTAGATGAGCATGTATCCCATGCAGAATTCAGGACTGCATTCACTACTCTAGCAAAGTCAGTCACAGCTCAGAATGAATGACCATCTGTTGTTCCGGCCAACTCAGTGGCAATTACTGCTACAGCCAGGATTTGGGACTTCACCCGAATGAATCCTCCCCTATTCTCTGGTTTTAAATGCGAAGAGGATCCACATGAGTTCCTCGACCAAGTTCATAAAGTCATAAATATCATGGGAGTGACTTCCAGCGAGAGTGTTGAGTTAGCCTTTTATCAGCTACAAGATGTAGCTCATACGTAGTTTAAGAAGTAGAAGGTAGAACGGGGTATAGATGCAGAGCCTATAGAGTAGGAAGATTTTGCTACTACCTTCCTAGACCAATTCTTTCCCCTAGAGTAGAAAGAATCCAAAGTGTTAGATTACATTAATCTCAGACAAGGTAGCATGAGCGTAAAAGAATACTCCCTCAAGTTTACTCAGTTATCCAGGTATGCTCCCCATGTAGTAGCAGATAGTAGATCCAGAATGAGTAAGTTTGTGTCTGGGGTATCAGGTAGAGTGGTTAAGGAGTGCAGGACTGCAAAGTTGATTAAGGAGATGGACATATCTAGGCTTATGGTCCATGGTCAACAAATTGAAGAGCTGAAGCTTAAGAAGAAGGAAATAAAGAATAAAAAAGTCAGAATAGGTAGCTATAGTTTTTCTCAGCCAGGTTCCCAGGGTGATAACCGTTCTTAACATAGTCAAAAGTTTTCAGTCCTAATTCCATCCTCAGCTAGTGAGCCAGTACCAAAGTTCAGAAATGATCGTAGGGATGGGGCGCCAGGCTCCAAAGCCCAGGGTAGTGAGAGAAAGAGTTTTACTAATCCACTTTGCGAAAAGTGTTGTAAGTATCTTAAAAGGGTGTGTAGATCCGGCAGTAATATGTGTTTCGGATGTAGCGAGTCAGGTCACAAGGTCCAAGATAGTCCTAAACCCAGTTCTCGAAGTCAGTATGGTCGTCCTTCAGCCCAGTCCGGTTGACCGAATCAGCAGGGTACAAATTCCAGTGCTATTAGTGGGCAACGCCCAAATAGACTCTATGCTCTCCAGTCCCGACGGAATTAGGAAAATCCTCCTGATGAAGCTACTAGTATATTACCAATCCCTCATTTATATGTTCACATTTCTTCAGATTCAGGAGTTTTTTTTTCTTTTGTAACTCTTTACAAGGTCAGACCAAATATTAATAGGACCTTTATCATTCTTCACCCATTGGGTCAGCCCATCAAAGCTCGGTAGGTATACAGGGACTTTCTGATTATGATATCTTAGAAATTCAGGCCTTCAGGTTCCAGTAGTAATGCCAGTATATGTAGGAAATCCATAAGGAAAGATGATTCCTGATCCATTCATACCAAAGTGCAAAGTTTTGTACTTCAACCATCATGGTACTTACGCATGCTTTATGTTTCAATCCCACGAATATAGCTTATACCCATGCACTTTTCATAGAATAGTGTTTGTTTCAAGTTCCTAGTATGAGGAGTTCTAGTTCACCCAGTGTTATGAATCATGTCCCATGAACACAAAAATTCCAGGCTTAGGTCATGCAGCTCATGACTCATGCTCCCCTGCTAGTGATCCGCCAAACTCAGATTATGTTACGTATACTCTCAGTTTAGATCCCTTGGTGAATCTGTTGTGTTGATGCTCTATCCCCGAGGCCTCAGTTACAGAATTAGTTCGGTAATTAATATTAAGTAAAGGATTCAGATAGTCCTACAGTACCATGTCTTTTAGTTATCAGCTACTTAGGCATCAGAATTCAGTACTTCAGTACCAGTCTAAACCTTAGTTATCAAAAACTATCATTCAGTTTTAGTTATAGTCTTAGTTATGATTACATTATTAATTACCATCTTAGCTATAATCTCAGTCCCAGTCCTAGCCCTGTAATTAGTTTAGTAACTCATTTAGTTTCAGGATTTCCCGACCATAGCATATGGCCATTAGTTACTTAGTTATTAGCATTTTAGTACCCAGTTTACAGAATGTTTTCAAAATATGTTAGACGCTTGATCTTGCATTCTTAAGGTAATACAGTTTTCACTCACTCATGCTCAGTTACCTCATGTTACCCAGTCAGTCATTACCTTTTATGCATTATACTCTACAGTTTCAGTCCAGTTGTTCGGACTAAGTTTAGTTAAGTCTTGCAGACCCAACATTCAGTAATTAGTCCTTCAGTTAATCATATGAGTAGTATATTTAAGAAGTCGTTCTCAATACCCATGTGAATATTTTCGGTAGTCTCGAGTGATGTGTTGTACTAAGGTGGAGAGTATAGTTGAAAGAGTGCCGAAGAATTACTTTAGTTAAGTATAAGTTTTTAGTATGAGTTAGTTTAAGCAGCCAGTAATTTAGTTTAGCAGTCAGGCGAACAAGTTTAGATGGTGTGGTTTCCCTACATTCCATCTAGGCACACTATCTGGAGTCCCACGAACGTGATCATTCTAAGATGGACCAACCAGGTAGTTGTGTGCTTAACTTAGTTCATGTATCATGTCTTAGGTTCAGATCCCAGATATTCAGTCACAATTCAGTTCATAGGTTCCTTGTGCATCACCCTAGTTTTCCTCAGTATCTCAGCAAAATTAATATTCTTCAAGGGACCTAGTGTCCTAAGGGGGAGATACACTACAATTCCCTAAACTTTCATGAAATAAATATGCAACTCTCTTTTCTCGTCATGATTACAGTTAGGAGTAAGAGGTACTCATAAGTTGACCCTCAAACTCCGAAATCAGCCGCAAGCCACGTATTCAAGATGCTTAGTTCAGATCACGATATTCAGTTTATATACCATGTTTCAGGATCAGATATGTTCCTATGTTCCTATTCATGCGTTCCCAGTAAGTGATCTCGAGTTCATCAGTATTTTTGACTTAAGGTAACAGTCTTTCATGAATTCACTCAGTTCCATGTTAAGATTCCATTACAAACTTGGTATTCAGTTTCATGCTCAGATTCCCATTATAAACTTGGTATCAATTACCATTGCATATTCAGTCATATGTTCATGTGTTAGTTCAGTCATGTATTCACGCATCAGATATGCATGCTCACCTTGAAAAATTTAGCTTACCAGTAATCCCAGTCATACATTCATTGAGTCAGCTATTCATGCATCAGATATGCATATTCAGTATAATACATTTAGCTTATCATTCATGTTAGTCATGTACTCATGTTTCAGTTGTTCATGTTCAGTATGTACTTCAGCTTATCATTTCTCCCATCTTAGTCAGTCCCATTCGAGAACAAATATTACCAAGGGGGAGATATTGTAAGACCCCGCAAAAATTCCTAAGATTAATTCAGTCCTTTAAGATTGTCAAGGGGGTCCCAGACTTAGAAAATTCTAGCTAAGTTTCTAGACTTAGTTTATTTTTGGCCTTCAAAAGTTGGCAATCTCATTTCGTGACCTTAATGACCTTTAATGGTTGGTATTCTTGCTAATTCATGATCAGGGAGGTCAATAGGTGTTTCCGAACAAGTTTCAGATTGTTTGGACCTCGTTTAGACCAGGTTTGGTGTCCCAAAACTGTGAACCAACGCTATCTTGGTGCGCCACATCACTTATCGCGTTGGCTAACATTTTTGTAGGTTGCCAGATCCAAAAGTACTGAGGCTTGGCACGATCATGGTGTGATGCGTCGAGTGTCATGTCGGTTCCATTGACGCGCCGCATCGCTCAACGCATCGATGCCCAGTTTTAGTCATTAAATGACCGCATCCTTAAGGGTAATTAGGTCATTTTCCTCAACCTTCAGCCCTCATAAACATGAAATTTATCCCTCTTTGGCTAAATACATTCCTTATTCCACAAATGCTCAAGAACAAGAAAACCTAGGTGATCAATTTCAAGCCAAGGATTCAAGCTTTTCTCTATTAGTCTTCATCCAAGGATCCTTTCATCCTTGGAGTTCAAGAAACCATTTTCTTAAAGCTTAAATAATGATGTTCATGTTGTGGATTGAAATTGTATCCTTGTTGTTGATTTGTGTGGTTTCCATGATGGAATCTTTATGTATTTTGTGTTATTATGTTAGCATGTGGATTGAATTTCATAAAATTGAGTTGATTAAAGTAGTCATGATGTAATTGTTTAGTATTCATGCCCAAGCCTAAGTATATGCATCCCATGTGTTTGATAAAATGCCTAAGTGAGTAGAATTGTGTTTTATGACCCTTTGCTGATCTAAATGATGAACTTAGGCTAAACTAGATATTCAAAATGACTCCCATGCTAAATATATGTCTTATAGTTGTTTGATGGAATGATCATGAGACTAGAATTGTGAAATTATGAGATGCTTGAATGCATTCCTATCCATGTACAAGATTATAAATATCAAGTGCTTCATGAAATCCCCCAATGATTGTATTATGAATTGTAGCCTATGGTTATGTATTCAAAGAAGTATCATGCCTTGTTAGTTTCGTGCTATCAAGTCCTGGGGTACTTATACCCGATAATTTAGCTGTGTGTCTAAAGCCAGCGTCAGTTTTCAATATACTCTCAGTCAAGACATGATCCTTAGAATTCAGTCAGTCACATGACTTAGGAAAACTCAGTAAATTCAGTCTCAGTCCAGTCCTTCACAGTACTCAGTAATCTCAGTCAGTTATCAGGTCTCAGTAGTATTCGGTCAGTCAATGAAACTTAGAGAAATCAGTCCAGTTCAGTCAGTAACACGATCAGTGACAGCTCAGTCAAGCTTAGTATGAACTAGGAAATCAATTCAGGGTCTATTCAGTTGGGAGTAAGATTCAACACCGAGTGAACCTAGGGATGAGGGCTCACCTGTCAGCCAGTAGAGGGTGTGATCCTTAGAAGAAATTCTTGCATTCCAGAACTACGTAGACAGTGTAGGTTGAGATGTACCCCTACGAGTCTATGGATTATACATCTCATTGGAGTTTTTCTACTAGAAGGGGTTGATGGAAGAGCTCCCTGTCTGAGAGGGTCAACTCACAGCTTTTATTTACCCGTGGCATGGTACTGACACCCTTCCAGCTGGAGTTACAGATTGAACCCCACCAGTTCAGATTCGGGGCATGTTGGTTAGATGATTACTTTCCACAGTCTCAGTCTTAGTCTTAGTAAAAGAACTCAAATAGTTCTTCAGATTCAGGTCTGTCAGATACAGTCACTCAGTTCAGTATGAAACTCAGCTAGTTCCATCAGAATCAGGACTGTCATACACAGTCACTAAGTTAACAGTATATCAATTATATAAAACTTATGTTATCAGTATTCAGACTCAGTAGTTAGTATTATTACGATCTCAATTACAGTTACGTATTCATGCATGTGTTCTCACGTTTATGTTATTCAGTCAATTAGTATTGTTCATCAATAAGAACCCCATGCATTCAGACTACCTCACTTTGCATGCCAGTATATTCAAACATACTGACACATACTTTTATTCTATGCTATGATGTTTTATACCATAGGTTCGGACGCTCAAGTTCCTGATTTCACTTAGCTTCAGATTCAGCCAACAGAAGTAGATTTGCAGTGAGTCCTCATCATTCGAGGATAGCATGATTATTTTATTACTTCATTATTTTAGTTTTAGCAGACGGAGTTAGTTGGAAACATGTCCCATCAACTCCACAATTTTCAAGCAGTTTAGAGGCTTTCAGACTAGCATGTTCAGATAGTTTATTTCAGTTTTGGTATTGATATACCGTAATTCCAGATGTTATGTTTTATTAGATATTTGAACCTTATGTCCTTTTAGCCTTTTATTCCATATTTATACAGTATATTATGCAGTGCTCAGGAACAAATATCAGTCATGGGTTTGCTTATGGTCCTTCGGGATCATGAGCATCGTGTAGCATTTTGGTTATCATATTTGGGGTGTTACAGTATTATAGGAGGTTTGTGGAGAGTTTTTATTCTATTGTTGCTCCATTGAATAAGTCTGCTCAGTTCTTGCCTATGCAGACTAACTACACCAAAGAGGATTATGCAAAGTTGTTCATTCAGGAGATTGTAAAATTATGCAGTGTACCAGTGTCCATCATTTTAGATAAAGGTATGCAGTTTTCATCTCATTTTTAGCATTCATGTCAGAAGGGTTTGGGTACACGGGTGAACCTTAGCACCACTTTCCACCCTCAGATGATGGGAAAGTAAAACGTACCCTTCAGACTTTGGAGGATATGTGTCATGACCTGAGGCTACCCCCTAGTCACAATAACGGTGCTTGTAGCCACAAGTGACCACAAGCTTACCCATGAGCTGGTACCTATTATGAGCACTGAGTAAAGTGATAATAACACAACACGTGTGGATGATAAGATGATAATATATTGTCAACTGAAATACTGAAATGCATATGTAAATGATCTTTCTGAAATATTCAATAAGTACTGGAAAACTAAACTGTCTATCTGAATCAACTGATAATACTTAAAACTGAATGACTGTCTTACTGTATGACTGACTGTCTATCTAAAAGCCTTTAAACATCATGAGGAGTTGATGGGACAAACCCCCAACTAACTCTGAGTGACTAAACGTAAAGGAATACTGAAATAACTATAAAAACATGTCATGTCCTCAGTGGAAGAGGACTCACAACTGTTGTTGCTGATAACGCTGAGCTGTCTAAGAATGGTCGGGATACTGATCATCCGAACCTATGTTATAAGACAACATAGAGAAAAGAAAAAGTATGCGATCAGTACTTTGAATGTACTAGTACGTGAGATAAGAGCCAACTAAAATGCATGATACAACTGAGTATGAATGCATGAACATGTAATATCTGAGAATGCAAGACCAAGCACAGACATATTTCTAGAATAATCTGTAATCTAAAGGATTGAATTCTGTATAACTAAATAACTAAAAACCTGTACACTTGGTGAAGCAAACCTGAACTAAGATACACTGATTACTGACTGAAATTGTGGGAGATATCATGTAACCGACATGCCCCAATCTGAGCTAATCGGGGTCGAACCTGTAACTCCCATTAGAAGGGTGTCAGTACAGTTCCACTGGTACTAGTGTTGGTTGTGTGGATCCACAAAACTAATGTCCCATAGGAATAAAGAGACACCCTCTACTGAAGGTGCTCTCATTAAATGTGTGTCAACTCTCAACTGGCAGGAAGACATCTCAAAACCTATGATGTCTAAGTTGTTCTGGAACTCAGGGATTGCTACTAAAGGTCACACCCTCTACTGGCAGGTGATCCCACATACTTGGATTCGCTCAGTGATAAATCCTACTCACAACTAAACTGACACTGGGACTGAACTAAACTAAATTCAACAGAACATTATTTCTGATAGTGCTCATCATGATCACAAATATCTGGGTATAATGATAAGATTCCTGGCATAACTAACTTATTACTTGAAAAATCAAAAATCATGTAAAACACATAGGTATCGGGTGTTTGTAACCCGCCAGCACAGAATGATCATAAAATTCTGATATCAAAACTTTAAACTATAGTATGGAATCATGGTTCAAAGACCCAAAACATAAAACATTTCAATAATTGAGTAAAATTCATGAACTTGAACATAAGAATGTGTTAAACATAAGAAAACAACATGATTACATGGCTAAATTCCTAATTTTATATTGTAACATGAAATTCACTTGATTATGAGATGGCAGATTGAAATTTAAAACATAAAATAACCTAATTTTCATGGGTTCATACGTGGACATGGATTGAATTCAAATTACTAAGGAAAAGAATGAATTAAACTCATTTTGAACATATGAAACTCCATAATAAAGGAAAACCCATACTTTAATCAAAGAGAAAGGTTTTGGGCTCAATGGGTGAAAGGGACCCATTGATGAACACTCCACATACCTCAATAACTAGATTCTTGAAGATTGCTTGAACTTAGAAGCTTGAACTTTTGGATTTATGGGGAAAAGAGTTTGGATTTTTTTCTTAGGAAGGAGGAGGGTTTCTAATAAGTAATTTTGAGAGAAAGGGTCAAATAATGCCCCTAAGTATGTCCCCAATTCTGTTATGGACGACTTGGGTTGAGAGAAAAAACTCAATTTCCCCTTGATCTCTTTAATAAAGAAGCTGGATAAAAGCCACCAATGTTCTGCGCCCCTTAGTCTGAGGGAGAGAGCAATGTGCTGCATCACTTGTCTGGGAGAGAGAGAAATGCACCACAGACCCCATCACTATGGGAGAGACTAACTCATAATGGGCATATCATGGGGGCTCACTATCTCAGCTATCCAAACATGCCTCAAACCCCATTAGAAAATCCTAAAACTCTCCCGAGACATACCTTTAACCTCCCTAAATATGAATCTACTCAAAAACCAACATCTCAGGGTAGGGAAAACCAAAATAAATTTTTTTAAAAGTTTTAGGGTCTTGAAAATGACTATGTCCTTAATACTTAGTGAAAATTTCAAGCCTTGGACTCTTTAAGCTTGCAACTAGAAGCTGAAACGTGTTTAAAATCTTATGGGATATTACAATATCTCCCTCTTGAAAACATTCATCCTTGAATAAGACTGGTTAGACTGAGAAAAACTAAGGCAACTGAGGTTATTTACTGAACATGCATGGCTTGTAACATGATTATATATCTGAGTCTGAATCATGATGCATGAACTGAACTGATTTCATGAATACATGCAATGACATGAGAATGGTTACATAGATGAAATAGAGAATGTAAAAGAGTCAATGTAAGGAAAATTGTTACCTCAAGTTGAATCTAAGTTTTAGGAGAAAAGATAATGGCACTTGGCTCGCATATCTGCTTCTGCTTCCCAAGTAGCTCCCTCTATAGTTTGATTCTACTATAGAACTTTAACCAAGGAAACTTCTTTGTTCCTTATCCTACAAATTTGATAATCAAGAATCTCAACTGGGACTTTTTCGTAGGAAAGGTTATCCTTAACCTCCACACTTTCTGAAGGAACAACAAAAACTGAATGTAACACCCTATACCTTCCAACACATATACGATTAAGTGAATTTGAGAAAAATTATTTAAACTTGTGATAGTAATGTAACACCCATATTGTGTGTATAATAGTTCTAGTCATATGGAACTTGATGTAACCTCTAATATAGGCTAGGTACAAAATCTCTTAAATGACTAGTAGTGATTTAAGCAAGATTAGGAGATTACTATAATGCCCATACATTTCAGCATGTGTTTAGCTAAGTTAACTCAATGAAAGTATTTAAACGTGAGATAGTAAGGTGGTATTCTATTTTAAGGTTCATAGTGGCCAACTATATATAAGTGTGAAGATAAAAAGAAAATGGGTTAAGATTTAAAATATGAAATAAAATAAGTAAGTTACTTGCTTGACTTTAATTAAGTTAGTAGGTGACAAGTAGGTGCATCACCTACTTTGACTTATTAACCAACCTAAGAACCAAGTAGGAGCATCACCTACTAAGACTATTTGGATAAGTGTATAGGCCAAAGTACAATCATTACCTACTTGACAAATCTGGCCCAAATGAGAATGAGGAGAATGGGCAACCCAAAACCCCATCTGCAAGGCCTAATATTTTTAAGCCCAACAAGGATAAGTCTATTAAAAGTCATAAATTAAGGCCAAGTAGGTGAGTCACCTACTTTGGTATTTGACCATCTTAAAAATGGTTAAGTAGGTGCATCACCTACTTGATCAAAATGTGGCTGAAATTGGAAAAAAAAAAGGCGATTAAGGCAGCCCCTTTTAAGGTCTTAGAGCAACACTTTCTTTTCATTTTTATCTTATAAAATTTTAGATTTTATTATTTCTCACTCAAACTCTCTCTTAGCTCCATATAGTAGCCCTAAAATCCTTTAGGGTTCCTGGAAATTCATCCTCTTTTCAAGCCAAGTGTAGGATAAATTTTTTTTCTCCAAGATAGTTGCGCACTCTCTTCAACTCTCCAAGGTGTTTTATATTATTTTTTTGTTCCAAGTTTGAATAAAAAATATTATGTTCCTGAAAGAGTAAAAGTTAAGATCAGATATTCCAAATTAAAGGTAAATTTACTGCTCATTCTTTGCCCTTCATTATATACAAATTTGGTGGAGAATTTTGTAGGTCTTTTGTCATGAACTTGTGGGCTGGTTATTGAAATCCTTGAATTCAATGTATTCTTGTTATGTTACCAGATGTTTTGGGCTATTTAGAAGATGTTTTAGATGTGCTCTGTTCTTCTCCTTATGTTTCTCCTCCTCAATATACAGATCATGAACCATGAGTATAGATAGGTCCATCTTGTTAATCAACATAGCGGTCCAACACTCCTTGACCATATTATTAGATACACCAGACACAAACTTATTCATCTTGGACCTAGAGTCTGCCACTATTGTTGGAGCATACCTCGCCAACTGAGTAAACTTAAGAAAGTACTCCTTCACGTTCATACTACCCTATTTCAAGTTTATGAACTCCTAAACCTTAGCTTTCCTCAACTCTAAGGGAAAAAAACTGTGTAGGAAAGTCGTAGCAAACTTCTTCCACCTATAGGCTCTGCCTCCAGACGCCTACCTTTCTTTTACTACCTAAACCAGGTGTGAGATACTTCTTGTAACTGATATACAGCTAACTCTGTTCTCTCATCTGAGGTGGCATCCATGATTCCTATCACCTTCTGCACTCCATCTAAAAACTCTTGTGGATCCTACTCAAACTTGGATCCAGAAAACATAGGGAGATTCATTCGATTGAAGTCTTGGACCCTAGATGAAGCCTTTATCATCACCAGATTATCTAGGGAAACAAGCTTCTAATTTTTTTAGCAGCTACAAAATGGTCTAGGGCAGTAAAAGAAGCCTTGAACTCAGCGTGAGAAACATGGTCATTTATGGGATCTTCCTTGACTGGTGGTGTGGGATGATCCCCGTTCCTATTTCTGTTGTTTCTTTTGGGAGAAATTTTCTGTAAATAGAATGAAGGATAAGTTAGAAAGAGGATTTCAATAAAGCTCATGCTCTTTTGCATGGCTTGAACACTAAAAGAAGGAAAACTTTCCAAAAACGTCTTGTAGTCTCTTGCCCATAAGTGTGGAGCACTTACACCCATGCACAAGACTCTACTAAATGCAACTTTCAGACACCCTAGGACACTTTAAAACCTTAGGTTCTAATACTAATTTTTGTCATGACCCGAGGCTACTCCATAGTCTCAACAACGGTGCTTGCGGCCATAAGTGACCACAAGCTAACCCATGAGCTGGTATATGTTGTGAGCATTGAGTAAAATAATAATAACACAACATGTGTTAATGATAAGCTGATAAAATACTGTTAACTAAAATACTAAAATACATGTATAAATGACATGTCTAAAATATCTGATAAGTACTGGAAAACTAAACTGTATGTCTGAATCAATTGATAATACTAAAATTTGAATGACTATCAAACTCTTAGATTGACTGTCTATCTGAAATCCTCTAAACATCCTGAGGAGTTGATGGGACAAACCCCCAACTAACTCTAACTGTCTGAACATAAAAAAAATACTGAAATAACTGTAAAAGCATGTCATGTCCTCGGTGGAAGAGGACTCACTATTGCTGCTACTGAGTAACGTTGAGTTGTCTAAGAATGGTCGAGATAATAAGCGTCCAAACCTATGTTATAAAATAACATAGTGCAAAGTAAAAGTATGCAATCAGTATTTTGAATGTATTGGTATGTAAAATATGAGCCAACTGAGCATGAATGCATGACATGTACTATCTGAGAATGCAAGACCAAGCACAAATATGTTTCTAAAATAATATGTAATCAGAAAGACTAAATTTTGTATAATTAAATAACTGAAAAGTAGTACACTTGGTCAAGCAAACCTAAATTGAGATACACTAATTACGGACTGTAACTATGGGAGATATCATATAACCGACATGCCCCAATCTGAGCTAATCGGGGACTAAGATGCAACCCCAATTAGAAGGGTGTCAATATGGTTCCACGGGTACTAACTCTGGTTGTGTGGATCCTCTAAAATAGTGTCCAAAAGGACTAAAGAAGCACCCTCTACTGGCAGGTGCTCTCATGAGATGTGTGTCAACCCTCAACTGGCAGGAAGATATCTCAAACCTACACTGACTATATAGTTCTGGAACTCAAGACTGCTACTAAAGGTCACACCTTCTACTAGTAGGTGAACCCCCATACCTGGGTTCGCTCGATGCTAAATCCTACTCCCAACTGAACTGACACTGGTACTGAACTAAACTAAATTCAACTGAATATTATTTTTGATAGTTCTCATTATAATCATAAATATCTGGGTATAATGATAATATTCCTGGATTAACTGACTTATTACTTGCAAAATTTGAAAGCATGTAAAAACTCATAGGTATCGAGTGTTCATTACCCGCCAGCACTGAATGATTATAAAATTACGATATCAAAACTTAAAATTGTAGTTAATCATGGTTCAAAGACCCAAAACATAAAGCATTTTAATAATTGAATGAAATTTAAGAACTTGAACATGGGAACGTGTTAAACATAAGAAAACAACATGATTACATAGCTAAATTCCCAATTTGAAATTGTGACATGAAATTCACTTGAATATGACATTGAAGATTGAAATTTAAAACATGAAATAACCTAATTTTCATGGGGTCATATGTGGACATGGATTGAATTTAAATTACTAAGGAAAAGCATGAATTAAAATCATCTTGAACATATGAAACTCCATAATAAAGGAAAACTCTATACTTTAATCAAAGAGAAGTTTTTTTGGGCCAATGGGTGAAAGGGACCCATTGATGAATACCCCACATACCTCAATAACTAGATTCTTGAAGATTTTTTGAACTTAGAAGATTGAACTCTTGGATTATTGGGTAAAAGGTCTTGGATTTTGTTCTTGGGAAAGAGGAGGGTTTCTAATGAGTAATTTTGAGAGAAAGGGGCAAATAATACCCATAAGGATGTCTCCAATCATGTTATGGATAACTTGGGTTGAGGAAAAAAGACTCAATTTCCCCTTGATCTCTTTAATCATGAAGATGGATGAAAGCCACCAACACATTGCACCCCTTAGTCTCAAGGAGAGAGAAATGCATCACATTACTTGCTCCAGTGGAGAGAGCAACGCATTGTGGATCCCATCACTGTGGGAGAGACCAATGCGTCATGGGTATATCATGAGGTCTCACTATCTTTGATATCCATACACGCCTCGAACCCCATCTAAAAATCCTGAAAACTCTCCAGAGACATACCTTTAACCTCCGTAAACATGAATCAACTCAAAAACCAACATCTCAGGGTCGGGAAGGCCAAAATAAAAATTTGTAAAGTGTTGGGGTCTTGAAAATGACTAAGTCCTCAACACTTAGTAAAAATTTCAATCCTTGGACTCCTTAAGCTTGCAACTAGAAGCTCAAAAAAGCTTAGAATATTATGGGGTATTACAATATGCTTAGGGCGTGGGTGATGGATTTTGGTGGTAATTGGGCGGATCATTTACATCTCATTGAGTTTATGTATAACAATAGTTATCACTCGAGTATTCAGATGGCTTCTTTTAAGGCTCTTTATGGTAGGAGGTATAGGTATATTATTGGATAGTTTGAGGTTGGTGAGACTATATTATTTGGTCCTGACATAGTTTATCAGGCCAAGGAGAAGGTGAAGGTGATTAGAGAAATACTTATGACTGCCCAAAGTCACTAAAAGTCTAAAGAGCATGTGAGGCAAAGGGAGTTAGAGTTTGATGTAGGGGATTGGGTATTCCTAAAAGTAACTCCAATGAAAGTAGTGATGCAGTTTACGAAAAAGGGAAAGATAAGTCTTCGTTATGTTGGTGTAACAACCCGAGATCCCATCCCAGGACGTCACATGGTGCTTATGACCCCGAAGGACCACAAGCTAACCCTTTACCGATATCTGTACCTGTACACTACATAAAATTTGAAATAAATGCGAAAACTAGCCATAAGGTTCAACACATCTATACATACTTAAAACTAAAAACTAAATTCCAATACATCTATTTGAATAGCCTCTAACTGTCAGAACTCTGGAGTTGATGGGACAGATCCCCAAATAACTCTGTCAACTGAAATAAATATAAATAAAATCCGATGTAATAATAATCAACTAAGATTTTATCCTAGAAAGAAGAGGACTCACTGCTACTGCTATTGACTGGGTTGAACTGCTAAGGATACTATGGATCCTGTGCCTCTGAACCTATGGTGCCAAATAAAACACTATATAGCAAATGAGTCGGTACAAGAATGTACTGAGTATGTAAACGAAGTAAGGCTAAATGAAAAGGCTCATGCATGAACAATATCTAAACTGAATAATCATGAAAATGTCGCACAAAAACACATACATGAATGCACAAACCATAAACACAATTATCACAACTAGGTACTGAAACTCGGATACTACTTTACTGCAGACTGAACTCACTACTGATACTGAGATACTGAATCACTGACTCATCTAATACTGATAACTGAGAATCTGGATGCACTTACTCAAGGACTGAATTCTGAGCTTACTGCTTTCGACTGACAGGATTAGAGATCAACCTTTCTAACGGATGATATTAAAAAACTATTATCAATGATAACAAATATGATTATATCAGAATCTGACAAAAAAGATACCCAATAGAATCTGATACTGTGAATCAAGAAAATCTGACGGCTTATCTCTGAATATGATATCAAACAACTGTATATGTAACCAAACTTATCTGTCAAGATAGTCCCTGAATCAATGGAACTATCTGAGTTCAACATAATCATAGATGACTGTATTTGACAGTCCTAATTTTTGAAGACTGATACTGAAACTGAAACTGTGGGAAGTAGTTACTTAACCGACATGCCTCGACCTACCGCAGGTGGGGTCCAACCTATGACCCCAGCTAGAAGGGCGTCAATACCGTGCCACAGGTAAAGACTCACTCTCTGGTCAAGCCTCTCTGATGGGATGAACCTCGCAGGAAGTCGACCTGAGGCAATATAATAGTCAACCTCTATGACGGTGATAGCCTCTACTGATGGGGACTCCTGTATCCTGCGCTGGCTACACAGTTCTGGAGTTCAGGGATTGCTACTAACGACACCAGTCTCTCTCTCTCTGACGGGAGGAATCGCCATCCCTTCCCTCGCTCGGTGCTAGTTTCTACTCCAAACTGAAGGACTCTGAACTGAATTTTCAGCTGAACACAAACTAGGCTGAACCTGACACTGATCATATTTCTCAGATGATTGGACTGAGTTAACCTGAATTCATATGGTTTCGTATCTGACGGAATACTACTGAATCACAGTATCTGACTGATGATACAAAATTTGAATAGATTACTCGATCATTACCGAGGCCAGAACTGAACACTAGAATACTACAAGATCTGAGTTAAGTACAACACTAAGGCTAGATTACTAGCGATACAGAGAATACCGAGATAACAGAGATTTCTCAAGTTCTATAACTATTTGAGGATATAGAGTTTCTGTAGTTCACTGAGTTCTGAGAATTAGGGCTCGATTGGAATTGTCGTGAAACTGACTCGGGCTCTAGACAACAACTCTATTGTCGGGTATAAATACCCCCAGGACTCGATAACATAAAACTAAAACATAATCATTCATTCATCATTTTAAGCATTCATTCATCATTACAACAATTCATGTATCATCACAATCACCAAAAGGTGACTTCAAACATTCAAGGATCATTAACATCGGTTCACCATCATGTACTAGCCTAGGGTAGATATGCCATTATATTATACCTCATTCAACAAGGACTTATATCAAGTACTTCATACCTATATCAATCTTACTGTATATTCAGATATCACGTAATTTAGGGAAACTTCACACTATCATGTCATAACTTACTTGCTAACCACTTGGCATGTATGGGAAGCTTGTCATATATCAAAGAGTACTTACTTGGGGAAATTTACCACTATCTTGTCTCAACTTACTCACTGCGTTCTTTCAACAACCACAAGACATATACGGTTTTACACCTACTTTGGGATTTCTTACTATTGTGGAGTAATTCATTCACTTGGTCATTTCACGATACACATAGTTCTCAAAGTCTTATCCATGAAAGGGAGTGTATATAACAATATGCCATCCATCCATCCATCTAGTCTCACTATTTAACTACAATACTTGATTTCTAGTCTCTTAGACATTTCATAGGACACCTTACATTCACAACTTAGGCATAGGTGTATTCATCGACATACTCACCCTAATCAACCAATTTTACATGTTTCCAACTCACATAATCTCATAGATTCATACAAACCATGTAAATATTCCATCTTGGAAATCATTCAACATCAACAACAAGAACGCAATTTATTTACCACATAAATACCACATACTAGGGTCAAGTCTTGATAATCTTGTAAACAAACATGAATCACAACTCAACCATAGAAAAACATCAATTTCAACTCACAAGAATCATTAAAATTCATAAACATAAATTCTTTAAGATTTAAAAAAAGGGTACTTGAGATTCTTGGATGAAAAGGACCCAAGAATCAACATCTATATACCTTGTGAAAACTCTTTTCTTGAAATCCTTCAAAAGACTTTTTGGTTTCTCTTGATCTCTCTTAATTTGTGGAAGAACGAAAGAGGATTTTGGAATTTGGAAACCCTAGTTTTTGGGTAGAGAAAGAGAAAATGAGGGTTGAAAGCCCTTAACCGGGTATAGATAGAGGGTGGGGATAAGGTTAAAAGACTAAAAAACCCTTGGAGATTTTAAACTGAAAAATTCCGATTTTTGGCCCTGGCGCGACGCGCCGTGATCGCGGTCCTTCACTGGATTTGGACAATTGGGAAATTGCTCAGTGGCGCGACGCGGTGGGGATCATTTTTGCAACTTGTTACGAACTGGAACTTCACCGCCACACGGAGGAATCGCGTAGGTCCACTGAAATTTGATGACTTCCATTTTGGCTAGCTCCGCGACGCGCCAGAATGCCAGGTGACACACTGTCTTACTAAAATGGGTCTAACTCTTCACCCGAGTGTCCTATTTGGGTGAATTTGGTATCGATGGAAAGATTATTCAATGATCTACATGACAAAAAGTATAAATTAGGGAAATTCCACATGATTCAAAGTATTTCATACTTGGGAAAATATTCATAAAATATTTAGACTCAGATTTTTGCTTTACCAAATACGCTCCAAGGCTCAGACTGGAAGAGGATTTTGCGGGGTATTACATTATCTCCCACTTGGGAACATTTGTCCTTGAATGTCACTTGATAGACTGAGAAGAAGGATCAACAAAACTTACTCAAGAAACAGAAATATTTCAAGACATACTTACGCAACTGGAAGGACTGACATACTGATTGCTCACACTGGACTTGCATATCTGACACATGAAATACTCGACTGAAGATACTCATAACTGAATTCTCACAATCACACATGCATATCTGATGCATGGACTCATAACTGGAATGATCTCATGAATGCATAGCTGAACACACTGACAAGCTGAACTCTTTCTACAGAACATACTAATCTAATGCATGAATGTATAACAGAACTGACTGAACTAACTTTCAAAGGCACGACTAACAATGCAATGAAAACTGATGTTAACTTCATAAAGAAAATCTGAACATGCATCTGGATGAATCCAATGACATGAAACATCATAATACTGTGGGGCATCTCCCCCTTGGGACTCTATGTCCCTCCAAATACACTTCACTGAAATACTGAGGTGGCGCATAGGGCACCTACGGACTGGGTCATAATTGAACGATCAAAATTTGAAACTCATGCATGACTCATGCTACCATATAAAGCTCAAAATGGGATCAAAGGCTCTAAGAATGAATGTCACAAGGATGAAAGGCTCATAACATACCCGGGTCTAGTTCGAGGAATCTTCTTGATCAAGGAGAGCCTGATGCGCAAGGAGTCTACCCTTCTGAGTCAGCACTCTACAATCTCTCATTCTATGGCCTAAATCACCACACCCAAAGCACATATCACTACCGGATCTACACACACCTTTGTGGCTCTTTCTATACTCTCTACAAAGCAGATGGGTACGAACACCACTAGCACTACTCTGGGCTTTGGAGCTTGGCGCTCCATCAAAATTGACACCCCCAAACACAGGTGCAAACATACTAGCTAAAGATAGAATAGGAACTATAAATCTCTAATCATGCCGAGAATGACTACCACTCCGAGACCCTACCTGAGAAAAACCACGACTACCTATCTTGGCTCTCTTGTTGACACTCTTTTTCTCTTTCATCTTATCAACCTCAATCTATTGTGCATGTATCATTAGCCTAGAAAGTTCTATATCTCTATTGAGAATAGCATATCTACACTCTTTCAATACATAACTCGACACCCCAGACAAAAACTTACTCATACTCGCTCTAGGGTCAGCTACCAAGTCAGGAGCATACTTAGCTAATTGGTTGAACTTAAAACAATGCTCTTTCACGGTCATGGAACCTTTCCTTAGGTTCATGAACTCTTTTACCTTAGCCTCTCTCATCTCTAGCGAGAAAAAGCTATCCAAAAAGACACTCTGAAACTCTGACCAAGTCACAGGAGTTGCATCCTTCCCTCTACTCTTCTCCCACATCACTACCCAATTATGAGAAATATCTTTCAGCCTATATGATGCTAACTCCACACTCTTCTCCTTAGAAATATACATAATCTAAGTGATCTTCTTCATCTCTTCTAAATAGGACTGCGGATCCTCACCTACTACTGACCCAAAGAATTCTGGCGGGTTCATTTTCATAAAACTTCTAACCCTAGCTGCGGTAGGATTCCCATCTTGCTGAGGTAGGACTGCAGCCTGATGGTTTCTCTGAACATTAGTCACAGCTTGGGCTAGTGCCTGAAAAGCTGCCCGAAACTCTGCGTGCGACACACTCTCATTCTCAGAATCTACTGACTGTAGGGGCTGGTCATCAACCCTATGGACAAAATCTTTGCGAGAAGGCATACTCTGTAATTGGAAAAGAGAAATAGATTAGACTAAGGATCAACTTGTGCTCATGCTCATTCGCATGACATGATCACTGAAAGAAGGGAAACTGCTCCTAAGAACATCCCGTAGCCACTTGTACATAAATGTGGCGCGCTACACACCCATGCACAAGACTCTACTAGATGTGTCTTTTCAGACTCCCTAGGACACTCTTGAACCTTAGGCTCTGATACCAAGTTTGTAACGACCCGAGATCCCATCCAGGATGTCACACGGTGCTTATGACCCTGAAGGACCACAAGCTAACCCTTTACTGATATCTATACCTGTACACTACATAAAATTTGAAATAAATGCAGAAACTAGCCATAAGGTTCAACACATCTATACATACTCACAACTTAAAACTAAATTCCAATACATCCATTTGAAAAGTCTTTAATTGTCTGAACTGTGGAGTTGATGGGACAGGTCCCCAACTAACTCTGTCAATTGAAATTAATATAAATAGAATCTGATGCAATAATAATCAACTGAGATTTCATCCTCAAAAGAAGAGGACTCACTGCTACTGCTGCTGACTGGATTGAACTGCTAATGATACTATGGATCCTGTGCCTCTGAACCTATGGTGCCAAATAAAACACCATAGCACAAATGCGTCAGTACAAGAATGTACTGAGTATATAGACGAGGTAACGCTAAATACAAAGTCTCATCCATGCACAATATCTAAACTTAATTATCATGAAAATACGCACGAGAACACATACATGAATGCACAGACCATAAACACAATAATCATAACTAAGTACTGAAACTCGGATACCATTTTACTGCAGACTGAACTCACTACTGACACTGAGATACTGAATCACTGACTCATCTGATACTGATAACTGAGAATCTGGATGCACTTACATCAAGGACTGAATTCTGAGATTACTGCGTTTGATTGACAGGATTAGAGATCAACCTTTCTAACGGATGATATTCTGAAACTATTATTAATGATAAGAAATATGATTATATCAGAATCTGACAACAAGGATACCCAATAGAATCTGAGACTGTGAATCAAGCCTATCTGGCGGCTTATCTCAGAATATAATATCAAACAACTATATATATGACCAAGCCTATCTGTCGGGATGGTCCCTGAATCAATGAAACTATCGGAATTCCCCATAATAATAGATGACTGAATCTGACAGTCCTAATTTCTGTTGTGACCTACTTTGATTCAAAAGAATTGATACTGAAACTGAAATTGTGGGAAGTAGTTACTTAACCAACATGCCCCGACCTACCACAGGTGGGGTCCAACCTATGACCCCAACTGGAAGGGCGTCAATACCGTGCCACGGGTAAAGACTCACTCTCTGGTCAAGCCTCTCTGACGGGATGACCCTCGCAGAAAGTCGACCTGAGGCAATATAATAGTCAACCTCTCTGACAGTGACAGCCTCTACTGATGGGGCCTCTTGTATCCTGCACTGGCTACATAATTCTGGAGTTCAAGGATTGCTACTAATGACTCTGGCCTCTCTCTCTTTGATGGGAGGAATCGTCATCCCTTTTCTCGCTCGGTGCTAGTTTCTACTCCAAACTAAAGGACTCTAAACTGAACTTTTAGCTGAATACAAACTGGGCTAAATCTGACACTGATCATATTTCTCAAATGATTATACTGAGTTAAGATGAATTCACATGGTTCCATAGCTGACGGAATACTACTGAATCACGGTATCTGACTGATGATACAAAATTTGAATAGATTACTCGGTCATTACCGAGGCCAGAAATAAACACTGGAATACTACAAGATCTAAGTTAAGTACAACACTAAGGCTATATTACTAGCAATACAGAGAATACCGAGGTAATAGAGATTTCTAAGATTTCTCAAGTTCTATAACTGTTTGAGGATATAGAGTTTCTGTAGTTCACTGAGTTCTGAGAATCAAGGCACGATTGGAATTATCATGAAACTAACACGGGCTCTAGACAACAGCTTTATTTTCGGGTATAAATACCCCCAGAACTCGATAACATAAATGTAAAACATAATCATTCATTCATCATTTCAAGCATTCATTCATCATTACAACAATTCATGTATCATCAGAATCACCAAAAGTTCACTTCAAACATTCAAGGATCATCAACATCGGTTCACCATCATGTACTAGCCTAGGGTATACATGTCATTATATTATACCTCATTCAACAAGGACTTATATCAAGTACTTCATACCTATATCAATTTTGTTGTATATTTGGATATAACATAATTTGGGGAAACTTCACACTATCATGTCATAACTTACTTGCTAACCACTTGTCATATATGGGAATCTTGTCATATATCAAAGACTACATACTTGGGGAAATTTACCACTATCTTGTCTCAACTTACTCACTGCGGTCTTTCAACAATCACAAGACATGTACGGTTTTACACCTACTTTGGGATTTCTTACTATTGTGGAGTAATTTGTTCACTTGGTCATTTCACGATACACATAGTTCTCAAAATCTTATCCATGAAAAGGAGTGTATATAAAAATATGCCATCCATCCATCCATCTAGTCTCACTATTTAACTATAATACTTGATTTTTAGTCTCTTAGATATTTCATCGTACACCTTACATTCACAACTTAGGCATAGGTGTATTCATCGACATACTCACCCTAATCAACCAATTTTACATGTTTCCAACTCACATAATCTCATAGATTCATACAAACCATGTAAATATTCTATCTAGGAAATCATTCAACATCAACAACAAGAACATAATATATTTACCACATAAATACCACATACTAGAGCCAAGGCTTGATAATCTTGTAAAAAAACATGAATCACAACTCAACCATAGCAAAACATCAACTTCAACTCACAAGAATCATTAAAATTCATAAACATAAATTCTTTAAGATTTAAAAAAAGAGTACTTGAGCTTCTTGGATGAAAAGGACCCAAGAATCAACATCTACATACCTTGTGGAAACTCTTTTCTTGAAAGCCTTCAAAATACTTCTTGGTTTCTCTTGATTCTGTCTTGATCTCTCTTAATTTGTGGAAGAAGAAGAGAGGATTTTGGAATTTGGAAACCCTAGTTTTTGGTTGGAGAAACAGAAAATGAAGGTTGAAAGCCCTTAACCGGGTATATATAGAGGGTGGGGATAAGGTGAAAAGACCAAAAATCCATTGAAGATTTTAAACTAAAAAATCCTGATTTTTGGCCATGGCGCGATGCGCCGAGATCGCGGTCCTTCACTGGATTTGGACAATTGGGAAATTGCTCAGTGACGCAATGCGGTGGGGATCATTTTGGCAACTTGTTACAAATTAGAACTTCATCTTGACGTGGAGGAATCATGGAGTTCCACTAGAATTTGACGACTTCCATTTTGGCTAGCTCTGTGATGCGCCAGAATGCCAAGTGATACACTGTCTTACTAAAATAGGTCTAACTTTTCACCCAAGTGTCCGAGTTGGGTGAATTTGATATCGATGGAAAGCTTATTCAATGATCTACATGACAAAAAGTAGAAATTAGGGAAATTCCACATGATTCAAAGTATTTTATACTTTAGAAAATATTCCTAAAATATTTTAACTCAGATTTTTGCTTTACTAAATACGCTCTAAGGCTCAGAATGAAAGAGGATTTTGCGGGGTATTACAGTTGGTTTATACCAGATTCTGAGAAAATTTGGGAATGTTTCTTATGAGCTATATTTTCCTGTGAGTTTGGATTTTATTCATCTTATTTTCCATGTATCGATATTGAAGAAGTGTGTGGGTGATCCTTCTTTGATTGTTCCTGTGGAGAGTGTTGGTATATTTTTCATTCCTAGTCTTATAAGAAATTCCTAATTAAGACTTTTGATAGGAAAGTTTGTAGGTTGAGAACGAAGGTTATGGATCTGGTAAAATTCCTTTGGAGAAACTAAAAGGTGGAAGAAGTTACCTGAGAAGTTGAAGAGGATATTAAGGCCAAGTATCCATTCTTTTTGTATGTATCAGACGAAAGTGCTTAAGGTATGATTTATATTTTCCTCTTGTTACTTTCTAAGTTTTTCATTTGATTTGGGTGTGTTCTTGTTATTCTCATGCTAAGAGTGTCTTAACTAGTCATTCAGGTCTCCAAAAGTCTTATGCGGAAATAAGACGAAGGGAGTTGGAGTTTGATGTAGGTGATTAGGTATTCTTAAAAGTGTCCCATGTGAAAGGAGTGATACAGTTTGAGAAGAAGGGGAAGCTCATTCCTCGTTATGTTGGTCTGTACTAGATTTTGAGGAGAGTTGGGAATATTTCTTATGAGCTAGATTTGCCTGCGAGTTAGGATTCATTTCATCCTATTTTCCATGTTTCGATGTTGAAAATTTGTGTGGGTGATCCATCTTTGGTTGTTCTTGTGGAGAGTGTTGGTATTTTAGATTCCTTGTCTTATGAGAAAGTCCTAGTTGAGATTTTGGATAGGCAAGTTTGTAGGTTAAGGACGAAGAATATGGCTTCGGTAAAAGTCCTTTAGAGAAACCAAAAGGTGGAAGAAGCTACTTGGAAGCTAAATAGGATATAAAGGCCAAGTATCCATTCTTGTTCCATGTGTCGGATCAAAGTGCTTAAGGTATGAGTTCTATTTTCCTCTTGTTAATTTTCGAGTTTGTTATTTGATTCAAGTGTGTTCTTGTTATTCTCGTGCTAAAAGTTCCCTAACTTATCATTTAAGGATGAATAATCTCGGGGGAGGGGGTAATGTAATACCCTTAAAAGTTTGCACATTATAGTTTTGGCCTTCCCGTGTATATAGTATCAATTTTGACTTGAAATGTGTTTAGGGATGTTAAGAGGGTAATTCGAGAGAGTTTTAAAATTTTTAGAAAGGGTTTGGGGATATTTTGGACCTCGAGGCAGTAGGGTGCTGCGACATCAACATGCGACAGAGGTTAACCTCTGTATTTTCATTGTGTCAAGGAGGATACCCTCCATGATATTAGCATGGAATGAAGGATAGTTTCCACGATATTGGTGTGCCACAACAAGGCATAATTTTTATGCAGTTTTTAATTTTCTCACTTGGGGTGAGGGGCTTTTGGTACTTTTCACACATGTACGACCCTTAAACATAAAATAAACTTATTTTCATAAGTTTTTCAAAAATCAATTGCTCTCTTTCACTCTCAAACTTAAAACCCAAGAAACGCTTAAGGGTTTCTCTATGTATTTATCCTATGGGTCCCAAACTCCAAATTGCTTTCAAATTCTTACGTGTTTAAGACATATATCTCTTTCATAAGTTGATTTTATTTTAATGCATGTATTTTAATTGTTATTCATGTGATTTAATTACTGGATTTTGAATATGGGTTGAGGGATTTGGAATGATTATCACATGAATTGAATTTCCATGGTTTTGAATTGATTGTTTATGCTTTATTTCCATAATTTTTAACTAATTAAATACATGGGTGTGGGATCTGTAATGGGAAACATAGGTTTCCCCAGATTGATGGTTTAATGGTTTGGAATTGGCTTTAATCTAAACTCAACTTGTGAAATTGGTTTTGAAATATGGATATACACATGAATTACTTCACTTTGAAACCTTGCATTGCATAGAAGGTTAATGGAACATGAATTGTTTTGAAAGGCCTTGGTGGCCATAGAATGGTTGTAAATTGGAACTTTGGAGTGTAATTGTCTAATTCGCTTGGCATGTAGAATTGTCTTGCAAGCGTAATTAATTGGTATGATGATACCATTCGGTAAATACCTTAAGGGATGACTCTGTGATTAAATAGATTAGTTATGTGCAAATGTTTTAATTAGTCTTAAAGGGGGTTGTGTATCTCGGCATGGAAGGTGAAGGTCCCAAGAGGGACCGATACTTGGAACCATGTTTGCTGGCATGGGAGTCTATATGACTATGTGTTCGAGTCGCACTTGATATATATATATATATATTGGAGACGGGTAGTTCCCATGGTGGATTTATCATTCCCTCAAGTTTTCTTTGGTTCGTGCGGCTAAGACACACCAGATCCCTTTTGATAGAGGGAGACGACCCATATAGCACGTGGGTGCCTTTAGGACGGCCTGAGCTACACAGTCCAGGTTAATAGATATATATATATATATATATATGCATACATATATATATACATATATATATGCATACATATATATATATGCATACATATATATATACATATATATATGCATACATCTATATATATGCATACATATATATATGTATATGAATGTGTGCATATGATTTTTGAATGGTTTAGGAATGATTTGATCATGGAATTATTTTATCCATTTCGTGAGTTAGATTTTCACGCTCACCCCGCTAACCATCCTTGGACGCTATATTATTTCATAATGTACGGTCCGAAGACACTACTCTTACCTCTATGCAACGCTAGGTGGATTAGAACATTCGTTGAGTTGTTGTGAAGTGGTGAGCTTCCATCCTTCAAAAGATCTTATCATTTCCTTCAGTTTTCTTTCCTACTTTGGATTCCCTTTTGACTATAGTTGGAGGCATGTCCCAACCTAGTTTGATATTCGGTTTTTGTTAGAGGATTTTGTGGACAACAGTGGATTGGGATATTGTGCTGAATTCTTAGAGCTTGCCTTGGTTCATTATTCTTTCTTATATATTGCTTGGTTTGTCTTCCGTTGCTCATTTTCGTTATGTAAATTGTGTTCTGTTGACTTGACAAAAGGGGTGGTCTCCAACCCTCGGTGGGCTTAAGATACCCATCATGGCCAGTCCCAAGGTCAGGTCTTGACAGTTAGAGTTCAATATCTTTTTCAAAAACTCTTTTTTCTTTTTTTTTCTTTTTGAAAAGATCACCGAACACTCGAAGGGCGCCTATTTATCTCACCCCCAAGAGAGTAGAATTATGTGTGTGTAGTTCGCGAAGTTTTGGCACAAAATGGCCGATCAAACTCTCTTTCTTTTTTTCTTTTTTTCTTGAAATTTTAGAGCAAATAAAAAAAAATATCAGAAGTAGATGAATTTTTTTATTTTTTTTGAATTTTTCAGCTGTAAAACACCTATGTAAAATGAAACCATGATTACCAAAGAAAATATTTTAGTATTTTTCATACGAAGAAATACTTGAAACAACTAATCTAAAATGAAGAATAAAAGAATTTCTTTTTGAATAAAATCTTTTTTGAATTTTTGATTCTGAATTTCACACTAAAATGAAACCTAAAATTATTAAAGAGAATTTTGACAAAATCTTTTTGGAATTTTGATTTTGTATTTCATACATAAATGAAACCTAAAAACTACTAAACAAAAATATTTTTGTATTTTTCTTTTTAAAGACGTATATGTAACACCAACTCTAAATGAAACGTGAAGAAATTTTTTTGGGATAATGTACATGATGAGAGATATAAAGCAGTAACACAAAGAAAAACTGTAAGAAAATAGCACGTAGGACACAACAATGATAGAACGATAACACAAACAAGCGTCTATACACCTATAGTGTCAAACTAAGCTGATACAACTCAAAAATAAAGATCAAATTCTTAAAGTCCCCAACAAAGTCGCCAGAGCTGTCACACCCCTTTTTTACATATAAAGATTGATTTTTAATATTTAAAAAGGTTTTTATTTATTAAAGTGACAAATAAAAATATGTTTTGAAAAAAATTGCATAATTAAACTCAGAGTTGCTACTTGGCATAAATCTGGCGTGCTAAGTCACCTTTGGAATTTCTTTTTCAAAAATAATTTGACTCTTAGTACTGATCTGTAAACAGAGATTTCGATTAAGGAATTCTGTTAATCAAGGGGAAGGTGCTAGGCACCCCTCAATTCCGTGGTTTGAACACGGGTGCTTCTTTAAATTACATTGGCTAGTTTATTGGTATGAAGTGAATAAACCAACACAAGAACATAAAACAATCTAACAAACAAATCAAACAAGAATTCAAAACAAAATAATGTCCAATCCAATTATACAGTACCAAAAATAGAAAAGAAATACTAAAATGTAAACCTATTCTATGCTAAACTAATCATAAACTACACTTCACCTGATATACCGGTTCTTATCCACGAATGCTGCCAAGTATAAGATCTCATGGGGCATTCTCCAGCAAATAAATACACAAGATCTCGGGGCATTCCCCAGAAAATAAATACATAAGACCTTAGGGAATTCCCTAATAAAATGAATACAATTTTAGTTTCATGAGTTAAAATAGAAAATTATTCAAACACACATTTAAACATTCGATAAAGATGGAATACAAAAATTTTCATACTCCATTTAACGACCTAATCATGATACTACCGAGTTTAAAAAAATCGACACCTATTCCAAATTAAACAAATTCATCAATGAATCAAAACATACTAATATTCACTTTTATCAATTTTCAATCCCCAACCCCATTTCATTCCCAATCATATGATTGATCAATTTTAAGATGCAATCAAATATATAAAGCCACGATGATTAGAATTGTTCTAATGCACTATAAAAACATATCACCAACCACACACGAATCATGTAATCATAACATCAATAGGCTATTAAGGTAAAGATAGAAAAAGATAGAGTTAAAGAATTGGACCTCAATTTTATTTCAATCCATCAAATTATTTGACCGAACCATAGCCGAAATACCTCGAATCAGACCTTAATAATGACTAATTTCAACCCCAACTCTGTCTCACATCACTCAACGCTGCAAAGGTGTAACACCCTACATTTTAGGCTAGAACGTAAACGTCATTCCTGCGTGTAAAGGTTCCAAAAGCCATAAATACGATGCGAATTTAGTGTGGTAATCAATTATATAGTGTGCAAATCTAGTTTAGCATAAATTGAGATCATATATGTCCCTTAACTCAAGGACGAGTTGAAAGGCTTCCAATCGATTGAGTTTTGGTGAGCATTTAAACTTGGGTCAATTTCAATCGACCATAACTTTTTGTATATAATGAATTTGAGGTCCTACTGTATATCGAATTAAAGTTCTTTGAATCCTATTTCCAACTCCACCATTTTTACCTTAATCCAATATCGGGGTAAAAAGTTATGCCTATTTTACAGTAAGGTGTCAGGCTACCTAAGGAGCGACGGCCGGGCCGACGGTCTGTCTGGCCCATGACGGTCCGTCGAAAGGCCCATCGCTCTAAAAATAGTGACTCAATAACTGAAAATGGATCTATAGTTCATCGGGCCCGTGAAGGTCCGTCGGACCATCTGTCAGCCATCCCAAAGCTCAAAACGTGATTTTTTTAAAGGGTTGTTTTGGTACTTTTCCTCTTCAGAAAACCTCCCCAATGGATTTAATTATATCCTAACACATTATTAATCAATTCCCACCAGTTATAATATCAAAAACTTCCTTCTTCACTCTTAAAATAAGATCAACTTAGGGTTTCCTCCAAGAACAAGAAATCAAGAAAAAAAACAATCCTTAAGTCCAAGATTTCTGAGGAACAAATCAAGATTCGAGTTCTACTCTTCAAACCTTGTAATATAAAGGTACGTGGGGTTTTCCTAAACTACATAGGCTTGTTGAAAAGACTTCGAATAAGATTTAAAGTTATAGAAATCATGAAATTTTAAAGGAGTTTTGGAATTATACATACAAGCTTGCATTATGAATTCTTTAACGATATTATTATTTTGGTCTTGAGGCCTTTCCCCCAAATTTATTTGTACTCGTATATATGTATGTATGAAATTGGGTTTGGATAATTGATTGAGAGCATGAACATATGGAATCCCTCTCTTGCTATGATTTTTTAGTCTTTTCATATGATATGGATTATTTCGAATGCATTTTGAGAAACATGATACAAATGTCTTGATTATTGTTTATGATTTGATTATGGTTTTGAATTGAAGAGAGAGGGTTTTACATGTTGATAAATTTTGAAAATATGTAATGAAATAATTGCATGGTTTGTAAAAAATACATGACCACTCCATGTTTGTTGAAATGTTGAAAAGAGAGATTCTTTACCTAATTTGACAAATATTTTGAAGTATGAATCTGCTTGAATTGTTTGAAGTATGGTGGTCCAAACTTTATGTTTTGAAAGAAGAGATTATATTATGATATTTTATGTCTTAGAGATTCGACTTGCAAGTCAATGGTATGACGATACCATAAAAATGAATGTCATAACAGAGTAAGAGTTTAAGACTTGATTTCAGAGAATACATGTCTTAAAGAGCTAAAAATAAGATTAAAGGAGGTTAGGTGGCTTCCCGAAGAAAGCTTGAGTTTAAATAACTCCTAGGCTATAACCGTGTTTTACCGATACGGGTTTTATTACATCCTCAAGAAGGATTATACGTTGGCCTAGTGCCCTATGGTGTATCAAAGATAGAGACTCCAACTCTTGCGGAAAACTTGAGTTGGGGGATTGGCTACCGAGTCAAGGGCAGATTCCATATAGCCCTAGAATTTCAGAGTTGTAGGGTATACCACCTAGATTAGAAGTAATATAGAGCATGGAGTTGCATTTACAAGACTGTTTTAAGAGTATTCGAGATGGCCCATGTATTTTGAACTATTTCATGCATAATGTTTTATTAATTGCTCTCACTTATGATATATTTAAATTCATTATTTTGGATTGCTCTGCGTACTAGTACAATTGTATTGACCCCCTACATTTCAAGATTTAAGGCTCAGTCTAGAGGTCCTGTTAAGCCGTCGAGTTTTTCAGAAAGAAGTGAAGTGTGCAGTTGGTGAGCCTTCTCTATTCTAGAAGGCCTATTTTTTTCAGATACTTATCATTTACTTTAGTTTATGTCCACTAGGGGCCTTGTCCCAGTTTTAGAAAGTTTGATAATTTCATATTTAATAGAGATTTTGCAGACTGGAACAGATGTTGTCTAGTTGTTGATTTACTTAATTCCAAAATGTTAAACCAAACTCCTAGTATGACCATGATTCCATTTTTTATATTCCGTATCTTTTTTCTTTATTATTACGAATGGTTTTCATGAGTACCAGACAGGAAGGGGCACCCGAGCCTATACGGTTCGGGATGCTCGTCGCGGCGAGGGTCCCAACTCAGGTCATGAAAAACTTGGTATCAAAGCACGGTTCATAGTCCCAGGGTTTCTGCAAAATCGCACCAAGTAGAGTCCTATTTATAGGTGAGTGGCGCGCCACACTTATAAGTAGGAGGCTACAAGGCATTTAGGAATATTTCTCTTTCTTCATGTTCTAGTTCATGCTATGGAGTCAGAATATTCCTCTTTCATACTTTAGTTCATGCTATGGTGTTTTCCATACTAAATTAAAGTTATCCCAGTTCTTTACTTACTTTGATGTTCTTAGATATGTCTCATTGTTGAGTTTATTCAAGTTCAGAAGATTAGGATATAAATGATGTGGTCCTTTTCTATTTGAGTCATAAAGGATTATAAAATTGTGCAAGGACTTGAGAGGAGTCTGTTAGTGCTTCAAGGTGTATTGATTCTAGTGTAAACTATGATCCTGATGAAATCGTGCTCTTCAGCCCGAGTTATTAAGTGCGTCCAGTCCCTTTCAAAATTCTTGTTGCAGATGTCATACATAAAGGGAATGATATGTAGAAGAATATTGGAACTATAATTCCACCCGAGTAGTAGTGTATGTTAAAGTGTCATGACCTATTGGTAGTGAGATTGGTCCAAGAAGTTAGGGATATGAAATCACAAGGTTAGAAGTCAGAGTGAGGGGACTTTTATGTAAGTAAATACTTTTAGTTGTATAACCACTGATTGAGGAATGATTTGTCATTGCATATTAATAGATTAATGTGGTAGTGATATTTGTAGATTGTAAGGTATTCGATAGAGGAAGTGTTTGGCTGAGATTATTATCTATTTAGAAATATGGAAGGAGCCTAGAGTGGATAGTTAGGGTAGTTATAGAAATCCATTATAGGTTGTGAATGAAAACGGTTAGATTAGCTAATAAGTTATAATTATAGACTCATTGGTGTGAATGAAATTTAAAGGTGGTCTAAATGTATGCATGGGTAAGTAACTATGATGTGAGAAAGTGGAATATGTTGATAAGATTGAAATGGGTGATATTATCAGATTAAGATCGACTCATGTGACTTTACCCCCTTTGATGGTTTTTTTCTTAAGTAGTAGTAAACTAGTACTTTATGTGAGAAGGTATATAGTGGATTTTGAGTTGTAATAGTGAGGTTATGGTGGGGTTATGATTGTAGGTAGTAGCTAAGTAAAGTGAAGTATTTGGGTTAATTTCCCAATTTGACAAACCAGTATAGTATGTGGCATGCTTTACCGATGGTATATAATTGAGGATATATAACAGGCTTGAACTATAGATGTGGAGTGTCGTGGTGAGAATAATAGCTTAAGACTAAAGATGCTTGTTTTGTGAAGTAATTAGTAGGTTGTATGTGATGTGTGAAATGGCCTAGGTTGATGATCTATGAAAAGTTTAAGTGGTAATCATGGGGTATATGTGTACATGAGAACTAGCGTTAAAATGATGAATTGTGGTTGAATTATTAAGTGGATGAGAACGTGAGTATATGGGAATAAGTTGAACCCCTGGTAGCAGGTTGTTAATTAAAGTTTTATGTTTATGTTTTTTGTGTACCTAGATTTAATTCTTGAATCTTGTAGTATGGAGAAGTCTGGAAAGTTATTGTATGGTGCTCTTTAGAGTTAAATTGAGGAAAATAGGTAGGCAATATGCGTCTTTGGTATAGTCTTACAGATTTTGTGCAGTTTGAGGTTATGTGATTAGAGGTGTAATAATAGTATTCTAAGGAAGTAAAGATGGAGCGTTTAGTATTTAGAAGCGTGGGTGTCTATGCCTATGAAAATATTAGTCGTAAGTTGATGACTTTGGGAGTTAGAAGAAATTACTATTAGTGTCCCCGAAAGGGGATGTCCTAGAAGGTAATTTAGTGTCTTTGTATTAGAAACTAATGAGAGGATTTATGCTCATGTATATATTTATACCCCTTTTGTGATAAGGGGTGTGGATGCGTGCGCTCATAAGATTGGGAGTTGTAGAGTGATGGCTATAGAGGCTAGCGAAAGTTAAGAGTAGCATTTATAGAAAAGCAAGGCCTTTGGAGTATAATTCTTTAGGGTGAGTTTAGAGTTTAAGTGTGTGGTGATGTCTCTTTTATGTTGAGATTTGTGGATATAGATTTTGATGTGGGGATATGTCCGTAAGTCTAGGACTGTGACTTTGATCTAAGGGGGAGATGGTGAATGAAGGTAGTTCCTGAATGTTCTCAGTGGGGCAAGTTGTGGGGAGAAACCATGATAAACCTATTTCTACTTAAGCATAATCCTTCTACTTCGATTTAGGAGAGTATCCTACTAATGTATTACGTCATTTGTTCAAGTCATGACTATGCCTATGGTTTGAGTTCACTATAGACTTATGTTTATGATCTGACCTCCAAACTAGAAGCAATTATGTCTCTCAGTATTCTAGTCTTTCTTGTATTCAAGCCATATGTTGTGTTGTTCTTGATCCATGAAAATCTATGTCTCTCAGCATACTTGGTCCTAAGGAAATATGTTTTTATATGTCATGGATTCATTCTAGGTTGGGTTTAGCCAAAGTGATAAATTTTATGCAAACTCATGGAAAATCTCAGTTCCTTAAATGAGAAGCAATCACTTCAAGAAAAAATCATTGTCTTAGTTGTAATGTAACACCCCATAGCATTCTCAACTCAATACCACTCTTGATTGCATGCATAGAGAGCTGACAACCTGAAAAATTTTCTAATTATCAGAAAGAACTTAATCATATTTTAAGATCCTAAACTTTCGTGATTTCTAAATCAATTTTTCCAACCTTAAGATATGAATTTTTAAGTTGATTCATGTTCGGGGGAGTAAAGGAGATATTTCAGGGATGTTTTGGATTTTTCGAACAATGTTAGAGATGTGTTTGGATGTTGGAAATAGTGACCCGATGCGAAGTCAACGCGCCGCGTTGATGATCACGTCGATGATCACGTCGATGAAGCAGTGGCCCAAAGAGATATCAATGTGTCACGTCAGTTGGCGCATTAGGTGCCCAGTTCATCTTACTGAGTTTAGGGTCCAGGAGGGTAATTCAGTTTCTTTCCCTCATTTTATCTTGATATGTGCACTAATGTTTTCTCACTGTGTTCTATCCTAAGAATTCATGCTATATTGTATTTCTTTCTAACGACTCTCTACTTAAGATCCATACACTTGATATATGGAGCACTTCGTGTCTATTTTATCGTATCTTCATTTCATGTCCCTCCTTGAGTTGTGCAATAAGTATAAGTTATGGTATAATAGTGTTACTTCCATTCATGATCTTATGCTTGGGTCCCTTAATAACCCTCCGTATGATAGTATGATGGTGGTTGTGAAAGCATGGTGATGTGTTAGGTAGGGGATTATATGTTCTTGAAGGTGAAAAATTTTATGTGAATTCTCGAGCTAAGGTTATAGGTGAAAGGGAAAGGAAGGAGATGAACTTTTGTTGTGTGAAATAGCTAAGAAGGAGGAATGTGGCGAAATATTTGTGAAAGTGATTGAAATTGTTGGTCTTAATGGGGAGATCCATGTAGTGGGTGTAGTAATGATTAGGCTTGAATATTGTGGTTGCTGAAAACTCAAACCTATGTGCTATGTGGTTAGCACTATCTAAATTAAATCTCGAGTGTGTTTGATGGTAGTGATAAGGTGAAGAAATATTCTTAAAGGGATGTAGAGTACAGGGTCCCATAGCTTAAGTTAGCACATCTTTCCTCCGATTTAGGCATCAGCATGGCATTATTATCTGGTGGAACATAAATTATTGTGGTTAGGTGTGTTATGGGAGAATTGTAATTTGGAAATGATGAAGTATGTTGATTGATGTTTGGGCATAGATGAATAATGTCCCTAAATTTCAGGTTCATTCGTTGTATCTTGTAAGGTGGGGAATGCTTCTAAATCCTGTCTCCCGCAAAATCTCATTTCATAATTAGTACCGATATAAATAGGGTCTATGATCACCGAATAAACTTATGCCTTATGTTATGATGATAATGATTCATAGAACTCATGTGCAAGGTCTTCCCTATATAAAGTTTCACTACCTCATGCTTCGTGCTTATGCATTTCACTAAGGGTTATCATGTAGCTCTTTCGATGCCTTTGCATATTTTGTTGAGGAAAAATGTTCAATGCGAGGTTACGTTCCTTATTCCATACCTTTAGATATTCGACAAGTCTCTACCCATTATTTGGGGATGAATAATCCAAGGGGGAGATAATGTAACACCCCGCATTTTGGGATAGAACGTAAACCATCATTCCTGCGTATAAAGGTTCTGAAAGCCATAAATCTTATGAGAATTTAGTGTTTTAATCAATTATGTAGTGTGTGAATCTAGTTGAGCATAAATTGAGATCATAGATGTCCATTAACTCAAGGACGAGTTGAAAGCCTTCCTATCGATTGAGTTTTGGTGAGCGTTTAAACTTGGGTCAACTTTAAACAACCATACCTTTTTGTATATAATGAATTAGAGGTCCTACTATATATCAAATAAAAGTAATTTGAATCCTCTTTCCAACGCCACCAGTTTTGCTTGCATCCGATAACGAGGTAAAAAGTTATACCCATTTTGCAATAAGGTGTCAGGCTTCCTAAGGAGCGACAGTCGGGCCGACGGTCCGTCGCTTGGCCCGTCGCCCCAAAAATAGTGACTCAATCACTAGAAATGCAGCGACAGTTTTGGGGATAGTTCGTCGGGCTCGTGACGGTCCGTCGGGCCATCCCGAAGCTCAAAACGTGATTTTTTAAAGGGTTGTTTTGGTACTTTTCCTCTTCAGAAAACCTCCCCAATGGATTTAATTATACCCTAACACATTATTAATCAATTCCCACCAGTTGCAATATCAAAAACTTCCTTCTTCACTCTTAAAATAAGATCAACTTAGGGTTTCCTCCAAAAACAAGAAAGCAAGAAAAAAAACAATCCTTAAGTCCAAGATTTCTGAGGAACAAATCAAGATTCGAGTTCTACTCTTCAAACCTTGTAATATAAAGGTACGTGGGGTTTTCCTAAACTACATAGGCTTGTTGAAAAGACTTCGAATAAGATTTAAAGTTATAGAAATCATGAAATTTTAAAGGGGTTTTGGAATTATACATACAAGCTTGCATTATGAATTCTTTAACGATATTATTGTTTTGGTCTTGAGGCCTTTCCCCCAAATTTATTTGTACTCGTATATATGTATGTATGAAATTGGGTTTGGATAATTAATTGAGAGCATAAACATATGAAACCCCTCTCTTGCTATGGTTTTTTAGTCTTTTCATATGATATGGATTATTTCGAATGCATTTTGAGAAGCAAGATACAAATGTCTTGATTATTATTTATGATTTGATTATGGTTTTGAATTGAAGAGAAAGGGTTTTATATGTTGAAAATATATAATGAAAGAATTGAATGGTTTGTTAAAAATACATGACCACCCCATGTTTGTTGAAATGTTTAAAAGAGAGATTGTTTGCCTAATTTGACAAATGTTTTGAAGTATGAATCTTCTTGAATTTTTTGAAGTATGGTGGTTCAAACTTTGTGTTTTGAAAGAAGAGATTATATTATGATATTTTATGGCTTAGAAATTCGACTTGCAAGTCAATGGTATAACGACACCATATAAATGAATGTCATAATAAAGTAAGAGTTTTAGACTTAATTTCAGAGAATACATGTCTTAAAGAGATAAAAATGGTCTTAAAGAGGATTAGGTGGTTGCTCGGAGAAGGATTGAGTTCAAATAATTCCTTGCCCAAAACTGTGTTTTGTCGATACGGGTTTCATTACATCCCCAAGAGGGATTATACGCTGGCCTAGTTCCCTATGGCATATCAAAGACAAAGACTCCAACTAATGCAGCAAACTTGAGTTGGGGCTTGACTGAAAGTCAAGGGAAGATTCCATATAGCCCGTGGAATTTCAAAGTTGTAAGGTATACCACCTAGCTCATAAGTAATACAAAGCATGGAGTTGCATTTACAAGATTGTTTTAAGAGAATTCGAGATGGCCCTTGTATTTTGAACTATTTCATGCATAATGTTTTATTAATTTCTCTCACTTATGATATATTTAAATTCATTATTTTGGATTTCTCTTCGTACCAGTACAATTGTATTGACCCCCAATATTTCAGGGTCTGAGGCTGAGTCTAGAGGTCCTGCTAAGTAGTAGAGTTTTCATAAAGAAGTGAAGTGTTCAGTTGGTGAGCCTTCTCTATTCTATAAGGCCTATTTCTTTTTAGATACTTGTCATTTACTTTGGTTTAGGTCCACTAGGGGCCTTGTCCAAGTTTTAGACAGTTTGATAATTTCATATGTAATAAAGATTTCGTAGACTGGAACAGATGTTGTCTAGTTGTTGATTTACCTATTTTCCAAATGTTAAACCAAACTCCGAGTATGACCCTGATTCCATTTGTTATATTCTGCATCTTTTTCCTTTATTGTTATGAATAGTGTTCATGAGTACCAGACAGGAAGGGGTGCCCGAGCCTATACGGTTCGGGATGCTCATCGTAGCTAGGGTCCCGACTTGGGTCATGAAAAAAGGAAAACCCAAACCAAATTAATTCTTATTGCCAAGATTTATGGTGTGGGTCAGTCGGTTTTGGTCGTTGGGTCACAGGTTTTGGAGATGGGTCGATGGGAGTTTGATACGAGTTGAATTTTGGTCATTTTCCAGTGGATTTCACTAGCAATTGGAATATGGGGTCAGTTTTGAGGCTATTTTGGTTGCTGTTTTTAGATTTTGGTCATTAATGGAGAAACCGAAAGAAGGGGTGGAGCTGGTTGTTGTTTTTCGGTGATATGGGTTTATTTTTCAGTGAATTTTCCGTTGGAAAATTAGAACAAAGGGAATTTTCTCAACTCTTCATCATTCTCCTCTCTCTCTCTCTCTCATTTTTTTTCTCTAACTTCCCCTCTCTCTAATCTCTTCTTGCTCTCTCATTCTCTTTGCTTTTCTACTATTTTTCCCCTCTCTCAATCTCTCTTTCTTTTCTAATCACTCTTTTTTTTTTCTCCTTTGTTCTTCACTCTATTTTTCTACTTTTTTTCTCCTACGTCATATCTATATTTTTCTCTTCTATTTTTGTATTCTCTCCCCTATTGTATATATGAGTTTGTTAATGTAATAGTAAGAAAAAATGGTGTAGTGTTATTGTTGGTTCCAAAAAAATGTTAAGGGATTCTTCCCCCCAAAAATGGGTGTTGTTGTTCTATTATATAGTTGTTATTGTGAGGATGGGTGAGTAAAAGAACGTTAACAAGGGGTCTGTGGGGTACGTGGGGTAGGGTGAGGGAATATAGTGTTGTGACATTATTATTTTTATTTTCTTGTGGAGAGATTATAGAATAGGGTGAGGGTGCATGGTAAAGGTGCGGTAGATGGGTAAATTTCAAGTTCGAGAGGGTCAAAACTACGTGTCTACATTATATATATGAATTTAGGATAAAATAATGTATGTAGTTTTCTCACTATTCTTGATAATTATTTATATCAGTATGTCAACTGTTGCAAAGAACATTGTCTCCCAGCTTAAAAAGGTGATAAGCTTAACGGTGATAATTATAAAATATGAAGTATAAAAATACAATATGTTCTGGAAGAGAAAGAGGCTCTTGAAGCTCTTAATGTTTATATGACACTTCCTAAAAATGGTTATACTCCCTAATATATGAAAGATCTTGAGGCATATCAAGGTTGGAATAAGAAAAATTCTCTTTCTCGCATAACATTGTTGAGAAGTATGGATAATGATATTATGAGAGAATTTCCAAAGTATGATGATGCTAAGGACATGTGGTCCAGAATAAAAGAAAATTTTGGTCATACTTCTATTGCTAAGTTAAGGTCTCTTACTATTAAGTTTGTTACTTATAAGAAATTCGTTGATCATACTATGCGTAAACATTTACCCCATATGTCAAATATGGTGAATGAACTGAAAGATGTCGGTCATGTGTTGACTGAAGATCAACAACTGCAAGCTGTGATTCTCTCCCTACCTCAAAGCTGGGAAAATATTAAAATACACTTAACCCATAATGTTAGCATCAAAACTATGGCAGATGCTAAGCATTATTTCAAACTCGAGGAAGAGCACCTTGGAGTAGACAATGTCACTAATAATGCATATATGAATCGTTTAGATCCAAAATATAGACATGGTAACAAACGTAAACATGGTCAATTTTCTCAAAAGAAGGGGAAAGAAAATATATCAAAGAAGCCTAAGAATAATCGACAAAGAGAGAAAAATATTTCTTCTCCAAAGCAAAAGAAAAGGTGAACATGGCTAAGCTCAAGTGCTACAACTGCGAGAACAAACAAAACTTTGCTCGTGATTGTCCTGATCCTAAAAAGGTACATGACCTTATTAATGATTTACATAGTGATGTAAATGTTTTTTTCTATTTTTTTAACTGAATCACTTCCTTTGTGGATTGTAGACTCAACAACCAACAAACTCATAGCAACGGAAAACAATGCTTTCGTAGATTTTCGATGAATTGGTACCTGCAAACTGGAAATGCATAATGGCCGAATTTTATATCTACATGATGTACCATTTATCCCAACAATACATCAAAATCTAGTCTCTGTCAGAATATTGATTAAGTTAGAATTTAATTTTCTTTCATGAACATGGTAAGGATTTATATTTGGCCATGAAAATATGACACTAGTTATTTTTATGATCAATTTTTTGTATTGGATGTTATTCAAAGTCCCAACAATAATAATATTAGTTATTCCTTATTTACGTCAATTTCTAATTGTGAGCATGATGTAATTTAGAGCATGCAAGGCTTGGTCATACTTGTCAACATAAAATGAATCGCTTATCTAAAGAATACCTACTTGGAACAATGAATAAAGTAAAACTATCTATTTGTAAATCTTGCCTAGTCGAAAAACTGTAATAAAACTATTTGGAAAAGGCACAAGAGTTGATACTCCATTGTAATTAATTCATTCCAACAGCTGTGGTCCAATGAATGTAAGGGAAAAACATGGTGTTCTTTACTTCGTCACTTTTATTGATTATTTTACTCGATTTGGTTATATATATTTGATTTCTCACAAATCTAAAGCCTTGAGTTTCTTCATTAAGTTTATAAACTTAGTTGAGAATCAATTGGATAGAAAAATAAAATCTCTAAGAACTGATCGAGAAAGAGAGTATTTGTCTAATGAGTTCAAACAATTATGTGATGAAAAGGAAATTCAAATAAAATTAACTACTCCTTACACTCCACATAAAATGGTATTGCAGAATGATAAAATAGAACCTTGTTAGAAATGGTTAGGTCAGTGATGGCACAAGCAAAATTGTCTATCACCTATTAGGGTGATGCGTTGCTCATTTTTGCATTTTTACTTAATTGTATCCTTTTAAAATCAGTTACAGCTACGTCGTATAAGTTATGGACTAAACAAAAGTCCATTTTGATCATTTTAAAGCCTCGAGATTGTGCTTCTTTTATTCATAATCATTCCTCCTATTATGAAAAATTAGGTACAAGAGGAAAGAAATGTATATCTATAAGATACCCTGAATAGTCTAAGGGTTATGTGTTCATAAGTGAACAAGATAGTGGAACTGTAATTGAAATTGAGTCACATGATGTTACATTTATAGAAAATGATTTTCCTAAGCATGACGTGCTAGGTCAAGACTTAACTCTTTATGAAACTACGGACCAGACCACTTCCTATATTGACATTCCAATGGATTTGAGTTGGAGTCATGATAATGGACCGGTTCCTATTTCCACAAATCCTACTGATATTTCTGGTCTGAGTAGGAGTAACTTATCAATTGATAAATCAACTTGTCAATCTCAAAGTCGATGAACAAATCATCCATAACTTCCCCGTCGTTGATTTGAAATCAAAGGGAAAATATTTATAGTTACTTCATATGATGTAGAGCCAAAGAAATATAAATGAGACTCTTACATGTATCGACAAAGAAAAATAGTTAAAAGCAATGGATAAGGAGATCGAGTCAATAAAATCTAAATTAACTGATATACCTATAGGCTGAAAAAATATTGGAAATAAATGGATTCTCAAAATCAAGCGTAAGGCAGATGGTAGTATCAAAAGATTGAAAGCTCACCTAGTAGCTAAGGGGTATACACAATAGAATGGAATTTATTGTGAAGAAATATTTTCACCTATTGTATGCTTTTACTTCAATAAGATTAATTTTGTCTATAGTAGCTATGTTGGATCTTTAATTGCATCAAATTGATGTGAAAATTGCCTCAGCTAGAAAAAGAATTCTATATGGAATAACCTGTAGGTTTCATGAAAAATGCAATAGAAATAAAGTACCTCGACTTTGAAGGTCGATTTATAGCATTCAACGATTTTCTAGACGATGGTACTTATGTTTCCATAATGCAATAATATTGTATGATTTCATTATGATTCATGATGATCATTGTGTATACCTCAAAAGATCCAAAGATAATTTTGCATTTTATCATTGTATATGGATGACACACTTATAATTTTAAGTGACATCGAGTATGTAAAATACACAAAAGAGTGGTTATCATCTTCTTTTAAGATGAAATACATGGGTGAAGTGTCATATATTCTTGGAGTTAAGGTTTCGAAAGATCGTTAGAAGAGACTGTTATCTTTTTCACAAGAACCTTACATTAAGCAAGTTCTTGAACATTTTAATATGCAGGATTGCAAATTCATAAATTACTTCAATTTCTAAAAGTGAAGCTTTAAACCAAAGGTTGTTCCCTCAGACTACACAAGAGAAGAAACAAATGAGAAAGGTTCCTTATATCAATGCAGTCGGATGTCTAATGTAGGCTATGATATGTACTAGACCTGATATCTGTTATGATGTTCGGTTAGTTAGCAGATATCAATCCGACCCAGGACCGTAATATTAGAAAGCAGTTAAAAAAATATTGAGGCATCTCAAAGGCACAATTGGTTATTCGTTATGTTATCAAGGAAATGATTTACAACTTAAAGGCAACACTGATGCTGATTGTGGAGAAAATTTAAATGAGAGAAACTAAACCTATGAATATGCATTCTAGCTTAACAATGATGTCATATCATGGAGTATCAAGAAAAAATCATGTCTAGTTGTATTTACGATGCAAGCTGAATTTGGGGCACTTTCATCTGCTGTGCAAGATGCTATTTGGCTTAAATATTCTTTGTTCTACTTGGGTGTGTATAACCATGTCATTGAACTTTTCACAATCATTATGCTAGTCAGGTTTCAATAGCCTACAGTAAGGATCCAAAGTACCATGGGAAGATGAAACATTGACATAAAATATAATTTTATAAGAGAAATAGTTGTAAAAAAAAAAGGTAAACGTGAAATACATATCTACGCATCAAATGATTGCGGATCCCTTAACAAAACCCTTAACTTGTGATGTTTATGAAAGACACATAATGTCATTGTGTTTATGTAGATGTTGATATATTTATTTCTTTTCCAATCATGTTTATGTAAATTAACATTAATAAGGTTAACCATTATTAATGCCTAATTTTACATCGTGTTGGTTTATATACATATATTTTTTTCATATTGTGGTGTATTAAATTTTTGATGATAAAAATCATATCAAACAAATAAAAAGATTGGCCTACTCACCTTTATTGTCTAAGTAACAAGTAGTCGAGACGAAACAGTTATAAATTTATAATTGTCAGCCGTGATGATAAAAAAGAGCTAAAAGTTTATAGTCAGAATGTCATTTGTTAGATTGTTTTTTAACCATATGTGATTAAAATGACTTAGTCTGTTTCTAAAGTTAGATGTGAGTTCTAAAGGATAAAATGATTAAGTAAATGTGAACTGAAAGTTAGACACAAGTTGTCTGAACTGTCATATGCACAGTATTTAACTCATAAAAGACATACGCTCCATGGAAAAGGAGTCAATACTAGGATACAAGTTTCATACCATGTATGCATATAGTGACCCATAAGGGAAATATAAGTTTAGTCTCTACTTGTTATAATGTGAAGCCCTGAAAATTATAAGTAATTTTTAACATTGTACCCTCATGACTTTAATTAGTTTCTTGATATTCAATTTGGTGTTTTCTATCTTATGATGCTTCCAATAGATCACGATTGATTTGATCTGACGGGACATTTCTAGAAAAGTATATCACATTGAGATTAAGAGATTCATGAGATGAGAAAGATCATTGAGTATTTCCACATTAATTGTGTTCATTGACTGGTTCATCATGTTTATATGTGCAATAACTACATAATGATGAACTCAAAATTAAGAAAAGAAATTATGAAGAATATGAATATAATACCCCATATTTTTACTAGCTTAAATTCATATGGAATTATTTAGATTTAAACTTTTCATGGTGTGGTAAATTGAATAAGGTTTCCATTGATACCAAATTTGCCCAATTTCAATACTCGGTGAAGGAGTTCAGACATTTTTAAGTTGACAGTGTGCCACCTGGGCAGTCACCGCATCGCGGAGATGGTTAAATTCATAATTGTCATTTTTTCAGTGGACCACCGCAATATTGGGGCATCGCGGAGAGGATCATTTTTTCATTTGTCAATTTTCAGTCGTCCAACGCTACAGTGGCGCATCGCGCCGAAGGCTAAAATGGTATTTCTAAAGGGCACCGCGATGGTGGTGCATCGCATTGAAGTTACAAGTACCAATTCTCAAAATCCAGTGGGACAACATGATAGCCCCGCATCGCAGAGGCCCCCAATTTTCCAATCGTTAAATTCCAGTAAGCCATGGCGATAGTGACGCGTCGTGGTAGCCCATTAAATCGGACCCCAGTTACGTTTTTTCAGCTTTGTTTAGGTGTTTACAGAGGGTACTTTAGACTTTTTGCAAGCTCTCAATACATCCAAACATAAGATTTAAGCTTATTCTAAGCACTTTATGCTCATTATTCATCATTCTCTTCAAAAGCAAAACCCTAAAAACCAAAATCTCCTTCTCCAAGAAATCCAATTCTTTCATTAATTCTCCAAGGAAATTCAAGATTAAGGATTCCCAATACAAGAACTCCAAGAAATCATCTTCAAAAGCATCATAGGAATCCAAGATTCAAGCTTTTCATCTAAGATCATCAATTAAGGTATGTGGGTTTATGAACAAGGACAATCCTTTCGGCCTTATGCCTAAAATTTATTTTAAATTTGAACTTACTGAATTTTATATTATTTCCCATGAAATTCAAGTTAGGGTTTACACCCATCGTTGTTATTTTCAAGTTTATGATATTTCCAATGATTTAAAAGTTGAATTTCATGATTATGTTTATATTTTCATGCATATTGCTGAAATTTCCAGATTTTGAGTTGTCTTATCCATGTTTACATTATCAAGCATGATTATTATAATAGATTTAACATGAGATTGACGCATGGGTTATTTATCCCAAAATTTAGTATTATTACTTTAAGAAAGATGATGCTTTAAGCATCTTATGAGCAGATTTTTTATAGTTTTTCAGTAAAGCTTTATCTTTTGATCACTGGTTTAGCTTTGGAATCTACTTTACAGATTATTACAGTTTACAGAACTCAGATTAGCTTTATTTACAGATTTACTCATATAAATGCATAATTGGTTTTCCATATGAACCCTTATGCTAGTTTTAAAAGTGGACTTCCAATGGTTTGAGCATACAAATTTAAGAGGGAGTAGTATTTATCATTGAGCGGGAAGTGTGGTATTAGTGTGCCCTATCTTCGATAGAACTATGTAGCCAACGTAGGTATATATTAGCAGATTATTCCCATTTCTATATGGATGGCATATTTAACTTGTGATCGATCACATGGATTAGGTTATACTCCCTGGCAAGAGTATGTCACTTCTCCCTAATGTGAGATTTCTTCCTTAGGAGGTCAAGACATTGGACTCCATGTAGATCACATGGTTTATGTCGGTTAAGAGAACCTCCCTTACAGATAAGATTTTGAAAAAGTATTTCCCTAACAGTAAAGATTTTCAGAATAGTTCTAAAAGTATTTTCCCTACCGTTAAGAGTATATTCTTTACAGATTTGAAAGAATTCCCTCGCAGAACAGTTTTTCCCTAAAAGTTTAAAAGCCTAATAGCAATAATTTTTAAGATAAAGTATTCTCCTTAATAGTAAAAGAAAAACAGAAAAGATTTTAGAAAACTAAGTGTAAAGGCTCATAAGTTTTACTCAGAATACCTTACAGAAAAGATAATAGCTCTAGATTTTAGCTTTCAGATTTTAGATTCAATAGTGAGTCCTTCTACACTTAGACAGAATGATTTAAAGGAAGAATACAAGTATAACTTTTAGAACTAAATGTTATGGCTCACAAGATTTATAAAGTATGTTTTTCTTTCTATTGTTGTATATTTTAGTATTTTAGATATTCCAGCTTATGTAAGTCATTTACATTTAGCATGCATCATTTTACAAATTATAATGATTGATATTATATTTTACTTATGCATTCACCCCCATATACTCAGTACATCCTTAAAGTACTAATCCACATATATGTCTATGTGCTACATTATCTCATAATGTAGGTACGATTTGTAGCATGCATACCATATTCAGACAGCTTGCAGATTCCAGCCAACAGATGACGAGTCCTCCTACTTTAGGGACTTTAGTTAGATATTATTTATGTACTTTACTTTCTTACTCTTATGTATTGATTAGTGATTTTTGGGGTCGAGTCCTACCTATTTATAGTCAGTATAGTAAAGGCTTCACAAATGTTAGTTAGAGTCAGTTATGTATTTTTAGTCCCTCATTCAGACCTTATCAGAATGTAAAAGTTGTATAAGTATTGTATTTTCACAGATTCTACTATTATTATGTTTCCGCACTGTAAACTTAGTCATTTTATACATATTATCCAGTTGCTTATGCATTATGCCAGTAGAAGGGTTAGCATGGGATCACTTGTGGTCCTAAGTACCGTGTGACATCTCGGAACAAATTTTCAGAGCGTTACAAACTTGGTATCAAAGCACAAGGTTCAAGTGTCCTAGGGTGTCTGTGAAGTCGTGTCTAGTAGAGTCTTGCGGAACGGTACGGAGACGTTTGTACTTTTCTTCGAGAAGCTATGAGGCATTTAAGAAAAGTTTTCTTTATTTTCTACTCTAGATCATGCAGTAAAGTTATTTTCTCAGAATCTTCTATCTATTCGTGTGTTACCCCAAAATTCCTTATCTATGTTTTATTCTTGAGATAACATAATTAGCAAGTTCCAATTCCTCCCTACGTAATACTCTCAGATTTGCTAGCAGAAGTTTCAGAAGTCACACAAGGGGCTTGAGAGGAGCTCCCTAGTGTGTTAAGTTCCTTAAGTTGAAAGTTTATGTTCTCATCCTTATGAGTTGTTCAGTTGAGATATAATTAGACATGTATTCAGATTGTCTATTGACTCTTTTAGTACAGATAGTGCTTGTAAGAGAAGATGGTATGAACCTAGATTATTGAATAGAGTTTGCATTCGAGGGATATTATGAGCTTCAATGTTATGATTAATGAATAGTATAATCCTATTATAGTTTGAAGTATGGGTATAGAAGAGTAGTGAAGAGAAAAGTGAGAGTGTCAATTGATAGAAAGTATAGAGGTAAACTTATGCTTGTTATAGATTTTGCATTATGGTGATATGTCCTGGTGTGTTAGTTTAGAGGAAGGTAGAGAAGGAGTTATTATTTAAGGAGAATTATTGATTGCTTAAAGTATGGAAGGGGTTATTGATGATAGTTATTATGTTGGAAAAGTATCGGACATTAATGAAGTGTTTGGTGGTTTAGTATCATTAATTTAGGCTTCCCTTGAGGTTGTAAAAAGAAGCTTAGCTAAAAATTATAGAGCTATGATAGTAATTTAGATGTATAGAAGGGTAAATAGTAATGATGTGTAGAAGGAGGATGTTTTAATGGATTATGATAAGATAGGACATATGATTGTGATCAGTTATTGTTGTTACGAAGTTTTAGTGGACTAGTGTTTCTTGATGTTTTATTTTATAGCTTTCAAGTGAGAATTGTATGTGAGGTTGGGTTGTTGAAGTATGTTTTGCACTAGACATTAAGTTTGAACAGTTGATGGTCATCAAAGTGGATGTAATGATTTCTTGGTTAGTGATACTAGTTATATGGAAGTGATCTAGTAGGCTTGAACAGTGTATGCAAGAGTTTGAGTTCATTTATTTGTAATTAAGTATAATGTTGTATGTATGATGAAGAAGTATGCCTACGGTAATATGAGGTTGCATTATTTTCTAAGGTTATTACGTATTGTGAGTGGTTAGTTTTAGTAGTACCTTTGGGTTGCTAAGTGGAAGAAGACTAGTTATATAGTATATATTGTTCTTAATAGCCAAGTTAAGGAGCAGAGTAGGGATAGATGATGTTGAACTTCTTGGTATGATCTTGATTCTCATGGTTTAGAAATATAAGTTTAGAGATGTGATATTGGTAGGCTATGACAGAAGCAGTATAGTTTATTAAATATTGAAGATATCCATGTTAAGTGATAGAATCCAAGTTTGAATCCTTAAAAATTGAGCAAATAGAAATAAGAGTTGAGGCTCTATATGGTATGAACTCAGGATATGGTGATACCCATGAAGATTCTAAGTTAGTATGTGCTCAAGATGTTATGTGATAACTATTGATCTATAGAAAGATAGAGTAGTATCTCTGACGGAGGTATTAGAATTGGGTGTTACACGTTAAGATACAATCCTTCAGGGTAAGTTTAGTTTTATGTGTATTGAATATACCCCAGACTCAAGAGTAAAGTGATTGCAGTTTAGATTGAAGTTTATTTAGTGGTTCACAGACTTAGATTGATGGCTTAAAGCCAAAGGGGGAGATGATAGAATGAGTAACCAAGTTAGACTTACAGATTCTAGTAAGTGATGCCAGTGTAGTATAGAAAGTCAGTAAGATAGGATGATGCTCGACCCATTCTCATCTCAGTATAAACTTTTGTACTTCAACTATCTTGATATTTACTCATTCCTCATGTGTCAGTTCCCTAGCTATAGCTCATGTTCATGCATACAATAGAAAGTCATGTACTCTCTCAGTTCCTAGTAAGAGGAGTTCCAGTTCATCCAGCAGTTAGAATCACATTCCATAAGTTATGGACTCCAAATTCAAGTCATGCAAGTCATGACTCATGTACCCATTCAGTTTCTGTACTCATGCAACACTCTTAACTATCAAGATAAATCCAGATTTATATCATGTATGCCCTCAGATTAGATTTCTCTAATAAATCCATATCGTGAATGCTCTATTCCTCAAAACGCAGTAGAGTGTCAAGCTATGCTTAGTATAACTTCATGTTCTGGATCCTGACATTCCAACCTTCCAGTGACCTTTCCCAAGTCAAGATAGTGATGATGAATAATTGTGTGGATGGGAGAGAGTAAATGTGTTATGTTGAGAAAATGGTTCACAGCCAGTTTTATGTAAGTCTCTATAAGTTTGAAAGAATTTTTGAGGTGAAGTTTATTTTCTTGTGTATGACTTGGTTAGTTGAGAATATTTTATGTGCGTCTTCCTAAGAATTAAATAGTGCATGGAAGTTGTTATTGATAGAGGTATTAGAGAATATGAGGAAGATGCTCTTATGATTAATTGTTTAGAAGTGCACATGTGGTTATGAAGATAGGTTTGAACGTTATGTTGATATATAATTGGATGGGTGCATTTTGAGCTAAAGACTTCTTAGTAAGAGGTTGAATTTTGTTATAGAAGTGATAAGAAGAATTATCTAAGAGAGAAGTAGTTATGACAATGCTTGGGGTATTGAATCCATGGTTCAGACTAGTATTATGGTGTTATGTGCAGTGCATTGTGATTCCGTGTTAGACTTGACCATGATGAGGGGATTTAGTTCAGTTTAGACTTTTGTAGATGGATTTAGCAATGCCATGTGAGAATTATAAGTTGAATCAAGTGAGTATGGTATTTGAAGGGAATAGTATAGTTGAGGGAGTGTTTGACAAGTGTTTCTAAGCTTGAAATTACGAAGTTGCATTGCTTAAGACCTAGAAATTCTACCCTGGCTTATGATTTATAAGTTTATGTTCCATGCTATAGAGTCGTTGCAATGTTGTAATTCTTTATTCAGATGTTTTGTTCAGATCATGCCCAAAGTTTCTTACTCCCTAACATCGTTAAAGTTTCTTAGAAAAAGTGTGGAAGAAATACACCATTTGGGTATAAGCATTCAGTATGATTCAGTCCATAAGTATCTTGTATATCATCTCAGTCTTTTCCTAGTATTTCAACCAAATCAGTATCATTCGGGGATGAACGATCCCAAGGGGGAGATGTTGTAATACCCCGAGTTTTCATGTCATGAACCTCGCATCTTTTCTCACAAAATCATATCCAGCCTAATGAAATTTTTACCCCTAAGTTGACTCTCTCATTTCGAGATCAGCCATATTGTCATTTTCATGAAAGTTCAAGCACTCACAAATCAATTCAGTAGCCCACTACGTTGGGATTCAGTCATACAGTTTATTTCAATTATGCATGATAGCTTATAGCCTCAGGTATCCTCAGTAATTTCAATCTAATTAGCCATATTAGAGGACGAATGTTCCCAAGGGGGAGATATTATAATACCCCATATTTTTCATAGCTTAAATTCGTCCTTAGAATGTTAAGAGATAGCTTCCAAACTGAATAGCATTTATTTCGTGTGGAATTCTTCAGATTTAGACTTTACATGGCGTGGGAAATTGAATAAGCTTTCCATCTATACCAAATTTGCCCAATTTCAACACTCAGTGAAGGAGTTAAGACGTTTTTAAGTTAACAGCGTGCCACCTGGGAAGTCACCGCATCGCAGAGATTGTTAAATTCATAATTGTCATTTTTCCAGTGGACCACCGCAATAGTGGCACATCGCGGAGAGTTCCATTTTCCCATTTGTCAATTTTCAGTAGTCAACCACTATAGTGGCACGTCGCGCTAAGGCCAAAATGGCATTCCTATAAGGAACCACGATGGTGGCGCGCCGCGTTGAAGTTTCAGGCCCCAATTGTCAAAATTCAGTGGGACAATGCGATAGCTCCACATCGCGGAGGCCTCTAATTTTCTAATCATCAAATTTCAGTGAGCCACCGCGATAGTGTGGCATCGCAGTGGCCCATTAAATTGGGACCCCAGTTACATTTTTCCATCTTTGTTTAGGAATTTAAAGAGGGTATTTTGGACTTTTTCCAAGCTCTCAATCCGTCCAAAAATAAGATTTAAGCTTATTCTAAGCATTTTATGCTCATTACTCACCATTCTCTTCAAAAGCAAAACCCTAGAAATCAAAAGTTCCTCTCCAAGAAACCCAATGCTTCTATTAATTCTCCAAGGAACAAGATTAAGGATTCCCAATACAAGAACTCATCTTCAAAAGAATCATAGGAATCCAAGATTCAAGCTTTTCATCTAAGATCATCAATTAAGGTATGTGGGGTTATGAACAAGGACAATTTCTTCGTCCTTGTGCCCAAAATTTATTTTAAATTCAAACTTACTGAATTTTATATGATTTCCCATGAAATTCAAGTTAGGGTTTACACCCATCATTGTTATTTTCAAGTTTATGATATTTCCAATGATTTAAAAGTTGAATTCCATGATTATATTCATATTTTCATGCATATTGCTGAAATTTCTAGATTTTGAGTTGTCTTATCCATATTTACATTATCAAGCATGATTATTATAATAGATTTAACATGAGATAGATGCATGGGTTATTTATCTCAAGATTTAGTATTATTACTTCAATAAAGATGATGCTTTAAGCATCTTATGAGCAGATTTTTTTTATAGTTTTTCAGTAAAGCTTTGATCTTTAGATCATTGATTTAGCTTTGGAATCCACTTTACAGATTATTATAATTTACAGAACTCAGATTAGCTTTATTTACAGATTTACTCATATAAATGTATAATTGGTTTTCCATACGCACCCTTATGCTATTTTTAAAAGTGGATTTCTAGTGATTTGAGCATATAGATTTAAGAGGGAGTAGTATTTGGCACCGAGCGGAAAGTGTGGAATTAGCGTGTCCTATCTTCCACAGAACTAAGTAGCCAACGTAGGTATAGATTATCATATTATTCCCATTTCTATATGGATGGCAGATTTAGCTTGTGCTTGATCACATGGATTAGGTTATACTCCCTGAAAAGAGTATGACACCTCTCCTCAACGTGAGGTTTCTTCCTTAGGAAGTCAAGACGTTGGACTCCTTGTAACTCACATGGTTTATGTTGGTTAAGAGAACCTCCCTTACAGATAAGTTTTTGAAAAAGTATTTCCCTAACAATAAAGATTTTCAGAACAGTTCTAAAAGTATTTTCCCTACCGTTAAGTGTATATTCCCTAAAGATTTTAAAGAATTCCCTTGCAGAACAGTTTTTCTCTAAAAGTTTAAAATCCTAATAGCAATGATTTTTAAGATAAAGTATTCTCCTTAATAGTAAAAGAAGAACAGAAAAGCTTTTAGAAAACTAAGCATAAAGGCTCACAAATTTTACTCAGAATATATCTTACAGAAAATATAATAGTTACAGATTTTAGCTTTCAGATTTCAGAATTCAGTAGTGAGTCTTTCTACACTTAGACAGAATGATTTAAAGGGAGATAAGTATAACTTTTAGAAATAAATGTTATGGATCACAAGATTTATAAAGTATGTTTTGTTTACCATTGCTTCATATTTCAGTATTTCAGATATTACAGCTTATGTGAGTCATTTATATTTAGCATGCATCATTTTACAAATTATGATGATTGATATTATGTTTTACTTATGCATTCACCCTCATATACTCAATACATCCTCAAAGTATTGATCCACATATATGTTTATGTTCTACATTAACTCATAATGTAGGTACGAGTTGTAGCACGCATACTATATTCAGACATCTTGCAGATTCCAGCCAGCAGATAACGAGTTCTCCTACTTTGGGTACTTTAGTTAGATGTTATTTATGTACTTTACTTCATTACTCCCATGTATTGATTAGTGATAGTTGGGATCGTGTCCTAGCTATCTATAGTCAGTTTAGTAGAGGCTTCAAAGATGTCAGTTAGAGTCAGTTATGTATTTTCAGTCCCTCTTTTAGACCTTATCAGAATGTAAAAGTTGTATCAGTATTGTATTTTCACATATTCCACCATTATTATGTTTTCGCGTTGTAAACTCAGTCAGTTTATACATATTATTCAGTTGCTTATGAGTTATGCCTTGTAGAAGAATTAGCTTGGGATCACTTGTGGTCCTAAGCACCGTGTGACATCTCAGGACAGATTTTCGGGGAGTTATAATGAATGTGATAAATAATCTAGGATACTGTATATTATAAACTACTCTAAGTTTCATTAATCGAGATGTTGTATATTCCTAACCGATGTATTAAAACTGTGGGGTTTGCACCACCACATTGTGAGGGACCGGGTTCCTTAAAATTAGTCACAGAAAAAAACACAGTAAACTAACTAGGAACACAACACAGTGTAGGAAATGTAAAGAACACAAGATTTAATGTGGAAACCTCCTTGCTCAAGGGAGGAAAAACCATGGCTTGGCCTTACAATCTCTCAAAAATTAACTATAATCAACCTCTTGATTATAGACTCGAACTTGAACCTAACTCTAGGCTCTTCCTACTTGTAATAACTCTACTACAAGCTCACCTTGACAACTCTGTCAAGACTCCCTCAAAACTGATTAACTCTAACCAGTATCAAGCTTAGGCAACTCTGCCTAAGCACTCTCAAAGCAAAAAGAAAAGAGCATTACTCTTATATTATGAGTAATTCAGTTACAAACTCAAAATGGAATCAAGAACACTTGCTATTTTAGCATACACAAGAAATGAGATCTTGAGCAATGTTGAATATTGAGTTTTTGCCTTTTTCACACTTCAGTTTTCGATTTCCAAAAACTGTTTGATAGAGAAGCATCGTTTTACTTTTATAGTTGAGTGATTATAAGGGTTAAAATACAATTGGACCATGTGTCTTAAATAGTACAAGCAGCACTTGCCCAGTTTTTTTACACAAAAGGACAAAACTACGTAGGCGCGTACCAGTTGTACTGTAGCCTTGAAGATCCAGGGAACTGATCCCTTGTTGTTAGCTTCTCATTATCAAAAACAAGATATAGCAAGATATATAGCAACAAAGCTCTCAAAGTATGCACTGACCAAATGGTTTAGTCGTTAAATATGAAAGTTACAGAATAGGAATGAAAGTTTCCCCACTTTGTTTGAATGGGAGATGAAAAAAATTTGATCGGGTCACCCATATCCATATTAAAGGAGAAATGATAGATAATTACTTATATATTTATATTATTAATTAAAAGGGAAGAAACACAACTATTTGAAGTGTTGTGTCCCTTTGGGATTATAAAAAAGGTTCTCTTATCTGAACCTACATAACTTTTTCCATAAAAAACAAAAAGAAAAAGTTATTCACCTTCTCTCTTCTCTAATTGCGTAAAAGTTTCATTGAAGATTCTTGTATAGATTTCTTCTAAAAATGCATTGGAGCAACTCTATAACAGGCATGCAATCATAGGATGTGGCTATTTCGATGTAGTGCGTGTTTATATACATGTGATATCACTAATTGACTGGTGAAACATTATTTAATGTTCCTACAAGTTGTGTATTTGATTAGATTCTTCATTTTTCCTTCCTTGAAATGACTCCACTGATCAAATCAAGTACCAAAGGTGCCCATCACACTTTTGGGATATTTTTCTCCAACATCATTTTGTTCATCAAAGCAATGTTCTTCTCTGAATACCCTTTTTCTATAATAACTCCCAGCTTTCTTCTGGTCTTAGCAACCGAAGATCAAGAGGATCACTATGGCATTTAGCATGCAAAGCCACTTCCTTTTTTTGACTTGTTAAAATAATCCTACTTTTTTCTGAAATTCAGGAAATGGTCTTGTTAGCTCATCCCATGTAGCAGTATCCCAGAAGTCATACAAGAAAATAAAGTACCTATTTACAAATAATTGTTTTCATAGCTTATCAGGAATGTCATTGTCTATGACATTCTCATTGAATCCTTCTTTCAAACCAATAACTTGATTGGAAATTTTCTGCAACAACTTTTTCTCATACGTTCCTGGTCAACTATGCACAAAGAACGAACATCAAAGTGATCAACAACAGACTTATCATTATATACTCTGCAAGTCAAAGCGATTTTCCAAACCCTAGCATACCAAGTATGAAAATGACGTCTACCTCAGCTGGTCCACTAGTGAGATTCCTAATCATCCACTCGGTCTCCTCCCCAAAACCTTCAATTAGTCAATTACAGCTTGTGATGACTTGGTAATTTCAACTGGACTATTGGGGGAGTTTGCGAAAATGTTACTAATGTTCTTGGGGATCTTCTGTAGAACCTCCTATTTGATAATGTTGATCTTTCAATTGTATTTGGAAGGAAGAAGATGAGTTGCAAAAGACCATGATCTCTTATGAGAATTGAATTAATGGCATGTGTTGCCTCATATGCCACATCTAGAATACGAGTCTAGTGATTCTTATTCAATTCTTGTTCAACATTTTTAAAAAAATAATCTTATGAGTTCTAGGTCATTTTTCACCAGCAATTCCGTTTATCAAATCAACTGCGTAAGCATTAGAATTGAGCAAGTCATTTAAGTTTTCGAATAGAACAGTCATAACTCATGGGAAAGCAGAGTTGAGATGGGTCTTCAGGGGTTCTCAAGTAAACATGTATGAGATCTTCTTTTAAGAGTTCAATGTTTTCCAATAAATCGAGAGTTGCACAGTTTGTTTCACTGGTATTCCCATCACTCCTTGATTTTATCTCTTTTAATTTGCAAACAAGAATGGATACCTCCCTGATAAATGTTCCAACACATGCCAAAAAAAAAAAATTGTCATGATGAATAACACCAGTGGGAACATCAGTAAGAATAATCAACAGAAACTCTATCATGACATGAATGTTTAGAGTTGGAGTGCTAGAGTAATAGCATTAATCATGTGCTCCTGCAGATAAATCAACTATTCTCTAAGAATGTATGGAAAGGCTTCTATGAGTTGACTAATGAAGCATCCAACTTCTTCTATTTCATCTTCATCAAGCGCAAAGACAAAAGGCTAAGACAAAAGTGTCCTACTCTCTCAGCCATAAGTTAGAGTTGAGGTAAAACATGTTCAATTGTCTCATGCTCAACATAGCCATTTACTATCAGCCCATGGAAATCTTTTAAATTGCCAAACACATTCTGAAGAAGCTCATATAGAGTACTTGTCCTTACTTACAACTCATGAGTACACTTAGGTGGATAACGGAGGGTCACGAGGAGGGCACCCAAAAGTTCAGCCAACTGATCCTCAGTTATGGTGGAAGTTGATTGATCAGAATAATAATAAGAACTGATAAAACGCATGTTATTCTTCAGAAAGTGAGGAATGACGTGATCCATATCATATTTAACCAGCATGTTATCTTCACTCCAAAAGAAAACTGACTGAACCAGATCATAAACCTCCCATGCGTTGCGAGACATTTTAGCATTAAAACCATCCAAATTGGAATAACAATGCTGAAGAATTGTCGACAAATATGTCAACTCCAATTCCAGATTTTCAATTTTCATCCATGTCAAGAGCAATTTTATTTTCTTCGTCTTCTTTAACCTCTCTATCAAATCACAATATTGACAATGTACTTGTGAAGTACACCAAATGATATCTGCCAAAACACCAAATTAATGTTGTATCAAACTCACATATTTACTCTAAATTAACATGCAAGTCAAACAAAGATGGTTTACTTTCATGTAAAATTTTCTAAAACATGATACATCTTCACCAACAAATAACTGATATTATGCCGAAGTAAATCAAATATTCTACTAAAAATCATGTCATGATCAGATTGTGAACTTTTGGAAAACAATATTCTTAAGAGTTTTGGATTGGAAAACACTTTTGCTAGCAGCAATTTATATTTGACTAAGATTCCAAAAGTGTTTCCGGGGAAAACTATTTTTTTCACCTAAAATCAGCTTCTGCTAATACTCAAAATTACTTTTTTCTTTTGAAAACTTGGTCAAAATAAATAACTTCTTAAAACAAAATAACTACCTTTGGCTTGTCCAAACAGGCTATTAACTAGATAAGTATAGTTCGTCCTTCCTATTTCTATAACTCCTACATTCTCAGTCTTAATTTATGTGGCATTGTTGAAATTTTGAGATTTTTGACTATGAATTTGAACATAGAAGTATACATGAAAAGCTATGTAAAAAAATACTATAAATTACAATAATTAACTATTTAAAATATTTAAAAGTCATATAAAGAAATTTCGATCAAAGAAAAATTTGATTGACTCTTAAATTTCAATTGTGACACATAAATTAGGATGGAGGGGAATATATGGTTTTGCTGAGTCTCCACCATCATTTGTTTTGGTTAAATGAAACCCTAAGTAGATTTCCAATAACATAGAACACTAAAAAGAAGGGCTGAATACCGTAAGTAGATTTCCAGTAGCATAGAACACTAAAAAGAAGGGCAGCTCGGTGAACTAAAGGTTCGATATGTGTGGAGTTCATAGAAGGGCTGGACCACAAGGGTTTATTGTACGCAGTCTCACCTTGTATTTCTATCGGAGGCTATTTCTACAGTTTGAACTCGTGCCCTCCTGATCACATGAAAATAATTTTACTAATCACTCCGATCCAAGGCTCCTTTTTAACACCAAAAAGAAGGGCATTAATAAATTAGAGAGGTTGAAGACTATAATCATACCTTTTGAGTTGAGCAAATTAAGATTAAAGCTATTAATTAGAATTAACCTCTTTGCTTGTTTGAGAAATAGTAGGTGAAGAAAGTAGGCAAGCTATGGATTCAGATCTTATGAGAAAGGTAAAATACATAAACATGTTCTTTAACTTAGCCTTAAATTACATCGTCAATGATCTCTAACTTTGGGTATGTACAAGTAGGCACTTAAACTTATATAAAGTTAAACAAGTCGACACATATGTGCTATGTGGCCTATTCTTGTCTTACATGGTGTCCTACATGTATTATGCCACATAGGACGTGTGTGTCTACTTGTTCAACTTTATACAAGTTTAAGTGTCTATTTGTGTGCATCTAAAATTGGAGGTCATACATACAATTTGAGATTATGTATTATGCCTATGAGAAAATGTTGACAAATAGATACAATTAATCAAGTACAGGTTCACAATTCCAAGATTAAAATACAATTCATAATTGACTTTTGAATTATTGCTTTTCAATACTGATTAATGTGAATTTTGTACTCCCTTGTCTTGACATTGCTTTTTTCATTCTTCTTATGCCAGTAGGATGAACAAAGAACTGAGACTTCTCCACAAACCAGTAACAGAATGTCTTTGTAATACACTCCAACCTCATTATAACATCATTTCATTATTCAAAACCAACTTTTCATATTATTACTTCCCTATAACAATATTCAATATTTAAAAGAAAAAGGGTAAATATAACTCACAACTTTGCGATTTAGAACGGAAGTATCCTCAGTAAAAAAAATGGTCCATAGTGATCCATATATACCCCTCATTAATAAACCTATATTTATTGAAAAATTCTATAACTGATTTTTAATTCTAAAAATATCATGTGGCTTTAAAAAATTATCTCATCCATCTTTTTATCCATCGAGACACGACCCAAATTAATAATGGCAAAGTTTCATAAATTGCTAAGGTTTAGAATTAATTTGGAGGGGGTGAGGGGTTCTAAAACTAAAGTTTTCTAATTACAATTCATAGCTACATATTAAAAAAGGAAGAGTGTCGAGTGAGACTGAGAAAGAGAGGAGAGAGGACTGGTATTTACTTATTCAATATACATTTTGCAAATGTATATGTATAGATATACACTTTCATAATCATACAAAGACGTTACATGTACATTTGTAAAGGGGGATCAGATATACATTTGTAATTCAAAAGAAAATCTGATACAAATACATTTATTAGATGTACATTTGTATTTCAAACACCGGACACAAAAATACATTTATTGAAATATAAGAGGACTTATAGTTACGCTTGTTCTAAAATTTTAGACTTACATTTATCAGTGACTATGGACATTGAAATTGTATAACCCAAAAAAATATACATATACATGTCTTTCAATTGTGCTATTATACAGGATATACAAAACATCTCAGATTTTAATTGTATATGCAATTTCAAATTTACAAAAAATCATTTTTCACTTGATACACTGATACAGTGTACAAAAATACATATAAAAATCCTCTTAATACTTTCACAACAGAACCATTTTAATACGAAATAAATACTTCAGTTGTATTTGTATATGACATTCATGCAGATATATTTAATTTGTATCAAGATGTATTTACATGTTTTGTATATTAAAATTGAAACTTACGTATTACAGCTTTGTATTTGTAATACAAATACATATTGAACAGTTGTAAACATATACCGGAGAATTAGATAATTTGCATATGTATTTGTATATTACAATTGAAACTAAATACAAGCTAAGTACCTAATACATACTGATACAACTCTTCCCACTAATACCCAATATATATACAATTGAAACATATACATAAACCAAAATACCTATACATAATACATATACAATAGTTGTCTATACAAGTCTTTCATTATAGCAAAACCAGAGAGATGGGACGACATTGAGGAAGGAGAGCAGAGAGGGAGAGAGGGCAAAGAGAGAAAAAGAGAGAAAGAGAGAGGAGAGAAAGAGAGAGCGAGAGAGGGGGAGGAGAGTGGCAAGCTAGAGAAGGAGAGATAGGGAGAGAGAGATGCTATTAATCCTAAAGATTAGTTATAGATGGAGATTTGGCTACTCTGCATTTCCACTCTTCATTTTCTCCAAGTTTTTATCTTGTTGGTGACATATGGCATAGTTTAAATTGAAGGGGTAAGGTTTAATTATTCTAAAATAAATTTCTAACTATAGATAATAAATTCATTATATATTTAGTTTAAAATATATTGTGATCCCATAATCTTAGCAACATGTCCATAAATAAAGCAACAAGAGATTTTCTCTTCCTACTTACTTTTCCTACGTAACAATTCTGTCTTTTAATTTCTTTGTAAATTGATTTTTTTATTATCTGGTTTTTTTTTGAAATTTTTTTATTTTTTTTATAATTAGCTATTTTATTTTCTTTAAAATAGGTGAAATAAAGTAGGAGAAATAATCAGTTCTTCTATTTTAGATTAATTTTTTATCACTTTTTTTTTTAAATTAGATATTTTAGTTTCTTTAAAATAGGTGAAATAAAATAGAAAGAACATGAGAGAAATATTTGGCTTTAGTATTCTAAATTAATTTTTTTATTGCCCTTTTTTTTTTTTAAACTTTTCCTTTAACAATCATCTATTTTATTTTCTTTAAAATAGGTGAAATAAAATAAGGGAACATAGGTGAAATAAAATAGGAGAAATTATCGGCTCTCCTATTTTATTTTGCCTATTTAAAGAAAATAAAGTAGCTAGTAATTATTAAAGAGAAAGTTTTCAAAATACAATAAAAAGGTTAATTTAAATAGAAATTAAAAAATGAACCATGCGTAGGAAAAAGATTTAGGAAGAAAAGATTTTTGTTACAAGATAATATGTTGCTAAGATTATGGGATTATAATATTTTTTTAAACTCAATATATAATGTATTTATTATCTAAACTATGGTTAGAGATTTATTTTAGAATAATTAAGTCTTACCCATTTAATTTGAACTATGTCATATGTCATCAATCAAGATAGGAACTTAGGAAAAATGAAGAGAGTGAAAATAAAGAGGAGCCAAATCCGATAGATGGCAATTGTTGTAAATCTTACCATGTATGATAATTATGGACTCCTCTTTCTTATGCTCAGTAATTTTTTCATAGAAAAACTCAATTTCTCTTTTATTCAGAGATAAAATAGGTTTGGATCGAATTTGAATAAAAGAAAAAAACAGGTTTTTTTAGTTGAATTGACTCTGAAGGTGTAAAGAAAATGAGTGAGGTAACTTTTTAAAAAATCAATTTTAGAACTTCTTTTTTTTAACTCAATTAACGAAAAGGATAAAATTGTATATAGGCGCATAAAACTTTATGATAATGACTATTTTTTAAAGATATAATTGTAAAGTGAATTCTACGAGACTTCCACAGTACAACTAGTCTATAAACCTTAGTAATTGTGAGTTATAAGGCACATAACGCGTGGAAAAATCTCGTCTAAGAATTTACCTATTAAAAAGAATATATTCTTATTTATTTATATTTTAATATGTCTCTACAAATGTTGTGTGTTTCAATTATATTAGATTTTAGAAATATTGGTTATATAGTATATGGTTTGTTTGTATTTTGTATTTTGTATATAGTATAGTAATATTTTGTATTTTACCTTTTCGAATTTTGTTCAACCTTTCTAAAGTTGTCTTCTGGATTTTGACATTGTCTATTCAAAAGAAGAAGATATATTAAGGGTGTGTATGTTTTTGGTTTTCAATTTTTTCAGGTTTGATTGTTTATAATTTTTGGCAAATATTAGAAACGAGTTTCATAAGTGACAAATCAAGTTCATTATTTTCTCCGCGCCCACGCAGCACCCCCACCTTACAATCCCTTAACCCTTACTCCTCACCACATTCCATCCCATTGTATTTTGTTAGATTACATATATGTTATAAATATTTACCATATATAATGAATGTCTATTTATGAAAAAGTTAGAAACTTCAATTATTGGGATAAAGTTAGATTCCCCTATGAATATAGGGATTTTCTTCATTGTCAAAGACCCCTCAAGAAATCCCTCAAGAGAAATAAGAAATCTCCTCGCTTCTCTCGTTATTCTTCTTGCTCTTTCAAGAAATCCCTCAAGAGTCTTCTCGCTTCTCTCTTTATTCTTCTTGTTCTTACTTTATATTTCATAACACGTTATCAACACGAGTATCTAACCAGTCGAGAAAACCTTTTCTTAGAAAAGGTTTGAGCTTTGATTTTATAATATTATTTACTCATTCTGAAAAGTTTGTTTTTTCTTCTCCCAAAGATCTATTGCCATGTTTCATTATAGTAAATACCACATTATGTTTTCTTAAATCAATTATGTGGATATTATTTGTTGTGTATAACACGTCAAAATTATAATATTTTTCAGTACAATTATATTTTAGATCCACGTATGAGAACTCGAAATGTTGTTGGTTTGTTTGATTTTATAATTTATATTTTGATGACTTTTTTTTGTGAGTAGATATTAAAGTGATGCTAGTTTGTATCTAGTAATAGACCTTGTAGAGAATAGCAAAATAAAGGTGCAATTGGGGAGACCTTCTACTAGCCCAAGATCGTTAACTAAGATCCAAAGATTCAACTAAGAAAAGGAAGCTCTGAAAAGAGAAGGAAGAGCTTTAATATAGAGAACATACTTGAATTAGTTTTATTTTTTGGTTAGTTACAAATATACAATGTGACTCATATTTATGCTTACCTATGGATGATTCTAGACACTTGTCTAGATCCTTCTACAAGAACAATCTAGACAATTTTTATCTTCTAGCTATCTAAGAATAATCTAGATATTTCTCTAAGATAATTATCCTACACACTATACTAGAGTAGTCTGAAAAATATATTATAAAACTATAATTTTCATCCACTAGATTATTCTAGAAATTTTAATAGAAAACTATAATATTCATTCTTCCAAAAAATCTACTTTAGTTATTTTTCACACTCTCCCTTAAAGTGATTTTTTTAAGTTATCCCAAACTCTTTGCAGATGAACTCAAATGAAGTTTTGAACCATGCCTTGGTGAAACTCTTAGCAACTTTTTTCTAGCTCCTCTTTTTTCTTCTAATGATGAAGATTTTTCGTCATCAATTTTTCCTACAAAGAAGCAAGAATATGTATTGACAAAATTATCATTTCTGTAGCGAGATAGCTTGACAGTAGTCCTTTTTGCTCTTTGAGAATCATATAAATCATCATCTTGCCGATTTTTATGATGCTGACTTCTTGAGCTCCCCTTTCTCTAAACTCCCCCACAACTAAATTATTCGAAGAAACACATATGATAGGAAAATTAGAAACTCCGAGGTTTAACTTTTGTATTACCTCCCCTTCTAATGCAACTCCATGATATGAAGAAAATTTATCAGTATCAGTTTCTTCATCTAAGTTGGTAATGATATGATCGTCAATTTTTCGTAAAACCTCATCACCATAATAAGATCCACCACTAGATTCTCTATCTAGTTCTTCAAACATACTATGTCTCTTTTCATCTGAAATTTAGACTTCTCTTTCAATTTTGTTATTCATTGAATCGTTAGCTTCTTCATTAACTTCTAATATTTACTCTGAGTCAATGATTGAACTTAATATGATAGATGATTAATCAGAAACTTTAACTTTTACTACATCTCCCTTAATAATTTCTCTGATAAAGTCATCTCTGGCATATTGAGTTTCAGACATGGTTTGCTCATAATCTACTTCAATATCCTCCACGTCCAGACTTTTATTGTCATTTTTAGGATCCACTTCTTTGATTTCCTTGATAGCAGCTACCACGTCATCAGTCTGAATGTCTTCAGTAGCATTTTACTTCTTATCAGTGTCTTCCTGCTCCACATGATGGGTTGTAATATATCTGATCCAATCTCTTTCCAAATTTATGAAAGCCAAGACATTTATTGCTATACTATTAGCTGCTAAGCATCTTTTCTAGCCTTCTTCTTTTTTAATAACTTTTTTAGTTGGAGCTATGTTGCTCTCCGTGGCTCGACAATATCTTCTTGTGTGTCCTGCTTTACCACACCAATAACATTTGAGAGGCTTCGTACTATAATTGTTAAAAGACACTTTCTTTTTTCCAAGAAAGCTTGAACCACCTGATAATCGAGTGTTATGCATATCTCTTATTTTTTCTTTAACGTTTCTCTTGTCAGCTAGAAGAGAATTTCCATCCCTTTCTTTGACAAATTCACCAGCCAATTATTGAGCTAGTAATTCCTATGACGCCAATAAATTCTCAAATTTCTCCAAGGATGATTGTTGAGACCATCCTTGAATCGATATCATAAAGAAAATATATTCTGGCTTCTAACCACGAATAATATTTCTTCATATTTGTGATTCATAGATAGCCTCATTCAGATTTAATAAAGAGATCTCAGAATATAAATTCTTAATCCTTAAGAAATACTTGGCAATAGAAAGATTACCTTAATTAGCGTTAGCCAATTCATTCTTCTATATCTGTAGCCAAGCTTCACTCTTCTTGTTGAATAACTGATCGAGGGTCTTTCATAGTTCATGAGATGATTTACACCTTATGATGTGGCCAAATAAATTGGAGGAGATAGACCTCTTTAGTATGACTCCATCTTCGCATTAATCTTCTTTTACTTCTTGTATGCACTACTGCTCTCAAGTCCGTCGTCCGAAGTACTTGTGTTACTTCCACTAACAACATCTCACAAATCCTCTATCATAAGGTATGATTTGATGTATATCTTTCATACTTTATAATTGGACTAATTTAGCAACTTCATTCCCAGTCCATTAGTACGATCGCTTAAATCCATTCAGACAAACCAGTTGAATCAATCACAAATCCGATCTTAAAATAATCGCAAGTCAATATATAAATTTGGCTCTGATACCATGTAGAGAATAGAAAAATAAAGGTGTAATTGGGGAGACCTTCTTCTAGCCTAATATCATTAATTAAGATCGGAAGATTCAACTAAGAAGAAAAATCTCTGAAAAGAGAAGGAAGAGCTTTAATATGGAGAACAATACTTGAATTGGTTTTATTTTTTGGTTAGTTACAAATGTACAATGTGACACATATTTATACTTGTCTATGGATGATTCTATATACTTGTCTAGATCATTCTACAAGAACAATCTAGACAACTTTTATCTTCTAACTATCTAAGAATAATCTATACATTTCTCTAAGATAATTATCCTAAATACTATGCTAGAGTAGTCTAGAAACTTTACTAGAAAACTATGATATTCATTCACTAGACTATTCTAAAAATTTAACTAGAAAACTGTGATATTCATTCTTCAAAAAATTCACTTTAGTTATTTTTCACAGACTTATTAATATACTATTTTGAAGGTACTTGCTGTACTTTGACCTCTACAAAAGTAATACATACATAGCATAAGCATGTAATGATTATTGGTGCTTACTTTATTGTTGTAATATGTGTCTATTGTTATTATTTTTCTAAGGCAAACATTTTAACTGATATTTTATATTGTTGCTGCATATCATTGATTTTAATACTTCTCTTGTTACAATTATTTGCTAAAGTATTTTTGGAGATTCTGTATTTGTTTTAATCAATAAGGTAAGTTTTATTTAACTTTGTCCATTATGTTATTAATTGAGGGTGTGATGATGGATTTAATTTTCATCCCTTAAGAGGGTAAGACATCGGGTTAGAGTCCCAGTATATTATAATGATAAGATGTTGGGTTCAAGTCCCATCGATTTATATCTAAGACGCCACTGTATGGATAAGACTTTGAGTTTAAATATCAATACACCATATTGATGATATAATGATGGCTAAGGAAAAATAATGTGTATTTCATGAAATATCATGAAATATGTCCCGTTGAATATGCTCCGATTCCTGAAGTGAATGCAGTAGAAATATATGATACGTTTGAAAGATGACAAAATAATTATTGTGGTTATACAACTATACATGAGCATGACAAAAGTTCAAAGCAGTAATGCTTCTAGGTGTGATATACTCTAAAAGATATGTTAGAGAAAATTCCCTACATTATATGTATTCCTCGATTTGATCCTGAAGAAGCAATATCTTAAAAGAGGTTCTAAGCTATAAAATTTGATAACTTAAGGCAAGATTATATTCCATTCCTATGAATGAGAATTTTGATTGTTATAAATACAGATATATACCCTGAAGGTGAATATGACTATGTTTATTAAAGCTTATGAAGAACATATTCTTCGTTGTGAAGATATCACAACCTACCTTCTAAAGAGGTAGAATAATTACAAGATTGAATATATCAAAGTCACTATAATAAAAAACACGAATGTGAAAAGTCACTCGAGCATTATGAGAACACATGTCATAATAAACTAAGGAGTTTATTGATATAAACTTTGTGAAAGTTGCATGTCATGATAAACTTGGAGTTTACTAATATAAAAGTTCATTAATTAACATGAATGATTGCGACATCTCAAAAATGTGCATACTGAGTATTCAACATATATTAAAGAACTAGAAAAAATTTCATGAACTTTTAATTTTGCTTGTTGTCATGATAAATTGTGGACCAACTAATGTTGGGGTTAGATCCTAAATTTCAAAAAGTATTAAAAGTGAATAAGAGTACGTTCACCTATCATGTGATATGTTGAAAAGATGTATCAATAAGATAATCACATGTACATTTATTTTCAATTTGTAGTTTGACATTCATAAAGTTGTTTGTTCAATAAAATTGAGTTAAGAGCATAATTTCCAGATTGTGTAATCAAGATAATTCATCTTGATAATGTTAGTTTGGCATTGAATGTCTTCGATAAATAGCTGAACCATTGCTAATGAGAAAAAATCTTCATGTGTTGATCTAAAATATGTTATATTGCATACAATAGCGCATGTATGCATTAGACCTATAGTTTATGATTATTTCTTCTCTCTCAATTGGTTCAAAGTCATGAACCAAATATTTAACATAAAAAAAATTTATGTGCGGTATTCAATTAATAAATATACCGTGATGTACGAAGATGATTCTCTAAGTAAATTGATATGTATGTTAGTTTTCTAACATAAGAGAGAGATAATTAAAAGCTAAAAAATATATTGTGAATTATCATCAATATGATCCTCATTCAAAGAATAATTCAAGTTCAAATGCTAGGAGCATTTGCTGATCCAAAAATTGATATTATTTTTAATTGTAAATACTCCAATTGGATTTCCTTGAGGACAAAGTCTACTACATGTATGAAACATGGTAGATCAATCGGTTCTAAAAATAATAATTTATGAAAAAAGAAAAATGAATAAATGATCATAATAAGGAGACAATGTGCTATTAAAAAGCCTACGACATAACACTTCATGAAATCTTATGAAAGATTTAGGTACCTGAAAATAATGAAGTGATGAGATCTCAAAATTTTATGTCACATTGTGAATCGATATAAACTAATATATCATCGATGGTATCTTTGATACCATATTAGCACAATATTATAAAGAAAATTATGAGGATGTGAATTCTCCATTTATTCAAGCATGTTGACATAGAAGTATTTAGCAAGTGACATGAAATAATGCATTATGGTAAGCATAAATCTTATTTGATTTGCAGTCCAGAAACAAGAAGATGTCATGCATTTAATGTTAAATATTATCACTTGACAAAACCTATATGAAAATCCCTGAAGGATTTCAAATACTTGAAGCATATAAAAGTTTGTAAAAAAACTTATTTATAATCCTTATAAGAGGTAAATTCAAGGTTTGAATATTATTTGAAAATCATAGAGAGTTTTCAAAAACAATAGTTTATCTGCTGAAAGAAGTTGAAATGAGAAACATCCAGAATTAATTGGTTATAAAGTACTATATCTTGTGCAATTGATGTATTTATACATCTTGCTATAATTATGATCATGTTATATTTTTACTCATACATGGAGATAGTGAAATAAGATCACTTATATTTTGCAAATGAAAACCTTTGTATGAATGTGTTTATCCTAATGAATATTGTAAAGTTTTTGAATATACATGATATGCATATGATTCACATAAGAGTTCGATACAGACATATTATCTACTATCATGAAGGTTTACTGTCAAACATGTCATTTTACCTGATAATCTAATCATGTTAAAATAATATCTATTCATTAAGCAAGTCAGAAATTATGCATCACCCAACTAAAGTGAAGATTCATAAAAGGAGATAAAACGAAGAACATTTCACCAAAACTTTTCTATACACATGAACTCCAAAAGAATAGTGATATTGACATGCAACGAATTCGCTCAAGTGATAATGTGGTTGATTTATTCATCAAATCTCTTTCAACTGCAATTTGAAAAAAGATGGCGCACAAGATTGAGATGCAAAGGTTCAAGGATGTTCTCGTTAGAGGCATTTAATATGCATTGTATTCTAAAGATTTTTAATAAGGCAGGCCATATGTATATTAGTAGAGATGTGTACTCTTTTTTCTTTACTAGATTTTCTTTCCACTGAGTTTTTTTAGTAAGATTTTAACAAGGCACATAATCTATCTATTAGAAATTCAAGGGATAGTGTTATAAATGTATTACCCCATATAGTGATTGTCTATTTATAATAAAGTTAGAAACCCCAACTTTTGGCACAAAGTTAGTTTTTCCCTATAAATATAGGGATTTTTCATCATTGTAAAAAGACCCCTCTAGAAATTCCTCAAAACAAATAAGAAGTCTCCTCTCTTCTTTCTCCATTCTTCTTGTTCGTACTTTATATTTCATTACAATATGAATGTTCATAAGATAATATTTGCATGCATATATACCAAACACCAAAAAATAGGTAAAAAACCTACTTATTTTTCAAGAAACTATGAAATATTTTTCTTCTAACCAAATACACTCTAAAATGAGGCAAATGATTTTAGATTCCTAAATGCCTAGTAGCTCCCTCCTTATAAGTGTGGTATGCTACACACCCATAAAAAGGACTCTACCCGATGCAATTTTGCAGATGCCCTGGGACCATGAAACGTGCTCTGATACCAAGTATGTCACGAACCGAGTTGAGGCCTTGGCCGCGATGGGCATCCCAAAATATGAAGGTCGGGTGCCCCTGTCTATATGGCAATCATGCAAAATGTTCATACAATAATAAGAAATGCGGAAAAATCATAATACGAAATCATAGTCAATAGGATAATTCAACTGCATGGTTCAAAATGAAATACATAACCTTCTAACAACATTCAACATCAGTCTGCAAAATCTCTACTAACCAAAAAATAACATCTGTCTGAGATCTGGTACAAGGCCCCCATTCGGACCCAAAACCCAAAATGAAATAACAATGTTCTATAAATAGACCTTTCAAAATAAGGGAGGCTCACCAACTGCACACCTATGTCAGACAAATCTACGGCTTAGCGGGACCCCTGGACTGAGCCTCAGACCCTGAAATATAGGGGGTCAATAAAAATGTACTGGTACACAGAGAAATCCAAAATAATGTATTTATATATAACATAAGTGAGAGCAATTAATAAAACATTTTACATATAATATATGAAAACACATGGGCACACTTTAAAGACTTTGAATCATTTCTTTAAATCCAAGACTCACTCTTTGTTTTACTTCTGAGCTAGCTAGAAGGTACACCCTACAATCTGTAATTCCACAGGCTATATGGAATCTACCCTTGACTCGGTGGTCAAGCCCCCAATCCAAGTTTACCGCAAGGATTGTCGTATCTATAAGGGAGACACGCAAGATCACACAGTAGGGTGCCAAAATCCCCAATCAAATCAATATGTCATGGTAGTGCACAAGATCATAAAGTAGGGCTCCTAACCATAGTCCCAATTTGGTACGAAATGAATCAAGGTACACAAGATCGTAAAGCAGGGTACCATAATCCCGTGTCGGCAAATCACGGTTTCTAGCGTTGAGTCTTTCAACTCTTACTTTCTTTGGGTAACCATCTAACTCTCTTTAAGCCCATTTTAAAACTTTTCTAAACATGCATCTTTCTGAATTCAAAATATAAAAATCTAAATAAAAACCTGCAATTTATTATGTTCTGTGTTACTATGGTATTATCTGTATATCGGCATACCAAGACTTGCAAGTCATATTTCTCAGCCATACATTGTCAAATTATAACTCTTTTCAAGCAAAACAATGTTCAGACCATCAAATCAATCAAATAATGTAAGAGAGCTCTTGATTTCAAAACATATTTCAAACTATGCAGATATTCTCTCTTTTCAACATTTCATCAAACATGTGGTGGTCGAGTATTTTGTGACAAATCATGCAACTCTTTAAAATCATCACTTCTCCTTTATATAAACAAGAAACACCCTCTCTTCAATTCATAATTAAGATCAAGTCTTAAACAACAGTAAAGATATATGTAACATGTTTCTCAGTGTGAAATTGAATAATTCATAACATATAAAAACAAAGAGATTTACAACAAGAAAGGGATTATGATTCTCCTTGCTCTCAATTCAAATTCCAAACATCAAACCACATGCATACATATATATATATATATATAAAATTGAATTTAAGGGGTAAGGCCTCAAGACCAAATCAATATTTTCAAAAAGGAATTTTCAATGCATAATTGTCAATGAAGATCTCAAAACCCCTTGAAGTTTCATGATTTCTCAACATTCAAATATCATTAAAACTATTTCATCATGCCCATGTAGTTTTAGTAAAACCCCACGTACCTTAGATTACTTAGTTTAAAGATTAGAACTTGAATCTTGATTTATTCCTTGGAAATTTTGGACTTAAGGATTGATCTTTCTTGATTTCTTGTTCTTGGAGGAAACCCTAGTTTGATCTTGTATTTGAGAGTGAAGAGAGAATTTATTTGATGTTGTATAACTGATAATGATAGATTAATAACGTTTAGAGTGTAATTAAGTTTGTGAGAAAGGTTTTTGGAGTGAGGAGATGACCAAAATACCCCTAAGGAAACCAAAAAATTCGCAGAACTTCATCAATTGATGACCAAGGTTAATGGGCCATCACTCAGGTGATAAACCATCACCTAGGTCATCACTTTTGGGATGGATTTTACCACTTTCTACCCTAGACTGATGACTAGGGATGATGGGCCATCACCTAGTTGATAGGTCGTCAGCCTCGTCTTCACATTTTGGCAGACACAACTTCAAAGTAAAATGAGCATAACGTTATACTCTGATATTGGATTAAGGTAAAACTAGTGGTGTTGGAAAAGGACTCAAAGGCCTTTCATTATATATATAGTAGGCCCCTCAATTCAATATATACAAAAAGCTATGATTGATGTAAGTTGACCCAAGTTTAGACGCTCACATAAACTCAATCGATAGGAAAGTTTTCAACTCGTCTTTGAGTTAGGAGATATTTGTGACCTCAATTCATGTTCAAAGGTATTTCCACACTAAATATTTTATCATAACACATAAATTAATAAGGAATCATTAGATTCGGGTCTATACGCGTAGGAACGACGGTTTGAATTCTAGCCCAAAAAATGCGGGGTGTTACATTATCTCCCCCTTGGGATCATTCATCCCCAAATGATGGGTAGGGACTTTTTTATTTTTTTTTTAAGCTATAAAAGTGTAGAATAAAGAACGTAATCTCATATTATAAATTTCATTTCCCTCAATGAAACATACGTCAACATTAAAGAAGAGCTTTATGGCATCACCAAGTAAATTGTGTAAGCACAAATCATGAGATGACGAAACTTGACATTGATATGATTTTGTCATGTGTTTTATGGAACATGATTAAAACATTGTAAGTCATGAACTTTTCTAAGAAGCCTCGTCTACCTCGTCGTCACATTTTGGCAGACAGACACTTTGAAGTAAAATGAGCATAACTTTATACTCCGATATCGGATTAAGGCAAAACTAGTGGAATTGGAAAAAAGGACTCAAAGACCTTTCATTTGATATATAGTAGGCCCCATAATTGTATATATACAAAAAGTTATGATCGATAAAAGTTGATCCAAGTTTAGACGCTCACTAAAACTCAATCGATAGGAAAGTTTTCAACTCGTCTTTAAGTTAGGGGATATTTGTAACCTCAATTCATGTTCAAAGGTATTTTCACACTAAAGATTTTATTATCACACATAAATTAACAGGAATCATTAGATTCGGGTCTATACGAGAAGGAATGATGGTTTGAATTCTAGCCCAAAAAATGCGAGGTGTTACATTATCTCCCCCTTGGGATCATTCGTCCCTGAATGATGGGTAGGGACTTTTTTTGTTTTTTTTGAAGTTCTAAAAGTGTAGAATAAAGAACGTAATCTCACATTTCCCTCAATGAAACATACATAGACATTAAAGAGGAGTTTTATAGCATCACCAAGTAAATTGTGTAAGCACAAATCATGATATGACGAAACTTGACATCGATATGATTTTGACATGTGTTTTATGGAACATGATTAAAACATTGTAAGGCATGAACTTTTCTAAGAATCCCCGGCTTGATTAAGATTGGCACAAGATATGAGATGAGATTCCCGCGGGACATAATAATAGATTAGAAACATTCACTACCTCAAATGATACGTCTAATAGCCTCTAAATATTTTTGCGACACTTCTCCACTATGATTTCGACTATGAATACCACATTTCAACATCCCAAATCTTATAATTTCCCCGCTAAATACATAACTTCAAGAGCTTGAGTCTAACTGTATCGTACTTCTACGTTGAAGCCTAACTCGGAGTAAAAGATGTTAGCTTAAGCTATGGGACCCCATGTTCTACATCCCTTTAAGAACACTTCTCCATCTTATCACTATAATCGAACAACCTTCTGCCTTAAATCGAGGAGTACTAACCACATAGCGCATTGGTTTGCATTTTCATCAAGCACAACATTCAAGCCTATCTCTACTACACCCATTTTATAGATTTTCCTACTAAAACCAGCAACTTCAATCATTCTTACAAAGATCTTTGCCACATATCTCCTTCCTAACTATTTCACATAACAAAAGTTTGTCTCCTTCTTTCCCCCTTCACCTATAACCTTAGCTAAAGAAATCATCTCAAAAATTTTACATTCAATAACATCTATCCCCTACCTAAAACATCACTACTCTTCCATAACTACAATCATAATATCACACGGTGGGTCATTGAGGGACCCAAGCATGAGCATCATGAAAAGGGGAGTGACATTATTCGACTATAACTTATACTTATTGAACTACTCAAGGTGGGATATGAAATGAAGATACGACACATTAGGAACAAAGTGCATCATATATAAAATGTCTAGATCATGAGTAGAGAGTCAATTTGGCATAAATACAACATAACATAGATTCTTAGGACAAACCACAGTAAGAAAATATGAGTGCACATATCAAGAGTAGTATAACATAAGGCCAGAATTCATGAAGTCAACTATTGAGACAAGGATTTCTACTTGGAGCCATTGATCCTCATTTAAGAACTGAACATGACCATGAGTTTGCATAAACTTTATCTCATTAGGCTAGACCCGGCATAGCATGAATCGATAACATATAGAAAGCACAGTTTTCTTAGAACCAAGCATGTTATAAGACATGGATTTTTCTATGGATCATAAGCATCATATCACAAGGCTTGAATATATGACAGGCTGGATTTACCGAGACATAGTTTGGAGGTCGGAGCATAACATGACTTACATAGAGAACTCAAACCTTAGACATTGGCATGACTTGAATACATAAACATTGGTAGAATGAACTCTTAAACTGAAGTAGGAGGAATATGCTTGAGTAGGAATAGGTTTATCATGACTCTTGCCTGACTTGCCACAATGAGAAAATTCGGGAACTACCTTAACTCACCATCTCCCCCTTAGATCAAAGTCACAATCCTAGACTTGAAAACATAACCTCTCATCAATCTATAACCAAATTCTCAATACAATAGGGGGGTATCGGTATATTCATGGATACAAACTTACCTCAATAATTCAACATAAAGACACTAAATTCTTTTTGGGACATCCCCCTTCAGGGATACTAATAATAACTTCATCTAACCCCCAAAGTCATCAACTTATGACTAACGTTATCATAGGCATGGACATTCACGTTTCTAAATACTTAACGTTTCATCTTTAACTCCTTAGGATACTAGTATTACACCTATAATAACATAACTTACAACTTAACAAAATTTGTATTGCCTACCTATTTTTCCTTAATGCAACTCTAAAGAACACTATAAAATAACTTCCCAGACTTCTCCATACTACAAGATTCAAGAACACAACTAGGTACGCAAAACACCTATACATATAAAATTGTATCTAACAACAGGCTACCTGGGGGGGCTCAAACTTATTCTTATATACCCACACTCTTATCCTCTTAATAACTCAACCACGATTCATATCCCAACACTAGTCTCATGTATATAAATATCATAATTATCCACTCCTTTTTCCACTAGTTGCCAACCTAGGCTATTGCACACATTAAATTAAGCCTACTACTTACTCCCACAAAATATGCATCATTAACCTTAAGCTACTATTCTTACCACCACAATCCACTTCTAAAGTTCAAGCCTATTGTCTAGCACTAATCATGTAACACCGATGAAGCATATTGCATATTATACTAGACCATCAAATAAAAATATCAACCCAAGTGTCTTACTTTACTTAACTATGGCCCATAAGTTCATCCTCTTCACGAAATTACTACTACACCTCAAAATCTACTACATACCTTCTCACATACCGTACTAGTCTACAACTACTAGCAAAAAAAAAATCAAGGGGGTAAAGTCACATAATAAGGATAGTCTATCTTAATCTTATAATATCACTCATTACCATCTATTATCATATCCCACTTTCACATATCATATTCACTTACCCATGCATACTTCACAACCACCTTCAAAAAAATTCCATATACGACAATGAGTCTATACCTATAACTTATTGACTAATCTACCCTTTTCCCTTCAGAACCTATAAATAATTTCTACAACCACCATAACTATCCATTCTGAGATCCTACACTATCTTAAGAAAATAATAATCATAGCCAACTACTTTCTTCACATACTATCATACAATCTACAATTATTGCTACCACATTAGTCTATCACTATAAAATGAAAAACCATCCCTCAATCAATGGTTACACAACTAAACTAACTTCTTTACACAAAAACACCCTTATTCTGACTTCTAAGCTTGTGACTTCATATCACTAACTTTTGAACCATCTTACAGCTCATAGGTTAGGACATTTTATCACATACTACCATTTGGGTGAAAGTAATATTTCAACACTCTGCCACACATCATTACCCTTAAGCATGACATCTGCAGCAAAGGTTTTATAAAAGGGGACTGAATACACTACATACCTCAGGCTCAAACACATGACTGATGTAAATATTGGTATAAGCTTAAATCAATACACTTTATATCACTCATGGACTCCTCTCAAGTCCTTGTGCAATTTCATAATCATTTATGGCACAATCAAAAGGGACCACATCATTTACTCTTAGCTTCTGTGCTTGAATCGACTCGACAATGAGACTAGTTAATAAAATCAGAGTAAAGAATGAATTTGGATAATTTCAAAATGGACAACACAATGGAACGATCTAGAACATAAAGAAAATTGAAACACTCATAAACGTCGAGTAGCTAACTCCTTATAAGTGTGGCGCACTATACACCCAAAAAAGAACTTTACCCAATGCGATTTCGCAGACACCCTGGGACTATAAACCGTGCTCTGATACCAAATATATCACGACTCGAGCCAAGGCCTTGGCTGCGATGGGTATCCCAAACTATAAAGGCCGGGTTCCCCTGTCTATCTGGTGATCATGCACAATGTTCATACAATAATAAGAAACGCGGAAAAATCATAATACGAAATCATGGTCAATAGGATAATTCAACTAAATGGTTCAAAATAAAATACATAACCTTCTAATAACACCCAAGTGAAGTAAACTCCCCCGCCTAGTTCCCTTGTAAAGAAAGTGTACTAGTAGGGCATAGTTCTCTCAAGCCAGCGAAATCTCTACTAATCGAAAAATAACATTTGTCTAAGATCTGGGAGAAGGCTCCTAGTCGGACCCAAAAAACAAATTGAAATAACAATATTCTAAAAATTGTCCTTTCAAAATAAAGGAGGCTCACCAATTGCACACCTCTGTCTAACAAATCTACGGCTTAGAGAAACCACTGGACTGAGCCTCAGACCCTAAAATATAGGGGATCAATACAGATGTACTGGTACGCAGAGCAATCCAAAATAATGTATTTATATATAACATAAGTGAGAGCAATTCATAAAATATTTTACATATGATATATGAAGACATATGGGCACACTTTAAAGACTTTGAAACATTTCTTTGAAGCCAAGACTCACTCTTTGTTTTACTTCTGAGTTAGGTAGATGGCACACCCTATAATCTGTGATTCTACGGGCTATATGGAATCCATCCTTGACTCGGCGGTCAAGCCCCCAATCCAAGTTTGCCGCAAGGATTGGAGTATCTATAAAGGAGACACCCAAGATCACACAGCAGGGTGAAAAAATCCCCAATCAAATCAACATGTCATAGTAGTGCACAAGATCACAAAGCAGGGCTCCTAACCATAGTCCCAATTTGGGACGACATGAATCAAGGTACACAAGATCACAACGCAGGGTACCATAATCCCATGTCGGCAAATCACGGTTTCTAGCATTGAGTCTTTCAACTCTTACTTTCTTCGGGTAACCATCTAACTCTCTTAAAGCCCATTTTTAACCTTTTCTAAACATGCATCTTTCTTAATTCAAAATATAAAAATCTAAATAAAAATTTACATTCTATTCTGTTATGTGTTACTATGGCATTATCCATAGTGGTATCATCATACCAAGGCTTGCAAGTCAAATTTCTCATCCATACATTGTCAAATTACAACTCTTTTCAAGCAAATCAATGTTCATACCACCAAATTAATCAAACAATGCAAGAGAGTTCTTGGTTTCAAAATATATTTCAAACTTTGCAGAGATTCCCTCTTTTCAACATTTCATCAAACATGTGGTGGTCGAGTATTTTGTGAAAAATCATGCAACTCTTTAATATCATCACTTATCCTTTATATAAACAAGAAACACCTTCTTTTCAATTCATAATTAAGATCAGGTCTTAAATAAAAGTAAAAACATTTGTAACATGTTTCTCAGTATGAAATTGAATAATTCATAACATATAAAAACAAGGAGATTTACAACAAGAAAGGGATTATGATTCTTCTTTCTCTCAATTCAAATCCCAAACATCAAACCACATGCATACATATAAGCATAATCGAATTTAAGGGGTAAGGCCTCAAGACCAAATCAATATTTTCAAAAAGGATTTTTCAATGCATAATTGTCAATGAAGATCTCAAAATCCCTTGAAGTTTCATGATTTCTCAACATTCAAATATCATTAAAACTATTTCATCATGCCCATGTAGTTTTAGAAAAATCCCACATACCTTAGATTACTTATTTTAAAGAGTAGAACTCAAATCTTGATTTGTTCCTTTGAAATCTTGGACTTAAGGATTGATTTTTCTTGATTTCTTGTTCTTAGAGGAAACCCTAGTTTGATCTTGTATTTGAGAGTGAAGAGGGAATTTTTTTGATATTGTATAACTGATTATGATTGATTAATAACGTTTAGAGTGTAATTAAGTTTGAGAGAAAGGATTTTGGAGTGAGGAGAATACCAAAATACCCCTAAGGAAACCAAAAAAAATCGCAGAACTTCATCAATTGATGACCAAGGTTGATGGGTCGTCACTCAGGTGATAGGCCGTTACCTAGGTCTTCACTTTTGGAATGGATTTTACCACTTTCTTTCCTAGGCTGATGACTAGGGTTGACGGGCCATCACCTAGTTGATAGGTCGTCAGCCTCATCGTCACATTTTTGCAGACAGACACTTCAAAGTAAAATGAGCATAACTTTCTAATCTGATATCGGATTAAGGCGAAACTAGTGACGTTGGAAAGAGGACGCAAAGACCTTTCATTTGATGTATAGTAGGCCTCTTAATTCAATATATACAAAAGAGTTTTGATCAATGAAATTTGATCCAAGTTTAGACGCTCACTAAAACTCAATTGATAGGAAAGTTTTCAACTTGTCTTTGAGTTAGGAGATATTTGTGACCTCAATTCATGTTCGAAGGTATTACCACACTAAATATTTTATCATCACACATAAATTAATAAGGAATCATTAGATTCAGGTCTATATGTGTAGGAACAACGGTTTGAATTCTAGCCCAAAAAATGTAGGGTGTTACATGGTAGCTTTGATTTGTTCATGGCCCACGTCCTTCGACATTTTTCTTATCCAGATAGCTTGGTTCACAGCAGATGCAACAATTATGTAATTGAGTTGTAGTTTATTGTTTCCTAGATCTCCAACTAAAATAACTTATCCTAAACAGAACAGATATCCAGAAGTGTTTTTAGAATCATCACTATTGCCACCTCAATCACTATGAGAGTAACCAACTAGATTCATAGTCACTTCTGTAGATGTTGGAAAAAATTTCAAACCTATTGCTTCTTTTAATATACCTTAACACTCTTTTAGCAGTTGTAAAGTGTGTGTCTCGAGGTGAATGTATGAACTTAGAGAGAAAACTTGCAACAAATAAAACGGTATGCCTGCTTGCAGTTAGATAAAGATAGATGCCAATTAAGCTTATATACATATTGTCATCAATTTTCCAGAATCCTCGTCCTTGCCAAGCTTCACACCAGTAGAGATTGGAGTACTTACAAATTTGTAGTCTTGCATTTTGAACCTGTTTAGAATATCCAAAATGTACTTCTATTGGCAGATAAATATTTTATCAATGGACTGCAACTCTTACACACTAAGGAAGTACTTTATGACTCAAAGATCAGTCATTTCAAAGACTTTCTCCATTTTATCCTTGAACCTTTGGATTAGTTTAAGTTTGATTTCTGCCACAAACATGTCATCCACATAAATTGAACCAATTAAGGACTCACCACTTGTGACTTTTACATACAAAGTAGCTTCACTTTGAATTTTAGTAAAGTCAAGTTAGTTTAGATGATTGTCTATCATTTTGTACCATGCCCTGGGGGCTTATTTTAGGCCATACAGGTCCTTTGTTAAGACATAAACTTGATTCTCTTTTTAAGGAATTGAAAAATCATCAGTTTTCTCTACATAAATCTCTTCAACAAGTAAACCATTCAAAAAAGATGATTTGACATCAAGTTGATGAATCTTCCAAGAACTATGAGATGCAAATGCATGAATAAGCTTGATTATGTCATACCTTACTACTATAGCAAGGGTTTCCTGGTAATTTCACACCACATTGTCGTGTACCTTCACCACCAGTTTCACCTTAAATTTGCAAATTGATCCATTATGATTGAGTTTAGTCTTAAGAATCTATTTTACACCAAGCATCATGCAATTTTTAAGCCTGTCAATAAGCTGTCAGGTTCCATTCTTCTTGATCGTGTCTAGTTCATCTTGCTTATCTCTCTTCCATGCCTCAGATTATTGTTTTTCAACATAGCTTGTTGCTTTAGATACAACCAAACTATACTGCTGATAGACATCTTACAAAGTTCTGGTGCCCCACTCTGGTAAGTCATTCATTAGTTCATCTTCTGCAAGTTGAGGCTGTTTTTTGAAAATAAATCAGAATAAGAGGTCTTCTGATTTTTTCAATCTCATGCAGCTGATTCATCAAACTTCATTTCTCGGTTGATAAATATTTTTTTCTTTTCAAATAAAAATCCTATACCCTTTGGATGATGAACTATAGCCTAGAAATTTGCCTTTTTGAGCCTTGTTGTCCAACTTACTCCTCTATTATTTGGGAACTTGATAATAGAATATACATCCAAATATTTTAAGATGGTGTACTAATATTTTGTTTCTGCGCCAAGCTTCACATGGAGTCATGTCATGCAATGCCTTAGTGGGAAATCTGTTGAGCAAATATGCTGAGGTATTGATTGTTTCCGCCTAAAATTGATTTGGGATATTTCTTTTAAGAAAAAGACATCTGTCTATCTCCATTATAGTCCTGTTTTTCCTTTTAGATATGCCATTTTACTATGGAGTGTATGATAATAGCAATCAGCGTTCAATACCTGTCATACCCGATTTTTACCTAAGGTCAAAACGAGCACGACATTATGAACTCTAAAAGAATAAATTTTGTACAGAGTTGCCACCAAATTTGTAAGGAAAAATAGGAAACCTATTTATTTGTTTAACAAGTATAACTTTATTTAATCTACAAAACCATTTTAAATTCTAGGTAAGGGTTCAAATTATTTCGAAGGAAAGGTATTAGGCACCCTTCAGAATCCACAAATGTGGTTCCCGGTCAAACTTAGGTTTATAAAAAAAGAAAGAGAGAAATCAATATTTTAAATGCAACTATCAAATATGTATTAAAATAATATAGACAATTTAATATAAAAGTGTGAATTATTTAATTAAATATGTAAATTAATTTAATATAAAATGTTAATCGCCTAAATTTGCATAAACGCGTGATGAATATTTGTATCCCAAAAAAAAAAATTCACTATAATTGATATTTTGTACAAGTGTAAAAATATAAAAAATGCAAACACAAAATTTAAACTCTTCTTTAAATGTTATTCCCGACAAATATTTCTAATAACCTGTATAAACATTTATAAATAAAAATGTTAGTAAAAAATAAAGAATTATCAAAATAAATTAAGAATGTATATGTGCATATATGTATAAAAAATATATAATTTTTGTTAAAAGGTGGGCTCAGATTAAATTTTAAATACGGTATGGCTACTAAGTGGTTGCTGATTTATTAGCCGTCCTAAATCATCTTTCCAAGATATGAATCATAAAACTTTTTGCGTTGTTATAAAAATTTTGTCATCACCAAAATTTATTTATTTTATTACATATTTGTATACGTAATATCTGTCTTTTTATTTGGAAAGGCCTCAAAAATTGACGGAGAATTTCTTCATCGGCTAAGTGTCGGTCCTTAAAATAATAACTAAAGTATGTCGTTTGTAATGGGATGGCCTCAAATATCCAGACAGAGAGATAATTTCATTAGCCAAAATAATATAGTACTTATTCATTATCAGACTAATAAATGGCATAGCAATAAAAGTAAAAAAATATTCAAAACAATCCAAAAATCATTCAAATAGTAGCAAAGCAAAAGTATTTCCAAAGTAAACTTTTGACTAAAAACAATCCTAAATTAATTAAACAGTCTGTAGAATAACAATGAAATACAACAAGCAGCAACAACAGGACAGCAAACAGCAACAACATATCAATAACAAAAATAATAAGAAAATAGAGCAAAACCCTGACAACAAACATCACAGGGCAGCAAATAGTAACAATATATCAATAATAGCAATAATAAAAATTGAGGAAAACCACAACAATAAATATTATAGGGCAGCAAGCAAAGCTTAGCAAAAGAAAAGAAAAGAATTGTAAATGCAATCAACAAGTTATAAAAAAAATAGCGAAAACAATGGAGCTTCGTCAGTTTGGCCCTCTAAATGCGTTAATTTTAAGTATAGAGAGCCAAAATTGGGTGTCAATAGTTTTTTCCTTTTCATTTGAAGATAATGTAAAAGTCTTCAAACGAAAACGTCGACGTGTAACCAATTTTGCTCGAAAAAATATTATTTTTAACAAAAATTCGAGTGAACTCCAATTTATAATTGCTATCTCAAAATATCCTAGTTTAGGGTGGACAAACCCAATGTATACTCAAATTCTATGCCTGCAAAAATTTATAAAACTAAAAAACAATAGACAAACGAGTAACTAATCTTGATTGTTTTTGTTTTCAAGGAATTCAACAAAAAAATGACACGCAGTGCGTAATGAATATGAAGATAAATAAATAAAGGCATTGCAAAATTTTACCCAAAGATAAGCAAAATATTCAATTGAAGACAGACACGCATAAAAGGTCTTATTAAAGGGCAAATTAACCCAAAATGTCCTATTTTTAGGGCAGACAAACCCAAATCATGCTTGCAAAAAATAAAATAAAAACTAAGGTGAATATTTTTTCTTTTCCTCTTTTTTTTTGAGAAACTAAAGATAAAACGTAGTGTTTAACTAAATAAGGGGAGAAAAAAAGGTACAGGCAAAGATAGCATTCAGTGCTTAAATGGTAAAATAAGTGCATTGCGATTTGTGCAAGTAAAGACAAAACATACAATGCTTAAATAACAAAGTAAATGCATTGCGATGTGCAAGTAAAGACAAAGATGGAATGCAGTGCTTAAATGATAAACAAATGCATTGCAATATATACTGGTAAAGGCCAAGATGGCATGCAGTGCTTAAATGACAAAATAAATGCATTACAATATTTACGAGGAAGCAGTGCCTAAATGATAAAATAAATGTATTGAGTTATGTGTGTGTAGTGCTTAAATGCATAGCAATGTGCTGATAAAGGCAAGAATGACATACGATGCTGAAATGATAAAATAAATGCATTGCGATAAGTGCGAGTAAAGGAAAGAATGACATGCGATGCTTAAATAATAAAATGAATAAATGCATTGTGATGCGTTCAAGTAAAGGTTAGAATAAAATGCAGTGCCTAAATGACAAATAAATGCATTGATGTATCTTGCCAGCAAACGTAAAGATGACATGTTGTGCTTAAATGATAAGCTAAATGCATAGCAATATTTGCGAGGCAGCAGCACCTAAATGATAAAATAAATGCATTGCGATATGTGCGTGCAGTGCTTAAATGCATAGCAATATGCGTCGATAAAGGCAAAGATGACATGCGGTGCTTAAATGATAAAATAAATGCATTGCATGCGTGCAGATAAAAGCAAAGATAACATGTGGTTCTTAAATTATAAAATAAATGTATTGCAATGCATGCAAATAAAGGCAAAGATAACATGTGGTGCTTAAATACATTGTGATGCATGCAGATAAAGATAAAGATAGCATGCGGTGCTTAAATGATAAAATAAATAAATATATTGTGGTGCGTGCAAGTAAAGGCAAGAATAAAATATAGTGTTTAAATGATAAAATAAAAGTATTACGGTGCGTGCAAGTAAAGGCAAGAATAAAATGCAGTGTTTAAATTATAAAATAAATGTATTGCGATGCGTGCAAGTAAAGGCAAAAATAACATGCGGTTCTTAAATGCAATGTGATGCGTGCAAATAAGGATAAAGATAGCATGCGGTGCTTAAATGATAAAATAAATAAACGCATTGCGGTGCATGCAAGTAAAGGAAAGAATAAAATACAGTGCTTAAATGATAAAATAAATGTATTGTGATGCATGCAAGTTAAGACAAAAATGACATACGGTGCTTAAATGCATTGCGATGCATGCAGATAAAGATAAAGATAGCATGCGGTGCTTAAATAATAAAATAAATAAATGCATTGTGGTGCTTGAAAGTAAAGGCAAGAATAAAATGCAGTGCTTAAATGATAAAATAAATATATTGCGGGATGTGCAAGTAAAGAAAAAAATAACATGCGGTGCTTAAATGCATTGCGATGCGTGTAGATAAAGATAAAGATATCATGCAGTGCTTAAAGCAAATAAATACATTGTGATGCGTGCATATAAAGATAAAAATAGCATGCAATACTTGAATGATAAAATAAATAAATTCATTGCGGTGCGTGCAAATAAAGGCAAGAATAGAATGCAATGCTTAAATGATAAAATAAATGTATTGTGATGCGTGAAAGTAAAGACAAAAAATAATATGCGGTGCTTAAATGCATTGCGATGCGTGCAAATAAAGATAAAGATAGAATGTCGTGCTTAAATAACAAAATAAATGCATTGTAATGCGTCCAGATAAAGAAAAAGATAGCATACGGTGCTCAAAATAAATAAATGCATTATGATGCATGCAGATAAAGACAAAGATAGCATGGTGTGCTTAGATGATAAAATAAATACATTTACGATATGTGAAAATAAAGGCAACGGAAAAGACAAAATGCAGTACTTAAATAATAAAATAAAATGCAGTGTGTTGCATGCAAATAAGGCAAAAATAAAATGCAGTGCTTAAATAATAAAATAAATGCATTGTGATATGTGCAGGAAAAGATAAAAAGAAATGCAGTGCTTAAATAATATAAAATAAATGCATTATGAGAGGTGCAAATAAAGACAAAGAGAGCATGCAGTGCTTAAATCAAATATAGCGATGTGTGCAAGTAAAGGCAAAGATAACATGCAGTGCAAAAGAAATAAATACAATGTGATACGTGCAAGTAAAGACAAGCAAACATAAATATTTAATTGACGAAAAGCATGCATAATTGTCTTATTTGAGGGTAGACTATCTCAATTATTCTACTTTAGGGTGGACAAAGCCCTATAAAAATAATTATTGATCAAAGAATTATTTGGGAATGAAAGTGTTCATATAATCTCGATGCTGCTTTCAAAAATTGCCCCAGTATCCAGTTGTAAGATGCTGGGGAATGCAAGATTGTATACTTGCTGGGGAGAAAGAATGATTATAGGGTTGTGACGATCGAACTCTGCGTAAAGCTTCCTACATATCTTGAATGTTACGAGAATCAGGTCAATGTAGTCTGAAATAAGATAATAGAGTAAAATTGAGGCGGCTCTCAAAATTTGCCCCAGTGTATTATTTATGCTGACATTATCTTGTTCTAAGGAAACTAAATAAATAAATTTGCTATTGTGGATTGAAAAGATACATGACGTCTCCTATTGTTTATGGGGACTGATGTTGATTCTTGTTTTTGATTGTCAACAAAAACGGAGGCCCTCAATTAATGAGGTGACTAAAATTTAACAGCCTCCCAATTGGCGAGGCTATTGAAATGTAAAAGACTCTAAATTGGGAGAACAAATGTAATAGTCTCTTGATTGGTAGCGCTATATAAAAAATGTAAAAAATACTCAAAATGGGTGCTTAATTAAAAAATTAAAATGTATATATTTAAAGGTATATGCCTGAAAGAAAAATTCAAATACCCCTATTTCAAAACTGGGCGTCTTTAATAAAAAGTCAAAAATGTATATATGAGAAAGTGGAAAACTTGAATGAAGTGTAAAAAAGAATGCTCGTATTTGAAAATGGGCATCTTGAAAGAAATAAAGAAAGAATTTTGCATTTTCTTGGTAAAAGTGCTAAAAGATAAAAAAGACACAATCGTATCTTGACTTCAGTTGGTACCAATAATTAGTAGTGTGCATAATAATTCCCCCATCTCCTTCCTAGTTGTAATGCCCCGAATCTTGTACCCGAAATGATACACAGTGCTCATGACCCCAAAGAACCATAAGATAACCCATGACTGATATTTGTACCTGTATACTGCATAAAATACTTTATAATGTAGAAACATGAACTGAAAGGCCATAAGGTTCAATACTAAACATGATCTTAATGATATAATATCTGTGTGGGGTAATAGAATATCCAAAACAAAACTGAACATACTGAAGTCTGAAACATGATAGTCTAGAAAGCCTTTAACTAACTGAACTGTCTAAGTAAGGAGCTGATGGGACATATCCCCAACTAACTCCAACTAATAAACTAATTAATGAATTAATAGGGAATAATCATTTCCTCAAAAGATGAGGACTCACTTCTAACTCTGTCTGCGGATATCTGGAATCTACTGTTGCTCTGGAGCTCGTGTCTCTGAACCTATGGTATAAGACACCATAGCACAAATGCGCCAGTACTTTGAATGTACTGGTATGCATGTGAGGTAGGCTATGGGATTCATATGCATGAACAATAATAATAACTGACTAACTATCATGAGCGTGAGAATACATGCATGAGACATAATAACTTACACTAATACTGAGATAACATGATTACTGAATTTGAATATAACTGATAACATGAGTGATTGTATCTGACAGTCCTGAATCTGATGGAACTAGCTGAGTTCTGTACTGTATTTGAGTTGACTGTATCTGATAGTCCTGAAATCTGAAGAACTATCTGAGTTTTATTACTGAGCCTGATTGACTATGTCTGATAATCCTGATTCTGTAACATAAAATTGTAGGAAGTAGTTATCTAACCGGCATGCCCCTGATACGCCATTATGGCTGAGTTAAGGTCTAATCTATAACCCCAATTGGAAGGGTGTCAATACCGCACCACCGATAAGGACAAGCTATGGGTGACCCTCATCTGATAGTGTCCCCTATACAAGAATGTGGGGCCCTTATCTGACAGTTCTTATCCACCTCATCAACCCTCATCGGCAGTGTTGATGTCTCAATCTATGCTGGCTACATAGTTCTGGAACGTAAGGATGACTGCTAAGGATCACGCCCTCATCTGATAGTGTGTGTCCCCATCCTTGGGTTTACTCGGTGGTAATTTCTACTCCCATCTGAATGAAAACTGAACATAATTTACTGAACTAAACATGAGCTGAATTTCTGAATTTCCATTGACTGACGAAATACTACTGATATCTGACAACTGACTGAGGTCATGAGATCATGGATATTTTCCTGAGTCATAAGACTATCTGAAGTCTAAGGATCATAGCTTGACTGAGAGTATCATGAAAACATGACATGGATCTAGGCACACAGCTAATATTTTGGGTACGAGTACCCCTAGGACTCGATGGAAGGAAACTGACCAAGCATTACTTACTTAAACATATAGCCAATATCATAATCCATAATATATTTATAGAAGCATTTCATCAAAACATGTGATAGGCATAATTTGTACATACATGGGGATTTCATGGTATCATGCTAGTTAGGCACTTTTCCTTCATCTAGGCATTTAATCAAATATATTATAGGCATGGTACATGTAAACATCATTGTACAATAATTAAACATCATGGTTCAATTCTAATTTCATCATTCAAGGGATTAATCATAGGTTTACATGAATCTATATCTATAATAATGTAACCCATATAGAATTTATCACCCAACATGGAGTAGAATTCAATTTCTCATTATCCACATGAACAAGAGCAGCCCAATCATAAAATTCATAAGAAAATCCATAAATTTGAATTTAGAAAAGGGATTCTTGGGCTTTATGGACGAAAGGAGTCCATGAATGAACACTATGCATACCTTAGTTCGTGATTTCATGAAGATTAATGGAGAAAATTTCTTGGAATTAGATCTTCTATGAAAACCCTAGCTTGTTCTTGAGAGGTTTTTGAGAGAAGAGAGTGTATTTTAGGTGAAAAATGGTTGACTCACATGTTAAAGGGCTTAAATAGGGATGGGAAGTTGACCCTTTTAACCCTGGACGCATCATTTAATTTTAGTAAATTTTTCCCGAACTGAACCCCTGGCGCGACGCAGTGCTATCGCGTTGTGTCACTAGAATTTGATAAATTAGAAAACTGAGGTATGGCACGACGTGGAGCCATCGCGTTGTCCCTTCTTTTGTGACTTGGAACTTTGGCGCGACGCGGAGTAAATCGCGCTAAGACACTGCAAAAGGACAATTTTGAATTTGGGCCCTGGCGCAACGCGCCATAATTACGGACCCCTACTGGAATTTTCCAAATGCCATTTCCTCTTGTGGCGCGGCATGCCACTGACTAATATGGCACTGTTTTACGATGGGAACTTAAAATAGTCATAACTTCTGACCCGGTTATCGAATTTGAGTGAATCTTATATCGATGGAAAGCTTATTGAATTTCCCACATGACAAAAAGTAAAAATCTTGAAAATTACTCATGGAATAACCATCATTCAATTTAGAATCTAATACTAGACATTCTTGAGATGAAATTAGCTAGAAAAAGTACGGGGTATTATAATATCTCCCCCTTGAGTAAATTCGTCGTCGAATGAAACTGACTAAGAGGGGAGAAAAGACAACTGACGTACATACTAAACATGAATAACTGGAACATGATCTCATGACTGACATAACTGACAAGTTGAACATATAATACTGAACATGCATATCTAATGCATGCGTTAATGATTCATGAATACATGACTGAGTGTTCTGAAGAATTAAGTTTCTCACAATGAGAATGCATGTTTGATGCATAATTACATAACTGAACTGATACATAAGTGCATGAATGAATATCCAATGGTACTTCATACCAAGTTTATAATGAGAATATGAGAATGAAACTGCATACTAAGTTTGTGATGAACACTGAACATAAAATTGAGTAAGCTTAAGGAGAACTGTTACCTTGAGCTTGATCTGAGTTGGTGAAGAAGTGTTTAGGATACTTGGTACGCATGTCTTCCTCTGCTTCCCAAGTAACTCCCTCGAAGAACTGATTTTGCCAAAGAACCTTAACTAGAGGGGCTTCTTTGTTCCTCAATCTACGAGTCTGATAGTCTAAGATTTTGACTGGAATCTCTTCATAAGAGAGAGTGTTATGAACATCAATGCTATGAATAGGGACTACAACTGATGGGTCACCTATGTACTTCTTGAGCAAAGAGACATGAAAGACTGGATGAACTGAGGCTAGATCTGAAGGCAATTCGAGCTCATAAGCTACCTTGCCGAATCAACTGAGAATCTTGAAGGGACCGACATATCGGGGACTGAGTTTTCCTTTCTTACCGAACTGCTTCACTCCCTTCATGGGAGAGATTTTTAGATAGACATAGTCATCAATATCGAACTCGAGATCTTTTCTACGAATATCTGCATAAGACTTTCATTGGCTCTGAGTAGCCCAGAGTCTTTATCTAATCAACTAAACTTTTTCTAAGGCATCGAATACTAAGTCAGTCCCTATAACTGAGGCCTCACTAACTTCGAACCAACCAATTGGATATCTACATCTCCTACCATAGAGATCTTCGAATGGAGCCATCTGAATACTAGAATGATAGTTGTTGTATGCAAACTCAATCAAAGGTAAGTGGTCATCCCAAATTCCCTTGAAATCGATTGCACACGCCCTTAGCATATCTTCTAACGTCTGAATGGTCCTTTATTCTTGACCATATGTCTGAGGATGAAAGGTTGTACTGAGATGAACTTGGGTACCAAGACCCTTTTGGAATGCTTTCCAAAAATGAGAGGTGAACTGGTACCTCTGTCTGAGATAATAGACAATGGAACATCGTGCAATCTGACCAACTCCTTGATGTAGAGTTTGGTGTAATCCTCGATTGAATAAGAGGTATGACTTGGAAAAAAATGAGCTAATTTGGTCATTCTATCTACGATGACCCAGAATGAATCATGTTGATGACGAGTTCGAGGCATACCCATCACGAAGTCCATGTTCACAACTTCCCACTTCCATATAGGAATACTGAACTCCTGCATGGACCCACTAGGCTTCTAATGCTCTATCTTAACCTGCTGACATGTAGAGTACTTAGCCATAAACTCTGCAACATCTCTCTTCATCCCACTCCACCAATAGATTCCCCGTAAGTCGCAGTACATCTTTATGGCCCCTAGATGAATAGAGTAGCGCGCACCATGCGCTTCTGCAAGAATTCGCTGCCTTAAGTCATCTACACCTGGAACACAAAGACGACCCTAACAATGCAAAACACCATCTCCCCATTGGGAGAAAACCTCTACTTCTGATCCTTGACTGACTCTTTCAACTTAACAAGGTTGGGATCTCTATTTTGCTTTTCTTTTACCTCGGAAACTAGAGATGATTCTGAACTACTCTAAACCCATATATCACCCTCATCTATATCGACTAAGCGAATGCCTAGTCTAGAAAGCCGATGTACTTCCTGAGCTAACTTTTTCTTACTGTCCTCAACATGAGAAACACTACCCATGGATAGTCTACTGAGAGTGTCGGCCACTTGTTGGCCTTGCCCGGATGATATAGGACACTTATGTCATAATCTTTCAAGAGCTATAACCACCTTCTCTAACAAAGATTAAGATCTTTTTTAGAAAAGACATACTGAAAACTTTTATGATCTGTGAAGACATCTACATGAACACAGTATAGATAATGCCTCCAAATCTTCAAGGCAACGACTACGGCTGCTAACTCAAGATTATGAGTAGGATAATTCTTCTCATGGAGTTTAAGATATCTGGAGGCATAGGCTATGACCTTACCATGATGCATGAGGACACAACCTAGACCCATTCTGAATGCATCAAAATACACTACGAAACTATCTGGACCATCTGAAAGAGCTAATACTGGAGCTGAGGTAAGTCGAATCTTCAACTCCTGAAAACTCTTCTCTCAAGGATATGACCACCGAAACTTGACTTTCTTCTGAGTTAATCTGGATATAGGGGATGCAATAAAAGAAAATCCCTCAACAAACCATTTGTAATAGCTGGCCAAACCCAAGAAACTCCTAATATCTGATGGAGAGACAGGGCGAGGCCAGTTTCTTACTGCTTCGGTCTTTTGAGGATTCACTCTAATGTCATCACCAGAAATAATGTAACCAAGGAATACTACTAACCTTAGCCAAAATTTGCATTTACTAAATTTGGCAAACAACTGATGATCTCTGAGAGTCTGAAGTACTGTTCCGAGATGGTCTTCATGATCACGCTCACTGCAGGAATAGACCAGGATATCATCTATGAAGACTATGACAAACATGTTCAAGTACTGCTAGAACACACGGTTCATCAAGTCCATGAAAATGGCTGGGGCATTGGTAAGACCAAATGACATGACTAGAAATTCAAAGTCACCATACCGAGTACGAAAAGTTGTTTTCGGAATGTCACATTCTCTGATTCTGAGCTGATGATAGCCGGATCTGAGGTCTATCTTAGAGAAATAATTGGCACCCTGAATTCGGTCAAACAAGTCATTGATTATTGGAAGAGGATACTTGTTCTTGACCGTGACCTTATTGAGTTGATGGTAGTCTACACACATCCTAAGAGAACCATCTTTTTAGCACAAATAATACTTGAGCGCCCCACGGGGAAAATGCTGGGCCTGATGAATCCCTTATCTAAGAGATCCTTTAATTGTTCTTTCAGTTCTCTGAGTTCTACTAGTGCTATTTTGTATGGAAGAATAGATATAGGTTGAGTATCTGGAAAAAGATTAATGCCGAAGTCTATTTCCCTTTTAGGAGGAATTCCTGGAAAATCTTTGGGAAAGACATCTAAGTATTCACCTACAACTAGAATTGATTCAAGGCTAGGATTTTTGGAACTAGTGTCCTTAACTCAAACAAGATGATAGACACATCCTTTAGATATCATTTTTCATGCCCGAAGGTAGAAAATAAGCTGACCTCTGAACGCTGAAGTACTACCCTTCCACTTAAGGATGGGTTTATTTGGAAACTGAAACTAGACTATTCTATTTCTGTAATCGACTGTGGCATAGCAGGAATGAAGCCAATCCATGCTGAGAATGACATCAAAATCAGTCAACTCTAATTCGACTAAGTCTGCTGAAGTGACTTTCTGAAATATCGTAACCGGGAAGTTCCTGTATACCCACCGGGCTATGATGGTTTTACCTACTGGGGTAGAGACTGAAAAAGGCTCTGCTAGGATTTTAGGACTGGTTTTGAAATTGCCTGCTATATAGGGAGTAACAAAAGACAAAAAAGCTCCTGGATCTAGCAAAGCATAAACATGCACATGAAAGATCTGTAACGTACCAGTAACTACATCTGGAGAATTTTCCTGATCCTGTCGGGACTGAAGAGCATATAGACGATTTGGGTGTTTCCCACTAGTAGCACTGGTGGTGGCACCCTACTGATTCGAGCGACCAGACTGAGCTGAAGAGCGGAGATGACTCTGATAACCTGACTGAGGGAAGTATCTAACACTGTGGCCTGGATTTCTACAACCAAAACAGACATCTCTACCAGCTCTGCAAGAACCTTTGTGGTTCTTACCATAAGTCTGACAAAGGGGATTAGTTTGGGCATTGCTAACACTGCCCTGAGACCTGAGCCTGGCGCTCTATCTCTGTTACCCTCCCTGAACTTAGGAACTGGAGCACTGGCTAAAGAAAGAGCTGGAACAAATGACTTGGGATAAAACTGAGAACGGTTTCCTCCATCTGACTTAGGCTGAGCAAAGTTAAAACTACCTATCTTCACTCTCTTATTCTGCTTCTCCCTCACCTTAATATTCTTCTCCTCTATCTGCTGAGCATGATTCATGATCCTGGATAAAGTCATGTCATTTTCATCATGGCGGATCTGCACTCATTAACCACGCTATTATTTACACCTGAAATGAACTTACTTATCTTAGCCTTGTTGTCTGCAACCACATGAGGGGCATATCTAGATAATTGAGTAAACTTAAGAGAATACTCTTTCACTGGCATATTACCCTGCCTGAGGTTGATGAATTCTAGAACCTTAGCTTCTCTAAGCTCTAGGGGAAAGAATCTATCAAGGAACGTTGTAGCAAACTCCTCCCATTCTACAGGACCTGCATTATCTGACCTCTCTGACTTCTATTGTTTGAACCAAGTATGATCCACATCTTGTAACTGATATACATCTATCTCATCACTCTCAACAGTCGTTACCCCTATGATGTCTATCACCTTCTGAACCTGATCAATAAATTCCTGAGGGTCCTCATCTGACTTAGACCCAAGAAAGGATGGAGGATTCATTTGGGTGAAATCCAGAATCCTGTTTGTAGCTGAATTGGCCACTGGATTGGCCAGAACGACAGTTGGTCATTCATTCTGAGCAGTAACTAAGTTAGCAAGAGTAGTGAATGCAGCTCGGAACTCTGCATAAGAAACATGTTCGCCCAAAGGTTCTTCGAGCTGAGGGGTTGGTTGATTCCTGTTTCTTCTTTTAGGAGGCATGTTCTGTAGAAAAAAGGGAAAAATGGATTAGACTGAGAGATTGACTTGATATTATGCTCACTGGCATGATATAAATACTGAAAAAGGGGAAACTGTTCCTAAAACATTTTATAGACTCTTGTACATAAATGTGGCGCGCAACACACCCATGTATAAGACTCTACTAGATGCAGCTTTCAGACTTCCTAGGACTCTATTGAACCTTAGGATTTGATACCAAGTTTTTAATGCCCTGAATCTGGTACCCAGAATGCTACACAGTGATCAGGACCCCGAAGGACCATAAACGAACCCATGACTGATATCTGCACCTGTATACTGCATAAAATACATTATAATGTGGAAACATGAACTGAAAGTCCATAAGGTTCAATACTGAATATAATCTAAATGATATAACATCTGTGTGGGGTAATAGAATACTCGAAACAAAATTGAACATACAGAAGTGTGAAACAAGATAGTCTAGAAAACCTCTAACTGACTGAACTGTCTAAGTAAGGAGATGATGGGACATGTCCCCAACTAACTCCAACTAATAAACTAATTAATGAGATAATAGGGAATAATTATATCCTCGAAAGATGAGGACTCCCTTCTAACTCTGTCTGTGGATATTTGGAATCTGCTCTGGAGCTCATGTCTCTGAACCTATGGTATAAGACACCATAGTGCAAATGCGTCAGTACTTTAAATATACTGGTATCCATGTGAGGTAGGTTGAATGCATGGGGTTAATATGCATGAACAATAATAATAACTTACTAACTATCATGAGCATGAGAATACATGTATAAGACATAACAACTGACACTAATACTATGATAACATGATTACTGAATCTGAATATAATTGATAAAATGAGTGACTATATCTGACAGTCCAGAATTTGAAGGAACTAGATGAGTTTCGTACTGTATCTGAGTTGACTGTATCTGACAGTCCTAAAATTTGAAGAACTATCTGAATTCTATTAATGAGACTGATTAACTGTGTCTGGCAGTCCTGATTCTGTAACATGAAACTATGGGAAGTAGTTATCTAACCGACATGCCCCTGATATGCCATTATGGCTGAGTTGGGGTCCAATCTGTAACCCCAATTAGAAGGGTGTCAATACTGCGCCACCGGTAAGGACAAGTTGTGGGTGACCCTTATCTAATAGTGTCCCCTATACAGGAATGGTGGGGCCCTTATTTGACAGTGCTTGTCCACCTCATCAACCCTCATCGACAGTGTTGATGTCTCAACCTATGCTAGCTACATAGTTCTGGAACACAAGGATGACTGTCAAGGATCACACGCTCATCTGATAGTGTGTATCCCCATCCTTGGGTTCACTCAGTTCTAATTTCTACTCCCATCTGAATGGAAACTGAACATGATTTACTGAACTGAACATGAGCTGAATTTCTGAATTTCCGTTGACAAACGGAATACTACTGATATCTGACATCTGAATGAGGTCATGAGATCATGGAGATTTTCCTGAGTCATAAGACTTTCTGAAGTCTAAGGATCATAGCTTGACTGAGAGTATCATGAAAATATGACATAGATCTAGGCATACAACTAATATTTTGGGTACGAGTACCCCCAGGACTCGATGGAAGGAAACTGACCAAGCATAACTTACTTAAGCATATAACTAACATCATAATCCATAATACATTTATAGAATCATTTCAACAAAACATGTGATAGGCATAACTTGTACATACATGGGGATTTCATGGTATCATGCTAGTTAGGCACTTTTCCTTCATCTAGGCATTTAATCAAACATATTATAGGCTTGGTACATGTAAACATCATTGTACAATAATTAAACATCATGATTCAATTATAATTTCATCATTCAAGGGTTTAATCATAGGTTTGTATGAATTTATATCTACAATAATATAACCCACATAGAATTTATCACCCAACATGGAGTAGAATTCAATTTCTCATTATCCACATGAACAAGAGCAGCCCAATCATGAAATTCTTAAGAAAATCCATAAACTTGAATTTAGAAAAGGGATTCTTGGGCTTCATGGACGAAAGGAGTCCATGAATGAACACTATGCATACCTTAGTTCGTGATTTCATGAAGATTGATGGAGAAATTTTCTTGGAATTGGATCTTCTATAAAAACCCTATCTTGTTCTTGAAAGGTTTTTGAGAGAAGAGAGTGTATTTTGGTGAAAAGTGGTTGAATCACGTGTTAAAGAGCTTAAATAGAGGTGGGAAGTTAACCCTTTTAACCCTAGACGCGTCATTTAATTTTAGTTAATTTTTTTCAAACTGAACCCCACTGGAATTTGATAATTGAGAAACTGAGGGATGGCGTGATGCGGAGCCATCACGTTGCCCCTTCTTTTGTGACCTAGAACTTTGGTGCGACGCGGAGTAAATCGCGCTAAGACACTGCAAAAGGACAATTTTGAATTTGGGCCCTGGCGCGACGCACCATAATCACGAACCCCTACTGGAATTTTCCAAATGCCATTTCCTCTTGTGGCACGGCACACCACTGACTTATATGGTGTTGTTTTACGATAAGAACTTGAAATAGTTGTCACTTCTGACCCGGTTATTGTATTTGGGTGAATCTTATATCGATGGAAAGCTTATTGAATTTCCCACATGATAAAAAATAAAAATCTTGAAAATTCCTCATGGAATAACCATCATTAAATTTAGAAGCTAATACTAGACATTCTTGAGATGAAATTAGCTAGAAAATGTATGGGGTATTACACTAGCTAATCGAGATCGACTTCAGGGTAACTCCTATAGTTTCAAGTGGTACCTCAAACATACCTAAGTATCGACGAAATTTGTCCATTGTTCTTCAAACAAAGATTTTGAGTTGAGTTTATTCTCATGTTTCAAGTTCCCTCTCCATAAAAAAAGCCTCATTTCACACATATTTGAGTTATTTTCTTTTGAATTTAGGGACGTATCAAGAAATACACTCACGCTCAGAAAGAAATTCAATGCATGCAATTGTGATACCATAGGCTTGACCTTCGTACAAATATCCACTAATGTGAGAACACTTGGAATAGGATCTCGTAGGACTTTCTGTCGGCTTGTAATGTAGGCTTGGGGATGGGTAGGATAAAATTTGAGATGAAAGTGACTAATCCCTCAATGAGCATTATACTGCATTTGTGCTTTCGATGTTTGTTGCACTTTGTCGCGTGATTCTTTTAGTTTTGCTTCGTTGTCCCTTGCTTTGTATTTGATTCGAATTCTTTTGAACCTTGTGTTGGAGTTTTTCCCATTTTTTTCAAGAAATTAACTATATATTTTTTTCCTCTTTTCTTTTTGTGAAAATTTTGCTCCTTTTGAAGTCATTTTTTCATTTTTGTTCATCTGGGACAATACATCTTTTGCATTTTGCATTTTTTATCTTGAGTCATTGTCCGTAATTTACACGTATTTAGTATGTTCAAAGAGGTAGGGCTAAGAGAGGGATAGTGCAGGTAAGCACTCAAAGAGGTATAGGCTCAGATTCGGTTGTCCAAAGAAAAGGTTTTAGGCTCAAAAGAGGGGATGCTAGGGATTAATGTAATTTGGTGGGCTATAAAGGCACAATCAGGACAAAAAAAGCCTACGATCCTTTCCTAAACCAAGTATAACTCAGAATTTTGCCTCAACAGACATTTAGACCGAGCTCTAGATCATCAATGCAGTGCAAAGAATTAAACTAAAGTTCACCACACAATGTATTTGAAACGACGAGGTTGGCTTCGTTTTTGTCTTAGATGTATGCAAGAGACTTTTTCAAGCGTTACTCAGGTGTGATAAAAGGTACATAAGAATCTATGGTTTATCATGAAATCAACCTTTTTCATCATATCAATTTTCTTTTTGTCATGAATACTCCTAACTATATTGATACCAACCAAGTCAATTTTATTTTGTTATTAAAAAAAAAAATGGGACCAAACCCAAATGAGGGTTGCCTACGTATCTGTGAAAGCAAGAACCATGTTCACGTTGTTCAAGCAAATTTGCAAATTTGTATGTGAAATGTATGATTGTAAAAATAAATTGATGGTCATTCATAAAAATAATATGAAAGACGATCAAAAAAAAACTGCTTCTAGCATCAAATTTGTTCTGATCAAATGATCGAAAGAATGGATGTAAAGCATGGGGAAATATTTGACACAACTTCAGTATGCTGACAAGATTTAAAAAGTCAGACATTGAAGGAATTATGACATTATTTCACCGCAGTTGGCAGGATTATTACAACTGAAAAAATATTGAACTCTTGCTTTTGAAAGTAAGGATCGATACACCATAAATTTAATAGCTTACAACATTCAAAAGAAGAAGTTAGGTATTATTGCACAAAAAATAGGTGAAAATCTGGAAGTAGGCCGGCTAGACACTAATGTCAATGAGATTTGAATTTGAGGAGCTATTGATTTGCACTCTTGAAGATCTTTGAAGAGTGTCTTTAAACTGTTCCTAAAAATTATCCCAGTTTAAATACCGAAGAAATCATTCTGAAACAGTTAAGAAATCGAATCCAAATGAGGGTTGCCTACGTATCTTGTCAGGACAAGAATCAGATCAAAATGTAGTTCAAACCTATATGCAGCTATCGACAATTTTGATAAGGTGTATCTTTTAACTGATCCTCCATGAAAAATAAATGTTAGATTACACCTTCACACTAAAGAATAATCAATTTGGATCAAATAAATATATACAAATACAATAATCTTTCAAATGTCTACAAAGACTATAACAATATGTCACTTGGGTCGTAAACCCTTCGGACATAAAGTTGACTAATAATGCATGCACTTAAAAAGATGTTATTTTAGCTATATCCTATATTAACTAAGAGTGGGTAGACAGGGATTTGAATTTTCTAGATGAGAAGGCACGTAGTCCCATGATAGTAAAACTCCCGCTCACCCCACGTATGCGCCAACTCTCTAAAATAAGGTAATTTGAAAAAAATTTGAAAAAGTACATTGTACAATCCGCGTGTATAATGTGTGTGAGTGTCAGTATTTCGAAATGGAGTAAATATGAATGGAATTTCAATTTATATAAAGCGATAATTAAATAAATAATTTATACAAATAATAGCAATAAACAATTTATGTCATACAGACAAGATAATTCAAGACAATTAGGAAAAAATAAATAACAGTGTATAAAAAACATAAATAGTTACCTAAGTCTGTAATGGTTAGAACCTTTATCCCCAGTGGAGTCACCTAACTGTCATACGCGATTTTTACCTAAGGTCAAAACAAGCACGACATTATGAACTCTAAAAGAATAAATTTTGTACAGAGTCGCCACCTAATTTTTAAGGAAAAATAGGAAACCTATTTATTTGTTTAACAAGTATAACTTTATTTAAACTACAAAACAATTTTAAATTTTAGGTAAGGGTTCAAATTATTCCGAAGGAAAGGTATAAGGAACACTTCAGAATCCACAAATGTGGTTCCCGGCCAGACTTAGGTTTATAAAAAAAGAAAGAGAGAAATCAATATTTTAAATGCAACTATAAAATGTGTATTAAAATAATATAGATAATTTAATATAAAAGTATGAATTATTTAATTAAATATGTGAATCAATTTAATATAAAATGTTAATGGCCTAAATTTTCCTAACGCGTGATGAATATTTGTATAAAATCATTCCCGCCCAATGCCCCAAAAATAAAATTTTCACTATAATTGATATTTTGTACAAGTGTAAAAATATAAAAAATGCAAACAAAAAATTTAAACTCTTCTTTAAGCGTTATTCTCGATAAGTATTCCCAAACCTGTATAAACACTTGTAAATAAAAATGTTAGTAACAAATAAAGAATTATCAAAATAAATTGAGAACATATATGTGCATATATGTATAAAAAATACATAATTTTTATTAAAAGGAGGGCTCAAATTAAATTTTTAATACAGCATGGCTACGAAGTGGTTGTTGATTTATTAGCTGTCCTAAATTGTCTTGTCAAGATACGAATCATAAAAAAATTTGTGTTGTTATAAAAAAAATTTCATCGCCCAAATTTATTTATTTTATTACGTATTTGTATACGTAATATCTGTCTTTTTATTTGGAAAGGCCTAAAAAATCGATGGAGAATTTCTTCATCGACCAAGTTTTTCTCTTAAAATAATATCTAGAGTCCGTCTTTTGTAATGGGGTGGCCTCAAATATCCAGATGGAGAGATAATTTCATTGGCCAAAATACTATAGTACTTGTTCATTATTAGTCTAATAAATGACATAGAAATAAAAGTAAAAAAAATATTCAAAACAATCCAAAAATTATTCAAATTGTAGCAAAGCAGAAACATTTTCAAAGTAAACTTTTGACTAAAAAATAATTCTAAATTAATTAAACTGTCTGTAGAATAAAAACAAAGTACAACAAGCAGTGGAAACAGGACAACAAAAAGCAATGACATATCAATAACAAAGATAATAAGAAAATAGAGCAAAACCATGACAACAAATATCATAGGGCAGCAAACACTAACAACATATCAATAATAGAGATAATAAAAATAGAGCAAAACCACAACAATAAATATTACAGGGAATCAAGCAAAGCTTAGCAAAAGAAAAGAAAAGAATTGTAAATGCAATCAACAAAGTTATGAAAAACCATAGCAAAAATTGTGGATCTTCATCAGTTTTAACGGAGCTTTACTGAATAACGAGCAACACCTTCAAAATTTTTAGATTCTATAACATCATGTTTAAAAAAATTTATAATAATTGAAAAAATATAGAAACAACCTCAAAACAGTGGTGATAGCGGCGTTGCTTCAATGGTTTTCATCGGAGCAATGTCGGATAAACAAAATTTTACCCGAATCTAGCCATTTCCAATAAGGCAGCAATGGTGGTACGTTGGGAGCCCGAACTCTCCGGCTACCAAATCTAATGAGCTAGCGAAGAAAGTGAACGAGAAAGAGGTCAACGGTGGTGGCGTCTTGGTGCTACCCGCTGGTCACCACTTTGGGTAAGGCAACCACAGAAAATAGAGAGAGAGAGAGATGGGGGAGGGGGAAATGCAGTGGTTTATGTTAGAGGTAGGGAGGCTTTATGTAACGACCCGATTTTATGAACCGGAACTCTACACGGTACTCATGACCCCGAAGGACCACAAGCTAACCCATGACTAATATTTGTACCTGTATACTGCATAAGATAACATAATAGTGCAAAAACATGCACTGAAAGGCCATAAGGTTCGATCATGAACATAATTGAATAATGTAACATCTATGTGGGGTAATAGAATACCTAAAACAAAACTGAAGTCTAAAACATGATAGTCTGTATCTAGTCTGCATCTATTCTAAAAGTCTCTACTGTCTGAAGAATCTAAATAAGGAGTTGATGGGATATGTCCCAAACTAACTCCAACTAATAATCTAATCAATGAGATACTAGAAAATTATTATGTCCTCGAAGGATGAGGACTCACTTCTACTTTGACTGCTGAAACTGGAATCTACTACTGATATGGAACTCGTGTCTCTGAACCTATGGTGTAACATAAAAATAAAGCACCATAGCGCGAATACATCAGTACATATGTACCGAGTATACAAGTGAGATAGGCTAAATGCAAGGGTTCACATGTATGTTAATGTTAGCTGACTGTCTAACATGAACGTGAGAATACATGCATAAATATGTAACTGTAACTGACAACGTGATTTCGTGATTTCTGAGTCTGTATACAAATAACGTGACATGCTAGTAATTAATATGAATGATAACATGAAGGACTATATCTGAATAATGCTGATAACATAGGTGACTATATCTGAGTATAACTGATAACGTGGGTGACTGTAGCTGACAATCTTGAATCTGATGGAACTATCTGAGTTCTGTACTGTATCTGAGTTGACTGTATCTGACAGTCCTAAAATCTGAAGAACTATCTGAGTTCTATTACTAAGACTGATTGACTGTATCTGACAGTCTTGATTCTGTAATATAAAACTGTGGGAAGTATCTAATCGACATGCTAAGACTGTCTAAAGTCTAAGGAATCATAGCTTGACTGAGAATATCATGAAAACATGACATGGCTCTAAGCACACAGCTAATATTTTGGGTACAAGTACCCCCAGGACTCGATAGAAGGAAACTGACAAAGCATGACTTGCTTGAATACATAATAATCATCATAATACATTTACTGAAGCATTTCATCAAACATGTGATAGGCATAAGCTTGTACATACATGGGGATTTTATGATATCGTGCTAATTAGACATTTTTCCTTCATCTAGGCATTTAATCAAACACATGGTAGGCATAGAATGTGTAAACAACATCATACAATAATTAACTGTCATGATTCAATTCTAATTTCATCATTCAGGGGTTTAGTCATAGGATTTCATGAATGTATACCTATATAAATCAACCCATATGGAATTTTTGCACTCATTCATGGAATACAATTCAATTAATCATTATCAATATAAACAAGAGCAGCCAAATCATAAAATTCATAAGAAAATCCATAACTTGAATTTAGAAAAAAGGATTCTTGGGCTTCATAGACGAAAAGAGTCCATGAATGAACACTATGCATACCTTAGTTTGTGATTTCGTGAAGATTGATGGTGAAACTTTCTTTGAATTAGATCTTCTATTAAAACCCTAGCTTGTTCTTGAGAGAATTTGACAGAAGAGAGCATATTTTGGGTGAAAAGTGGCTGAATCACGTGTTAAAGGGATAAAATAGGGGTGGAAAGTTGACTCTTTTAACCCTGGATGCGTCATTTAATTTCAGTAAAATTTTCCTGAACTGAACCCCTGGAGCGACGCGGCGATATCGCATCATGTCACTAGAATATGACAATTGGGAAATTGAGGGATGGAGCGACGTGGAGCCATTGCATTGCCCCCTCTTTTGCGACCTAGAACTTTGGCGCGACGCGGAGAAAATCGCGCTAAAAAACTGGAAAAGGAAAATTCTGAATTTTGGCTGTGGCGCGACGCGCCATAATCGCGGACCCTTATTGGAATTTTCCAAATTCCATTTCCTCTTGTGGCGCGGCGCGCCACTGACTAATATGGCATTGTTTTACGACAGGAACTTGAAATAGTCGTAACTTCTGACCCGGTTATCAGATTAGGGAGAATCTTATACCGATGGAAAGCTTATTGAATTTCCCACATGAAAAAAAGTAAAAATATTGAAAATTCCTCATGGAATAATTATCATTCCATTTAGAATATAATGTTATACATTCTTGAGATGAAATTAGCTAGGAAAAAGCATGGGGTATTACAATATCTCCCCCTTGAGAACATTCGTCCTCAAATGAGACTGATTGAGAGGGGAGAAAAGACAACTGACGTACATGCTGAACATGATTAACTGGAATATGATCTCATAACTGACATGACTGATAAGCTAAACATATAATGTTGAACATGCATATCTGATGCATGTGTAATTGATTCATGAATGCATGACTGAGTGTTCTGAAGAACTAAGTTTCTCAAAATGAGAATGCATGTCTGATGCATAATTACATAACTGAACTGATACATGAGTGCATGACTGAATATGCAATGGTACTTGATACCAAGTTTATAATGGGAACATGAGCATGAAACTGCATACCAAGTTTGTGATGAACACTGAACATGAAACTGAGTAAGCTTAAGAAGAATTGTTACCTTGAGCTTGATCTGAGTTGGCGAAGAAGAGGTGAGGATACTTGGTACACATATATGGTTCTTATTCCCAAGTATCTCCCTCAATGGACTAATTTCTCCAAAGAACTTTAACAAGAGGGACTTCTTTGTTCCTCAATCTACGAGTCTGATAATCTAAGATTTCGACTGGAATCTCTTCATAAGAGAGAGTGTTTTGAACACCGATGCTCTGAATAGGGTCTACAACTGATGGGTCACCTATGTAATTCTTAAGGAAAGATACATGAAAGACTGGATGAACAGAGACTAGATCGGAAGGAAATTCAAGCTCATAGGCTACTTTGCCAAAGCGACTGAGAATTTTGAAGGGACCGACATATCGGGGACTGAACTTTCCCTTCTTGCCAAATCTCTTCACTCCCTTCGTAGGAGATATATTTAGATAGACATGATCACTAATCTCAAACTCGAGATCTTTTCTACAAACACCTGCATAAGACTTTTGTCGGCTTTGAGCAGCCCGAAGTTTTTTTCTAATCAACTGGACTTTTTCTAAGGCTTTGAATACCAAGCCAGGACCTATGAATGAGGCCTCACTAACTTCGAACCAACCAATTGGAGATCTACATTTCCTACTATAGAGAGTTTCGAATGGATCCATCCGAATACTGGAATGATAGTTATTTTTGTATGCAAACTCAATCAAATGTAAGTGGTCATCCCAACTTTCCTTAAAATTGATTGCACACGCCCTTAGCATATCTTCTAAAGTCTAAATGGTCCTTTCTACTTGACCATCTGTCTGAGGATGAAAGGTTTTACTGAGATAAACTTGGGTACCAAGACTCTTTTATAATACTTTCCAAAAATAAGAGGTGAACTGGGTACCTTAGTCTGAGATAATAAATAGCGAAACACCGTGCAATCTGACCAACTCCTTAATTTAAAGTTTGGCGTAATCCTTAGCTGAATGAGAGGTATAGACTGGAAGAAAATCGGCTGATTTGGTCATTCTGTCTAAAATGACCCAGACTAAATCATGTTGATGACGAGTTCAAGGCAAACCCGTCATGAAGTCTATGTTCACAACTTACCACTTCCAAGTAGGAATACTGAACTCCTGCATGGACCCACTAGGCTTTTGATGCTCTATCTTTACCTGCTGACATGTAGAGCACTTAGCCACAAACTCAGCAATATCTCTCTTCATCCCACTCCACTAATAGATTTCCCTCAAGTCACGGTATATCTTTGTGGCCCCTTGATGAATAGAGTAGTGCGCACCATGTGCTTCTGCAAGAATTTGCTGCCTTAAGTTATCAACGCCTGGAACACAGAGACGACCCTGACAATGAAGAACACAATCTCCCCCTTGGGAAAAAAGACCTCTATTTTCTGATCCTAAACTGACTCTTTCAACTTGATACGGTTGGGATCTCTATCTTGATATTTTTTTACCTCAGAAATTAAAGATGATTCTGAACTACTCTGAACCCATATATCACCCTCATCTGTATCGACTAAGCAAAAGCCTAGTCTGGCAAGCTGATGGACTTCCTGAGATAACTTCTTCTTACTGTCCTCAACATGGGAAACACTACCCATGGATAGTCTACTGAGAGAGTTGGCCACTACGTTGTCCTTTCTCGGATGATAAAGGACACTCATGTCCTAATCTTTCAAGAGATCTAACCACCTTCTCTGACAAAGATTAAGATCTTTCTGAGAAAAGACATACTGAAGACTCTTATGATCTGTGAAGACATCTACATGAACTCCGTAGAGATAATGCCTCCAAATCTTAAAGGCAAATACTATGGCAGCTAACTTAAGATCATAAGTAGGATAATTTTTCTCATAGGATTTAAGTTGTCTGGAGGAATAGGCTATGACCTTACCATGCTGCATGAGGGAACAACCCAAAACTACTATGGATTCATCACAATACACTACGAACCCATCTGGACCATCTGGAAGAGCTAAAACTGGAGCTGAGGTGTGTCGAGTCTTCAACTCCTAAAAACTCCTCTCGCAAGGATCTGACCACTGAAACTTGACTTTCTTCTGAGTCAATCTATACGTAGGGTATGTGATGGATGAAAATCCTCGAACAAACCATCTGTAATAGCAAGCCAGACCTAAGAAACTCCTGATATCTTACGGAGAGATAGGGCGAGGCCAGTTCCTTACCGCTTCGATCTTTTGAGGATCTACTCTAATGCCATTGCCGGAAATAATATGGCCAAGGAATGCTACTGATCTTAGCCAAAATTCACACTTACTGAATTTGTCAAATAACTTATGATTTTTGAAAGTCTGAAGTACTATCCTGAGATGGTCTGCATGATCACGCTCAGTGCGAGAATAGACCGGAATATCATCTATGAAGACTATGATGAACATGTCCAAGTACTGTTTGAACACGTGGTTCATAAATTCCATAAAAGTGGCTGGGGCATTGGTAAGACCAAATAACATGACTAGAAATTCAAAGTGACCATACCGTATACGAAAAGCTGTCTTCGAGATGTCACATTCTCTAATTCTGAGTTGATGATAGCCGTATCTAAGGTCTATCTTAGAGAAATAACTGGCACCCTAAAGTTGGTCAAACAAATCATCGATTTTGGGAAGATGATACTTGTTCTTGACCGTGACTTTATTGAGATAACGGTAATCTATACGCATTCTGAGAGAACCATCTTTCTTGTGCACGAATAAGACTGGTGCGCCCCATAGGGAAATGCTGAGTCTGATGAATCCCTTATCTAAGAGATCCTTCAACTGTTCTTTCAGTTCCTTGAGTTCTACCGGTACCATTCTATATGGCGGAATAAAGATAGGCTGAGTTTCTAAAAGAAGATCAATACTAAAGTCTATTTCCCTTTCGGGAGAAATTCCTGGAAGATCTTCGGGAAAGACATCTGAATATTCATTCACTACTGGGATTGATTCGAGACTGGGAGCCTCAGAACTGAAATCTCTAACATGAACTAGATAATAAATACACCCCTTAGATATCATTTTCCTTTCTCGAAGGTAGGAAACAAGTTGACCCCTATAAGCGGATATGCTACCCTTCTACTCTAGAATGGATTTATTTGGGAACTGAAACTAAACTATTTTGTTTCTGTAATTGACTTTGGCATAGTAGGAATGAAGCCAATTCATGCCGAAAATGACATTAAAATCGGTCATCTCTATTTTGACTAAGTCTGCTGAAATAACTTTCTGAAATATCATAACCGGGAAGTTCCTGAATACCCGTCGGGCTATGATGGTTTTACCCACTGGGGTAGAGACTGAGAAGGGCTCTGCTAGAATTTTAGGTTTGATTCCAAGATCAACTGCTATATAAGGAGTAACAAAAGACAAGGAAGTTCCTGGATCTAGCAAAGCATAAACATGCACATGAAAGATCTGTAATGTACCAGTAACTACATCAGGAGAAATTTCCTGATCTTGTTGATTCTGAAGAGCAGAGAGATAATTTGGGCGTTGCTCGCTAGTCGCACTGAAAGTGGCACCCAGCTAATTTGGGAGACCAGACTGAGCTAAGGAGTGATTCTGTTGACCCTGAGGACCTGGATGTGGACTGTCTCTAACTCTATGGCCTAGCTTTCCACAACCAAAACAAATGCCACTACCTACTCTACACATACCCTGATGGTGCTTACCACAAGTCTGGCAAAGAGGATAGGTACGGGCACTGCTAATACTTCCTTGGGTCTTAGATCCTGGTGCTCTATATTTGTTACCCTCTCTGAACATAGGAACTAGAGCACTGGTTGTAGAGGGAGCTGGAACTGATGACTTAGGATGAAACTGAGAACGGTTTCCTCCTTTTGATTTAGGCTGAGCGAAGTTGAAACTACTTGTCTTCGCTTTCTTATTCCACTTTTCCCTCTGCTTAATTTTCTGCTTTTTTATCTACTGAGCATGGGTCACAAGTCTAGCTAAGGTCATGTCACTGTTCAGCATGGTGTATCTTCACTCATTAACCACGCTATCGTTTACCCCTGAAGCGAACTTACACATCTTAGATCTACTGTCTGCAACCACATGAGGGGAATATCTGGCTAATTGAGTAAACTTTACTGAATACTCTTTCACCATCATATTGCCCTACCTGAGGTTGATAAAATCTAGCACCTTAGCTTCTCTAGGCTCTTGGGGAAAGAATATGTCTAAGAATGCAGTGACAAACTCCTCCCACTCTATAGGACCTACATTATCTAATCTTTCGGACTTCTACTGTTTGAACCAAGCATGAGCCATATCCTACAACTGGTATGCATCTAGCTCAGCACTCTCAACAGTAGTTACCCCCATGGCATCTGTCACTTTCTGAACTTGATCTAAAAATTCCTGAGGGTTGTCATCTACCTTAGACCCGAGGAAGGTAGGAGGATTCATTTGGGTGAAGTCCCAAATCCTCACTGCAGCTGAGTTGGCCACTGGGTTGGCCGAAACAACTGTTAGTCGTTTATTATGAGCAGCGACTGATTGAGCAAGAGTGGTAAATGTGGTCTTGAACTCCACATGAGAAACATGATCGCCCAAAGGTTCTTCGAGCTGAGGGGCTGACTGATTTCTTCTCTTAGGAGGCATGTTCTGAAATAAAGAGAAGAAGCGGATTAAACTGAGAGACTGACTTATGATTATGCTCATAGGCACGACATGAATACTGAAAGAGGGAAAACAATTCTTAAAACATCTCATAGCCTCTTGCACATAAATGTGGCGCGCAACACACCTATGTACAAGACTCTACTAGATGCGGCTTTCAGACTTCCTAGGAATCTATTGAACCTTAGGCTCAGATACCAAGTTTATCATGACCCGATTTGCTGAACCATAACACTACACGGTAATCATGACCCTCAAGGACCACAAGTTAACCCATGACTGATATATGTACCTATATACTGCATAAGATAACATAATAATGCAAAAACATGCACTGAAAGGCCATAAGGTTCGATCATGAACATAACTGAATAACTTAACATCTGTGTGGGGTAATAGAATACCAAGACAAAATTAAAGTCTAAAACATGATAGTCTGTATCTAGTCTGCATCTAGTCTGAAAGCCTCTACTGCCTGAAGAATATGAATAAGGAGTTGATGGGACATATCCCCAACTAGCTCCAACTAATAAGCTAATCAATGAGATACTAGAAAATCATTATGTCCTCGAAGGATGAAGACTCACTTCTACTCTGACTGCTGAAACTGGAATCAACTACTAATCCGGAACTCGTGTCTCTGAACCTATGGTGTAACATAAAAAGAAAGAACTATAGCGCGAATGTGTTAGTACATATGTACCGAGTATAATGGCGAGGTAGGCTAAATTCAAGGGTTCACATGCATGCTAATGCTAGCTGACATTCTAACATGAACGTGAGAATACATGCATAAATACGTAACTTTAACTGACAACGTGATTTCTTGATTTATGAGTCTTTATACTGATAACGTGACATGCTAGTAACTGATATGACTGATAACATGAAGGACTATATCTGAATAATACTGATAACATGGGTGACTGTATCTGAGTATAAATTATAATGTGGGTGACTATAGCTGACAGTCCTAAATCTAATGGAACTATCTGAGTTCTGTATTGTATCTGAGTTGACTGTATCTGACAATCCTGAAATCTAAAGAACTATCTAAGTTCTATTACTGAGACTGATTGATTGTATCTGACAGTCCTGATTCTGTAACATGAAACTGTGGGAAGTAGTATCTAACTGACATTCCCCAAATGTGCTATAATAGTTGAGCTGGGGTCCAATCTATGCCTTGATTGGAAGGGTGTCAATACCGCGCCACTGGTAAGGACAAGCTATGGGTGACCCTCATTTGATAGTGTCCCCTGTACAAGAATGGTGGGTCCTTTATCTGACAGTGTTTATCCACCTCATCAACCCTCATCGACAGTGTTGATGTCTCAACCTATGTTGGCTACATAGTTCTGGAATACAAGGATGACTGCTAAGGATCACACCCTCATCTAATAGTGTGTGTCCCCATCCTAGGGTTCACTCAGTGCTAATTTCTACTCCCATCTAAATGGACACTGAACATGATATACTGAATTAAACATGAGGTGAATTTTTGAATTTCCGTTGACTGATGAAATACTACTGATATCTGACAACTGACTGAGGTCATGAGAGCATGGAGATTTCCTGAGTCATAAGACTGTCTGAAGTTTAAGGAATCATAGCTTAAATAAGAGTATCGTGAAAACATGACATGGCTCTAGGCACACAGCTAATGTTTCGGGTACAAGTATCTCCAGGACTCGATAGAAGGAAACTGACAAAGCATGACTTGCTTAAATATATAATAATCATCATAATACATTTACTAAAGTATTTCATCAAAAATGTGATAGGCATAAGCTTGTACATACATGGGGATTTTATGATATCATGCTAATTAGACACTTTTCCTTCATCTAGGCATTTATTCAAGCACATGGTAGGTATAGAATATGTAAACAACATCATACAACAATTAACTGTCATGATTCAATTCTAATTTCATCATTCAGGGGTTTAGTCATAGGATTTCATGAATCTATACCTATACAAATCAACCCATATGGAATTTTAGCACTCATTCATGGAATACAATTCAATTAATCATTATCAACATAAACAAGAGCAGTCAAATCATAAAATTCATAAGAAAATCCATAACTTGAATTTAGAAAAAGGGATTCGTGGGCTTCATGGACGAAAGGAGTCCATGAATGAACACTATGCATACCTTAGTTCGTGATTTCGTGAAGATTGATGGTGAAACTTTCTTGAAATTGGATCTTCTATGAAAACCCTAGCTTGTTCTTAAGAGGTTTTTGAGAGAAGAGAGCGTATTTTAGGTTAAAAATGGTTGAATCACGTGTTAAAGGGCTTAAATAGGGGTGGAAAGTTGACCCTTTTAAACCTGGATGCATCATTTAATTTCAGTAAAATTTTCCCGAACTAAACCCCTAGTGTGACGCGGCGCTATCGCGCCGTGTCACTGGAATTTGTCAATTGGGAAACTGAGGGATGGCGCGACACAGAGCCATTGCGTTGCCCCTTCTTTTGTGACCTGGAACTTTAGCGCGACACGGAGGAAATCGCTCTAAGACACTAGAAAAGGAAAATTCTGAATTTGGGCCCTGGCGCAACGTGCCATAATCGCAGACCCTTACTGGAATTTGCCAAATGCCATTTATGGCGCTGTTTTATGACGAAAACTTGAAATAGTCATAACTTCTGACCTGGTTATCGGATTTGGGCAAATCTTATACCGATGGAAAGCTTACTGAATTTTCCATTTGACAAAAAGTGAAAATCTTGAAAATTTCTCTTGGAATAATCATCATTACATTTAGAAGCTAATTCTAGACATTCTTGAGATGAAATTAGCTAGGAAAAAGTATGGGGTATTACACTTTGTCAGAGTTCGGGCATGAACGCCAGAGAAAGGAGAGAAAAGAATGGGCACGGGGCGGCTGATTCCCTTTTTGTGTGTGTGTGGAGCGCTTTTGTTTTATGTAGATTTTTTTTATTGAGAATGATTAAAAAAAGATGACCCTCGTGATTTAAAAAAGACAACCCTCCTTATCTATAATAAAAAAGTACCCCTTTATTTACCCAAAAAATAAATTGTCCCTTTAATGTACTTTATTACCCCTGAGTTATTAACTCATGTATTTTTCACCCATTTAACCAATGGATTAAAATTCTTTATCCGATGAACTAAAGATTCAATCTGTCATCTCAAGTGTCACTTTAAAAAGTGACGAGATCTTGAATTGTTCGATTTGCTGCTTTGTGTATTAAAATAATTAAATCACTCATATTTGCAGGTCGTATTAAATAACGTACAAAATAATAAATGTCAATGTATAATTTCAGAAAAATATAAACAACAAAATAAAAAATATAATTATTTTGAAAAAATATATTATTCTATAAATAATTAAAATTATACTGTGCAGTAAAAAATTACAGTGTTATATTGTGTACGTATGCAAATGACTGTGCAAAAATACTAAAATAACAATAAACTAATAAAAATTCTAAAATTTATGAAATTAAAGATAATTATCAATGAATTATGTAAAATTAAAATATGACAATAAATGAGAAAAAATCCTAAAATAATGATGATTATCAATAACTTATTAATAATTGCAAAAAATATGTGAAAAATTGCATATTGTGCATTTAACAATCAGGGAGCCTAAATGCGTTAATTTTAAGTATGGAGAGCCAAAATTGAGTGTCAACAATACCTGTGTTATTACAAAACTCCACAAACAGAATAGAAGTATATTCTCCTACATTGTCAGACCTTAAAGCTTTAATAGTGAGATTACATTATTTCTTCTAATGCTTAAAATTGTTTTAAAACATTTGGGACTTCACTATTATATTTAATGAAGTAAACCTAACACATTCTGGTGTATTCATCAATATAGTCATCAATAAAGAGAAGAAAATATTTGTTGCCACTCAAGGAATCTATTGTCATTAGGTCGTAAACATCTACATGAATGAGTTAAAGTTTTTTATTAGCTCTCCATACTTTATTTTTTTGAAATGGCTATTTGTTTTTCTTTTTTCAGGTTTCAAAAATTTAAGCATTAGAAAGAACTTCAGACATATTTTCCACTAGATCCTTCCTTTTCATCTCTGCGATGCTTCTTAGATTAAAGTGATCAAACCTTTTGTGCCATAGATTTGTACATGTTTTTGCAATAATAGTATATGTTGGCTCAGCTATTTTCTCCCGATCAATGAAAAACATTTTGTTTCTCATATTGATACAAAATAATTTTACTCTAGAAGGGTCAGTAACAAAATATTCATGATTCATAAAATGCAGCTATAATTATTCTCAAACATTTGTCCAATACTTAATAAATTTTGACTCATATCAGGTACGTACAAAATATTAGGAATAGATTTGATACCTGATATTATTGAGATAGACATTGTACCTCTGCCTTTCACTTCTACAACCCTACCATTTCCCACTTTACTTTGGATTGTAAGTATCATAAAAAAATCTAAACATTTCAGCATCATTTCACAAGTGATGTGTGCAACCACTATCTAGAAGCCACGAATTAGAGGATTAATTATTGAAAAGTATGAAACTAGAAAGAGTTTCTCCTTATGTGCATCTGCAACTTTTGCTAGTTGTGCTTGCAAAGCTCCAGAGGGCTTTGTTTTTTATTAACAAACCTTGGATATGTGCCCCATTTTCTTATAGTTGTTGCATATAACATCGACTCTCCCTAACAATACATTTTAAGATGTGTAGTTTTTTTTTTGCAATATATGTATGAAAAAAAACTTCTGCCTCACATCTCTACTATTATTTCTATATCATGCTTGCCCTTATTCTTTTGATTGAGTTGTTGCCTTCCTTTACCTGAATTTTTCTTCTGCATAGAGAAAGCGCCTTCAATAAACTTGTCTCATCTTATAGTCCTTCTTTGCTTTTTTTTTAGAAGAACGTTAATTAGTTCACCTAATGAGATTTTGTTCAAGTCCTTGGATTCTTCAACAGAGAAAATGTTAGATTCAAACATCTCAGGAAGAGTCACAAGAACTTTCTCCACAATCTATTTGTCAATAAATTCTTCACCAAGAAATTTGATGTTATTAACAATCAAAGAGATTCTATCAGCATACTTACTGATTCATCCTCCTACATATTCAGAGTTTGAAACTCTCTTTTCAGGTTCAACACTTGTATTTGATATATTGTATTGCTTTGTTGATACTCATATTTCAACCTATCCCAAGACTTTTTTATTGTTTTACAAGACATAATTCTATAGAAGATGAAATTCGCCACAACATTCTACATAAGCAACTTGGGTTTAGATTTATTTGTATTATCTTCGTTGTTGGACTTGACCTGAGCCAAGGTAGGATTTTTTGGTAGAACATCAACTGGTTTATGTTGTTTTGGTATTTTAACATTAATAATATGTGTTCTTAATTCCTAATTAACATGACAATAAGTAGCCACTTTATGGCCAATATAATGTGGGAGTATTGTTGTTGCAGCAGCCATTCATTGGTGGCAATTGATGCCAATTATTAATCTTCCTTAATTCCATTTTTGGCATGTTGCATGGCTGATTTTTCAGCCAATAATTTTCATTCATTTGTTTCTTTAAACACAATAGTTAGTGGTGGTATAATGTGGACATAAGTTTCTTGCAACTCTTGTAACTTCTACCTTTTTTCTCTTTATTACCCTTGTAACTCCTGTAACATATAGGCCATTGATCTTCTCTCTTTATTATCCAATAATTCTTCCTATTCACTTCATGGAAGATTTTCTCACTTATAAGTAGTGATGTACTTGCATGTTTTGTAAATACAAGATAATATAGAGTTTACAAAAGTTATTAAAAAAGAGAGTTTATTAGTTGAAGGGAGGTGTTGTTTTTGTGGAACTTTAAACTCAACTCTTGTCCAGAGTTGTTGAGTTGTTCTTTGTAAGAATGTTGTTGTATCTTAGAGGGCAAAAGTCAAAAAGATTATTGTTGGACCAGTAAAACATTTGTTGTAGGGGGCTTGAATCTCCTTAAAGAGAGCAATATATCCGCACCTCAGCCAAGAAGAAGATATTATTGTATTTTCTTCATTTCTTTGTACTTTTAAGTTATAATTTTATTGTAATTTCACCAACAATTATAAGGAGATTTAATGGCAACAACTAAAAAATCTGCAGTCAAGATGGGAGAGCCATTCTGGTTCAACAGTACTCATTTCAAAAGGTGAAAGGGTAAACTACTTTTCTACTTAAGTCTTCTCAACGTGTCTTATGTGTTAGTTAAGAAGAATACAAACAAAGTAGATAACTCTTTCATGACCGATGATGAACTTATTTTTTTCAAGAGAAAGTTAAAAAAAATATGATGGTGACTCTTATAAGTGTCAGTACTTTCTTCTTAATTATTCATCTGGTAATTTTTATGATTATTATAATAGAACTTACTCTAGTGCAAAGAAAATTTGAAAAGCATTGCAAATTAAGTATGACACCGAGGAGGCAAGAGCAAAAAAATATACGGCTAGCAGATTTTTTTCGTTTTCAAATGGTGGACAACAAATCAGTGGTAGATCAAGCTCAGGACTTTATAATGATTGTTGGAGATCTTAGGTCCGAGGAAGTCGATATTGGAGATAACCTTATTGTTTGTGGCATAATTGATGAACTTTTGCTTTCTTGGAAGGAATTTAAAAAAAACTATGCATCACAAGCAAAAGAAAACTTCTCTTGAGACTTTGATAATGAGAATCCACATGGAAGAAGAAGCAAGGGGCCAATATACACTTTTGCAAACAAAAGAGAACAACATCACACCGGAGGTAAATTTGACTACTTCAAATAATAATGCCCCTGAAACTAACAAAAATTCTTCTTTGAAACCTAAGAATAAAAAATTTAAGAAAAATAATGGTAGACATCCCTAGGACAATAATGGTAGACATAACAAAGGAAAAAATTAACATGTCCAAGAAAAAGGACTGTGCTTTATCTATGGCAAGAGTGGGCATATTGTTTGATTTGTCAAATTTTAGAAATGTGGGCCTACACCTCATGCAAACGTTATCAAAGAATCATTTGTGGAGGTGATAACAGACATAAATATGATGGAGAATGATGATGGATAGTGGATTGACTCTGGTGCAAATCATTATGTTTATTATGACAAAGACTGGTTTGAAAAATATACTCCTTTTGAGGAGCCCAAAACCATCATGCTTGGAGATTCTCACACAACTCAAGTACTTGGAACGGGTGATGTCGAGTTGAGTTTTACTTCTGAAAGGTTATTTATATTAAAAGACGTACTTTTATACTCCTTCCATGAGAAAAAATTTGACGTGTAATTTTCTTTTTAATAAAGAAGACTTCAAATAGATTATTGAATTTAACCAATATGTAACTGTGAAAAATAATATTTTTGTGTGATAGGGGTATTCTTGTGAAGATATGTTTAAGTTGAATGTTGAAATGAATAAAACGCCTACTTCTGTTTATATGCTTTCTTCTTCTAATTTTTGACAACTCGTTTGTGTCATATAAATAATCATTATGTAGGAATCATAAGTAGTTTAGGATAAATTTCAATGATCAAAAAGAATTTAATAAAATATGAGGCTTTTAGTAAAACCAAAATTACAAAAAGGCCTCATTTTCAAGTTGAAAGAAAAAACTGATTTATTAGAATTAGTTCATACTGATATTTGTGAACTTGGGGGAATTTTAACTTGTGGAGAAAATAGATATTTTATCACTTTCATTGATGATTTTCTAAGTTTACATATGTTTATGTAATAAAAAATAAAAGTGATGCTTTTGAGAATTTTAAAACTTTTCTCCATGAAGTTGAAAATCAGTTTGGCAAAAAAATAAAAAGAATTAGAAGTGATAGAGGTCGTGAATATGAGTCAAATGAGTTCAATTCTTTTATTACATCATTATGTATAATTCATAAAACTACTCTTCTTTATTGTCCTGCATCTACTGGTTTAGCGAAAAGGAAGAACTTCAATTGAGTTGACTAATGTCATGTTAATTGAGTCAAGTGCACCTCTAAATTTTTGAGGTGGAGCACTTTTGACTGGTTGTTATGTGTTGAATCGTGTGCCTCATAAAAAGATTAAATCAACACCTTTTGAGTTGTGGAAAGGTCATAAGCCAAATCTGAGATATCTAAGAGTTTGGGGTTGCTTAGCCTATGTAAGGTTATTAGATCCTAAAATCTCTAAGTTGGGTAAAAAAGTTACTACTTGTGCTTTTCTTGGTTATGCTTCAAATAGTACAACCTATAGATTTTTTTAATCTCAAAGATAATATTATAATAGAATCAGGTGATGCTATTTTTCATGAAAATAAGTTCCCTTTTGATTCTAAAAATAGTAGGGGTCTAAGGACTGAAGAAAATATTTTGTCACTACCTAGTTCTTCTACTTCTATTTTAAAAAATAAAGAAAATAATGGTTTTGAGTTAAGAAGGAGTAAAAGAGCTAGAGTAGAAAAAAAAATTGGTCCTGATTATTATGTTTTTAACGTTGGAGATGACTCTCTCACTTTACAAGAAGCTTTATCTTCACATGATGCTATTTTTTGAAAAGAGGTTGTAAATGATGAAATGAAATCACTAATTTCAATAAAATTTAAAAGTTAGTTGATTTACCACTGGGTTGTAAAATCACTAAATGTAAATGGGTCTTACGTAAAAACTTAAAATCGGATGGATCTGAAGATAAATACAAGGCTAGGCAAGTTGCTAAAGGTTTTAAACAACAAGAAGGCCTAGAATTTTTTGATACTTTTTCTCCGGTAATTAGAATTACATCCATTAGATTTTTAATTTTCATTGCTACAATTTTTGATTTACAAATCCATCAAATAGATGTAAAAACTATTTTTTAAAATGGATACCTAAATGAGGAGATTTATATGGAACAACCTGAGTGTGTATTGAAGCTGACCAAGAAATCAAAGCGTGTACACGTACTAAATCTCTATATGACTTAAAATAAGCACCAAACAAATGGCATAAAAAGTTTGATTCCTACATGATTGATAATGGTTTTAAAACAAATGAGTGTGATAAATGCATATGTTATAAGTCTTGGAATAATTTGCATGTTATTATTTGCCTATATGTTGATGATTTATTGATCTTTGGCTCTAACATGAATGTTATTGGAGAGATTAGAAATATTCTTAGAAGTCATTTTGAGATGAAAGATCTTGTTGAGGAAAATTTTATTCTAGGAATAAAAATTACTAGAACATGTGATGGAATGTTCCTTAACCAGTCACATTACGTTGAGAAAATTTTGAAAAAATATAATTTCCTTGATTGAAAGCATGTTGTAATTCCTTTTTATTCAAGTGTGCACTTGTTTTACATTGAAAGTGAAAATGATATAATAAACCAAAAGGAGTATGCTAGCATAATTGGAAGTTTGAGGTATGTGACTGATTGCATTAGGTCTGATATTGCATATACAATAGGAGTACTTAGAAAGTTTACTGGTAAGTCAGGCAATGAACATTGGCATGCTATAAAGAGAGTTATGAGATATTTAATTGGAACAAAAACTTGAGGTTTGTTCTATAAAATTATCTCACTGTACTTGAAGGCTTTTGTGATGCAGATTGGAACACTTTATCAAATGATTCCTTATCTACTACTGGTTATATTTTTACTTTGGGTGGTGGTGTTATTTGCTGAAAATCTAAAAAGAAACTATTATTGTTAACTTTACCATTGAGGCTGAACTAATGTCTTTAGCTTCATCTACTGAGGAAGCGAATTGGTTCAGAGATTTGTTATTTTAATACCTTATTTTAAAAAATTAATTCCTTCTATTTTAATTCATTATGATAGCACCATTTCAATTGGTAGAGTTCAAAATCGTTATTACAGTGGAAAATCCAGACCTATAAGGAGAAAACTCAGTAATGTGAGATCATATTTGAGAAATGATATCATTAATGTTGATTATGTCAAATCTTGCGGATTCATTGACTAAGGAATTAGCAAGAGAAAAGGTCTGGAGCACATCGAGGGAGATGAAATTGAAGCCGATAAATTCTTAAGTCATATGTTAGAAACCCAACCCGGGGATAAGGGATCTTATAACTAGGTTCAATGAGAAAAATGAATCACATGATGACTTGTTGTGAAAAATGTACTATGTTCTTATCCCTCCCTATGGTGTGAGTGCATTTTCCTGTAATGATTTATGAGATTGAGTTTAAAAAACTCTTAATGAAAATATGTAGCTCGTATAAGTAAGGTGCTAAAATTATAGGAGTACTCTCGACAGATTTTACCTATATAAGTGTGGAGGTAGGTCGCTTCCAGTGAGAATTAGGTTTATTCTCAAAGATACTCATGAAATCGGGTTAGCACAAGGTTGTAATGTACTGTCTATAAAGCTTATGCCAAAACCTTAACTATTATGTGTAAGAAATAACTTTTTATTTCCCTTAAGTAGTTATTGTTAAAGTCTGGGACCACAACGGCTCTGACGTAGAAATTACTATTTTACTAAGTGAAGGTTCAATGCAGAGCACGCCTTTATTATGCATGACAGTCTTCCTTCGGCTAGTAGACTCTCTTGTTTTAATATTAAAATGAGTGGGGAACTGTTGTTTTGGCATTTTAACGTTAATAATATGTGTTCTAAATGGCTAATTAACATGGCAATAAGTCGCCACTTTAAGGCCAATATAATATGGGAGTTTTGTTGTTGCAGTAACCATTCATTGGTGGCAGTTGATGTCAATTATTCATCTTCCTTAATTCCATTATTTAGCATGTTTCATGGCTGATTTTTCAGCCAATAATTCTCATTCATTTATGCCTTTAAACACAACAGTTAGTTGTGGTAGAATGTGGACATAAGTTCTTGTAACTCTTGTAACTTCTACCTTTATTCTCTTCATTACTCTTGTAAATCTTGTAACATAGAGTCCATTGATCTTTCCCCTTTATTATACACTAATTCTTCCAATTAATTGCATGGAAGATTTCCTCACCTATAAATAGTAATGGTCTTGCAAGTTTTTTAAGTACAAGAGAAATAGAGTTCACAAAAGTTAGTAAAAAAGAAAGTTTATTAGTTGAAGGAAGGTGTTCTTTTTGTGGAGCTTTGAATTCAACTCTTGTTCAGAGTTATCGAGTTGTTGTTTGTGAGAAGGTTGTTGTATTTTGGAGGGGACAAGTCAATAAGTTAATGGTGGACCAGTGAAAACATTTGTTGCAGTGGGCTTGAATGTCCTTAAAGAGAGGAAAATATCCGCGCCTCAGCGAAGAAGAAGATACTATTGTATTTTCTTTATTTTATTGAATTTTTAGTTTTTATTTTATTGTAATTTCACCAACAGTTTATCTTCCATCATAGTTTCCTAGAGTTCGTAAGCTTCCATAAAATCTTGCATCTTCACAGACCAAATTTGGTTATTTTCACCGGTGAAAGTGAATGATGGATTTAATGGTAGGTTGCTAGATGCCATTTGTGTTGTAGGTTAAAACTTTTTGGTCCTGTAAGATCAACTAGAGGCTCTGATGCCTCTGTTAAAATATGAACTCTCCTAAGATTGGATTGAAGAACAAAAACAGAAAGAACTTATGAAAATTTCAGCATATCATTAATTAGAAGAACTTCTGAATTTATACAAGGAAAAATTTAAGTACTTCCTATCTACTAATCACTTACAAAGTGGATAGAGAAAATGAATCAAAAAATATATCACTAACACCTATAAAGGTCCACTAATTCAAAATACTAAGCAAAACTAAGTCTTTTACTAGGAAAGCAGTAGAGTAACTAAGCAGTAACTTAAACTAAGTTTAAAAAATCGAAAAAGATAATAAGTTGAACGTTGACAATGACAATTGTCAAATAGTTATCACCATGAATCTAGGAGAGTTTATATTTCTAGTCCTATCATCTTTGATGAGTCTAATTTCCAATCTGTGCTCTAGTCCTAATGTCCAAACATATATTTATCAAAATTCATCACATACACAGAGGTTGATGCACTCAGTCCAAATGAAAGTTAATGACACTTTCGATGATGAATTTTTCATCCCTATCATGCCTACTGCTGTTGCACCACACCTTTGTTATATCCCCAAAAAAAGCATAGAACTGATGCTTAAAGCTCCTCCAAACAACCAACAACTACCTGAAGCCCCGAAAATTCCTTCCCCACGTATAGATTGGGATTTTGAGCCACAAAGTCCACAATCTCATATAATGACTCTCCATAATCACCAATTATTGATATTCCTCAATTGCCACTCTCCATTTCAAACCATACAAGTTCTCTGGCCTTGTCCCTCCACCTTTTGTCACCCATCTAGCCAGTTAAACTCTCAAAAAATGCTTACTAGATCTAAGATAACTATTATACCTGACACCAACTTTCACTCAGTAACTATGACTGTTTCTATCACCTCAAGCACAAAGAAAACCTCCAATGTTAAAGAAGCTCTATCTAAAGAGTATCGGATTGCAGCTATGTTCTTTACTCTAATGACACTGGCAGGTTATTCCACACTGGTCCCATCTGAATATACTTGTCTCTCAATGGGTTTCTAAAATAAAATTAAAGGTAGAAGGTTTGGTGGAAAGGTTAAAGTCTCGGCTCGGCTTGGCTCCAAAGGTAATAATCAAATTGAGGAAGTTGATTTCGACTATACCTTTAGTGCAGTGGTAAAAGAGACCAAAATTTGTACTATCCTTGTTGTTGTTACAATATTACACTGGCCAATTAAGCAACTCTATTTCAAGAATGCATTTTACATAGTGATCTCACAGAAACAGTCTTTATGGAAGAATCTCCGGTTGCCATTGATCCTATTTTTCCACCTTATTTGTGTAGGTTAAAGAAGGTTGTGTATAGGCTCCCAAAGCATGGCTTCATAAATTTAATACCCATTTTCTACATCTGAGTTTCCATGCAGCCAGTTTGACTCCTCTCTCTTTATTTTGAAGTCTTCTAAAGACACCATTTTGCTCCTTCTCTATGACAATTCCATGGTGCTTATGGGACGCTGCATCTCCCCTCTAAAGGCATTGGTATGTAATTTAAACTCTTAAGATTTTTTATGAAAAATAAGGTTGATCTTGTTGTTAAATATAGAGAAAAAATTTGAATTAGTGTGTACCTTTTTCTTTTACAGTGGAAGGTGTAGATTTGTTTCTACCGAAAAGATCACCCCAAGGCTGCTTCGAATCTCTTGGAAACAAAGCTTGAATCACAAACTAAATGCTTTCGTTTTGGTGTTGTCATTAATTTTGATTCATTTTTTTCTTATGACCCAATTTTTCTCTGTTTTTTTTTAGAAAAAGAAGAGGAACATTTAGGAAATTTTGGGGCGGGAACAGTTACTTTTATTTTGAAATGAGATTATATGTTAATCTCAATCTGACTAAGAAACAGGTCGGGTCAGGTCGGGTGGGGCCGGTCCACATGGGTGACCCATGACCCATAATCTAACATCTCCCACTACACACATGATGGACATTACCAGAGCTAGTACGACATTAACAAATTACCAATTCATATGGGAAATAGTTTGTGTGACCTATGAGCATCACGAGCTTTACCTATAAGGTTCTACCAGCTATATTTAGGAATCCAATCACATATGGAAAGAATTCTCAACAAATATAAAGATAATACTCATAATAATCTAGACATCATTCACTACTTCAGTAGTTACTTATCTGATCCCTCATCCTCTTAAAGAGATGAACTCGAGTTTATGATTAACTTTATATACAAAATTACACTTAACTCTTATCTGGTAAGTGTAATAACCGACTTATGTAAACAAGTTAAAATATTTATTTTAATCATCTTTCCTTCCCACTGGAATCTATCTGTTCCAAATCTACTGCTTTTCCAGACATGCACCGCATTGACGAATCTTTCATGGCTATTAGTAACATGCTAAAGTAGAAACACCGATCTAAACTTTAAGAAATAGTTAAAAGTCTAAGGGTATTTAAATGAAAAGTTAAAACAACATTTAGGGTCTCACCCAATGAAAAAGCAAGGATTCATTCTTCCATGAACCCATTGGTCGCTAAGCACACATGGTATGAAACACGTGCTACAATGTTCTCACATTATATTGGTGCGTGTGTATAACACCCTGTATTTTGGACTAGTCTTTGAACCGCCGTTCTTATGTGTATAAGTTATAATACAAATGATTCCAATGTGAATATAAGTTTCATGATCTTTATGCTTTTGTTTGATGTGATTTCGAGGTGAAAAATGTTCATAGCAATGACTTAGAACAAAGTTGAGCTAAGATTATTTGATTCGTCCAAAATTTGGTAATCAATTCTACAAGGGTCTACTTTAAATATGTATAACTTTTGATAACATAGAATTTTTCATCTCAATACCCACCAAATTGTAGATAACGGAATTAGCTTTCCAACAATACTAATTTTGCCTAAATCTGATACCCGAGCAAAAAATTACAACTATTTTTTAGAGAGGCAGTAAGCCGAGGCAATATACCTGCACCGCCGGGGTTATTGCACTAGGATAGGCAAGGCATTGTGGGCTCTAATCCTTGGGCTAAAAAGAGCAGCGCCTTGTTCATTCCCCAGCTGTTTTAAACTTCTTAAAGGCCAAGGGGCACTTTGGTCCTTTCCCCTCAACCCCCAAACGTCCAAAAGATGATTTAAAGCATCCAAAAGGGAATTATTTGCCCATCTTCTCCAAGATTTGCTCTCAAGAAACCCTCATACTTTCCCATGAGCAAGGTTTAAGCATTTTCTCTCAAAAAAACAAGGATCCAAGCTTCAAATTCAAGATTTCTTCAATAAGCCATCAAATTAAGGTATGTGGGATTTCATCCATGGGTCCCCTATCAATCATGGAGCCCAAAACCCTTTTTCTTTCAATTGAAGAATGAATTATGTTATTTTAGATGATCAAGAAAGATTGAATTTCATGTTTCATGGTGCATTTAATTTAATTCAGCCCATATGTGATTCCATGCAAGATTTTAAATTTTCTCATGCTACGAATTTGAGCTTCCCCATGCTTATTCAAGTGAATTCCATGATAGATCCTACATTCATGATTCTTAGAAACATTCCCATGTTTTAAATTCATGTTTTCCACATATTTGATGAAATTCCCATATCATGTTCAATTAATTTCAAGATGAATCTCCAAGTTATGAATTTTGTTATGTAACTCTATTGTACCTTTATGTTTAAGACATTATTATGTTCAAGTTATGATCTTTACATGTTTTGATGAAACGCCCATGTCCTATTTCAAGCAAATTTTATGTAAATTCCCCAATTCATTATTTTAGTTATGTAATCGTGCAATGCTCCCATGTTTAAGATATTCCCATGTTCAAGTTCATGATCCCCATAAGTTTGATTTCAAGTTAAGAGTATATGTTTTTTTGAGTGGAATGAGCCAATATGTATTTTGAATGTTATGATCTTTAGATCAACTCCCTAAGATGTAAATTAATTTATGTAACAATGGTATTTTCGCATGCTTGCTCATTCCCATGCACAAGTTTGTGGTCCCCATGTATTTGATGAAATACCTAAGAGATGAATTTTGAGCGATAACTACTTATTATGCTATAGAAATTTTGGTATGCTTTTACTCTTGATGTTATCGAGTCCTGGGGGTAATGAATACCCAAAATTTAGCTTTTTACATAGTTTTTGGTATCTATAGAATGACTTCAGTCATACCACAAGAAACGTCATTCATTCATATTAGCATGGTCAGTTGTATATTCAGTTAAGTCTAGTCTAGTCTAATAATCAATGTCAGTTCAGTTGGGAGTAGGATTCAGCACTGAGCGAACCCAGGGGTAGGGGTATTCCTGCCAGCATAGGGCTTGGCCCTTAGTAGCAATCCCTGAGTTACAAAACTACGTATCCAAGCGTAGGTTTGAGATGTCTTCCTGCCAGCTTAGGTTTGACACATATCTCATGAGTTTCCTTCTAGTATAGGGTTACTCTTTAGTCCTCCGGGACTTCACTTTAGTTGATCCAGACAGCCATTGTTCGTACCCATGGGACGGTATTGACATCCTTCCAACTGGAGTTTTGGACCCCAATTATCTCAATTGGGGAATGTTGGTTAGATGATACCTCCCACGGTCTCAGTTACAGTACTCATTACAGCATGCAGATTAGTTTCGCTTGACCATAGCATTCAATTATCTATATTTTAGTTTACAAACTATTTCAGAATCATGTTATACGCTTGGTCTTGCATTCTCAGATAATACAATTTTTATGCATTCATGTTCGGTCATCTCAGGTTGTTTAGTTAGCCCTAATCTCATATACATAGTACTTTACAGTTTTAGTCCAGTAATTCAGACTAAGTACAGTCGGTCTTACATGATAAGTATTCAGTTATCAGTCATTCAGTAAACTGGATAATCTTAGCATATCTTACATTTGGTTCATTATGTTTAGGTATTCATGCTCAGTATAATTTTATATTCAGATCCCTGATGTTATATCAGTTTCCATCATGTAGTTTCATACTCAGTAGTCATGCAGTATTCACATTTTACCGTATCCCAGCTTCAGTCCTACTTATTCTACAAAAGTAAAGAGTTTTAAGAAACTAAGTGTAGGGATTCACCATCTTTTCAAATTATGTTTGTTAATCATGTTTTAAGATAATTCAGTTTTCAGTTTATTCCAGCCTATTGGTGAGTCTACTTTTTCTTAGCACGCATGTTTTAAGACTATGTATGAAATCAGTTTTACTTATTGCATTCACCCCTGCATACTCAGTACATTCCAGAAGTACTGATCCACATATATGTCTATGTGCTACATTATCTCATAATGTAGGTACCAGTTGTAGCCTACGTATCATGATTAGACAGTTGCAATCTCCAGCCAACAGGTGATGAGTTCTCTTATTTTGGGAACTCCAGATAGTTTTAGTTCATGTACAGTTCATTTATTTTTCATATGTATTGATTAGTGATAGTTAGAGGCATATCCCAGCTATCTATAGTCAGTATAGTAGAGGCTTCATAGATGTCAGTCAGAGTCAATCATCTAATTTCAATTTCTTCCTTTAGATTTATCAGATTGTAAAACTTTATTAGTTACATTCTATTTCATATTTTCACTATAATTATGCTTCCGCATAACAGAACTTATTATTTAATGTATTTAAATCAGTTGCTTGACAGTATGTCAATTCATGGGTTAGCTTGAGATCACTTGTGGTCCTAAGCACTGTATGGCGCCTAGGGGGTAGTCTCGGGGCATTACAAACTTAGTATCAGAGAACAGAGTTGAAGTATCCTAGAGTGTCTATGAAGCTGTGTCTAGTAGAGTCTTGCGGAACGGTATAGAGACATCTGGAATTTTCTTCGAGAGGATACAGGGCATTTAGGAAATATTTCCCTTCTTTTATGTCTCAGATCGTTCTATAGAAAGGTTCTTTAAGGAACTTATACAGATTCTCATCATGCCCCCTTCTCAATCATGCCAACTCTACCTTGGTTTTGAGATAACAGATTAGCCAAGCTCAAATTCCTATAGGTAGAGCTTTCTCAGACAGTCCCTACAGATAGTTATGTGATTTCACACAGGCTATAAAGTATTCCAGCGGTGCTTTTAAGTTCCAAAGTTTGAAGTACTTCATTCCTATTCATGAAAATCATGTGTTAAGACAAAGTCAGATGTGCTTTTAGATCCCTTCTCAAAATCCCTTTTATAGTATGTAATTTAGAGTTAGAAGAATGAACCCAGAAGTTTCGCAGTAGTAGAGTTGGGATAGTGTTATCTGCATTGAGAAGATTATGTATTCATAGGGCTAGTTGTACGAAAGGTGAATCAGTACGCTTGAACAGTGTATGCAAGAATTTAATCTTATTGATTTAAAATTAAGTATGATTTATAGGTATGATCTAGAGGTGTACCCAAGATGATATGGGATTGTAGTATTTCTAAGTTTTTAAAGTGTGGGTTCTTAAATAGTATCTTTGAGTTGCTAAGTGTGAATGAAGCTAGTAATATAGTATGTAACATTTTTACCAGCTAAATTATGGGCTATAGAAAGTTTAGAGTTACAAAAAGGGTCCACAGACTTAGAATGATGACTTAAAGCTAAGGGGAAGATGATAGAACAAGTAACTAAGTCAGGCTCTCCGATTCTAGTAGTAGTGCCAGTATGTATAGAAAAACAGTAAGGGGGGATGATTCCCGACCTATTCTTATCTCAGTGCAAAGTTTTTCAGTCATCACGACATCTACTCATGCCTCACATGTCAGTTCCATGATCACAGTTCATGTCCTTGTTTATGTTCATGCACATAATAGAGAATCGTATACTCTTCCAGATCCTTGTACGAGAAGTTCCAGTTCACTCAGTAGTAAGAATCATATTCCATGAAATTATAAAATCCAAACTAAGGTCGTGTAGCTCATGACTCATGCACTCATGTTTTAAAGTATGTTCAGTTCCAGTACCCATGCAATACTCTTAATGATCAGCGACATTTAGATTATGTCATGCATGTCCTCAGATTAGACCTCTTTAATGAATTCATGCTTGTGATACTCTATTCTTCAGGCCTCCGTTAAGTGTCAAAGTTATCCTTTCATATTTCAGGTCCTTATGCTCTAACCTTTCAGTGACCTCTCCTTATGTCATGATTAGTTAAAATTCTATGTGTGTTTTCTTAGGGTAGTGCATGGAAGTTTTAAGGATAGAGGTTTAGAGAATATGAGAAAGATGCTTTTGTGGTTGTTTTCCTACAAGTTCATGTGTTGTTATGAAGATAGGCTTGAATGTCATGTTGGTGCAAAAGTGGAGTGTATAGTTGAGTATAAGCTTTCAGTATGATTCAGTCCATATAGCCAATAATTCAGTTTAGCGGTCAGACAAACAAGTTCCTATGGTTTTTCATCTTTTCTATTCATGAGGTAATTCACGTCCATGCAAATTTCGAATTCAGCTCAGTTTATGCATATGCATCAGTTTCAAATTCCATATATTCAGCCATAATTCAGTCTGTAATTATCATGTGCATCATCTTAGTCTTTTCTTAGTGTTTCAGCCAAGTCAGCATTATTCGAGGGACGAAGTATCCCAAAAAGGGATGTAATACCCCGAGTATTAATGTCCTAAATCTTTTATCTTTTCTTCGCGAAACAAGATCTATCTTGATGTAATGGTTACTCATAAGTTGACTCTCTTTTTTCTATCACAGCTTTATGACCATTCTCATGTCATTACATGTATTCATGAAATCGGTTCAGTTCATGTATTATGCACAGCTCAGTTATGCAATCATGTTCCAAGTTATGTATTCAAAATATAATCTCATTTACCTTCGTACAGTACTCTCAGTCTAACCAGTCTTATTCGAGGATGAATGTTCCCAAGGGGGAGATAATGTAACACTCCGTATTTTCAAACTAGTCTTTGAGCCATTGTTCTTACGTGTATAAGTTATAATCCAAATAATTCCCAAGTGAATATAAGTTTCATGAACTTTATCCTCGTTTTTTATGTGATTTCAAGGTGAAAAGTGTTCATAGCAATGACTTAGAATAAAGTTGAGCTAAGATCATTTGATTCGTCCAAAATTTGATATTCGATTCTACAAGGGTCTACTTTAAACATGTATAATATTTTATATACGTGAAATTTTTCAGCTCAAGACCCACCAAATTGTAACTAATTGAATCAGCTTTCCAACGATACTAATTTTGCTAAATCCAAAACTCGAGTAAAAAGTTACAACCATTTTCAAGAGAGGTAGTAGTTCGAGGCTATATGCCCGCGCCACCTGGGTTATTACACTGGGATAGGTAAGGTGCCGTGGGCTCTAGTCCTCCTGGCTAAAGAGGGCGGCGCCTTGTCCATTCCCCAGCTGTTTTAAACTTCTTAAGGGCCAAGGGGCAATTTGATCCTTTCCCTCAACCCCCAAACGTCCAAGGGACGATTTAAAGCATCCAAAAGGGAATTATTTGCCCATCGTCTTCAAGATTTTATCTCAATAAACCCTCATACTTTCTCATGAACAAGCTTCAAGATTTTCCTCTCAAGAAAACAAGGATTCAAGCTTCAAATTCATGATTTCTTTAATGATCCATCGAATTAAGGTATGTGGGAGTTCATCCATGGGTCCCCATTCACCCATGGAGCCCAAAATCCTTTTCTTTCAATTAAAGAATGAATTATGTTATTTTAGAATATCAAGAAAGATTGTATTTCATATTTTGATGGTGTTTTTAATTCAATTCAGCCCATGTGTGATTCCATGCAAGATTTTGAATTTCCTCGTGCTATGAATTTGAGTTTCCCCATTCTTATTCAAGTGAATTCCATGGTAGATCCTACATTCGTGATTCTTAGAAACATTCCCATATTTTAAATTCATCCTTTCCACATATTTGATGAAATTCCCATATCATGTTCAATTAATTTCAAGATGAATCCCCAAAATATGAATTTTGTTATGTAACTCTATTATTCTCTCATGTTTAAGACATTATTATGTTCAAGCTATGATCTTTACTAGTTTTGATGAAACGCTCATGTCTTATTTCAAGAGAATTTCATGTAAATTCTCCCATGTTTAAGATATTCCCATGTTCAAGTTCATGATCCCTATAAGTTTGATTTTAAGTTAAGAGTATATGTGTTTTCGAGTGGAATAAGCCAATACATATTTTGAATGTTATGATCTTTAGATCAACTCCCTAAGATGTATTGATTTATATAACAATGGTATTTTCGCATGCTTGTTCATTCCCATGCAGAAGTTTGTGGTCCCCATGTATTTGATGAAATACCTAAGAGATGAATTTTGAGCGATGACTACTTATTATGCTATTGAAACTTTGGTATGCTTTTACTCTTGATGTTATCGAGTCCTGGGGGTTATGAATACCCAAAGTTTAGCTATTTACCTAGTTTTCAGTATTTATAGAATGACTTCTGTCATATCACAAGAAACGTCATTCAGTCAAGTTAGCATGGTCAGTTGTATATTTAGTTAAGCCTAGTTCAGTCTAATGATCTGTGTCAGTTCAGTTGGGAGTAGGCTTCAGCACCGAGCGAAGCCAGGGATGGGGGCATTCCTGCCAGCATTGGGCTTGACCCTTAGTATCAATTCCTGAGTTACAGAACTATGTATCCAGCGTAGGTTTGAGATGTCTACCTTCCAGTTTAGGGTTGACACATATCTCATGAGTAGTTTTCTGCCAGTATAGGGTTACTCTTTAGTCCTTCAGGACTTTACTTGGATCCACACAGCCACTGTTAGTACCCGTGGCACAGTATTGACACCCTTCCAACTTGGATTATAGGTTGGTCCCCAATTAGCTCAATTAGGGCATGTTGGTTATATGATACCCCCTACAATCTTAGTTACAGTACTTAGTACAACTTGTAGATCAATTTTTCTTTACCATAGCATTCAATTATCAATATTTTAGTATTTCAGTTTACAGACTATTTAAGAATTATGTTATACGCTTGGTCTTGCATTCTCTGATAATACAGCTTTTATGCATTTATGTTGGGTTATCTCATGTTGTTCATTTAGTCCTTATCTCATATGCATAGTACTTTACAGTTTTAGTCCAGTTATTCAGACTAAGTACAGTCCAGTCTTATATAACAAGTATTCAGTTATCAGTCATTCAGTTAATCGGATAATCTTATATGCATAGTACTTCACAGTTTTAGTCCAGTTATTCAGACTAAGTACAGTCCAGTCTTATATAACAAGTATTCAGTTATCAGTCATTCAGTTAATCGGATAATCTTAGCATATGTTACATTTGGTTTTGTATGTTTAGGTATTCATACTCAGTATAATTGTATATTCAGATTTTCGATGTTATGTCAGTTTCTATTACATAGTTTTAGACTCGGTATCCATGCAGTATTCACATTTTACCGTATCCCAGCTTCAGTCCTACTTATTCTACAAAAGTAAAGAGTTTTAAGAAACTAAGTGTAGGGATTCCCCATCTTATTAGATTATATTTGTTACTTATTTTTAAGATAATTCAATTTTCAGTTTATTCCAGGCTATTGGTGAGTCTACTTAGCTTAGCACGCATATTTTAAGACTACGTATGAAATCAGTTTTACTAATTGCATTCACCCCTGCATACTCAGTACATTCCAGAAGTATTGATCCATATATATGTCTCTGTACTACATTGTCTCATAACGTAGGTATCAATTATAGCCTATGCATCATGATCAGACAGTTGCAGTTTCCAACCAACAGGTGATGAGTTCTCTTATTTCAGAAACTCCAGACAGTTTTAGTTCATGTACAGTTTATTTATTTTTCATATGTACTGATTAGTAGTAGTTGGAGGCATATCCCAGCTATATATAGTCAGTATAGTAGAGGCTTCATAGATGTCAGTCAAAGTCAGTCATGTAATTTTAGTTTCTTCCTTCAGATTTATCAGATTGTAAAACATTATTAGTTACATTTTATTTCAGATTTTCACTATGATTATGTTTCCGCACAACAGAACTTGTTATTTAATATATTTAAATCAGCTGCTTGACAGTATGTCAGTTTATAGGTTAGCTTAGGATTACTTGTGGTCCTACGCACCGTGTGGCGCCCAGGGGTAGTCTCGGGGCATTACAGTGTGTCTCATTCTTTTAGTCATTCAACATCATACAAATCTAGGTCTAGATACCTCTAAATGTATAACCGGAGTTTCTTTCTTTAATAATCCTCAAATCCATATTCTTCGAGAAACTCACATTTGGCTTTACAAAATAAGTCATTATCTTATGGTGGAACTTTTCTCTTCACGTTCCTCAACATAAGAGGTGATTTCTCGTGTGAGAGATCCAATCTCACGACTTGTTCGACACACTATATTTATAAAATATATTTTTGCATGCATATGAGATTGAACATAAATTCAAGATTCTTATAGTGATAATAATTACAATTAAGTCATCTATAATACATAAACACAATTATGTCCAACCTAATCCTAGAGCCATAACATGTTTCTCAAATAAGTCTCTAGATATCGCCTTAGTAAAGGGATCAACTATCATTTCTCGTGTAGGAATGTATTGTAAATTTATTTTTCCACTTGCTACTATGTCTCTTACAAAGTTATACTTCATATCAATGTGCTTGGTCTTACTGTGATATTTAGGATCCTTCGTATATGTGATAGACGCTTAACTGTCATAATATAAAATCATGGGACCCTTTGAATTCTTTGTGATGTTCAAATGCTCAAAGAATCCCTTCAACCAATCGGCTTATTTAATTGTTGATGCACAAGCCATAAATTTGGATTCCATAGTTGACAGGGTTGTGCAAGTTTGTTTATTACTTTTCCATGAAATTGTACCACCATTAAGTAAGAAGGCATAACCGGAGGTTGATTTTCTATCATACTGGTCACCAGTCCAATCAATATTTGTATAACCTCTTATGGATAAATTGGATCCACTATAACATAGTGAATAATCAACAGTTCCCTTCAGGTATTGAAAAATTCTCTTTACTGCTTTCCAATGATCTCTTTCGGGATCTGATTGATACTTGCTAAATAGACATATGGCATAACAAATGTCTGGGCGAGTACAAATCATAACATACATCAAACTCCCAACTTCACTAGAATATGGTACTCGAGACATGTCTTACTTTTCTTTTTCAGTTTTTGGACACATATCAAGTCTTAAAGTTTCACCTCTTGTTATAGGAGTATCCATGGACTTGTAATTATTCATTCGAAAGCGTTCCAGAATTTTCTTTATGTATGTCTCTTGAGAAACACTTAAAAAAAATTTAAAATGATCTCTTTGGATTTTAACACCCAATATATAGTCCGCTTCACCCATATCTTTCATGTCAAATGACTTTGAAAGCCATGACTTAAAAGTTTTCACATACTCCAAATTATTTCCAGCTATTAAAATATCATCCACGTAAAGTGAAAAAAACACAAATATTTTATTGAACTTTTTCACATAGATGCAATGGTCTTCATCGATCATAGTGAAATCAAATGAAATCACTTCCTTATGAAATCTAAGGTACCACTGCCTTGAAGACTGCTTTAGGCCATATATTTATCTGTTTAATTTACAAACCTTCTTTTCTTTGCCTTTAACAACAAAACCTACAGGTTGTTCTATGTAAATTTTCTCATTTAGTTCTCCATTGAGAAAAGTTGTCTTCATGTCCATTTGATGTAATTCTAAATCTAAACGTGCAACTATATCCAAAAGCAAGTGAATTGAGGTAAATTTAACAATTGGTGAAAAAGTTTCCTCATAATCTATTCCAACTTCTTGAGTAAAACCTTTTTCCACTAATTATGCTTTGTGCCTTTCTATTGTCCCATCTGATTTGTGTTTAACTTTGAGAATCCATTTGTTCCTAATAGTTTTACGTCCAAAAGGAAGGTCAACTAGATCCCAGACTTTATTGGTTTTCATGGACTCTAATTCTTCTTTCATCGCTTTTATCCATTCATCTTTTTCAAGACTCGATAAAGCCTTAGTCACAAAATTAGGTTCATCCAATTCTATAGGAGATACCAAGAAAACATAATCCTCAATCTCATAAAATCATTCAGGTACACCTTTTCTGGTACTCTTACATAATTGAAGTTCAGATTCCTCAATAGGATTTTGGGATTCACAACTACAACTTAGGCTAAGAATAATTTCTTGATCTATTAAATTATCAAGCATGTCTGGTGACATTATTTGATCATCTGAATTCAGCATTTTGTAAAGAAGCTTGTTTCCTTTATTTCACCCCTTCTTGAAAAATTATTTTCTAGGAATGTGACATCTCGTGAATCAATTTCAGTATTACTTTCATCTTTCAATTCACCAATGAACACATACCCTTTGGAGTGTTCTGAGTATCTTATACAGATATATTTCTTTCCTTTTGGACTTAATTTTCCAAACATACCAAAATAATCTTTAATATATGCAGCACAGCCCCAAGGTCATAAATCATTAAATTTTGGTTTATTACTAATCTATATTTCATAAGAATTAGAAGATACTGATTTAGAAGGGACTTTATTCAATATGTAGGCCGCAGTTAATAGCACATATCCCCAAAAAAAAATTGGTAAATTTATTTGTGCCATCATGGACCTTGTCATATCCAACAATGTTCTATTCCTTCTTTCGGCTACACTATTTTGTTGAGGTGTATAAGGAGTAGTTAATTGTCTGATAATGCCTTTTTCAATACACAGTTTTTCAAATTGTTTTGACAAATATTCACGACCTCTGTCGGTTCTTAATGTCTTTATACTTTTGTCTAATTGATTCTTAACTTCATTCGTATATCTTTTAAAGCTTTCAAGTGTTTTGGATTTATGAGATATCAAATAAACATAACCAAAGTACGTGAAATCATCAATAAATGTAATGAAATATGAAGCACCAGTCCTTGCCCTCACATTCATTGGACCACAAATATCAGAATGGATTAATTGTAATGGAAATTCGGTTCTTTTAGCCTTTCCAAATAGTTTATGTGTAATCTTTTTGGCAAGAAAATTTTCACAAATTGACATTTCAATTTTGGAGAAAGAACCTAGATGTCCTTTCTTTGCCAATCTATTTATTTGATCTTGCTCTATGTGACCCAATCTAGCATGTCGTGTAAGTATATCAACATTATTATTACTTGAATAACATGACATTACACAATGGTCAACATAATAGTCATAAGTTGAAGGATTACAATCTAAAATAATAAAGTGATCATAACGATGTCCAAAACCATAAAAAATATTATCTACAGTAATTCTTACACAATTACGACTAAAAAATAAATTGAAATTATGACATTACACAACGGTCAACATAATAGTCATAAGTTGAATTATTACAATCTAAAATAATAAAGTGATCATAACGATGTCCAAAACCATAAAAAATATTATCTACAATAATTCTTACACAATTACGACTCAAAAATAAATGAAAACAAACATCTAAATGAACAGACACATACACTAAGTTTCATCAAATTTCTAGAGAATATAGGACGTCATGCAACATTAAAGACCGACCTCCGCGCAAATCTACTTTGCAAGTTATAATCCCTTTGACTTCAAGTCTTGCATTATTTCCTACATAAATCCACCTTGATCCAGGTGAAACTCGATGGAACTCCATAAACGTTTCTCGATCTCGACTTACATGGTCGGTGGCTCCTGAGTCTACAATCCACATAGGATAAGATTCAATTAATAAAACAGTCTTAGAAACATATGTAGCACTTAAAGATGCATTTAGAAATGCTACCTTTTTTCTGCTCAGGACATTCACGAGCAAAATACCCCAGAACTTGGCAATTGTAGCACTTCATCTTGCTCTTGTCTTTCTTCTTGAAAAATATTTTTCCACTTTTTCTTGCGCTTGAATCCTAAAGAGTTCTTACCACTTGATTATGCCATAAAGGTATTAGAAGCATCTTTAGCAGCACCAAGTCGCTCATCTTTAAGTTCAAGATAATGGACAATATCAAAAAAATTTTGGTTCTATCATTAGGGGTTAAGTTGACCTTTAAGTGTTCCCAACTATTGGGAAGAGATCGAATCACTGCCTGAACCTGCTGCTCATCCGAGAGAACGTGAACAAAACTTTTGAGTTGAGATGTTATATTCAACATTATCCTAAGGTGTTGTTTGATGTTCTGATCATGACGTTTTTTGTAAGTGACAAACTTGATAGTCAGCTGTCTGAGGCGAGTAATAAAAGTACACATATATGTTCCTCGCAAGTGTGTCAGATGGAATTGGCAATAATTCCTCACACTCATTATGAGGTCATCAATCACATAACTTACAATGATTCCACGTGTAATAGAATCAACCTTTTTTCAAGCCTTATAAGCTTCAAGGTCTTTTCTGTGTTGTACAGTGTTACCCTTTTCTGGTTAGGGGTGTGTAAAAACCGAACCGACCGATAAACCGAATCAATAAAAATGTTATTGGTTTATTGTTATTGGGTTATTGGGTTAATGGTTTTTTAATGGTTTTATAAAAAAAAATTATTGGGTTATTGGTTCGGTTCGGTTTTTTCTTATTGGGTTAAACTGATAACCCAATAAGAATATATATATGTGTGTGTGTGTGTGTGTGTGTGTGTGTCACTTATTATATATTTCTCTTTAATTTCTACAAATTAACAAACCTATTATTTCAATTATACAAACTCTTAATTTCTCCTAACAACATTTAGTTCAAACTTGAAAATTCTTGTAAATTAAAACACATTATATAGGATTTTTTATTGCAACTAAGATTCATTTTTTTTCATGTTAGTTACTACTATTTCTATTTTATGAGTATTTTCTTATTGGTTAAACCGAAAATCGAACTGTTAAGGACAAAAAACTGATAAATCAAAAATCGATAAAAAATATCTTATTGGTTTGGTTATTGGTTTAACATATTTAAAAACTAAAAAATGATAAACCGAACCGATAGTATATAAAACTGAATCGAATCGACCGATTAATTCCTTCAAAGGCATTTTTCTCTTCCAGCACATATCATATTTTACAACTCCAAATGTCATAATTATCACCATTCAGTTTTTCTCCTTTTTTCAAGTTGGAAATTATGCTTTTCGATGTCATGTCTGTCATTTAGAGACAATCACGCAAGTATTTTATCAATTATACATGCAAGTTACACATTAAAAAAATTGTTTCACATAAAGGTTTCATGCTTAGTGTATAATTAAAAGGACACTTAGGAATTCAATCATCTTCTACAAACTAAACATTTAATCAAGAAATTAATTTTTTAATGTGTATTAGAATGATAGCTTTCAATTAAGTCGTTTTAAACTCAAATAAATGAATGAATTTCATATTAAAAGGAGATAAAAGTCATCCCACAAATATTTGACATGACTTATATACATCAAAAAAGGCTCGCTAGGCCAAAATTCGTGGTAAACATTAACTAATCTCTCACCTCAAGGATCACGGAGAGAATTTGCTAAAATAGCTAATGCTTTCCAATCTGAGATTTCTACATAGTTTTCTAGTTCTACACGTTTTAATTCAAATAAATGTATAAAACTAGCAACAGTAATACTAGGTGACATCTTAAAAGACTTGAACTCTTTCAGTTTCTTCTCTCTTTTCCTTCGTATAGCCCTTTTATTCCGTAACAGATTTTGTGTCGCCCTGGGAAAATGTTTCATATGATCTCACGATCTCAAAAATATGTACTTCGACAACGTGCTCTTCCACTTTATCTCTTTGCTCGATATCTACAACTCCCACTTGGAGTGATTCGAGTTTGTCCCCGTTCAACTATTTCTGAAATAGGAACAAAGAAACAATAAGAATGGTTGAATCACTCAATGTGACAACTTATGTCATAATTTATTGCGGAAGACAAAATCTATTTATGGAAAATTTAGGAACTAATTTAGACAAGAATTATATCAAGTCTAATTTATGCACTCATTTAAATCATAAACATGTCAAAATAAATAATTTAAGTGGTTACAACCCTCCACAAAAAAAATATGTTATTGATTTTTCAATCAAAAAGGAATTAAAAAAATCTCTTTTCTTATTCTTCAAAAATAAATAATAATCCTTTTCACGTGTCCTACTAAAATATTTGAAGCAAAAAGAACAGAGTAGAAATGTGTTGAGGTGTACTAATTTTTTGCTTTTAGTGAAATCATGTAGACTACCAATGTCATGTAAAACCAAAAAAATAGAAAATATTAACTCATTAAATGCAGACACATTTTTTCATAAGTTACTTTAATTTTTACTTTTACTAAAGGAGAATATAGAAACCCGTGATCTGCATTTTTTCTTCCCCCAATACTCTATTCTCATATTTTCTTAATAAATAATTATTAAGGAAAGAAGAGAAGAGCATTAACTTTCTTTAAAACAACACTTCAATGGCAGAAACAGACACCACCTAAAAAAACACTTTTCTAACACTTCAATGACAGAAACAGACACCACCTAAGAAAACATTTTTCAAACAGTTCAATGGCAGAAATGAGTTCTTAATATGCCGGATATAAAAAGCAATTTGACGTGTCTTGCTGGATCAGCGTTGGCGCGTCTGATCGGTATAGTGGTGCGCTTAACCAGCTAAGCGGCGATGCTACTGACCAGATTTTTTGATTTATATCCAGTGAGCAATTTTTCATACAGGTGTGTTCTAATTCGATGTTCTATTTCTTTACTTAAAAATGAGATATTACATACAAAATTAGGGCAATCAAACCTGGCTCTGATACCATTTGTTATTAAATATGGAGCAAAATTCAGAATCACTGTGTACCTTTTTCTTTTACAGCGGAAGGTGTTGATTTGTTCCTACCGAAAAGATCACCCCAAGTCTACTTTGAATCTCTAGGAAACAAATCTTGAATCACAAACTAAATGTTTTTGTTTTGGTATTGTCGTAAATTTCGATTCCTTTTTTTCCTATGACCCAATTTTTCTTTGTTTATTTTTTGTCAGAAAAATAAGAGGAACATATAGGAAATTTTGGGATGGAAACAATTACTTTATAACTGTTTCCCCCTTATCTTTTGAAATGAGATTATACGTTAATCTCAATCTGACTAAGAAACGGGTCAGATCGGATCGGATCGAGTTGATCCACATGGGTGACCCAAGACCCGTAATCTAACAAATCTTCACTACTTGCATATGCTTCCCAGATGGTTTATTCCTTAGCCAACACAAGTACGCCTTGGATATATTCGAATGAACAAAGATGACTTGTGTCTTGCATTTATTACTCCTCTTGGTATAAAACATGTCCTACTATCGATGTTTCTGAGTTCCGAAGTATAGTTGTTTCCCTGCAATACTTAACTCTCACTCATCCTGAACACTTCCATGTAGTTAATTTCCTTAGCTAATTTATGCAACTCCTCACTGTAACTCATTGGACAGGTGTCAAGCGAGTACTTTGCTACTTAGCAGGAACTACACAGCTTGGCATATGCTTTACTGCAAAATCCTCTCTCAATCTAGTTGGTTTTTCCGGCATGAATTGGGGTTGTTGTCCTATCACATGAAAATTAATGAAGGGGTTGTGTGTATTTTTAGGTTCGAATTGCGTCTTGTGGGCTACAAAAAAATAAACAATTGTAGCAAAATCTAGCACAGAAGCAAAGTATCGGCCATTGTCCTCCTTAACTGTTGAGCTAACATGGATCACATACATACTCAGAGACTTGGAATTTCTTTACCCAGTCCTCCTCTTCTTTACACTCATAATATTTCTGCAATGCACCTTCCAAGAATTATCCCATCCTCCATACTTTTACAAAACATATTGAGCTTGATTATCACTTCGTAAAGGAAATGGTCGTCCAAGGTGCCATGTACACAAAGTTTATTCCTTCATAGCTCCAAGTCGCCAATGTTTTCACCAAACCATTGATAAAGGCTCTTTTCCGATTCTTTCAGACCAAGTTTAGCGCTTTCCAACTACCCACCTCCAGTTTGTGAAAGGACGATAGGGATACAAGTCAGCATATCAGTGATCACAATGGTTAGCTACTAAGTAATTTTATCTTACCTAACCTAACCACCACATGTATAGGAGATCACAAGTCCTAAACATACGCTATATTCTGTGTGTATCATATAACATAGAAGACTAAACTAGTGACTGTTAGGATTCTAAGGGGCTACGGTGGTGTATATATACGGTATCCTTGTACAACATAAGTTAATAAGAAAATTAGACACAACTTCTTATCTTTTATTCTTATAAGGGCGCACGTTAATAGAGCACACATTAAGCAACGTCAAGTAACGTACACCGACATCGAAAAATGGCCCAAAAATAATAGGTGAAGGCGAAACTCACAACTAATACAACACCTAAAGGACCATCGAAAGTAAAAATACAACAATCTACATCAAATGTGAAGCCAGTAACTCCAGAATTGAGGGTTCCTCAACAATCCATAGTTTATCTAGTTGAGAGAGAAAAAAGGGCTAGCAGTGGCTCTGCACCACATGCGAGAATAGTCACACCGAAAATGAGAGTTCCTCAGCCACTATCTACAGTTCAACTAGCTGAATAGGTACTGGGGACTGGTAGTGTCTCAAAAGTTTCGATGAAAGCTTTGACACAAAACCCCCAAATCACTCACACAACCAAAACTCCACCCAAAAATGATAAGGATGGGGAGGTCTCAACGCAGGCGATGAGGAAGCTAACTTTCTCAGCAAGCTCCAAACCAGGTGAGGCACAGCAAAGAAAGCTTCTGATAATGAGTAAGAAACTTCAATACTTCCCACCTGTAATGCAGAATGGGGTTAAAATGGTTAAATTAAATCTGGATTAAATAGAGAAACAACAACGGAAATGGGACTGTGCTTTAATAGGATATGTTGTTGGGAAGAATTCATCGTTCAAACAAATATTATACTTTGTGGATACATTCTGTAAATTTGTGGTAATACCAAGAGTTTTCTTACATGATGATGGATATTTCATATTTTAGTTCGAAAATAAAGATGATATAGCAAAAGTCCTCAACAATAGGCCATACACATATGACTATAGAGCACTTGTGCTAAAACCATGGGTACCAAACTTTCAGAAGAGTAAAGAGTCTCTGAAATAAGTACCACTGTGGGTTATCTTTCCCAACCTACCAATTCAATACTAGGCTATTGAGAACTTGAGCAGAATAGCAAGCTACTTAGGCAAACCAGTATGCACTGATGGCTTAACTGTTGGGGAGGGCAGAATTTCCCATGCTAGAATGCTAATAGAAATGGATGTAACACAACCATTACCTGAGAATATGTTGATTGAAGAACCTGATGATAATACTAGAAGGCAGGACTTGGACTACGACTAGTGGCCGGAGTACTATCAAGACTGTATGGTTTTAGGACATGAGACACACAAATGCCCCTTAAAGAAACCAGCAAAACAGCACCCTGAACCTCCTAAACTAGCACCGGCATAGGAGAAGAGTATGGGTCCTACACAATGGTTGCCAAAGACGATTCCTACAGTTGCACAGAGTATGGGTCCTAAGTTACTGATACTGATAAATTACAAGACTATGAGGCTAGGAGGATCAGAGGGAAAGAGCAAGTACAGGAAATACAGGCTTTAAAGTTAGATGCAGGTTGCAGCAAAGCCAGGGGACAAAAGGAAAGGAACATCCATGAGGCATATAGACTCAACTTATTGGGAGTTATAGAGGGTCCTAGGCAAACCTTCAAGGCTCCAACATGATTTTCTGCTCCTGGAATATAAGAGGGATGAATCACCCCTTTAAACAGAAGGAGTTAAAACTCTTTCTGAGCCACAATAAAATTGATTTGTTAGGTTGTTTAGAAATAAAAATAAAGAGTAGTAAAAAAATACCATCACAAAGTTGTTGGGTAAGGAATGGACATGCACACCTGACTACAATGTGGATCAGACAATAAGAATATGGCTATGCTGAAAGCATCAACAGGTTAAGGTCACAATTGAATTAGCTACATCATAATTGGTGCACTGCTATGTGGAAGATAAAGGATCCAGATTTGCTAGTTTCATGACCTTTGTATTTGGCTACAACACCTCTATAGGCAAGAAAGACATGTGGGAACAGCTGAAAAGAATTCACCATAATATAAATGAACCTTGGGTCATACTAGGTGATTTTAATGCAGGTCTCTCTATGACTGACAGGCTTAATGGAGCCCCTGTCCAACAAATTGACATACAGGATTTCCAGGACTGTATAGAGCAGTTAGGATTGGGCATACTACCCAAACGAGGGTGTGACTACACTTGGTGTAACAGAAGAGAAGCAACTGATAGAATATACAACAACATAGATTGGATACTAGGAAATGCAACCTGGTTTATGAAGTATGGGGCTCTAAAGGTTGTATTCAGGCAACCAAGGTATTCAGATCATTCACCAATCACTGTCAACTCAGAAGTGTTGATACATATTCCTAAAAGACCTTTTAGATTTCTGAATGTCCTATTAAACTAAGACAATTTCCAGAACATGGTGAAAGAAATTTAGAGTCAAAATATTCAGGGTTATATAATGTACTCAGTTTGGTAAAAGTTATTGAGGGTTGGAGCTAAATCTCATACTCTTAATCAACAGATCTCCTCCTTGGAACAAAAAATACATGAACTGAGATCAGAGCTACAACAAGTGCAAGAAGATTTAAATGCTAATCTGTTTGATACAAACTTGATCCAGCAAGAGAAATCAGTTATTGCTCAACTCCAAAAGTGGGACTGGATAAATGAACAGGTATTGAGACAGAAGTCCAGGGCAACTTGGATAGCACATGGAGACTCCAACTCAAAATTCTTTCATGCTCATTTAAAGCAAAGACAAGCAAGGAACAGAATTGGTTCTGGATGTAATGAGCAAGAAGGTAGGGTCACAGAACCAACCCAAATCCAGCAGGAATTCACTCAATTATTTCAGCAACTCTTGGGAACTGCAGCAAGTGAATTGTCTTGCATCAATATTGACATAGCAAGAGATGGTCCTTGCCTGAACATTGAGCAATAAAAATAATTAATGCAAGAAGTGATAGAGCAGGAGATCTGGCAGACAGTTCAACATATTCCCTGTGACAAGGCACCAGGTATTGATGGATTTCCAATAGAGTTTTTTAAAAGTAACTGGTCATTAGTAGGACAAGAGGTCACTACGGTAGTTTTACAATTTTTTTAAAATGGGAAGTTATTAAAGAGTATAAATTGTGCAACTATCACACTTGTCCCTAAACTAGACAACCCTAATTTTGTGAAGAAATATAGGCCAATAGCATGTTGTACTACTTTGTATAAGATTATTGCTAAAATTTTCACTGCAAAACTGAAGCCTATGGTAGATGTTCTAGTGGGACATTCACAGTTTGCATTCATTGAGGGAAGAAGTATTTTAGATAATATGATAGTTTCTCATGAACTAATCAGGGGATATGGCCAAAACCATGTTTCCCTAAGATGTTTCATGAAAATAGATATCCAAAAAACTTATGATTCAGTTGAATGGGGGTTCTTATAGATAATCCTTGTTGAATATGGCTTCCCTGCTAAAATAATTTAATGGATAATGACAACTACTGTTAGTTATTCTGTGCTTGTGAATGGGAATTTAACTGAGAAATTTGTTGCTAAGAAAGGTCTTAGACAGGGGGACCTTATGTCCCCACATCTCTTTGTGCTAGTGATGGAGTACTTAAACAGATCACTGAAACTGTTGAGGCATAACCCAAACTTTACCTACCACCCAAGGTGTGCCAGATTATAACTGACTCATATCTGTTTTGCGGATGACGTATTGCTATATTGCAAATCAGACCAAATGTCCATCCAACTGATTTTAGAGGCCTTTGAGCATTTCTCTTCTGTCTTAGGGTTGGAAGTCAATTTAGAGAAAAACTCTTTTTATGTAGCAGGGGTAACCAGTGAATTTAAGCAAAAGATCTTAACGAAAATGCAATTTACATTAGGAGAAATGTCTTTCAAGTATTTGGGGGTACCACTTTCATCCAGGAAACTAACTATCCAACAGTGCATGCCTCTAGTTGAGAAAATAGTAGCAATGGTCAAGTGTTGAACTGCTAAACTCTTATCCTACAGTGGTAGACTACAGCTGATTAAAAGCGTTCTATTTGAAATACAAACATACTGGGCATAAGTGTTCTTACTGCCAAAAAAGTCATATCCATGGTCACCCATATTTGCAGGGTATTCCTCTGGACAAGAGGTGTTGAAAACTCAAAGAAATCACAGGTTGCTTGGGAAACCATGTGTCTACCAAGAGCTGCTGGAGGGCTGAACATAATTGAGTTTGAGAGGTGGAATAAAGCTTCTATTTGGAAGCTATTATGGGCATTATCAAACAAGAAGGACACCTTGTGGGTCCAATTGATTCACAGCATCTATATCAAAGGTAGGGACTTAGAGTCAGTGAACACACCTAAACAAACATGTTGGCTTGTTAGGAAAATATTTGATGCTAGACAAGGGCTCCCACCTAGCAACCCAATGCAACACCTAGCACAGTTTACAGTGGGGTCAAAATTCAGTATCAAGAAATTGTACTACTCAATGCTGCCTCAACATCCCAAGGTAGTATGGAGGAGTTTGTTGCAATCACCAATCACTACAAGAAAGTATAGAATTTGCAACAATATTTTAGCAACAAAAGTGAAATTGTTACTAAATATCAATAAATGGCAACAACTTAATTTAGTTGTTGCGATATCATAGAACTTTTACCCACAAATTTATTCTTGTTGGTAACCATTTAAATTGTGTTGCCATATTTTATTTTTAATATGATTAATTTTAAATATATACAAACTTGCAACAACTTTTTGCAACAACGCTGATATTGTTGCTAAATAGCATTATATGGAAACAACTTTAGTTAGTTGTTGCTAAATCACAAAATTTTTAGCCACAATTTTTTTCTTGTTGGCAAATACTTAAATATTGTTGTCATATACTAATTTTAATATATTATATTTTGAATATAAATAAATTGATAACAAAATTTAGTAACTAGTCTAGTGTATGCGATTTGCACGCGTGTTATAAATTTTAGTATAATTTATAGAAGAAAAATATTAAAAGTCAAATTTAATTATTAGCTAATTTTAAAAGTTTTAAATATAATAAATAAATTTGTCCAACATTTTTTTTAAAGGAAAGACTTGGCCAAGGTCTATTTATTGATAAAAGAAAATAACCTGTACACCAAAACAAGAATTAAAAAACAGTGGAAGCTCGTCATTACAAATCCATGAAAAGTAGGAAATAAAAAAAGGAAAAATCTAAAGCCAAAAAAGAAATGGAAAAGTGAATAATCTAGAAAGGAAAGTCATTGCTTCATTTTCTTCATCATTTTGATCGAGATTTTACTCGTTATTTGAAGAATTCAGTGACATTGGAAGATAAATCAACGAATTACTTTTCTACACAAATTTCGAAATTAGCTCATTGAGTTAGGCCGATTGCTTATTAGACACTTAAAAAATCTCACGAATACCAAGTCAATTTGAAGTTATCGAAGACTTCTTCTACTCATCAGTTACAGATCTAATATATGTGGAGTCACTTAGTGATTTTACCTCCCATTTCCTGTACTAACACTATGAGTCACACTAATCTGTACTTTTAATCATGTAGCTAACTTTTGCTTCACTGTCGATCTTGTTGGAGATCGTACTTCAAAATAAGATTGCATTAAGATGGATTATTGATATATTCAATTGATCATGTTCTTATCATCATGGAGATCTTCGTCGACGTGTTTGCTTACTCCGTGATTTTATTATATCACCCCTAATTAATTGTTATATGACATTTACACATTAGAAAAATTATAATATTTAATAAAAAATAAAATAAATAATAATTACATGTCTGATTTAGCAGTTTCAATCGTACGTGTTCGTTGACATGCCTGCTTGCTCCGTGATTTTACTATATCTCCCCTAATTAATTATTATACGTCATTTACATATTAGAAAATTAATAATATTTAATTAGCAAAATAAAATTGACATTTATGACATATCTGCTTCAGCTATTTCAACCGTAATTTTATTATATCACCCCTAATTAATTATTATAATTCATCTAAGTATTAAAAAATTATTAATATTTAATAAAAAATAAAATAGATTAATTATTATAAGTGATTTAAGTATTAAAAAATTAATAATATTTAATAAAAAATAAAATAAACATAAAATGGTAAATTAACTCTTGATGTTTAAATTAACTTGACGTCTTATATGAAACTCACTTAAATTTTTTTCATAAATATTTTTGTAGCAATTTTGTTAAATCACTTCTAGTTAGTTATTATGAGTCATTTAAGACATGTCTGTTTCGCTACTTCAATCATTATATTTGATTGTACGTATTAGAAATTAATCATGTTTAATAAAAATAGCAAAATAAATATTTATGACATGTATGTTTCAGCTGCTTCAACTGTAATTTTACTATAATACCGCTAATTAATTATTATAAGTCATATAAGTATTAAAAATTAATAATATTTAATAAAAAATAAAATAGACATAAAATGATAAATTAACTCTTCATGTTTTAAATTCACTTGACATTTTATATGAGGACCGGACAAGGAGAGTAACATATATTATTTGAAAATTACATAAAAATTATTATAAATTACAATAATTAACAACTTAGAATATCTAAAAACATATTTAAAATATCATTGGTTATCTAACTTATATTTGTGTCATATAAATTGAGAAAAAAAAAACATATATTAGGCTATCTATGTATATAAATCTTCAAAGTCTTTGCTCCTGCCTGCTTTAGTTTAGTCAAGTACTACGATAAAAGATAAGTAGTTGTTTGGCTGTGAAAATTATTATTATTTTCTTAAAAAAACTTATTTCACTTTAGTGAAAAAAGTGAAAAACAAGATGCGTTTGACCATGAAAATTTCAAATATAATTTCGAAATTGTATTTGAAAAATTGAAAATAAGTTTTACTTGTTTTCATTTTTTCATTCATGCTTCTCTCACAAAAATTTAAAAATAACTTTAATTTATATTCATAGTTAGACACAACTTCAACTCCAACTCCAACTCCAACTCCAATTCTAACTCTGAAAAATTATGATTTTCATGGTGAAACGGGGCCTAAATATTCACACTTTTTAGTTTTGCCAATTATAATCAACTACAATAAATGTAACAGAGTAAAAAATGTTCACACTCTATTTCTGCCAATTACTATAGTTTACAACCGGGTCACAAAATGACCCGGCCCACAAACAAATATATATCTGATAGAATACACCTACTCAACCTTCTAGAAATATCAAGCAGAAAGGCAAAGTGAAGCAAATTCAATCTGTCCTTTATCTTCCTCTTTGCCAATGTTGATTTTTGTTGGTGTATCCTCATGACCTTGAGCTAAGACTCATGCTACCATTTTCAGTGCTGAGATTTGATGTTGAAGTTCAACTCTTTCTCTCCGCCATTTCAGTAACAAGCTCAACTAAGTTAGCTAAGTTTTGATCTTACTCTCCTCTTTTTCAATTGATAAGTTAACCCTAAAGATTCAAGCTCGATTACTTTATCTTCACTTGTTTGAGCTGGCTGTCACTATTTTTTTGTTGTTAGCTATACATTCTGCAACTTAATCCTTTCCACCGCTAATTTTGTTGCTGAATTTGTCAATAGGTTGACCCTTTTACAATTTTCCTTCATGTTTCTTTAATTGTGGGTTTAATTTCTTCCCAAAATTAATACCACCACCTAATCTCCGAAATTAGTATTTTTGGCTTAAGTTATTAGATGTCTATAATTTAATTTACCTGTTACCATATATAAGATCTTTTAAGAATGATATTTTATTTGTTACCAAAAAATATAGATTTTATTGTCATATTCTATGAATAATATAATAAATTTAATATATAAATAGAATTGGCTACAGTAAATTATTTTTGTTGGTGATACACTTATTAAATTACTCAACAATTTACGTGGGTTGTGGTAATGGACTCTTGTTAGTGGGTTGTGGCCTAAAATATAGTACACTATTTTTTGCTTTCGCCAAAATCTAACGCGGGAAATTTTTTCCAAGAATTTTTTTGCGCTCTTTTATAGTTTTCACTTTAGTTTGCTAGGTCTTCACTTCTGCTTTATGGTTTTGTTGCCGTTGAAGGAAAAAATTGTAAGTAAAATTTGTCCTGCATTAGTAAATGCTCTCCACCTTAATTTTCTTCTATTTGGTTTGATTTTTGTTTCCTGCCATATGTTTACCTAGGAATTTTGTTTCTAGCTATTGAACGGGGAAGATACTGGTAATCTCTCTTCTCCAGGTAGTAATCTCTCTTTCCCATACTAGTTGATTCTCTCTTCATGTTAATTTTGTCCTATTTAGCTTGATTTTGGTTTTCTGTTGTTTGTAACTTGGGGGGTTTTCATTTTCCGATTAGATTTTGTTATCTGCTTTTTCTCCTGTCTTTGCTTCTTTTTAGTTTGCTTATGTTTTCAAGTTGTGAAAGCAGCCTCAAATTTTTATCAAAATCCTTTTGATGATTTGAATTATAGAAATTTAAAATTGTCGCTCAAATTGTGCTTAAGATCATGATATCCCTAATTTTGAGAAGTCATGGAATCTCGTCTAGTGTGTGAGCAAAAAATGTTAAAGGAAGGCATTCTGGCACTTGTATCTATGCAAAGTGGCCAGGTATTTACTTAGTTTACGGCGCTAAACTTTTAATTAGTTGCTTTATTTTTTGAAGCTATCTGGAATTATTTTTTTTTAGTTTCATCGTATTGAACTCTTTAGTTATTTTATGTTTAACAGGCTACACTTCCTGTTGCAATTTCAAACCTTATTGATGCTTCAAATACTTCTGATGACACAGGTCCTTCAAGTGCTGTGGACACCATCATGGTAAGTATACTTTATCTAATTCTGTAATAGTAAAATTTTGATTGGTTGTATCTATGCACAAAATTTTTGTCTATTTAATTGAATCGATCTTTATTTATGCTAAAAGTTCTATTGGTTTTCCTTTGGCCAAATCTATATGAATATGGCTCATTTTATTGTTTTTTCTTTGGCCAAATAGATATACACTTGAAGTTGAACTTGTGTTGGATTGTAAACTTTTATGAAGCTTCTATGGCGCACTTACTCCACCTGCTCTCCCTTGATTCCTTTTGTTATATCCATCCATCCATGTTGAGTTTGAAACTCATGGATTTGGTTTTTACCACGTTAAGAGCTTGACATTAATTCTTAATATATGAGATTTTATGTTGCTCAAACTCTTCAAAAAAGTCAATGGGTGCATGTCGGATTCACAAAAACTAGTGTATTTTTGGGAAATTCGACACGGATGCAGCATTAAAAGTGAAGAGTTCGCGCAACTCAGATGAGATTTTCAATTTATTCACAGGCTACACGCTACTGCTTGTCATTGCTACAGTATTTGTTGGTTTAAAACCGTTAAAGGGAAACAACGCAGGAATTCAATTTAAAAGCTGGTCGCAGAAACAGAGATGGAGTTTGAAGAAGAGAATATGCAGAGAGACAGAGAGAGATTATTTTCTTGTTAAAAGAAAGTTTATAATTGATCATCAACTTAGCAACTTAAATAGTTGCTATTCCAACTAAAAATAGGACAAAGAAACAACCTACCTCTACTAAAATTAGAATAACTAATTAATTTCCTACCAAAGATAGGACTTCCTAATTTAACTAGGATTGTACTTAAAAAAAATTGGAGAAAACAGAAAAAAATAGTTGCATTCTTAAAGCAACTTTCAACACTCCTCCTTGCTTTATGAAATGCAAACACCAATTCTTTGCCTTAGAAGCTCGAACTTGCTGATTTGAAGTGGCTTAGTGAACAGGTCTTCTAGCTGTGGCAAATTTGAAGGCTGCAGAGGAAGAGAAGTCATTTGTTGAGGTAGTGACTGCTGCTGCTGAACTTGCTGCCTGTTTTGTTGATATGCTTGTTGCTGATTACTTGCAAGAAGAGATGGATGTGGACCATGAGGAAGAGGAGGAGCTCCTAAAGGCATTGAAACTAGCATTGAAGTCTTCTGTTCTCCTTGAGGTGATGTATCAAGTGATGGGATAGACAGAGGCACTGCAGTTCCAACTCCAGGTATTGTACCCTCAGTTTGTAATATACCGGAGGCAAATGCTCCAGGGGTTGAGGGGGCCTCAAGACCTGGAAAATTACCAGGCATGCGACCAAGAACATTGTTTTGATCACCCAAACCTTGCTATCCTAAATTGAATTTATCACGAGCGGAGTCGCCAGGCCTTTTTCTGCACCAGAACTTTGTTGTCTGATCATTGCTGCCACTGCAAAGGAGATAACCAATTGGGTGCCATGAAAGATCCCACACACCAATTTCATGTGCATTTGTAATTTCTACTTGAGGAGCTTCATGCCCCGCAAGCCAATGAAATATTGAACCATCATAGCTTCTGCTGACGAAATATTCTTCATGAAACGGATGCCAGGCCAATAATGTCACGTCGTTCTGATGCCCACGGAACGACTCAAGATCCTTCATAGCCCTTATGTCATAAAGCTTGATAATTTGATCCTTGGAAGCAGAAAGGATCCCGTTACCATTCTGATTCCACTTCACACAGAGAACGGTATTCTTATGTCCGTGAAATGACGAAAGCTCCTTCCCTGACTCTGCATCCCAAAGTTTAACAAGATTATCTTTTCCATTAGATAACGAGCGCTTTTCTTGGCAGCTTGTGAAGTCCCATACTTTAACGGTAGATTCATCAGTACTGGCCTCAACTTCGGAATCATTTTTTTTTACATCTGGATTTTCAGGGTTGAAGTCATCATCCTTCGAGTCATCAGATGGAAGGTCAGAAATATCATCTAGTTTCTCCCCAGACGCCGCAGCAACAACTTCCTTGGGATATACTTTCTCCCAGCTGTCAGTGAAGGAAAGGTCGGTTCCTTGACTTTCATTAAGCAAGTCAATGCAGTCAACTTTGATATCACAACCAGGACAAAGCCAGCCTTCATCATCAGGTGGAATGTCTTCTTTTAGCAGAGATGGTTCCACACACAACTCGTGAAATCCATGTTCTTCTTCCAATGGATTTAATGAGAAACTTTTGCCGCTCATTTTGACTTTAAGTAGGTCTTGTCCAGATGCTTCTTTGATCAAGCAGTGTTTATTTTCGAAATACAATTTGAAACCTTTTTCTAATAACTGACCAACACTTAACAAGTTCTGGTCCAAATCGGGTATATAAAGAATATCAGAAATTGTTTTAGTGCCCGATTGTGTTTCAATTGTAATGGTTCCCATTCCTTTTGCTGGAATATAACCACCATGGCCGATTCTAACTTTTGTAACTTTAGTAGGGCTCAAATCTTTAAAAAGATCTTTATCGCAAGTCATATGATTTGTGCATCCGCTATCGATCAGCCACTAATCGCTTGAGACACTGCTTGCTAAACATAATGCAACAAAGAGTTGATCCTCTTCCTGTTCATCAACAACTCGAGCCTCTGCATCTTGTTGCTGAGTTTTATTTTTACAAATGATCGTTTCATGCCCAAGCTGATTGCACTTAGTGCACTTAGCATCAGGCCTCTTCCAACACTTGAAAGGTGCATGCCCGAGCTTGCCGCAATGCTTACAAGGAGGGTAGTTTCTTTTGAAACCACCTGTTTTGTTTTTGTTGCTTTGCGCTGCACCTTCTCCATCAGTTGGTTGGTACTTCTTATTCTTCTTCTTCTTAGAACGTCCATCATCATGATGCTTGGCTGGTAAGGCACCTTCGACAGCTCCTCCTTGTCTCATAACACGCCGTTGCTCTTGCGCTTGAAAAGCACTTAAGAGCTCTGCAAGTGTTATCTTGGACAAGTCCTTAGTATTTTCTAAGGTGGTTATGGTAGCCTCAAATCTTTCAGGTGCCGTTACTAGGATTTTCTCAACGATCCTTGAATCATTGAAAGCGGAACCCAACAATCTGATGTGATTTCCTAAATTAAGGAGTCTGTCAGAGTACTCCTTTATAGTTTCGCTTTCTTTCATCCTTTGCAGCTCAAACTCACGTACCAGATTCAACACTTTCATCCCTCGAATCCTTTCATCTCCTTCATACTCGGTCTTGAGATAATCCCATACCTCTTTCGCTGATTCTAGAGATATGATACGAGTGAAGATATTAGATGAAACTGCAGTAAATAAGCATGTCAATGCCTTTGATTTCCTGGTTTTCCTCTCCTTGTGAGTTTTAATCTGCGCCACCGTGGGATTGTCCGGCAAGGGAGCTATCTCATATTCAGCTTCAACAGCTTCCCAGAGATCCAAAACTTGCAGATATATCCGCAGATATATCCGCATTCTAACTTCCCAGATTTGATAACTTTCTCCATCGAAAGTTGGTGGTGCCATTGAAGAAAAATTTGTTTCTCCGTTCATGGTATCCACTGGATCAGATTGATGCACACACTCATAGGTCCCTTAAGATTAAAGCTCTGATACCAATTGTTGGTTTAAAACCGTTAAAGGGAAACAACGCAGGAATTCAATTTAAAAGCTGGCCGCAGAAACAGAGATGGAGTTTGAAGAAGAGAATATGCAGAGAGACAGAGAGAGATTATTTTCTTGTTAAAAGTAAGTCTATAATTGATCATCAACTTAGCAACTTAAATAGTTGTTATTCCAACTAAAAATAGGACAAAGAAACAACCTACCTCTACTAAAATTAGAATAGCTAATTAATTTCCTACCAAAGATAGGACTTTCTAATTTAACTAGGATTGTACTTAACAAAAACTGGAGAAAACAGAAAAAAATAGTTGCATTCTTAAAGCAACTTTCAACAGTATTTCATACATGTTGCACTCATTGATGCATCCTTGAGCTCATTTTTAGTTTTCTTATATGTAATATCAATATTCAAAGCTCTCTTTCGACCAGTTAGCTGAAGAGAGCTAAGTCTAGACAGTCCGAGGAGGTGTTTGATCGTGGTTTAGAGAGAAATAGTTGCTCATGTACACTAATGACTAATGACTGGGTCCTCTTTCAAAGGCCGGTGGTTCCCGTATGTGGTAGGCTGTTGCGTATTGACTGAGCACCATAAGGGAGTTATAAGGTTATTACCTTAACAACCAAATATTTACACTTAAAAGAGCACTCCAGAGAGAACCTATGTCTATATACGAAATGAACTCAACTCGTCCAGAATTATGGTCCATTCTCTCTGTCTTTGACCTCTCATGTGAAGTTTCATAGATATCTCTTTGAGTATGAATTTGTATTCTCTACTAATGGCCTGTAATAGTCTACCATTACATTCTCCCGGATATGATATATAATAGCTGCAAAGAGAAATCCCAGGATACCAGCTCTTGGGCTTATTCCAACTGCTCTTCTTGAAATCCACCTCTTCTCATCCTCCCACCTTTACATGTCTTCTTTCCCCTATCCAGTTGAGAAATAATATCCATATACTTCTAGAATATGGACAGTTAAAGATCAAATGGGGCAGTGTTTCAACGGTTGTTGTATTGCAGAGAATGCAACTCATTGGCACTTGTATTCTCCTTTTCTGCAATTTGTCTATTGTTGCCAATATATCTTGAATTGTCAGTTAAGTAATAAATTGATGTTTGGCAAATGAGGACCCAAAACTAGACCCTTTCAGTAGACTTTAGGATATTGAGCCATGAAGGACCTGTAAGCTTTCTTAATGCCGAACTTTCCATTCACACAATATTAGTGTAAAGTGCTGCTCGCAATCTGAGCAGAGAATCAATGGCATCAAATATCTTTCGTAATGCCCAACAAGCTTGTTTGTGAGTCACCATGTGATCACCATAGCTTTTATTGAATTACTATGGTGCATTTACTTTATCTTTTGTTCTAGTCTTGATTTTATATGTTGTGGTTGCATACAATTTCTTTAATTGTATTTAATCATAGTCATGGTCGCATACAAATCATGACTAGTACAAGAGGAGATTATAAGCAGGTGATTAAAAGTTCAATCAATGTATAAGCATGTCCTTGGTAATTGAATTTTCATAACTTTAAGAGTGGTCCTTAAGAGAGTATAAGTAGTGGTGATACTTATAAGCAAGAGTTATAAGAAGAGTACATAGTTTTGTGATGAATTATAAGCATTCGGTACTAATTAAGTCATAGTTTTCTTGCCATCATGGTAAGAAGGAAAAAAAGCTATGAAAGGTGTACGAATGTAGTTTTCAAAGCGTCAACACCACTTAACAAATAGTTGGGATATCTCATAACTATTCAACAGATGATAGAAGTTTGTTTAAATATTTGTCATTCTTTATTACTTAATCCAGTTTAAAGTAAATCTTTTCCTCTAAATTTCACTATTAGTAAGAATAAGAAAGTTTCTGTCATAGGTCAAGTATACCTTCTTTTGTTATGACTTGGATCCCAACATACTTGTGTTTCCATCATGCATCTATGGTGACTTGTTTTGTATTTCTGTACTTTTTTTATTTTCTTTTATCGAATATAATTTTATTCTATTTTTTGTAGGATGAAAATGAGTAAACCAAGCTAGCAATATGGTTCATGCAATGCGCAGGCTATTGGAAGAAAAGTTGTGCTAGGCTATTATTCGTATTGCATACTTGATGTTTCAAATTATTTTTAGCAAGCAAATATTTTCTTTTTTCGTAGGAGTATTAAGTTTTTGAGACAAAATGTTTAATGCATCTGTTTTATGTATTGACCTTACTGGTACAATATTCATAATTTATTATTATATATACATATATATTTCTTAAAATTCTTGAAGAAAGTTTAAATCGTGCATATGACAACCATTCTTAAGTTGTTGCTAAAGGTGAACAACACAATTTTATTGCTAAAAGGGTAATTTATAGCCACAATAATAGCTGTTGCTAAATGTCTTCGTAAAAGATTATTAACCACTTTCCTACGAGTTTTTCGCAACAACGGGAATTATTGGGATAAGTATCTGATTTATGGCAACAACAACTTATTGTTGCTAAATATTTTCATAAGCCACAACCTTACGACACTTAACCAACAAAATATAACCTATTGCAATAATTTTTTTGTTGCATTAAATTGGCTTTTAGCAACAATTTTTTTTTTTTTGCCGTTGTGAAAACTTTTCGCATCGGTTGTTATTGCCACAACGTGCAACAACTTTTTTCTTGTTGCCAAAAGTATTTTTTGCAACAACATTCATTATATGGCAACAAAATATTTGTTGGCAAATACCTTCTTGTAGCAAGGACCATCCCAAGACACCAATTCATAATATGGTTGGCTCTACATGGGAGGTTAGCAACAGTTGAAAGGCTTGAGAAATGGGGCATCAATGTAACTGCTGGTTGTGTCCTCTGTTGTTCAGGAACTAAAAAAACTTTTCAGCATCTATTCTTTGAATGTACTTATTCTGAGAACACCTGGAGCATCTTATTGAAATGGATGAACATTCATAGACAGGTTCACACATGGACAGCTGAAATCAAATGGCTGACTACTGGTGTACACACTTCAAAGGCAAGATCACAGGTCCTAATATGTGTGTTTGCTGCTACAGTTTACCAAATCTGGATCGAAAGGAATGCACGCAGATTCAAGTCTCAATGCAAAGAACAACACCCAGTTGATCAAAGACATCTGCCTTCAAGTGAATATTAAAGGCCAACAACTGCGCAAATGGCAGGACATACTAACAAGCTTGAATCACTATCCGGTCTAATGTAATGCAGTTTGGAATTGTAATAGTTAGAAAGGACAGGAAAGTATTGTAATTCAAATGTTCTGGTTGGAATAAAAAAAATTCTTTCGACCAAAAAACACTTATTATCTTTTGTTTCTTCAATACACACACGATGAATAGTGAATATTTGAAGTAAAAATTTCAAAGGTCATCCAGTCACTTGTTTGACAGATTCGCGAACTTGTTACGTGATTAATTATTTTTCTCATTCATATAGTTCAGATCACAAAAAGAAAAAGGAAGAAGAGATGTAAACTTCCGATACTAGCAGGGCAATTATCATGTTATTAACCGATCGAAACTTTAATATAACTGCCTTCGCTTCCACGAGGAATTCTATCATCCATAGCGAAGATATCGTATAATAAGAAAACGCATACTCCCTTTTCAGCAATGAAGTGTCTTCTATTGCCCTACTAAAACTCAGACAAATACACATCGTTCCTGCTTCAAATAATTGTCACATAAAAACCCAACAACAGAATAGAGAATTCAGACACAAAAAACAGAATCCATCAATATTATGAACCTTTAGTTCTTTTCTATACAGAGTATGTAATATGCCCTTTATTCTCAGCAATTAAGTGTTTTCTGCTGTAACCTATTGCATTCTCAATGCTGGAAAATATTAATCAATTGTCACAGTGAACATCTAGCTACCATATAACTACGAACGTATGACTAAAAACGGGCAGTATATTTGCATGATTTATACTTCTATATATCATCTAGATCTTCCCACTTACTGTTCTTTAGTACCAAAATTCCTCAATCAATCATTATCAGCATTAGGCATTGGATTCTTGGCATTTAACACACGACGTTGAAACCACTTCAAGTCCTTAGCATTCTGAAAAAAAGGCCTCTGCAATAGCTCCTGAACTGCTGGCCTCTTTGATTCTTTTGTCGAAAGACAGTCCATAACCAACTCCTCAAAACCTTTAGTAAACACCCTGTCCCTTTTCTTTTTCACTGATTTCATCTTGTCCTTAACATATCCCACAGCTTTCTTCATTTTCCCACCTACCTCTTCAGCATTAATCTCCCCCAGCAGATCCTCCAACTTTCCTGGCAGTTTTTTTGCCCTCCTTATCTTCTTGATCATAGACTCAAATTCTGAACGATGGCTGACTCGTATATTTCCATATGCCAATTCCAATGCAGCTATTCCCACTAGCCAGATGTCGGATTTACCAGAGTAGCAACTCTCATCTTCTAGTCTTCTATAAGCTGGATTTCGATTATCATCATCCGAATCAGAATCATCATATCTCGTATAGTATACTTCAGGTGCAGAACCCCATTCTGATATTATCGATAGTGGTGGAACCTGTTGGAAATTTAAAAACAGTAGGACTGTTATGATCACAGTAGTAAAAACTTAAGCTGATAACATTACTACTGTCTGCAGATTATAGAGTCTTATCCTTCAATTATAATTTTGACTTCTACTTGAAAGAGAATTTGCAGTTCAAAAACGGTTTAATGTGGCGATGCACGTATAGTTCAATTCACTCACAAAACTTTAAACACTGTTTTCCTTTTCCAATTTCAATCAAATTTGGGCCAGAAGAGTATTACTCGAACGAATGTGAAAGGAATACAGGAACATGATCAATCGTATATATCAACATAAAAAGGGGGGAAAAAGAGATTAAAAATCATCTATTAAAGAAAGACAAATTAAGACACAGTAGAAAGAAAGCTGAAAACAGAATCTTATGGACTTAAACCCAACTTAGATATAAAAGAAGAAAAAAATCAAAAAAACAAACAAACCGAAATTTGAAGATATATGGAACCAAAATTTTACTTTAAACCAAAAACCTTAAAACTAATTGGAAATTCAACATTCATTTTAAAATTCAAATACTTACAAATTACTACTCTATTTAATAGGATTAATATTCATGATCAGGGTAATATTTACAAATATTCAAATTCAACGAATTGAAATATTCATTATCATACTAATTAATGATCAAAATAAAACCCCATTATGATTGTTCAAGCATACTAATCTTAAGCATTTCCTAAATTACTGTACAATTTTTTCCTTCATCTCTAAATACTTTTTTTTCGTTTCAATTCCAAATATTCATCTTGTTTCTTTAACTTCAACCAAATTAAATATTGTCCAATATAAGCATACATCTCAGAAAACAATTAAGTTAACATGCCTAAATTAGAAATATCATCAACATGCCTAATTATAAAGTTACGTTAAAACGGTAAATTATCAACTAATAACACAATTTAAACACCATAATTAAATGAACAAAATTGTATTAATTAAAAAATTTTATACTAGCATTTGAGTAACAAATTTTCTGAAAATATGAACTAGTCTAACAAATTTCAAAAGGAATTTAGCAACATGATCAATCGTCTATATATATCAACTAATAGAATTTTTCTTTTTCTTTTTTTTTTTTTTAAAAAGATCAGCCATTAAGGAAAGGCTAACCAAAGACGGCAGAAAGAAAGCGGAAAACCAGAAATTTATCTATGAAACTTGAAGATGTATGAGTAAACCCAGAATTTCACTTTAAACCAAAAACCTTCAAACTAATTATTAATTCAATATTTATTTTAAAATTCAGTATTTAATAGGAGTAACATTCATGATCCAGAGTAATATTTGCAAATATTGAAATTCAAGCAAATTGAAATATTAACGAGTCGCAATTAATTCCTCATATTATATCATCACTTTGACTAGCAAATTGCTTTAAAAAAAACAGAAACTACTCTAACAAACGAAAATTCATTAGCAAACATTCAAACAGTAAATTATCAACTAATAACAAAACATAACTAATAAATTATATTAACTAACTGTAAATTATCAACTAATAACACAATTTAACTAACAAATTGTATGAATTAGCAGTAAATTATCAACTAATAAAAAAAAATTAACTAACAAATTGAATTAATTAACAGTAAATTATCAACTAATAACACAATTTAACCAACAGCAAATTATCAACAAATAACACAATATAACTAACAAATTGTATCAATTAACAGTATATTACCAACTAAATAACACACAATTTAACAAACAAATTGAATTAATTAACAGTAAATTATCAACTAATAACACAATTTAACCAACAGCAAATTATCAACTAATAACACAATATAACTAACAAATTATATCAATTAACAGTATATTACCAACTAAATAACACACAATTTAACAAACAAATTGGATCAATTAACAGTAAATTATCAACTAATAACACAATTTAACTAACAGTAAATTATCAACTAATAACACAATATAATTAACAGTAAATTATTATCAACTAAACAACACACAATTTAACTAAACAAAGTCGTACTAATTAATTACTCAAACGTACCGAAGGTTCACCACGTTCGAATCTCGGATTTACAGCTTCATTGACAAAAATAGGAGTTTCAAGATTCGATTCATAAGTCGTTGCAGCATAGGCCAACTTGATTTCAACCGTCGAAACTGGCCTCGACTTATAATTCACAAAAATATCCTCAGCACTAAACGACTTATGAACCCGACCCGAATCATGAATATCAAACAAACCGAAAAGCGCTTCTTTAAGAACAATAGCAATACAATCCTCAGGTAAACCGTAATGAAATCGAGTGGATAGCATATACCGCAACGATCCTTCAGACATATAAGGCAATGCAGACAGAAACCCCTTTTGGAATTTACGAACGTACCAAACGTCTACGTGAATAATGTTTTCATTCTGATCATTTAGCCGTTCTTGTGCTTTGCTACGCGTGGTTTCTTTACTATGATTGAGGTGTTTCACAGTGACGTAACCGGAAGGAAGGAAACTACCGTTGATTGAGTAATCGGGATTGTAGTAACAGGCTTTGTAGACGAAATCATAACCGGAGTTACCGATTACTTTTTGGAGAATGTATGAAGTTTTAGTGTTGGGATCGGTTATGGTTAGTCCGATCGCCGGACGGTAAGCTATTATGCCCTGTGAGCCCATTTTTTTGAGAGAATAATAGGGGGTTCTTTTCAGGTGGAAGAGGTGAAGAGGAAGAAGAAGGGGAAGTTAACAGAGTACTTATATGATGAAACGAAATTGGTGGGGCCCAAGAAACCGTTAGAGTAGCGCGCATAACGAATTTTTCAGTTTTCAGTTTTCAGTTTTCCTTTATTTCTTTATCTTTTAAATCTCTTATATTTATTCCTTTTGTCATAAATAAACACGTGTAGTTAATGGTTCAGCGTGGAAAAGAATGTCTTATATATTGAAAATTATATGCCACATATATACAATAAGTTCATTGTTCCAGTGGCATATTATCTTTAATATGTGGCATTTTATTTTGATGTTGCATATTATTTTCACGTCAGATAATTAGTTGTATGCGTTTTATTTATAGAATAAGTTTTCAGATTGTTGTGTTTGATATGGACAAAATACTATATAGTATTATGTTAAATTGGAACAAGTATGAGTTTAAGTATCTAAAGAAAATTCTTGGATAAGTTTAAGGGGTTGTATATCAAGTCATTTAATATTGTGTTGCTACACACATCACGTGAAAAATTAAAAGTAAAAAGTGACAAAAAGAAAAAAGAGACATTTTGTTGGAAAAAACTGTCATGGCCCGAGGCTATCCCTAGTTGAAACACGGTGCTTAGAACCACAAGTGATCCCAAGCTAACCCATGTACTGGCATGATACTTGAACAACTGATTTAAAATGTATAAAACTAAATTTACTGAGCGAAAACATGATTATGAGAAAGTCTGAATAAATATAATACTTATAAAGTTTACAACATGATAAAACTGGAGAAAGAAACGTGAATTAAATATCATGACTCTGACTGACTATCTATGAAGCCTCTACTATACTGGCTATAGATAGCTGGACATGCCTCCAACTACCGCTAATCAATACATAATAATAATAATAATAATAATAATAATATAGTACATGAACTACAACTGATTGGAGTCCCCGAAGCAAGAGAACTCATCACCTGCTGCCTGGAAGCTGCAAAGAGTGTGATTATGATGTGTGGGCTATAACTGGTACCTATATTATGAAACAATATAGCCACACAGACGTATATGTGGTTAGTATTTTTGAAATATACTGAGTAAGCGGGGGTGAATGCAATAAATAAAACTGAATAGATTCATTATCTTTAAACATGCATGTTAAATGCAAGTAGACTCACCAAAAGACTGAAATCAACTGAAATTTGAAGTGTCTTAAAACATGAGTACAAACATAATCTGATAAGATGGTGAATCACTACACTTAGTTTCTTAACTCATTACTATTGTAGAATAAGTAGAATTGAAACTGGAAAATGGTAAAACATGAATACTGAAAGCAAATCTCAAGTTGAACATGCTGTAAAACTGAACTGAGGATCATGTTGGATACTAAGCATGAATACATGAACATGCAAAACTGATAATGCAAGACCAAGTATTTTAATACATTGACATTATCTGATTAAATGGTGCAGTTTGTATAACTAACTAAATAAATGCTGAAAATTGGCTACTTAGTCTAGCAAAAACTTAACTGAAATAGACTGCCATTACTGACTGAAACTGTGGAAGCTAATGTAACTGACATAAACCATGGATATTACCATGGAGTCTAACGCCTGACCCACGTTGAGGAGGGTTGTTCCATCATTGTCATCGGAGTTGAACCTGAACTAGAGTGGTCTTTAAACTGAGCTCAATTTAGACAGAAGGGGAAACTCTCTTTGGCGAGTCCCTAAATTCTACGGGGGCACGTAGTTTCTGGGAAGCAAGATATGTTGAACTCACACTTTTCTCTCGATGCTAAATCCTACTCCCAACTGAATGACACTGGTGTTATTCACGGTTCAACATAACATGGTACTGTACTGACAAGGATCAACTTGAACTTGAACATAGTAATGAAATCTGGTCTGACTAACTATTATTTAAAAAGTCTGAAATAGCAAGTAAGCACATAGGTCTCGGGTGTTCATAACCCGCCAGCACTGTATGATTACAAAAATATGATAACAACTCTTAAAATACTAATATGAAGTCATAGTTCAGAGATCTAAAATATTGGACAGTTCAATTCATGAGTATAATATATGAGTTTAAGCATAGGAACAAATTAAACTTAGGAGAATAGCAATTTCTCATCAAAATAATGAAATTCAAGATAAAACATCAAACTTGTAGTTTAAAACATGAATAAGTACAACGCATATGCTCTTTAGTCCCTTAGATCATATGATAATGCTATGCTTTCAACACATGATGATTTGAGAATGAACCCTAACTTAAAACATGTAAATTCAACTTGAAATTCATACATTTTGGCACAAGGATGAAAGATTAACCTTGTTCAAAATCCCACATACCTTTGTTGAACTAATTCTTAAAGAAACCTTGAAATTGAAACTTGAATCCTTGAGTTCTTGAGGAAGAAATCTTAAATTTTATTGTTCTTGGGAAGAGAGGCTTGAATTGCTTATTCTTGGGGAGAGGGAGGGTTTCTACGTAAGAAATTTTGAGGAAGGTAGGTAAATAATGCCCTTTTTAGTATTATAAATCGTGCTTTGGACGATTGGGGTTGAGAGGAAAGGACCGAATCACCCTTTGGCCCATAGAAAACTGAAATAGTGGAGGAATAGCCCTCATGGTGTGACCTTTATTCTGGGGTAGTATCCCTCGCGACGTGACCCTTATTCCGGGGGAATAACCCTCATGGCGCGGGCCTATCGTGGACCCTTACTGTTTCTCACAAAAATGGTCATAACTTTTTACTCGGGTATCGAATTAAGGAGAAATTGATATCATTGGAAAGATAACTAAATTATCTATATCATTTGGTGGGTATTGATCTGAAAAAATTCAAATATGTCAAAATTTATACACGTTCAAAGTTGACCCATGGTAAATCGAATACCAAAATTTGGTCGAATCAAAGGCTCTTAGATCAACTTTGCTCTAAGTGTTTTCTACGAACATTTTTAACTTCATAAGAACTCTTCAAACTAGGATAATGATCATGACACATATATCCACATACAAATCATAGGATTAGAGTTTACACACGTAGGAACGACGGCTCGATTTCTAGCTAAAAAATGCGTGGTGTTATAAAAACTACGGAGGCTAGCAAATTAGTCCTTAATTATCCCTTTCAACTTAAGTATGCATTAATTAACATCTCTAGCCTAAATATTTATCAATAACCTAACTCGCATCACTGCAATCAACCAAGGCATATCTTCCATTCCAATGTCGTGCAACAACGTATCACCGTCGTTGACTAAAGCGTCTGTATCAACTTCGTTCTGGAGGCTCTGTTTCTGCTTCTAGCATGCAACATCGCATCACCACCATCAACCCAGGTGTAACACCCCAAAAAATTGAAGACAATATTAGAACAATGCTTCAAGTTCATGCAAAATTAAAAATCATGTTTTGATAGTTTCATAAGTGATTTAGACATATATTAAGGCTACAAATAACCCCCAGCTTATAGACAAGCCAAAATATTACTTACCGATTAAATTCTTATGATGAATATTACTATAGTCAACTTCAAACGAGCATAACTTTTATATTACTAAGAGTTTTTTACCAAGATCCACCAAAAGAAATATAATTGAATTAGCTTACCAACACCTCCAATTTCGTCTTAATCTGATATCGGAGTGAAAAGTTATGGTCAATTTACTGAAGCATTGTCAAAGCTGCTAGCGACGACTCGTCGTTGTCAAGACACTACGAGTCATAGGGTGACTTGTCACCAGGGCATTGGAGACCAAAATTTGAGTCCCAGATAATGACGGTGGCCAAATATCATCCCGAAACCCTATGGGTCGTTACCAAATTGGTCGGGACTGTACCAACAACTTTTCAGACAATTTTAAAGGGGTTTGATTTTTTTCCACTCTTTTAACCTCAAAGATACGTTACTGAGTTGTTACAAGAGGTATAAGTCTATTTAATCAACCTAAATCTGTCATTATCTTCCCCAAACTCTATCTAAGTCAGAAAAATCAAGCGATTCAACTCTCAAGCAAGCCTAAGCCTAGAATTTTTCTCATAGCTAGATTCCCAAGGTTTCAATCCAAGATTTCATCAGTCCAGATATGTGGGTATCCAATAAGTGATTTATTTCACCCTTATGCCGAAAACCTAGTTTTAATATATGAATTTCTGTTATGATTTCTATGAACTCGTGATCTAGGGTTAATACTCAATTATTCTAAATTATTGAAAAAAAAAAATCTATTATGCTATTTTATTACTATAGTACCCATTCAAAGTTATTATGCATGATTTTCATGGCTTTAATTTAGTTATTTTAATATGTGATGGATTTTGCATGATTTATAGATCCTAACCTCTTACGGAATGAATTATGCAAAGGTAGTGGATTTCAGTCTATATTGGTTGACATACCATGTTTTCTAAGAAAATTTAGTATCTTTACATACTTAGAATTTCTAGTTTAGGTGTACGCGCCTTGCGCGTGTACCTCACTTTAATAAGCTCAAACATTACATTAAATAGGTTATTTGTTAAAATAATAAAGATGAATATAATAATTAAATTTAATATCTTTTGAGTATGTAAAGATGGAGAATTTATTTATTAAACCTAATCTTTACCAAAAATATTTTTAAAAATCGATCGGCATTAGTTTACCATCTGTAGATTGTAACAAAATAATATAATGATAGAGACATCAAAATAATACAATTAAATCTAATCTTTACACACAAAAAAAAATTCAAAGTCGTGCGACACTTATCTACCACCTGTAAATAATAACAAAATAATAAGATAATAGAGATATCAAAATAATACAACTAAACCTAACCTTTACATTAAAAAATTCCTCAAAGTCGACCAACATTTATCTATCACCTATAAAATGCAACAAAACAATATGATAAAAGTGAAATCAAAACAATACAATTAAGCTTAAATTTTACACACAAAAATTTCTCAAAGTCGATCAAGATTCATCTATGAACTGTAAACTACCATAAAATAATAACCTAATAGAGATATTACGATAATACAATTAAACCTAACATTTACCTAAAAAAATTCAAAGCCGACCCACATTCATCTAGCATCTGTAAATTAAAATAAAATAAAAAGATAATAAAGATATCAAAAGAATACAATTAAACCTAACCTTTACACAAGAAATTTTTCAAAGCCAACGGATATTCATCTATGACTTGTAAACTATAAAAAAATATAATAGTGATCACAAAGCTTCGATTTTGATCCAACTAATTCTTGTCTGAGCAAAAATTTTAACTATAAAGAATGATTTTGAATGCAAACAAAGAAGATATATATACACACATGTTGAATTCTATTATGCTGGCAAAAACAGTGAAGAAGTTGAGGATTAGAAAATCAAGCATCCACCAATCTAGACATGCAATCGAATCAAGTTAGATGAGCATCAATCATATTCTCCCAATAGGCAAATCGGTTTGTTCTCTAGTTTAACGTACATCTAAATATTTATAGAAATATTTCCTTAATTGATTCCTAATTTAGGAGTATTTTTCTAATTGAATAGTAGAAAGAAAAATATTAATTAATTCTCCTACCATATATTTTAGGAGTCCTATATATTTTAGAAAGTCTAATAGAAAAAAAAATATTAATTAGTTCTCCTACCATATATTTTAGGAGTCTCATATAGTTTAGGAAGTTTAGTTAATATAATAAAAAATAATTAAATAATAAATTAAAAAATAGTGAAAAGACAGCTTTGTCTAAAGAAGATTTTTTAATGAAGGGCAAAAAGTTCAAATCACTTTTCTAAGGGTCTTCACACTTTTAATAAATTATAGATAAACCCTCAGTATATTGATAAATTCATGATTTTTGACTTGTGCTATGAAATTTATTTTTTCTTTCGAGCATTACATTGTCAGTGTTAGTTGCATTCGTCAGAGATGGCGGTTTATGAACACTTAATGACCTAGGATATCATGCATTGTCAGCAAGAACTCAGTCCTTCAATTTTCATGATTTTGAATACTTTTAGAAAAGGAGCTTATATTTCAACCTCAGGACTTTAGTTTTATTGAGTTATTCAGTATATAAGTTTATATTACTTTGGGAGTAGTACTTACCACTGAGAAAATGCACGGATGAAGGCTCACCCGTTAGTTAGGCTGAGACCTTTAATAGAAGTCCCTAAGTCCCAGAACTACCACGCCACCATAGTTTCTAAAGAGTCACTCGTCATACCAGGCTTGGCAGCTTAGTTCTTTTGAATATCAATTTAGTAGTACCACATCAGATCGACCTTTATACCTTGGCAATGTATATTGGTCCCTTAAACTCCGTATTTAGCTCACATGGTTATATGTCGATTAATAGTATCTCCCACAAATCAAACTCAGTTATTGAATAACCCTATAATCAATTTACTCAGTACAGTATTAATTAGTTACATGTTTATTTATATGGTGATTGCATCAGTTTACATCCCATAGTTTCAGACTCAGTATTTGCACATGATCCTTAGTTTAAATTTACTTGCTCTTAAACCATGACTTTTCAGATTATCATTTCATATTAGTATTTGTGTATTTCATATAGGATCATTTTACTTCAGTTCATCTTCTTTGAATTCATTTAGCATTCAGTATAATTTCATAATATATTCAACATTAACTTAAAATTTAATATACTCCCTCTGTTTCAAAAAGAATTACCTAGTTTGACTTGACACAGAGTTTAAGAAAATAATGAAGACTTTTGAATCTTGTGGTCTTAAATTAATGATACATCAAATATACTAAAATGCCCTTCAATCTTGTGGTCTTAAACCTGCCATATGGAAAGTTAAAAGTAAAAAAAATCCAAAATATGAAAGGGTCATTCTTTTTTAAATGGACTAAAAAGGAAAGTAGGTCATTATTTTTGAAATAGAAGGAGTAAAAGTTATGCTTCTACCGCTTTTCAATTTACAGAAACGTTTTAGCTCATAATTTAGAAATTTCACTATGTCTCATAGCTTTTGTGCATAGATATATTTTAGTAAATGACATGTCCTCAATTTTAAAGCATGTTTTAAGTGTTTGCATGACTAGTGCATAACTCACATGCTCAGTACAATTCAAAGTACTGATCGTATACCTCTTCTGCCAATATTTTTTATATGATGTAGCTTCAAGTGCTTACTATCAAGATCATAGTCATGCAGATCATATCATTTAGCCAACATGTGATGAGTTTTCTAATTGTGAAGACTCAAGTCAGATATAGTTTCAGTATTTTATTTTCTTATGTATTAATTAGGGATGATTGGGGGTTATGTCCCAACTACCTATAGTCAGTATTAGTAGAGGCTTCATAGATAGTCAATCAAAATTATTCTATATAGTTTAAGTTCTTCTTCTTTCAGATTACAGAGTTCTAAACTTTTAATCGTAACGTATTGAATTAGCTTTTCTTATGATTATGTGCTTAGTTGGTTTAGCTTTTATATATATATTAATCAGTTGCTTAAGCATTATACCAGTACCATGGGTGGTATCTTGGGATCATTTATGGTTCTAAGCACCGTGTTACGACTTGAGGGTAGTCTCAGGTCGTGACAAACTTGGTATCAGAGCATAAAGTTCAATTGTCCTAAGATGTCTATGAAGTCGTATCTAGCATAGTCTTGTAGAACGGTACGGAGACATCTGTACTTTTCTTTAAGAGATACAAGGTATTTAGAAAATGTTTCCTTTCTTTAATATTCTAGATCATGCAATAGAGATATTCACTAAGAAACTTATGTAGATTCTAGCATTACTTCATTCTTGCTGACTATGCCATAGTTTTTAGTTAATAGAAATAGTCAAGATTAAATTTCAAGTGATAGAGTTTTCTCAAACAGTTATAAGATTGCACGCGGACTTGAACGGGTCCTATCAGTGCCTTTATATTCCGAACTTTGAAAGAGTTCATTCTTGTTTATGAAAATCATACACTGAGACATAGTTCGATATGCCCTTAGATCCCATCTTAGAATCCCATAAAAGCATAAACTAGAGTTAGAAGCATGAGCCTAGAAATGTAGCAGTAGTAAAGTGGAGATAATGTTTGTCTAAATTTAGTAGATTATGTATTCATGGATATGGAATGGTGTTGTGTAGATTGTATAATAGAATTTGAGAGATATTTACCAATTAAGGGGACTTATAGTATGTTAGTGCTTTAGCCAGGATCGAGATTAGGCAATGACCAGAAAGATAGAGAAGATTGTTGAGGTTGGGTATGTTCATAAAATTTTGAGTAGGTTAGTGTTTCATGATTCTTATCCAGTAGTAGTAAGTTAGTATAGTTCATAACAAGTTTTTGGGATATTCATGCTAAGCGTTAGAATTGTGGATAATAAGCTAATAAAAAGAAGAATTTTGAATTCGAGAAGGAAAAAATATGAACTCGAGGTATTTTGATAATTCAAAAGGTTCGAAGTTAATAAGCGTTTAAGTTATTGTGATGACTATTGAGGCTATAGAAAGTTAAGAGTTATATCTCAGAAGAAAGTACTAGCAACGGGTTTTACACTTTCAGATATTGTCTTTTAGTTGGTTTTAGTATTTATGTGTACTGTTATATCCCAAACTCTAGAGCAGAGCGATTGCAGTTCTGTTTAGAGTTTATCGAAGGGGTCTACAGACTTAAAATGATGGCTTAAATCTAAGGGGAAGATGATAGAAGAAAGAACCAAGTTAGTTTTTCAAATTCTAGTAGTGATTCTAGTGAGTTCTAGAACAACGCTAGGGGAAGAAGATACTCGACCCATTTTTATCTCATTGCAATTTTTTGTATTTTAGTCATTACGACACTCTACTCATGCCTTACAAGTCAGTTTTATGATCATAGCTCATATTCATATACTTTATACAGAATCATGCCCACTCCTAGTTCCTAGTTAAGGAGTGATAGTCTACTCAGAAGAACGACTCATATTCCATGAATTTGTGAATTCTAATATCAAGTCATGAAGCTCATGACTCATGTACTCATTTTTTACAGTATGTTCAGTTCTAGGTACTTGTGATACATCTTTAATGACTAGTGATATCACACTATGTCATGTATGCTCTTAGATTAGATCTCTTAAATAAGTTTATTTCAATTATATTTTACTCTTTAGGACTTAGTTACATGTTGAATTCATGAAAATCCTTAAGTTAAAATTTCATAGTATCCCTCTTATATCAGACCCTTATGTTCTAGTTCTTCAGTGACCCTTCTTATGCTTTGATGGTGATGTTGTTGGCAGTTGAGTGATAGTCTTGAATGATTTTTTGATATACATGCAGATAGAGGCTTATGGTGATTAGTCACTCTTTTAGAACATAAGTTTAATTGTTTAAGGCAACAAAAAGTAATGTATATTGAGCTTAACCTCTCCGAATGGGTATATAATATAGATTCCCATAATGAGGCTAGTATGGTTATTTTAAAGGTAAAGATTTATATCTCTGAGTTAGGATTGAAGAGTGTAAAAGCATGTAGCTAGACTTAGCCTCTAGCAGCTAATTATGGTGTATCCCTAAGAAAGTTAGAAAATTTTAGCTAGTTATGTGTGATAGGTTCGTAAGGAAGAGCATTATCGAAGAATTTTGTTAAGTTGTAGAATTATCAGTCACATCGCTTAATCTATATTAGTTCTAGGCTTACTTTTAACCTAAGATACTCCACCATGATATAACTTTGGACCAAAGGTGTCTCATGTTCAGTTCTATGTTTTCCTATTTTGCAAGATCAGACTAGGAGGCTTAGATTCTCAAACCATGTTATAATCCTTATTCAAATATCTTATATAATGCCCAAAATTCTTACCTCTCTAATGTTATTAGAACCTCTGACAAGGAGTATTGAAGGTAACAAATATTCCTTTCTCAGTAAATCTTAGAAATTTCATGTCATTATATGTCACTTTACAGTTATACATATACGTTCGTACAAGGAATACTTCAGTTGAGTTAAAACTTTTAGTATTAGTCAGCCTGTATAAACTATAATTCTGTTTATCGATCAGACAGACAAGCTTCTATAGTTTTCCATCTTTTCATCTAGTCTTACTATTTAAAGTTTCATGTATATGCCTATTCCATGAGGTTCTTTATTTTCATTCATTCTATGTGTAAAGTCTATTAAGTGCTTACTCTAAGTCTAATCCCGTCCCAACCATAAAAGATACCCAGATTTAGAAATTTGTATTATGTTAGTTATCCAACTGCAGAATTCAGCCAGACAGTACTAGTGAGTTCCTGTAACACCCCAAATTGTAGTCCTTGAAAATTTCTAAGTTTCTAGACTTACTGCCCAGACGATGACCCACCCTACAAGTCATCACAGGTCATTACTGGTTTTAAGGAACCAATCATATCCTGGCTAGTATATTGGCCTAGAGTTTCTGTTATGACAACGACTAGGGGGTACGAGTCTAAAGACTCAAAGCGAGTACTATGGCCCCATCCAGAGCCAAACTAGTGTGATACCCAAAGTATTCTATCTTGACTACGACTTGGATTGTACGAGTCGTAGGTTCTCGTAATTAGACATAGGGTGTAAGTCATAGTGTTAAAAGAAATGAGGTCCCCCAGCTACTGTCCAGACTATAACTCGTGGTGATGAGTCATAGTGACTCCTTACTAATCATATAGTGGCCCGTAGTCACTAGCAATAATTTTTCAACTTTTAATTAAGGGCACTTTAAACATTTTCCTCTTTACCCACTTAACACCCATGACCATAAAATACCCTTGGAACGTTATTTTCAACACTTAATCACTCAAAGCACTTTCTCAATCTCTCTAAATTCTCTTTAGCAAGATACTTAGGGTTTCAAAGTTGGTCAACTAAGGTCTTAATGGTTGATTTCTCTCCTTAAATCTTGGTATTTCAGGCATTTTACTCTTCTTCAACTATTACTTTAAGAAAGCGTGTGTTTGAAATAGTTCTCCATGTGGCTTTGATGTTGGTTTTAAAACATGGGTTGAGGGTTTTGAATGATTGTTGTTTATGTGATGTTTCATGTTTACATATGCATGGTTTATGTCTTAAATAGTGGTTTTAAAATTAATGTGATGTGTGGGTATAGTGAAGAAACTGGGGGATTGTGATTTCCCTAAATTTTGTGAATATTGACAATTGAATTGGTAACAACCCCAACCCAATTTTGTGGAAGTGGTTTTGAGTATGAGTAAAAACGCATTAGACTATTTTCAAAACAATTTCATGATATGAAGAGGTTATTTAAAACATGATTGTTTGATTTAATAAACAAAGGGAGTCGGTGTTTCCCCCACCTTATATTAATGAACAAAGGGAGTTGTTCTCCCAAGTTAATGGAGTTCAAATGGGATGTTGATATTATCTTGCAAGTGTAGTTGGTATAACGATACCAACAATGTATTCCTAAGTGTGTATTATGTATTGTTTAATGAATAGGAATATGTGATAAATGTTTTAATGGGGCTTAAAAAAGGGTTGTGTAACTGGGTCGTAAAAGTGGCGATCCCGAGGGACCAATACCGGAAATCACATTTGCCAGCGTGGGGTCTAAACGGCCTGAGGTTCGAGTCTCCTTGCTTATGACCAAGTGGTTCGAGTCTACCTTATTATATGATTAGGAGGTTAGAGTCCCTCATAATATATTACATGATCCGGTGCTTAAGTCACCTTAGTATATGGTTGGGAAGTTCGAGTCCCCATTCATATTTATAGATTATTCTTCAGTTCGTGCGGGTGCACACACTCGGGTCTGTCTAAGGGATGAGAGTTGGTGCCCATATAGCTCTTGGGTACTATTATATGACCGTTAAGCTACACAATCCAGGTTAATATTCTTAAGGGACACTCTAAGCCTTGTTCCCTATCCCAGTATTTTATATAAGTATATATGTAAGCACACATTTATGTGAACATGTACATTGAGTTGAACTAGATTTTTGAATTTTCATAACTTTATCCTTATCCCTGAGTTACATGATAATGCTCCACCCACTAACCGTCTTTGGACGTTGTATCCCCACAAGATACAGGTCCGTAGACAATCCTACTTTTTCTGCACAGTGCGAGGTAGATCGACTCGGTTCATCGGTCATTTGCAGTGAAGAGGTGAGCTTCATTTTTTCAAAATACTTAATCATTCTATTGGTTCATTTTTATAAACTAGAATTAAAGAGGTCACATTAACATTGTCATTGCAGGGTTGGGCATGTCCCAACTTAGATTATTTTTGGATTAGTAGAGGCTTTGTGGATGTTATTGTGGATTGGGTATTGATGTTGACATGCCTAAATGTATGTGAGTTTCTTACTCTTATTATATTCTTATATGTTTAAATTTCAGTCCCTGCTAGATGTGTTATATCCTATTTGGCTAGGCAAAGGGGGTAGTCTCCAGTCCTCGGTGGACTTGAGATACTTATCATGGACAGGCCCTAGTTTGGGTCGTGATAAAGATGGTATCAGTCCTAGGTTTGGTGGAATTGGGTATCCACAAGGTTATGTTAAGTAAAGTCTCTTTTATGAGTGTGTAGTGCACCACACTTATAAGGGAGAGGCTATGAGACATTTAGGAATGTATCCCTTTCTTGTTGTTCTATTTTGGGATATAGAGTCTAAGGTCTTGAGTCTCCATTAATCCCCATTTGTTCGCATTATAGGTCCTGCCTCCAAGAAGATCTGATGCACCTGGAAACTCTTCTGTCCCGTTAGAGGACAATGTTGACAGAGATCATTCTACTTATGGAGTTCAGACCTGGTCTAATGCTCCATCTCCTGATTACTCTCGTGGAGTTCCTCCGGTCCCTACAGTCCTTCTCAGGCCCCTCAATTTGATGATGATTATTCCCCACTGCTCCAGGGAGACATTTCTAATGTTGAATTTCACCAATCTATACATCTGTTAACCCAGTTAGTAATATCTCAGTCATGTCAGTTGGGTCCTGCTGGTACTATTGTGAGTTCTTCTGAGTTTGCTCGAGTCATGCAGTTTATAAGGCTCAATCATCTAACCTTTACTTGCTCTAAGGTTAAGGAGGATTCTTAAGAATTTAAAGATGAAATGGAGAAGATCTTTTGAGTTATGCATGCTTCTGATTCTAAGGGTGTAGAGTTTATCGCATATCAGTTAAAGGATATGACATATTAGTGGTATGAGGAGTGGGATTAGTGGAGAGGTGATGATGCTGAGGTGTCCTTGTGGGATGATTTCTCTGGCACATTTCTTGACCGTTTCTTTCCTCAGGATTTGAGGTAATCAAAGGTCTAGGAGTTTGTGAATTTGAGTTAAGGTAGGATGACTGCTAAGGAGTATGCCTTGAAGTTTCACCAGTTATCCCGTTACGCTCCTTAGTTAGTGTCATCCATGAGAGTGGGGAAGAGAAAGTTTGCTTCTGGGTTATCCCGTGACTTGGTTTTGGAATGCAAGGCTACATTGTTGAAAAATGACATGGAAATTTCTAGGTTGGTGGTGTACATACAATAAGTGGAGGATGAGAAGAAAAAGTAGGCAGAAATTGGGCAGAGGCAGAGTAAGAAGTTTCGGTACTCAGATCAGGGTAGAGGTTAGAAAAATAGTGGTAGTGATGACAGGCAGTGGTCTAAGAAGAAGGCCTAGGGAAGGTTTGGTTCATATTCTGTGGCTAGTGGCCCATATCTTAAGCCATCTAGTAATTGCTATTTCTAGAACAGTGATGGTCCTAAGGCATAGGGTGCCCCATCTCAAGCTAGTGAAGCTCATTTAGCCTCATCTTATCCCCCTTGATATTTCTGTGGGAAGATACATAATGGATTTTATGAGGAGGGGAGGAATAAGTTCTTTAAGTATGGTTAGTTTGGCCACCTGTAGTGGTATTGTCCATCAGTCAGGGTTTCACTAAGGCTGATAAGGTTTCAGTTATCGTATCTTCAGCTCTTGTACTAAAGGGTGCTAGTTCTAGCTCCGACACTGGTCGAAACTACCTTTATGCTCTTACCACTCGTCAGGAATCTGAATCGTCTCCTAATGTTGTCACTAGTTGTAACACCCCAATTTTCTGAACCGAAATGCTACACGGTGCTTATGACCCCGAAGGACCACAATCTAACCCGTGACTAATATCTGTACCTGTACACTACATAATATACATGTAAAATGCAAAAAATGTGAACAATAAGCCATAAGGTTCAACTGAATAAAATATCTGACAAATCATAACATCCATATGGGGTAACAAATACCCAAAACAACTAAAGTGTGAAACAAATCTGAACTAAATCTGAAAGCCTCTAAATATTGTCTGAGTAAGGAGTTGAAGGAAAATGTCTCCAACTAACTCCGTAAATTGAAACATAACCGAAGAAAATAAATTAAGTCAAATCATATCATCCTCGAATGAAGAGGACTCACTACAACTCTGTTTACTGAAATTCGACTCCTACTGCTGATCTGGAACTCGTGGCTCTGAACCTATGGTGTAACATAAAATAAAGCACCATAGCATAAATGCGTCAGTACAACTAAAAGTACTGAGTATACGAGTAAGGTAGGCTATATGCAAAAGGGCTTACATGCATGAGCAGTACTGATTGAATGACTAATATGAATGTGAGAGTGCAAATATGCATACATAGTAACTGAGATCGTGAATATGTAATATCTAGATCTGTATGATAATACATGGTTTATTGATATCTAACATGACTAATACTGGGATTTTTGATAACATGGATGACTGTGTCTGACAGTTCTGAATCTGATGGAACTACCTGAGTTCCGTACTGTAATTGAATTGACTATATCCGACAATCCTGGTAAACTAAAATTTGAAGAACTATCTGAGTTCTTTTACTGAGACTGAGACTGAAACTGTGAGAGGTAGTTGTTTAACCGACATGCCCCATATGCGCTATAATAGCTGAGCTGGGGTCCAATTTATGCCCTGATTGGAAGGGTGTCAATATCATGCCACTGGTAAGGATAAGCTGTGAGTAACCCTTATCTGGCAGGTTACTCTAATGAAAATGGTAGGACCCTGTTCTGACAGGTCAAATCACCTCATCAACCCTAATATGACAGGTTAAGATGTCTCAACCTACGCTAGCTACGTAGTTCTGGAACACAAGGATGACTGCTAAGAATCACACCCTTATCTGGTAGGTTAGTTCCCATCCTTGGGTTCACTCGGTGCTAACTTCTACTCCCATCGGAAGAGATTGAACATGATTAACTAACTGTACATGGACTGAGTAACTGACTTCTGTTTACTGATGGAATAGAACTATTATCTGAGAATTAACTGAGATCATGAGATTTCTGAGACTTCCTAAGTCACATGATTGTCTGAGTTCTATAGATCATGGCTTGACTGAGAGTATTATGATAACATGACATGGCTCTAGGCACACAACTATATTTTTCAGGTACAAGTACCCCCAAGACTCGATGGAAGAAAACTAACACACATGATTGACTTGATCATAAGAATAGAGTCCACAATTCACAATATCATAAGTAGGGGATTTCATACTACACTTGGTTCTCAACATTTTATACATGGAAGGGGATGCGCATAACATGTATATACTCGCGTTGATTCAATATCATGCTCATTCCATATCACAACAACAACACACAACAATAACGTGGAGTTCATGTGGAGCCATAAAGAATAGAACATGGGCTTGTCATTTAAGCACTATTAAGTCATAAAAACATGGATTCTATCATTCTTGGCATTTTATCAAACACCTTACATGCACAACTTTGGACATAGGTGTACTTATCAATTTGACAATCTTAATCCATCCAAAGTTCATGGGTTTCAACTAACCTACTCACATGCTTCATGAAAAACACATCAAGTTACAACCTTGAATCCAAACAACAATCATCAACATGATTATAGTCATAACACAACAAGGAAATCATAATTTATAATTTAAAACATGATTCTTGAGCTCCATGGATGAAAGGGACCTATGGATGAACACTACGCATACCTTAGTGATTGAATTTTGAAAGAGATCTAATGTTTTTGAAGGTTCTTGAAGAAATCCTTAGGCTTGATCTTGATTTTTATTGACTAGGGTTTAACCCCTTTGGGAGAGAATGTTCTTGTTCTTGAGGAGATGATCTTGAGAGGAAACCCTAATCTTGTGGTTGAGAGTGTATGAGAGAGATTTTTTTTTAGATGTTTAACTAAAGAGAATGGAAGATAATACGCTCCTTGAGGGTTATAAGTCGTGGGAATTAAAGGAAAAGACCAAAATACCCTTGAAAAAACGTCCCTCAATTGCTGGAAAAAAATAGCTGACGATATTCGTGACAAGTCGTCAAGCTGGTGATAAGTTGTCACGAAATGTCATCACAAAAAGGTAAAATTTTAATTTTCTGGTTAAGGTTGACGACATTGGTGATAGGCCGTCACGGGTGTGACGACTTATCACAAAATGTCATCATTGGGGGTGGAAATCTACCCAGGTCTAACGACATTGGTGATAAGTCGTCATGCTTGTGATAGCTTATCACGAATGTTGTCACTCAGTTTCGCAGCCTGACATGCTGGAGTAAAATGGGCATAACTCCTTGATCCGATATCGGATTTAGGAAAAATTGGTATAGTTGGAAAGATAATTCAATTATATATCTTTTGGTGGGTCATGAGATCATAAATTCATAGCATAACGAGATATATGATTGTTTAAAGTTGACTACCAATATCCTTCTTAAGAATTCACTCGGTAAGGAAATGTTTTGATTCTTCTATTAGCTAGGACACTTTTAAGGCCTTAATATGCATCAACCTTGATCATAGAACTACCAAAGAACTAAAATTTATTACTCATGAGTTTGAAGCATGATCCTAAAAATGTCTGAACTTTTGGGGTATTACACTAGTACATTACAACTTTTTTTCCTTGATGTGTATTGTCTGCTTGATCCAGGGTCTTCCCTTTATTATGTGACCCCTTATGTGGTTATTCACTTTGGTTTTGGTCCCCGAGTGTATTCCATATCCATTTTCTGCAGATACCTTGGTGGGTTACTCTATTATGGCTAGAAGAGTCTATAGGGGTTGTGTAGTATCTATCCATGATAGAGAGACGTTAGTGGATCCGATAGAGTTGGACATGTTAGAATTTGATGTGATTTTGGAATGGATTGGTTGAACTTATGTTTTGCATCTCTTGATTGTAGAACCCAAAGGGTCAGTTTCTAATTCCCAAATGAGTTGGTGATTGAGTGGAAAGGTAGTTCCCTAGTTCCTTGTAATACCCCAAGAATTCCAACCGATAGTAGAACCATGCTTCAAACTCATGATAAATAAATTTTAGTGATTTTTTAGTTTTATGATCAAGTTTGATGTGTATTAAGGCCTCAAATATGTCCAAGCTATTAGGCGAATCAAAAAATCCCTTACCGATTGAATTCTTGAGAAGGATATTGGTATAGTCAACTTCAAACAAACATATCTTTAGTTATACTACGAATTTCTGAGGTCATGACACACTAACAGATAGATAATTGAATTAGCTTTCCAACTATACCAATTTTTCCAAAATCCGTTATCGGTATAAAAAGTTATGGCCATTTTACAGTGAGTTATCCAGACTACCAAAGTGCGACGGAAAGACCGACGGACCATCGTACCAGCGACGAACCATTTCCCAAACCATCGCAAATGAGGCAGTAAGCCCATTTTCTGGCCATAAAGTGACGGTTTGAGGGACGGTCCGTCCTAGGGGCGACGGGTCGTCGCCTAAACCATCCCGCACCTCCATTTAGTGATTAAAAGTCATTTTTAAAGGGATTTTGAGGTCTTTTCCACCTTTTTTAACTCCTAATTACATCAATTCAAAGCACATAACTTTATATTCATCCATAGAATCAAATTAGGGTTCCTTTCAAGATCAACCCTCAAGAACAAGGTTCAAATCCTTCTTCAAGAAAACTTAAGAATCAAAACATCACCATTCAAGAACCTTCAAGAAAAGCCTCCAAGATCATTCTCAAGGCTTCAAAAGTCAACTTGTTCCATTGAATCAAGCCAAATAAGGTATGTGGGGTTTGAACAAGGATAAATCTTTCGTCCTTGCGCCCAAAAACTTGATTTTTATTAAAGATTACATGATTTGCAAGTTAAGGTTGATACCCAATTCTTATTATTTTCTGTTTATGAAATTATCATGTTATTTAAGGCTTCAATTGCAAAAGATTTACGTATATCCATGTTTGAAATCATGAGATTTATATTATGAGTTATTTTCCACTATCCTGATTGAGATTGTTGAAAGCCTCTAAGATAATTGTTGAGCATGAAGTTTAAATATGATTTTTATGCATCAAAGCTTTATACTTTGAGCCCTAAAGTACAAGTAATAAGTTTACAAGGATACTATGATCTCAGGTTTTATTGACAAGTTTTGATAAGTGCCTTCAAGAGAAAAGATTAATCCTTTGATCCTAAGCTAAGACAAGGAATCCACATTTTTCACATAGTTTGAGTTTTAAAGAAGAGAAGCATAATCAGTTTTAATTATAAACCCTCATGCTATTGTAAGGTGGATTTCCTAAAGTTTTGAGCAATAAGTGTGGGAGTAATATTTATCACCGAGTACGGTATGATTCCAAGGTCTCATGACCTAGAACTACGAGTCACCGTAGGATTATAATTTGCCCCAAGTGGGTTAAGATAGTGATCACTAAAGTTAAGGTTCTATTTCGATGGTAAGGGTAGAATATCTCTCCCCAATGTAGGCAAGACGTTGGACTCCATGTCAGCTCACATGATTTATGTCGGTTAAAAGAAACTCCCAAAGTTCTACAATCCCTAAGTTTCAAAAGAAGTCCCCTATTCTCCTTAAGATGAATGTATATGTTTTGAAAGCTATTGTTTTAAGATTTCCCAAGTTCCTAGAGTCTCCAAGTCTCCAAAGTTTTATATTCCTAAATTTCCCAAGTCCTTATGTTCCTAAAGTCCTATCCTCCTCAAGATAAAAGCATAAGTTTTGAAAGTTATTGTTTTAAGATTCCTTTTTGCTTACAAGCTTTGAGAATACGAGGAGAATACAGATTTTAGAATTAAGTATAATGACTCACGAGATTTATGCTACATGTTTCATTATTCATGATTTATAAGATTTAGATTTTAGATTTATTTAAGCTATGTGAGTTATTTTTATCAGCATGTATGATTTTATAAAGAGTAATGATATTGTTGACTTAATACATACACCCCCATATACTCAGTACATCCTCTAAGTACAGGTCCACATATATGTCTATGTGCTACATTATCTCATAATGTAGGTACAATATCTAGTAGGGACATTCAGACTCAGACAGTTGCAGATTCCAGCCAACAAGGTGATGAGTCCTCCTACTTCGGGGACTTCAGTTGGATTTATTTATGTTGTGTCTTTTCTTATTCATATGTATTGATTAGCAATAGTTAGAGTAGATTCCCAACTATTTATAGTCAGTATAGTAGGGCTTTCACAGATGTCAGTTAGAGTTAGTATTGTAATTTCAGTCCCTTTCTTCAGACTTTATTAGAATGTAAAAATGGTATCAGTATTGTGTTTTACAGATTTCAGCATTTCTCTATGTTTTTGCATAGTAAACTCTATCATTTATTCATATTTAATCAGTTTCTTAGTAGTATGCCACTAGAAGGGTTATCTTGGGATCACTTATGGTCCTAAGCATCGTGTGACATCTCAGGACAGATTTTTGGGGTGTTACATGCCTAAGGAAAGATTTATTTTGTATCTTAGAGCCCGGAGGTTGATCTCTAAGGGGTGTCTATACCATTTAGTTCATGTTAAGGATTCTAGTTCTGAGGGGTCTTTATTGCAATCTGTCACGGTGGTCTGTGAGTTTTCTGAAGCATTCCCTAATGATCTTTCTGGTGTTCCTCCCGACAAAGAGATTGATTTGGGGATTTATCTTCTTCTAGAAACTCATCTTATCTCTATCCCTCCCTATAAAATGGCTCCAACTGAGTTGAAAGAACTTAAGCAGCAGTTGAAAGACCTTCTGGATAAGGGTTTTATTCAACCTATTGTTTCCTCATGGGGTGCTCATGTGCTCTTCGTGCATAAAAAGGATGGGACCCTTCAATTTTGTATAGATTACCACCAGTTGAATAAGAAAACGGTGAAAAATAAGTATCATCTTTCTAGTATTGATGACCTGTTTGACCAACGTCAGGATGCTAAGTACTTCTATGATTGATCTTCGATCGGATTATCATCAGCTTAAAATTAGGGAGGTAGATATCCCTAAGACTATTTTTCAAACCTAATATGGTCATTTTGAGTTCTTGGTGATATCCTTTGGTTTGACTAATGCGTCGGTAGCAATATGGATCTTATAAATTGGGTATTATGTCAATTACTAGACTTATGTATTATCATATTTATTAATGACATCTTTGTCTATTCTGAGCGAGGTGGATCATGTCGATCACCTCCATGTAGTTTTATAGACCCTTGAGGATCAGCGATTGTATGCTTAATTCTCTAAGTATAAGTTCTGGTTGAATATTACGACTTATCTGGGTTATGTGGTTTCTAGTGAGGAGATTATGGTGGATCCACAAAAAGTTGAGGCGGTTAAGAATTTTCCTAGAGCCACGAATCCAACTGGAATTCAAAGCTTCTTGGGTTTATCTAGTTATTATAGGAGGTTTGTGGAGATTTTCTCATCTATTATTGCCCCATTGACTAAGTTAACTCAGAAAAAGGTAAAGTTCTAGTGATTGGAGACTTGTGAAGGTATTTTTGAGAATTTGAAGGATAGGTTGACTTTGGCTCTAGTTTTGACTCTACCAGATGGTACCAAGGGTTTTATGGTTTATTCTGATGCCTCTCATATGGGAATGGGATGTGTGTTGATACAACATGGTAAGGTTGTGGCCTCTGCTTCTAGACAGTTAAAAGTTAATGAGAAGAATTACCCGATGCACAACTTAGAATTATTGGTTGTGGTCTTTGCTTTGAAGATTTAGCACCATTATTTGTATGGGGTTCATGTTGACATCTACTCAGATCATAAGAGCTTGCAATATGTGTTTACCCAGAAGGAATTAAATCTCAGTCAAAAGAGATGACTTGAGTTGCTCAAGGATAATGATATGAGTTTTCACTATCATCCAGGTAAAGCTAACCTGGTTGCTAATGATCTTAGTAAGTTATATATGGGGAGCTTATCCCATGTGCATAAACAGAAGTGGGAATTAGTGAAGGAAATTCATCTGTTGGCTAATCTTAGAGTTTGTCTCTTGGACTCTAAGGATGGAGGTGTGATGGTGAAAGAGGTGGTGAAGTCATCTCTTTGTGTCTAGGTGAATGAGAAAAAGGTTTTAGATCTTATATTGATGTGGATTAAAGGTGACGTGGGCCAGCAAAAAATGATAGTTTTTGGGATTGTTGGTGATGGTACCTTGACATACCAAGGCAAGTTATGTGTCCCCAACGTTGATGGGCTAGGAGAGAGAATCTTGGCTGAGTCACGTGAATTGAGGTAAATTGTTCATCCTAGTTGGACGAAGATGTACCATGGTTTAAAAGAGATCTATTAGTGGAATAACATGAATTGGGATATGGCAAATTTTGTGGCTAAGTGTATGATTTGTCAACAAGTGAAGGTGGAGCACTTGAGACCTGGTGGGTTGTCTCAAGAGATTGAGTTGACCGAATAAAAGTAGGAAGTGATTAATATAGATTTCGTTGTTGGTCTTCCACAGTTCCACCATCTGTTTGATCTAATTTGGGTCATCATGGATAGGATGACTAAGCCCGCTCATTTTTTTACCTGTGAGGACTAATTACACTGTTGAGGATTATGCAAAGTTGTTCATTCAGGAAATCGTCAGGTTACATGATGCACCTATTTCTATTATATCTGATCATGGTACTCAGTTTTCCTCATACTTTTAGCGTTCCTTTCAAAGAGGTTTGGGAACTAACGTGAACCTTAGCATCACTTTCCACCTCAGACAGCTGGACAAGTGGAGAATACCATTCAAACTTGGGAGGATATGCTAAGGTCTTGTATGCTTCACTTTGGTGGTAGATGGGTTGATCATTTGCCCCTTATAGAATTTGCTTAGAATAATATCTATCAAACAAGTATTGAGATGGCTCTTTTTAAGGCTCTTTGTGGTAGGAGATGTACATCTCCTATTGGGTGGTTCAAGGTTGGTGATAGATTGTTGATCACACTCAACTTACTCCATAATAAATGTGTAAGGCAATTGTTGTCAAGTATATTAACCCAACGTGAGTTGGGTTCGAATCCTCAAGGAGCAAATCTAGTATTTAAATCCTATGGGTGTTGAGAACGTCTAAGTATATACCCGTAGTGTAAACAAAATGCAATACATAATTTAAAATGGGGGGTTGTTTAGAAGAGTTGTTTTACCAAAATCTACTCAAACTTACCAACTAAAGGAAACAAATGTGGATAAGAATTCAATATGAGACAAGTCTTGGGATTATGTCTTCCTAGGGGCAAATAATGCAAGGGTTCATGATAATTAAATGCAAATTCTAGTTAAGAACTACATGGGTAGGCTAGGTTAGGTGTTCTTGATGCTATTTTTTCAACCAAACCTCAATATTATCACTCATGGATCCTTTCGGATACCTCATGGATGTGACACGTAAATCCACCTAATACCTCAATTAGGCATCCATATTTCTAGGAGGATGTCCAAGATCTAGCTAATTCTCAATTCACCCTTATTTATAAGACAATGAAAAAGGAATCAACTATATCCAACTATTGTTCAGTAATACCTTGTCACCTATATCTCTCTTTCAAGGATAATATAAGATTCATAAGCATATATCTTGGTACCCGTATCCCTCTTTCAAGGATGATATAGGATCCAAAATTATACTCACATCCCTCTTTTAAGGATGATGTGAGGCTTTAGGAATTTGGGGTTTTCACCTACAAATTTCAACTCAATCAAGAAAGCATTAATGAACTCATCATCATTAACCAAGAATCTACACTAATAAATCATAACCCACATATATTTGCACCCTATTTCAGTATAATCCTAAGATAGATGTTTAGCTACTCATGAAGTTAGGGAAAAAAAATATACCAAATTGATCATTCAATGCTTCCATTGATGATGCAAACAAGAATAACCCAATATCCAACTTCAATTGCAATAAAAACTACTTAAGAAATTAACCACAATAAGTTTCCCAATTTGGTAGGATTTAAAAATGTTCAAAGTTCAATTCTAGTTTGGAAGATGCCCAAAAATGAAAGGGTTTTTGCTCTATAAGGGATTCGTTGTCGATTCTATGAAATTACAAATCTACCCCTTAGAATAAACTTGCACTACCGCAATCGCCTGAGCTTAATTGTGAGCGCGACTATCGCAATCGCGGTGGTTTCTTTGTTATTGCTGGTTTTTACTAATCTTGACCGAATAATGGTACTGAGTACAGATGTTGCTCCTGCTTTTCCAGCTTTTGCACTTCTTTTCCTTTTTTGATCCCTTTTTAGCTCACTTCACTTTTTTCATCTCATCACTTGTATACCTGCTAAATATGGGAATTAATGCATTCAAATGACAAACTTATCTCATTCATACCATTAAATCATAGTAGTTTGCACGCATTTGGATGTAAATGAGTGGTAAATTTACCACTCATCAATATGGAGAATGTGAGGGTTATTTGGGATAGGCTTAAGATCGCCCAGAGTCGCCAAAGGTCCCATACGGATATAAAGCAAAGGTACTTGGAATTTGATGTGGATGATTTGGTGTTCTTGAAGGTGTCTCCTATGAAAAGAGTGATGCGGTTCGGAAGGAAGGGAAAGCTCATCCCCTGTAATGTTGGTCCATATTGAATTTTAAAGCGAGTGGGCAGTGTATCTTATAAGTTAGATTTTTCTCTAATCTTGGGCTTCATTCATCTGTTCTTTCATGTTTTGATATTAAAAAAGTGTGTGGGTGATCCTTTATTGGTAGTTCCTTTGGATAACGTTGGTGTTTAGGGCTTCTTGTCATATGAGAAAGTGTCGATTGAGATTTTGGATCGGCAAGTTCATCTTGCGAACCAAGGATATGGCCTCGGTGAAGGTTCTGTGGAGGAACCAAAAGTATGAAAAAACTACTTGGGAAGCCGAAGAGGACATAAAGTCCAAATACCCATTCTTGTTCCCCATTCCGAATACCCGTGCTTAACGTATGTGTTAATCTTACCATCTTTGATTTTCGACTTTGTTAAAGGAAATTGTGATTTCCCCAACATCTTTCTTTTCTATATTTTTTAAAGGTAAGTGTAGTTGTATTTCGTGTCAAATTGTGCTAAGGGGTGCCTTCTATCATCATTCGAGGATAAATGATCCTAAGGGATGAGAATGTAACACCTCGAATTTTGGTCCTTGAAAATTTTTTAGTTTCTAGACTTACTGCCCAGATGATGATCTTTCTATGAGGCATCAGGGGTCATTATAAGTCGTAAGGACCCAATCATAGCCTTTCCAGTATGTTGGCCTAGATTTTGTTTTGTGACTACGACCAGGGGTACGAGTCGTAAAGACTCAAAGCGAGTGGTATGGCCCCATCCGTAGCCAAACCAGTGTGATGTGGAAAGTATTCTATCTTTACTATGACTTAGACTATATGAGTTGTAGGTATCATAATGATTCATAGGGTGTAAGTTGTGATGTTACCAAAAATGGGGTCCCTTAGTTAATTCCAGACTACAACTCATAGTGACGAGCCATAGTGAGTCCTTCCTAGTTGTATTGGGACTCGTAATCACAGGAAATAATTTTTCATCTTTTAATTAAGGGAACTTTGGACATTTCTCTCTTTACCTACTTAATACCCATGACCATGGAACACCTTTGGGACATTATTATCAACACCGAATCACTCAAAGCACTCTCTCAATCTCTCTAAATTATCTTAAGCAATGTTCTTAGGATTTTTAAGAAGTTCATCATCTAAGGGATTAAGGGTTGATTTCTCTCCATAAATCTTGGTATTTCAGGCATGTTAATCTTCCCCAACAATTAATTTGTGATAGCATGTGTTTTATATAGTTCTCTATGTGGTTTTGATGTTGGTTTTGGAAGATAGGTTGAGGGTTTTGAATGATTGTTATTTATATGATATTCCATGTTTACATATGCATGTTTTATGTCTTAAATAGTGGTTTTAAAATCAATTTTATGTGTGGGTATGGTTAATAAACTAGGGGATTGTGATTTCTACAAAAAATATTAATATTGACAATTGAATTGGTAACAACCCCAACCCAATTTCGTGGAAGTAGTTTTGAGTATGAGTAAAAGTGCATAAACTATTTTTGGAACAATTTCATGATATAAAGAGGATATTTGAAACATGATGGTTTGATTTAATTAACAAAGAGAGTCGGTGTTTACCCTACTTTGTACTGATAAATAAAGGGAGTTGTTCTCCCAAGTTAATGGAATTCAAATGGCATGTTGATGATACCTTGCAAGTGTAGTTGGTATGATGATACCAACAATGTATGCCTAAGTGTATATTATGGTTCAATGAATGGGAATGAGTGATAAATATTTTAATGGGGCTTAAAGAAGGTTGTGTAGTTGGGCGGCGAAAGTGGCAGTCCCGAGGTACCAATACTGGAACCCACGTTTGCTGACGCGGGGGTTTAAACAGCCTGGGGTTCGAGTTCCTTTACTTATGATTGGGTGGTTTGATTCCACCTTATTATATGATTGGGAGGTTCAATTCCCCCATAATATATTACATAATTGGGTTCTTAAGTCACCTTAGTATATGGTTGGGAGGTTCGAATCCCATGTGCATATATATAAAATTATTCTCCGATTCATGCAGCTACACGCACTGGGGCCCAACCAGGGGTGAGAGATGGGGCCCATATATCCCGTGGGTACTATTATATGAAGGTTAAGCTACACAATCCCGGTTAATATTTTTAAAGTGCATGCTAAGCCTTATTTCCTATCCCAGAATTTTATATAAGTATATATATATGCACATATTTATGTGCATATATACATTGAGTTGAACTAGATTTTTGAATTTTCATTACTTTATCCTTATCCCTGAGTTACATACTAGTTCTCAACCCTCTAACCGTCTCTGGACACTATCTATAGGATACCGGGTCCGAAGGCAATCCTATTTTTCCTGCACAGTGCTAGGTGGATCGGCTTGGTTCCTCGATCATTTTCGGAGAAGTGGTGAGTTTTCATTTTCTGAAATACTTGATTATTCCATCGGTTCCCTTTCATAAACTATAATTAAAGAGTTCACATTAAACATTGTCATTGTCATTGTCAGGGTCGAGGGCATGTCCCTACTTAGATTATTTTTGGATTAGTAGAGGCTTTGTGGATGTTACTGTGGATTGGGTATCAATGTTGACATGCTTAGATGTCTGTGAGTTTTTTACTCTTATTATCTTATTATATGTTTGAATTTCAGCCGTTTCTAGATGTGTTATATCCTGTTTGGCTAGGCAAAGGGGGTGGTCTCTGATCCTCGATGGACTTGAGATACCCGTCACGGCCAGGCCCTGGTTTAGGTCGTGACACTTTCCTAATTTTAAAACTATTCAAAGTTTTAGTTGAAAATTTAGTCATCATGTCTATATTCAGCTATTAGAATTCTATGTTAGAGATTAAAACTCTTCATCTATCCTTTCGGTTTAGTCAGTCTTCATTCAGAGACGAATGATCCTGAGGGGGAGATATTGTAACATCCCAAAAATCAAAGTCAATATTAGAATCTTGCTTCAGGTGCATACAAAATCAAAAATCATGTTTTTATACTCTAGACATATATTAAGGCAACAAATAACTCCTAGCTTATAGACAAGGAAAAATATCCTTTACCGATTGAATTCTTTTGAAGAATATTGGTATAGTCAACTTTAAATGAGTATAGTTTTTATATATTACTAAGATATTTTTATCTAAATACCCACCAAAAGATATACAATTGAATTAGCTTTCCAACACCTCCAGTTTTTCCTTAATCCTATATCGGAGAAAAAGTTATTGCCAATTTACTGAAGTACCGTCAAAGTTTTCAGTGATGACAACTCTGACGATGACTCATCATCAGGACACTATGAGTCATACAGTGACTCGTCGCCAAGGCATGGGGGACCAAAATTTGAGTCCTAGATGGCTGAGGCCATGACTTATCCCCAGACCCTACGGATTATCACCAAACTCATCGGGATTGATACCAATAACTTTTCAGACTATTTTAAAGGGGTTGTTTGGTCTTGTTTCACTCTTTTAAACCCCAAAACTACATTATTTCAGTTGTTACAAGAGGTATAAGTCTATTTAATCATCCCAAATCTCTCATTATTTCCCCAAACTCTTTCTAAGTCTGGAAAATCAAGCGATTCAGTTGCCAAGATGAGCTTGTAGTAGAGTTATTACAATTGAAAGAAACCTAGAGTTAGGTTCACTGAAGACTATAATCAAGAGTTTGATTATAGTTTATTTTGGAGAGATTGTGAGGGAAGGTCGTGGGTTTTTTCTTCCCTGAGTAAGGGAGTTTCCACATTAAAATCCTGTGTTTTTACTCTTCCTGCACTGTCTTTTAATTCTGGTTACTTTACTTTATTTTGCCTGTGATTGACTTTGAGAGACCTGGTCCCTCACTATATGGTGCAACCCTCAAGGTTTCAACAATTGCTATCAGAGCATGGTCACTCTAAAAGTTTTACACCTAGAGTGTCTAGTCTATCATGGTTGTTCCACCTAACCCGGAAGAAGGGCAATCTACCACTAGACCACCTAGATTTAATGGACAGTACTATGGGTGATGGAAAATAGGATGCTTGACTTCATTATGGCTGAATATAGTGAACTGAGGGACATAATCCATAATGGACCTTATGTTCCTATTAAAGAATTCAAAGAAGGAGAAATAAATAAAATGTTTGTTAAAAGTAGAAGAAAGTATGATGATGAAGATAGAAAAAGATTTGAAAAGAGCTATAAGGACAAGAAACTATTGGTTTGTGGTATAGGGCCTGATGAGTATAATAGAATTTCTTCCTGTGAAAATGCAAAAGAAATCTGGGATTGCTTAAGGACTTCTCATGAAGGTACTACTGATGTGAAGGATTCAAAAGTAGACATGCTGACTACTCAGTATGAAACCTTCCCTGTGAAAGAAGGAGAAACCATCCAAGAAATGCATATAAGATTCACTTTTATCACTAAAGAGCTTCACTGCTTAGGAGAAGTAATTCCAGTGTATAAGCAAGTGATAAAAAATCTTGGTGTTCTTCTTAAGTCCTGGGAAAGCAAAGTAGATGCCATAACTAAAGCAAAGAACCTGAAGACCCTCACTATGGATGAATTTATTGGAAATCTAAGGACTCATGAGCTCAAGAAGCAGCAAGAGCTAGAGAAGAAGAAAGTTTAAAGAGAAAAAATTCTGGCATTAAAGGCTTCAAAGCATTATTCAAGTGAAGAAGATTCTGATGTTGCCTATCTGCAAATAGAATTGTTAGAGCAATGAAAAAGAGTGATCAGTTCCAAAAAAGAAGCAGTAGTAGCAATGGATGCAATGTTAAGGTGTGTCACAAATATGAAAGTCCTAAACATTTCATTAAGGACTGTCCAATGCACAAGATGGATTATCAAGATTACCTAAAGACTGAAAGTGAAAAAGGAAAACATAAGGGCCAGGTCTCTAAAAAATCAAGAAGAAAGACTGCAGCTGAGTATATAGTAAAACAATCTCTGGCAGTGTGGGATGATTCTTCTAGTGAATCTGATCAAGATGAGAAGTCTGGAGATGTTTCTATGCTAGTAGTAGAAGACAATCTAGTTATCTATTATTCTCTATTTGCATTCATGGGAAACATAGAAGATGGAGAAGAAAATAAGGCAACCCTTTATGATATTAAGGAGAATCTAGATAATTACTATACTAAGAAGATAAAAAGGCTTGCTAGTGTATTAATATACTTTGTATGTGAACTAACTGTTGAGAAGAATGCATTAGAGAAGAAGGTAGAGAATCAAGAACATAAGTTGATTGCTTTAATTTTCCAAATCTGTAAAGCTGAAGAGTTGTTCACAAAAATAAAATCTAAAAATCTGAGTTTGATGAAGAATGTAAATGAGGTAGATGAAAAGGGGAAGAAAAAAGCTTCATGGCTTCAAATTGATCTTGAATAAAGGCTGAGGGATTCTCAAAAACACCTTCTGTGTGCACTTCACAGTAATGAAGAATTAGAGAAGGACGTAGTCCGCTTGAAAAAAGAGTTGAATAAGTCTCTTAAATAGACTTCTTCCTCACCGATCCTTTTTAACATAACTAGTCAAGGTGTTAATGAAGGTAAAGGTTTGGGTTATCAAAGAGAATTCCAATTTATTAAGTCTAAAGAAAAGGTTGATCCTAATGATAAAGGCAAAGGAAACAAACTCATATACACTCACTGTGGAAGAGATGAACATTTGAAAGAAAGATGTCAGCACTGGATTAAGGAAAAATTAAGGAATACTGAATACATTCAGTAGGAGAATGCACATCCAAGGGCTTCAAGTCTTTGAAAAATGGTGAAAGGGAAGCTATCACTACCTAGATGGGCTAAGAAAAATTTGATCACACCATTATCCTCTTATTGGGAACTCAAACTTAAGTGGGTTCCCAAATCCAATTTGTGATCATGATTCTATGGATGGGAAAGAGATTGCAGTTAGGAATAGCTCGTTGATTGAAGGGGTTCAAAGTTCAATGATAAAAGGTTTGACTGTGTTATCTCTCTTAAGAAACTTTAAGATGGAAGTGTCTCATTTTGACATAAATGATTTCAAGAAACCTGGTCCCTAGGAAATCAATCTCAGAAGAAGAAATTTCAGCAGAATGAATAACATGTAAATCAGTGTCTCTTCCAAAATTTGGCTATGTCAAGGAAACAGGTATCCATGATAAAGTAGGTCTATGTTAATATAACTTAGTATCATACCTTTGAAGGTATATGCCCAAGGGGACAGCTTTGGAAAGAAATAACTGAAGCAAAAACAAGTTGAAAATTCACTCAAAAAGAGAGGGACCTAGTCCCATCTCTCGGGTGAGTGCTAAAATAATATGCCTTAATTTTTTATTAAAAAATAAAATAAAAAGACCACATGTCTAATCCTATATGAACAAAAGTTGTCAACTTAGTTCAAATGTGAAGAGTCACAACTGTTGTCATCAGACGCGTCCATTCAAAAAGGTATCTCCTAAATGTCAAGGGTCATCTCTTTAATTATAAATTCAAACCCTCATATTTTATTCTCTTCAAAATTAACTCAGAACATTATTTTATTTCTCAATCAAAATTGGTCCTTCTTCTTTCCTTCTTAAAAAACTCAAAATGTCTACAATTCCCTCATCTTCAAACCCCATGAAAGATTTATCTTCTGATTTTCTCAAGAGCCACAAAGTGCATTACCTTTCAGTCCTTCCATGAGACTCCTAAGACCCTAAGTCAAACTATTCCAGTCGAAACTCTAAGCCCTAGAGAATGTTTTGTCCTATTAGATGACCTAAATAATAGTTTTGTCTCTCCAATTGAACAAGGGATTCTTCAATGAGAAGGACCTCTTTCCTGGAAAAAACTAGAGTCCTCCAATGACCTTCAAATCCAGGTTCCCTCTGAAAAATTAAAAGGTACTGAAATTTCAGATAATTTATAAGAGCCTGGTTCTCCTACTCGTTCTGAGTCAAACTCTATATTTGCTAATCTGATTGACGAAGAGATTCCTATAAAGAAGTCTAATTTTCTCAGAAGTATAAATTAGGTAACTCAGAATTTACTCTAACTTACTCATGATCCCATGGAAAGTACAACTTATATAGAGGAGAAAATAACACGAAAAAAGGATAACTTAAAAAATGATGGGGAAATCATATTACCGCCAAATGAGAAAGATGAAGAGAATGAGGATGAACAACCTATGATTTGGAAAATGAAAAAACTGAAGGACAGTAAAGAAAAGGAGAAATTAATTGACTCTAGGATACAAGTTACAAAGTCTTACTCTACTAGAGGGTCTGAGATGAAATTGCTAACAGATGCAATGAAGAAGAGTAATTCTTATACTACTTAAAGAAGAAAGGTCATAAAATCTACTGTAGTTGAAGAAGAAAATCTTAAAGTTGTGGAGGTAAGAGAAGATGAGAAAAATTATTCTAGTACTATTATTTCATCTAAGAAGAAAAGTTCATGGTAATGAAAGGACCAGGTCCTCTAATCAGAAGTCTGGGAGTCATGGTGTAGGCAGAAACAAAATATATTATTGTCAAAAGAAAGAAATTTTTTGAGGGACATGATCCCCAGAAAAGAAAAATTATTGAAAAAGAACTTAGTAGTGATACAAAAAGTGGAAAACAAAGAATAAGAAAAGAAGATTATGGCTATGGAACAAAGGAATAAGAATCTAAGAACACAGAAGGTGCTATCAGGTAGAGTTTTTTATCCAAAGATAAATGAGAAGACCAGAATGGTAGAACTGGTAGAATGTGTGAGGCATCAAGGTTGGTTGAATTTTTTAGAAAAACCAACTCCTATTGTCTTTGAAGGTAAAGTGAGAGAATTTTACTACTCCATGGAATTCTCGAATGATGATTTGAGTTTGACTGCATAGGTATAGGTAAATCTTCTTAAGTTAGATGAAGAAATATTGGGAAATATTTTGGATGTGCCTAGAATTATGGTGAAAACTATTAAGAACCAACAACCCTCAATTGAATTTGTGGTCAATACTTCCAAGGTAGGAGGGGCATATCTAATGGGGGTGAGAAAGAAGTTTCTTACAAGTGAGTTCCAATTGGTGTTTGAGTTCATAAACAAGTTCATCTTGCCAAGGTCAGAGAAAAGAACTATAACTTCTGCAATTAATCTATTTCTGATTGATTGTTTGAGTAAGTTTTAGCTGATAAACCTGCATGCTCTAATGATAGATAATATGCACAAGGTGACTCATGAGATGGAAGGAAAATGTAGGATGCCCTATGGATATTTCCTGAACAAAGTATTTCAATATTTTGGAGTATTTGGAACTGAAGGGACCCCAGAAACTGTCAAACAAAAGTTTAGTTTGACAATATTGGTACAGAATGAATGTATAAAAGGGAAAGTTGGAACTGTATCCCAAGTATCACAAATGTTGGTTGCTCAAGAAAACTTAACCAAGGAAATGGAAGAGTTAAGGATCAAGTTGGGTGCCAAAGATGCTGAAATAGTACACCTAAAGTTGCAGAATTAGAAGTTGTCTTCTAACGGATCAGATGCCTCTAAAGAACATACAGCAGAAAATGCAAAGCTCAAGTCCAAGGTTGTAGAACTTACTAGTGAGGTTCAAGACCTAAACTCAGAAGTAAAAAAACCTCACCAAATAATTATTGGATGCTCATGCTACTGGGGCTGCTAGAATGGACATATTGCTAAAATCACTCTACCTTAAGCCCTCTTCTATCTGAGTCCTAATGTGTCATCTTTCTGTGTCAGTTTTTATTGTGGCCTTTGCAAACAGTTCTTTTATAATTTTTTGGTATATTATATTGGTACTTATCCTATTTAATCATTAATAAATTTCTATTTGTAGGCCTCATCTATTTTCTTTATTTAAATTTTTTCTTCATGTTAGTGTTTCCCAGTGGCCATGAGTTAATTAGCTTGTACTTATCTTTACTCTTGGTTTACTATTAATCCTTTTCAATGATGCCAAAAGGTGGAATACTGACTTCATATATAAGGACCATGTATTTATATGTGCTCATCTGATGTGTGCTTATAGGGGGAAGCATGGTAAGGCACAGTGACAAAAAGAAGCAAATGTGCTCAGAGTTTTTGCTACAAATGATAGCAAAGGACCAGATCCCTGTGTTGCTGTGTTGCATGATGGTGGAGGAATTATAATAGGGGAAACATTCATCTTTAGAGTGGTAACCACAGTATTAAATATGATGGAGGTACTCAAAGATGTATGGTTGGTTTGTCATCATCAAAAAGAGGAGAAATTGTTGTATATAGTTTTGATGATGAGCATCTAACTGTAAGGGACCAGGTCCCTGGATGTTCATGGTACATACAACTGGCACGCGTGTCTGCACACTTTTTTTCTCTTATATAACAAACTTGCAGGTGCTAAATAGGACACCTAGTATAATGATATTTCAGCCCTAATCATCTTTCATCTATAAAAAAAAAATGCATCTTCATCAAACGGTTTTTGGAAAATACAAAAAGTGAAGAGAGGCAACAAAAACCCCATTTCAACAGCGCTCAAGTTCTTAGCTGTTTATGTGTGCTTAAATAGAAATTGTTCTTCAGTGAGTTTTGATTTGTAAGTGAATTACTTGTGTTATAAAAGTAATGAACTTATCTCTTTGAGTAGAGAATGCTTAGGTAGAGTTGCCTAAGTTTGATACTAATTAGAGTTAATCAGTGTAGAGGGTCCTTGGCAGAGTTGCCAAGATGAGCTTATGGAGTTATTACAAGTTAAAGGAACCTAGAGTTAGCTTAACTAAAGACTGTAATCAAAAGTTTGATTATAGTGTATTTTGGAGAGCTTGTAAGGGCAAGCCGTGATTTTTCCCTTCCTTGATCAAGGGGAGTTTCCACATTAAAATACTGTGTTATTACTCTTCCTGCACTGTCTTTTGATTCCTGGTTACTTTACTATATTTTTCTTGTATTGACTTTGAGGGACCTGGTCCCTCACTGTGTGGTGCAACCCTCAGAGTTTCAATAGATTCAACTCTCAAGCAAGCCTAAGCCTAGGATTTTTCTCAAAGCCAGATTTCCAAGGTTTCAATCCAAGATTTCATCAGTCCAGATATGTAGGTATCCAATAAGGTATTTATTTCACCCTTATGAGTTATGCCTAAAACCTAATTTTAAAATATGAATTTTAGTTATGATTTCTACGAACTCGTGTTCTAGGGTTAATACTCAATTATTCCAAATTCTTGAAAATTTAATTCTATCATGCTATTTTATTATTATAGTACCCCTTCAAAGGTATTATGTATGATTTTCATGGCATTAATTCAGTTATTTTAATATGTGTTAGATTATGCATTATTTATAAATTCCAACCTCTTACAGAATGAATTATGCAAGGGTAGTGGATTTCTGCCTATATTGATTGACATACCATGTTTACCCATAAAATTTAGTATCTTTACATACTCAGAATTATGAACACTCAATATATTGATAAATTCATGATTTTGGAATTGTGATTTGAAATTTCCTTTTTTCCTTTCCAGCATTACATTGTCAGTGTTAGTTGCATTCTTCAGAGATGGCGGGTTATGAACACCCAATGACCTAGGATATCATGCATTGTCAGTCAAACACTCAGTCCTTTAATTTATTATTTTAGAATAATTTTAGAAAAAGATCTTATATTTCAACCTTAGGCTTCAGTTTTATCGAGTTATTCTGTACATCGATTTATATTACGTTGGGAGTAGTACTTAGCATCGAGCAGACGTATGGATGAAGGCTCACCCATCAGTTAGGTTGAGACCGTTAACAAAAGTCCTTAAGTCCTAGAATTATGACATCACCGTAGGTTCTAATGACCACCTGTCAGACCAGGCTTGATACCTTAGTCCTTTTGGACATCATTTTAGTAGTACCACATCAGACTAGAAAGGTATATTGGGCTCTTTTTGATAGGGTTTATACATCAAACTCTGTATTTAGCTCACATGGTTATATGTCAGTTAACAGTATCCCCCACAGATCAAACTCAATTATTGCATGACCTCATAATCAATTTACTTAGTACAGTATTGATTAGTTATATGTTTATTTATATGGTTATTGCATCAATTCGCATCCCATAGTTTCAGACTCAGTATTTGTACATGATCCTCGATTTACTTTTACTTGTTCTAAAACCATGACTTTTCAGATTATCATTGCATATTAGTATTTGTGTATTTCATATAGGATCATTGTACTTCGGTTCATCTTCTTTGAAGTCAGTTAGCATTCAGTATAATTTTACAATATATTCAACAATAACTTGAGATTAAATATAATAATTATGTTTTTACCGTTTTTCAGTTTACAGAAATATTTTAGCTCATGATTTAGAAATTTCACTATGCCTCACAGATTTTGCGTATATATGTGGTTTAGTAAATCGCTTATGTCCTCAATTTTAAAGCATCTTTTAAGTGTTTTCATGACTAGTGCATATCTCACATACTCAGTACATTCTAAAGTATTGATCGCATACCTCTTCTGCCTATATTTTTCATGTAATGTAGATTCAGGTGCTTATTATCAGGATCATAGTCAAGAAGATCATATCTTTCAGCCAACATATGATGAATTCTCTTATTTCAAAGACTCAAGTCAGATGTAGTTTCAATATTTTATTTTCTTATTCATATGTATTGATTAGGGATGTTGGGGCATCATAGATAGTCAATCAGATTTATTCTATGTAATCTAAGTTCTTCTTTCTTTTAGATTACAGTGTTGTAAACTTTTAATAGTAACGTATTGAAACAACTTATCTTATGATTATGCTTTCGCTCAGTTAGGTTAGCATTTATATATATTTTAATCACTTCCTCAAGCATTATAACAGTATCATGGGTTAGCTTGGGATCAGTTGTGGTTCTAAGTATCATGGTACGACTAGATAGCAGTCTTGAATCGTGATACAAGGTATCTCCATTGTTTCCTTCATTGTTGCCTCCATGCAACATCCCATCACCGTCGTGACGGTTCAAAAAATACCACGCACTTGTGCATATCAATTGTATATCTCTGTAGTTTTCCTTTTTATTTTTTCTCTGTAGTAATCTGTTCTTTAATTATTAAGTCCTCTCTTATTATCTCCAAATCCTATGAGATTCTCAAATTAAACTCGTCCCCCCCCCCGTCTCCCACCATTACTACCACCATCACTATCATAAACTGTAAAAGTATGATTTTTGCATACATCTGAGTAAATAATTATGAGATTCATCAATGATGAAATGGGATAAAAAATTATTTGTAACAATGATAAAGTTTGAAGCTAAGAAATTTGAAATTCGAATGTTGGAACAGTTGGAGATTAGAAAAAGAAACACATCGTGGGATTAAGTGATCAACAATCGATAATGGTCTAAGTTTTGCACACCGAGTGTTTGCTAAAGCATATGAATATAATTGTATCAATCGTACTATTCGTCATCTTTATGTGTATTTTTTATATCCATTGATAAAATTTTATTCGTTGATACAATTATAAAAGCTGATACGAATTGTATTTGTTGATGTAACTTTAATCATCAAAATATAAATGATACATTTGCATCAAATGATACATATGTATTTGTATATGATACAATTATGCAGTTCTATGACATCTAAATTGAATTCGTTGATACAAATTGAACAATACAAATACAAATACAAATGATACATATGCATCAAACGATATATTTATATTTGTATATGATACATTTATATTTGTTCAAACGGTACAAATGATATTTTTTGACACATGTAATTGATTACTGTATTTTTATTTTATTGCAAATACAGTATGTTGCATAAAATTGATATATTAGCTAGACTTTGATGTCAGTTTAACCGAATACAGTCAATTGAATTTTACTGCATTTATATTTTTATCAAATATATTTAATTGCATGTCGTTGATATACCTTGGATAGTATATTTTGAAAGTTTGGCTGGCGCCCCTCCCCTCCCCCTCATTTGTTGAAATAGAGATTATTTTTTGAAGTTTTTCTATTTTCAAAGGAACGAAATAAAAGAAATTTGGGCCCAAGAACTCGTTAGAATAGCACGAATAACCAATTTTCATATTTCTGTTTTTTTCTATCTCTCGTATATTTTTCTATATTTCTTTTCTTTTTTTCTGTATTTCTTATTTCACTATGGTTTATAGAATTGATTTAAATAATAAATCTACTTCCATTAACCAACAATGTTGATTTTGACCAAATAAGTCTTGAATTTAGGACATAATACATACTCCATTCGTCTCAATTTGCGTTATATTTATTAAATTCTTTGACAAAAAATTATTTTACCATGATTTTTAATATGTATATTTTAAATATATCAAATTATTAATTACTGTGATTTATAGTATTTTTATGCAATTGTAGATAATGAAATTTAGTTAAATTTAAATTCGTACAAAATTCGGATTATATTAAATTCAAAATATATTAATCGCAAAAAAATATTACGGATTAATATAATTGAATTAATTGGTTAAATCCAAACATATATGGATTTAATTAAAGTCTAACCTCAATTGGGTTAGACCGTTAATTTGGGCAACAAATGACTAAGCCCACTTTAGCAAGCTTAAGATGTCATCATATTAATTTGGGCTACAAATGGCTAAGTCCACTTTAGCAAGTCCAAGATGTCATCATATTCTAGAGGCCCAATTTGGTGCCACGTGGAATGTCAAGTCAAGTGAAGGGCCAACGGAATCATGCCACATGTCAAAATGATACAGTAGGCCTAGTGAATTAAAAAACCCATAAAATGTGTCATGTCACTTAAGTTTGATTGGTCAAAGAAAGTTCATATTTATCAAGATCATGTCACTTATATCTAATTGGTCAAAGGAATTTCATATTTATCATGGCTCTTTACTTCCTACAACTATAAATAGGGGCCTCATAATTTAGAAAAAGCACCAACAAGTCTAGAAAGAAGCAAGAGAGAGCTCGTGGATCAAACGCAGTAGATTTCTCTACAAATTCAAGAATTCAAGATCATTTCATCAAGCTTCAAGATCAAGACTTTAGGATTCAAGAACAAGCCCAAAGGCCCTTGATTCAAGTACAAGTACAGATCAAGTTCATTAAATCCTCAAATCAAGATTTAAGATTAAGACTTCAAGATTCAAGACCAAGCTACAAAGCCCTTGGATTCAAGCACAAGTCAAGATCAAATCCATCAAGTTCACCAATCAAGTTCAAGTTCAAGATCAAGCTCGAAGCCCTTGAATTTATAGTTGAAAAGGCGAATCAGAGGATTTAGAGATTGTAACAGTCACACATTAAAATAAATAAATCGATTATTACAGTAATTTTCTTGTCTCGATTGTTTATTATTTTGGTAGCGAGAATTTTACTGTCCAAAAACTTCTGGCACGCCCAGTGAAATGATCTCTACCTCTTATCTTAACTTTTCATACTTCAAAGATTAAAAATAACAAAATGACTTCCAAGAATCTCAATTCTTAATCAACTGCTTCCAAGGCTACTGATTCAAAGTTCTCTGCTGAAGTAGAAAGCACCTTTGGTGTTACTTTCAAAAGCTTACAAGCTGTCACAAGGAGCAAGGCCAACATGCTAGGACAACAAACATATCCAGTGTCATTCGCGCTAACTCTAGTTTTTGGATCTTCAACACCAAAAGGAACAAAGTCCAATGCAAGTGCTTCAGAAGGAGGAAGCAGTGTGGCAGAATCGCTTAAGAAGACTCTATCTCTACTTGAGCATTTGGGTTCCAAACACTCTGGCGCAAAAAGTGATAGTCGTTCAACAAATGTGTCATCTCCACTTACACCACATAAGCTAAGCACTTCGAAGATCAACTTATGTGACAATCCATGTTATTCTCCAATGTCTCCAGTGATTATTCAAGAAATGGTGACTGATGCCTCATCTATGAAGGAGCAGCTTACAAATCTGACAGAGGCAATTGAGGGCCTGACCAAATATATTTAGAATCAAGATGCTCGAATTGATAAGATAGTGGATAAGGTGGAAGTACTGATAGACGGAGATTCTATCCATGCACCAAAAAAAGATCAAGAGGTTCATGAGATAGAACATCCTGTAAAACAAACACCACCGACTAAAGAGGTACAAGTTTCTTCTAAGGGAATGATCCCAATTGAGCAATTAAAGGAAATCATTGAAGGGACCCTCAAAGACAAGTATGATGTTGTCACCAAGTCTTTCCTTGCGTATGCCAAGCCCTACACTATAAGAATAGATAGCCTTAAAATGTTTGCTGGCTATCAACCCCCCAAATTTCAATAATTTGAGGGCAAAGGGAACTCAAAACAGCATGTTGCATACTTTGTTAAGATATGTAACAATGCTGGAACTTACGGTGACTATCTTGTCAAATAATTTGCTCCTTCCCCAAAGGGAAATGCTTTTGATTGGTATACGGATCTTGAGCCTAACTCCATTGATAGTTGGGAGCAATTGGAGCATAAGTTCCTGAATTACTTTTATAGCACAAGGCGCACAGTCAGCATGGTAGATCACACAAATACTCGGCAAAAAAGGAAAAGCCAATCATTGAATTCATCAATCGATGAAGAAACGTGAGCCTAAAGTACAAAGATAGTCTCAGCGAAGCTTCTATAATAGAGATGTGTGTCCAAGGAATACATTGGGTGCTCCTCTATATCTTGTAAGGAATTAAGCCTAAATTCTTTGAAGAGTTAGCTACACGTGCTCACGACATGGAGTTGATAATGTCCTATGCTAGGAAGGGAACAACGAACATGCATGACTCTCGAAGGGGAAAGAATAAGCAGGAACCCAAAAGATGGGGCAAGTTTGTCCCCAAAAATGATAACAAAGAATCCATGTCTCATGTGAAGGTCACCACGAAGGTGAGCAAGATACAAAGCGTGAAGATGACTTCTCCGGCTCACCCAAATTAAAAGTTAACTTTAAAGGAGATGCAAGAAAAATAATACCTCTTTCTTGATTCAGATATGGCCAAGATTTTTTATGAACTTCTTGAGCATAAGATCATTGAACTACCAGAGATGAAATGGCCCGATGAAGATGGAAGGACCAATGACCTGAATTATTGCAAGTATCATAGACTTGTGGGTCACCCTCTGGAAAAGTGTTTTATCTTTGAGGAAAAAGTCATGTAATTAGAAAATGAGAAAAAGATCTTTCTCGATGATGAGATGGCCAGTTCTCATCAAATCTCTATCACTTTTGGCTCACTTAATTCGGTCTAAATATTTGTCGAAGAGCATAATGAGAAACTATTAGATCATGACATGTCTTCAACTGACGAAGATGATGATGAAGGTTGGACTCTGATGACTAGGTGCAAACGCAAGAAGATGAGTCTACAAAAGGAGTCATCCAACTAGCCAACTAGAAGGAAGATAGTAAAGAAACCAAGGAAACAGAGCCTGGTTAAGCATCCGAAGAAGATGAAGGTAATGGAGATTCACCACCAAAACCCTCGACGTCCAGTAACTATGGAAGAATTCTTACCAAGTTCATTCAGTGCAAAGACTGCTCAAGTCAACCTTGAGGCATCATGTTTTAATACTGGCAAAAAGGGGGAAAAGGGTAAAACCCATCAATGGAAATTCCTCTATCTTCTGAAAAGCCTACGGAGCCACTTAGACAAGAGGCACATGTATGTGATACAAAAAACATATTTATGAATAACGATCTTCTACTTTGAGAAACCCTACACAACCATCCCTCATACATGGTAGGTCAAATTCTAGGAAAGAAGATAAATAGAATTTTGATAAATGGGGGATCCGTAGACAACATCCTGCCTATTCGCATAATAAAGGAACTTGGCATCACTACTGACGAACTGGATGAAAGTTGTATAATGATCCAAGGCTTCAACCAAGGAGGCTAGAGGTCCATGGGATCTGTCAAGTTGGGGATTCATATGGATGACTTTCGATCAAATGTGTTGATGCATGTGATCGATGCCAAGACTTCATACAATAGATTTCTTGGAAGGCCTTGGGTACAAGAGAAAAAAATTATCTCATCCTCTTACTATCAATGCTTGAAGTAACTTGAAGGCGGAGTGAAAAGAAAGATAGTAGTTGATGATAAACCATTCACTGAAGCTAAATCGCACTTTGTTGCTGCAAAATTCTACTTAAAGAACTATGTTGTGAAGGAGAAAAGGATTGATGATGTCACCAAGACCAAGTATGATGATCTTGCATCTAAGAAGGTCACGGTGACTGTCGAAAAAGTTGCCACCAAGAAGCTTCTCTTCACTTCGAATAAAAAAAGTGTCGCATTCATAAAAAAGAAGGCAACTCTTGTTCTTCGCTATGTACCAATGGTAAAGAAAAAGAAAGATCACCCATATGATGCCCAAGATAATGTGATAAAGGGGCTAACTTTACCTATCAAAAGATTGACGCAATAAATCCATCCACAAGGCTAGTTGTAGAGTCTGTGACTCAAAATCCACCACAAGATATGACACTCCCTACGAAGTGTACGAAAAAGGGCTCCAATCTAAATGCATACAAGCTATTTTTAAAGGATGTATATAATCCTAATGATTCATCAAGGTTAGGCAAACTTCCGGTGGAAGGTACATCCAGGTAGACACGTGAAGGCCTGGGATACACGCAGCCACCTCCAATTTACATCTCCATAAGAAGGGCGGTTAGCAACTACATTACTGTAGAAGAAGAGTACACTGTATCCAACAAAGGTCTTCTATCTTTGAACGACTTGGATAATCAATCGCAAGAACTTCAATGTTTGAAAGGTTAGGTCCTCTAAATAAGAAAAAAAGTTACAAGCATCGGAGAAGTTATCAAAGTAAGAAAATACACTCTTCACCTAAGATCCAGAAGGATTTCTAAAGTTTGATTCTTTCTAGAATAAGACGGTAGACCGAACTGGTGATTTCATGCAATGAGGTGCTAAAAGCAAAGGCTCATACTGTGGTTTATACCAAGAAATATGAGGAAGATGAAGAAAGTGTTGGCTCATCATATCATGTTACAACCTAGAATGAGAAAGATGCCTCATCTCAAATAGAAGATATGGGAGATATTTTATGGTGTTATCATATATCCATCAATGACGATGTCCACCAAAAAGAAGAAGGTGTTGGAGATGCTCCGTACAACTTAAAGAAAAAGTGAAGGCCATAATAGATCCCTTGAAGGAAGTTAATCTTGGAATCAATGAAGACTCAAGACCAACTTACCTAAGTACCTTTCAAGAGATAAAGGAAGAAATCTCTTAAATGGACATACTCAAAGAATATATGGATGTCTTTGCTTGGAGTTATAAGAAAATGTCTGGCTTAGATCCAAAAGTAGAAATCTATCAGTTGGCAGTTAAGAACGGGGTTCGTCCTACTAAGCAAGCCCAGAGGTGCTTTAGGACAGAGTTGGCTCCATTGATAGAAAATGAAGTTAACAAACTCATTGAAGTTGCTTTATTTGCGAAGTCAAATACCCTATGTGGATTTCAAGTATTGTCGACTTTTAGGATCTCAACAACGTTTTCCCTAAGGATGACTTCCCAATCCTCATACCATAGTTGATAATTGATGCCACTACTAGTTATGAGGCAATGTCCTTCATGGATGGTTCATCCGACTACAATCAAATCCGCATGGCACCAAAGGATAAAGAACTCACTATATTTTGTATGCCCAAAGGTATTTATTTCTACAAGGTGGTGCCTTTTGGTTTGAAGAACGATGGCGACACTTATCAAAGAGCTATGCAAAATATCTTTGACGGCCTGCTCTATAAAAATATTAAATGCTATGTGGATGATCTAGTGGTGAAGTCAAGAAAGAGAGATGACCACTTAAAAGACCTAAGAATGGTGTTCGAGTTACTTTGAAGATAGCAACTTAGGATAAATCCATTGAAGTGTGTCTTTGGAGTTACTTCCAAAAAGTTTCTTGGCTTCATTGTACAACACCGAGGAATTAAAATTAATCAAGCTAAGGTCGATGCAATTTTAAGAATGCCCGAGCCTCGAAATATTCGTGGATTAAAAATCCTACAAGGGAGTCTAGAATATTTAAGGAGGTTTATCTCAAACCTGGCTGGAAAATGTCCACCATTTTGCCGTCTCATGAAGAAGGATACCCCATTTGAATGGGGCCGGGCTTATAGCAAGGCCTTTGAGAGTATTAAATCATACTTAATGAAACCTTCCATTCTTGTGGCACCCATACCTGGAAAACCACTGATACTCTACATCGCGACACAAGAGAGGTCAGTTGGAGCACTACTAGCTCAAGAAAATAGTAAAGGCAAGGAAAAATCTCTTTACTATCTGAGCAGAATGATGACACCAAATCAACTAAAGTATTCTCTAATTAAAAAGTTGTGTTTGGCATTGGCCTTCTTAATTTAAAAAATGAAACACTACTTTCAAGCTCATGTTGTCCGTTTTGTGTCTAGGGCAAATCCCATCAAGTTTGTAATATTGAAACCAGTCCTTAGTGACCGACTTGCAAGATGTAACCTTTAATTTCAACAGTTTGAGATTGTGTACGTTCCCCAAAAGGCTATAAAGGGACAAGCATTAGCTGACTTCTTGGCAGACCACCCGATACTTGATGACTAGGAACTGAGTGATGAACTTCCAGATGAATATGCAATGGTTGTTGAAGTTAGATCCTAATGAAAAATGTACTTTGATGGTGCCTCACATCGAGATAGAGCTGGTGCTGGTGTAGTGTTTGTCACTCCACATGAAGTGGTCATCCCCTACTCTTTTACCTTGATGAATTGTTGCTCCAATAATGTTGTTGAATATCAAGCGCTAATACTCGGACTTGAGATAGTTTTCAATATGAAATAACTACAATTACAAGTCTTTGGTGACTCCCAATTGGTGATCAAGCAGTTTTTGGGAAGCTATAAAGTCAGAAAGCCTGAGTTAAGACCATATCATGATTATGCACAGAAGTTGATAGGATGGCTTGGAGAAGTAACCCTCCAGTATGTGCCAAGGAAATAAAATAAGCAAGTTGATGCCCGAGCTGCTTTGGCAACTCTTTCGAATCAGACACGAGTTATTATCCACCAATAATGGGTAGTACCTCCATCGAATAAGGATAAGGATATAGAAAGTAAGGTTGAATACCTCGTCACCATGTCCGAAGCTGTAAAGTAAGATTGGCGACAACCTATTATTGACTACTTGTGTTATGGAATACCTCTAGAAGATCAAAGAAGAAAGACTAGCATCTGTCATCGTGTACCTCATTTTCTTTACTACAAAAAAATGCTATACAGAAGATCATTTAAAGGAGTACTCTTGTGATGTTTTGGGGAAGAAGAGGAAGTTCAAACTTTACAAGAAATACACTTAGGAGTTTGTAGATCTCATCAGTCTGGATCAAAGCTTCATTTCCACATTAAAAGAATGGGATATTATTGGCCAACGATGTTGAAACATTACTTGGACTATGCTAGAAGATGAAAAGCTTGCCAATTTCATACATCAACATCCTAAACTATTACACCCAACGGTAGCATCTTGGCCATTCAATGTTTGGGGAATGGATGTTTTTGGGCCACTACCAAAATCTTTTGGTGGACACTTGTACATCTTGGCCGCGATTGATTACTTCTCAAAATGGGCCGCAGTTATCGCTCTCAAAGATGTAAAGAAGAAGAATGTTGTGAATTTTATTTGAGTGAATATCATCTACCACTTTGGAATTCCTCAGTACATAATAACTGACAATGGCAAGCCATTTGATAACAAGCTGATGAGCAAGATTTATGATCGTTTTGGTTTTAAGCAGCGCAAGTCTTTCATGTACTATGTTGCTGCCAATGGTTTAGCCGAAGCATTCAATAAGACTTTATGCAATTTATTGAATAAAGTTGTCTCCAAATCCAAACGAGACTGGCATGAACGAATGGAAGAAGCCTTATGGGCATATAGAACAACTTACCGCACACCAACGCAAGCAACCCCATATTCACTTACTTTTAGAGTTGAAGCAGTCCTACCACTTGAGAGTCAAATACCTACTTTGACATTGGCCATTCATGAAGGGCTCACCAAAATTTTAAAGAGAAGAGGCTGGAGGCTCAGTAAAATTTTGAATGTTATCAAGCCCGTCTATCTCATTCTTTCCATAAAAGAGTCCACTTGAGGTGCTTTCAAGTTGGACACCAAGTTCTTGCAGTAAGAAGGCCCATTTACTTCTTGTAAGTTAGGGGGGAATTTACCCCAAAGTGGGATGAACCATATGTCGTACAAGAGGCATATTCAAATGGTGCTTACAAGCTTGTTGATGCAGATGGCATGAAGATTGGCCCTATCAATGCCAAGTTCTTGAAGAAGTACTATCCTTGAAGAAGTACTATCCTTGAAGGGAGATAACACTCTTTAAGGCATGAGTATAAACTGTATGTCCACTTCTAGCCCGCAAGAGTATAAACTGTGTACGGATAAAAAGAAAAAAAAAAAGTCTACTAGGTTGAAAACCTCAAAAGAGGCGACCTAGGAAAAAGTTAGGACTTCAAATAAAATAAAAAACAAAATAAAACAAAGAAAATGCTCACCTAGAACTACATTGTGACTTGATCCTCTTAATTGAGGTACGTAGGCGCTTGGAATTTTATTCTGAGTTCAGTTGCATGAGTGTCAAAAAATACATGTTCTCGCTCATATAAAAAGTCAGTCTTTAAGAGATTTTTTATTTCATCAATCTTCAGACTTGCACCAAGTATTGGTGGCTTGATGGGGGCAAACCCCTATGAAATATGAGCTTCTTTGACATAAATTCAACTCTTCAAATTCACTAAGTCTTCATATTGAAGCTTTCAAAGTTACCATATTGAAGTCTGCAAGTTCACGAAGTTTGATAGTTGAAGTCTTTAAATGACCTATGCATATAAGTTGAAGTCTTCAAATTCACTATGTCTTCATATTGAAGCTTTCAAATTCACCATATTGAAGTCCACAAGTGGAAGTCTTCAGATGCTCTATGCTATAAGTTTAAGTCTTCAGATTCACTAAGTCTTTATGTTGGAGCTTTCAAATTTATCATACTGAAGCTGGCAAGTCCCCAAGTTGAAGTCTTCATATGCTCTATGTCTATAAGTTGAAGTCTTCAAGTTGAGATTTTCAAATCTGACATATTGAAGCCTTCAAAGTCTGAAAGTTGGAGTCATCAGGTGCTTTGGTCTATAAGTTGAAGTCTTTAAATCCTTTAAACCTTCTTGAGTTTACCTTTCTTAGGGAGGGGACGAGTAGTCGTCCCTATACGCCCTAATATTACCATGAAATTATTTTTTCTTAGGGCGGGGATGAGTAGTCATCCCTGTGCGCCCTAAGATTACCATGAAATTACCTTTTCTTAGTGCGGGGACGAATAACCGTCCCTATGCGCCCTAAGATTACCATGAAATTACCTTTTCTTAAGGTGGGAACGAGTAGTCATCCCTATGCGCCCTAAGATTACCATGAAATTACTTTTTCTTAGGGCGGGGACGAGTAGTCATCCCTGTGCCCCCTAAGATTACCATAAAATTACCTTTTCTTAGGGTAGGGATGAGTAGCCATCCCTGTGCGCCGTAACATTACCATGAAATTACCTTTTCTTAGGGCGGGGACGAGTATCCATCCCTGTGCGTCCTAAGATTACCATAAAATTACCTTTTCTTAGGGCGGGAATGAGTAGTCATCCCTATGCGCCGTAAGATTATCATGAAATTACCTTTTCTTAGGGATGTTACAAGTATCTATCTCTTTTCACCATAAGAGAGTAAGCTTTGCATAAAAGACATTATCTTGAAAAAGATCTTGTCATTCACCTACAAAAAAAAAATGAGAGAAAAAAAATAAGGAATGCTCACCTAAATATGGTAAGTATCTCAATTGTCAAAGATGGATCAAGTTGCTCCATTGAGTTTTATTGCTTAAAGAAGGTGTTGTAAATATTAGATTTCTTTTTTAAATGGAAAAAAGCCACTTACAATTTCAAAGCTCCCACACCTAGATATGATTTGTCTCGTGAAGCTACGCAAACCTGAAATTAAAAATGTATCAACATGCAGAGGCAACTTCAAAAAATTAACCAGGATAATTCAGAAGGTGTTAAAGCATGAATTTTTAATATGTTATATATTTTTAAGTCGAAATTTAGAAAAATCAAACGGCTCGTGATTTCGTCGTTCCTAATTCGAGATATGAAAGTTTCAGTAAAGGAGCGCAAATCTGAAATTTTCAGCATGACAGAATTTAATGTCAACTTCAAAATTTTGTCTAAAATAATGCTGAAAGTTTTAAATCATGAATATTGGATATGTTATATATTTTTGAGTCAAAATTCAGAAAAATCAAGTGGCTTATGATTTCGTCGTTCTTACTTCGAGATATGAAAGTTTCAATAAAAGCGTGCAGATCTAAAATTTTCAGCATGACAGAATTTAAAGGCAACTTCAAAATTTTGTCTAAAATAATATTGCAGGTTTTAAATCATGAATTTTGGAATATTAAAGATTTTTTAATCTAGTTTCAAAAAAAATTAAGCGCCTCGTGATTTCGTTGTTCCTACATCGAGATATGAAAATTTAATAGAGGTGTGCAAATCTGAAATTTTTAGCATGATAAAATTCAGGACTAATTTTAAAAAATTATCGAGAATTATATTGAAGGAATTTAAGTCTTAATTTTGAATATGTTGTAGTTATTGAAGTCTAGTTTCTGAAAAATCAAACGGTTTATGATTTTGATATTCCTACGATGAGATATGAATTTTCTACTATTAACACGCTATGCTGAAAAAAAGTGACGAAAATAAGAGAAAAATAGAAGAGAAAGAAATTACCTCAATATTATTCATGGCCTGGAAATTCCAAAATTGATACTGAAAATGTGGGGAACCTACTTCCTTTTATAGAGTTGTAGGAAGGATGTTTCATTCTCCAATACAAATTTAAATTGGAGGTTATTTTCTTGTTCCATACAAATTCAATTGAGGAGAGTTTCCATCTCCAACACAAATTCAAATTGGAGGTTGGTTCCTTCTTCCATACAAATTTAAATCTTAGGCCTAACTCAACCTCAAAAGTTAGCTCATGAGGAGAGGATTGCTCAAGTTCATATAATGAGACCAATTACCCATTTCTTTTTCGATGTGGAATACTTAACACTCCCCCGCATACCTAGATCTCGTTAACTGGAGTGCGGACAATATAATATGGGGGCCCAACATCAGTGAACAAAGATTTGAGATGGGCTTGACTCTGATACCAAGTAAATAATGGATCTTGGGCCTAACACAGCCTCAAAAGGCAGCTCATGAGGGGAGGATAAATTGGAAGAGTTTTCATCTCCAATACAAATTTAAATTGGAGGTTATTTTCTTCTCCCATGCAAATTCAAATTAGGAGTTGTTTTCTTTTTCCATATAAATTTAAATTGGAGGTTATTTTCTTCTCCAATATAAATTCAAATTGGAAGAGTTTTATTCCTGATTAATTAAGGCGGTAAAATATTTTTCAAAATCTATTTGAAATTGGATATCATGCCTAAATAATCATATTTCAAATCTAGTCTCTAAAGTATACACTCGACCAATCTTGAAGTAGGGGGCAATTTGTAGATAACGAACTTTTGTTAAATTTAAATTCGTACAAAATTCGGATTATATTAAATTTAAATATATTAATCTCAAACAAATAATGCGGATTAATATAATTGAATCAATTGGTTAAGTCCAAACATATATGGATTTAATTAAAGTCCAACCTCAATTGGGTTAGACCATTAATTTGGGCTACAAATGACTAAGCCCACTTTAGTAAGCTCAAGATGTCATCATATTAATTTGGGCTACAAATAACTAAGCCCAATTTAGCAAGCCCAAGATGTCATTATATTTTAGAGGCCCAATTTGGTGCCACATGGCATGTCAGGTCAAGTGAAGGAGTCAATGGGATCATGCCACATGTCAAAATGATGCAGCAGACCTAGTGAATTAAAAAGCCCATAAAATGTGTCACGTCATTTAAATCTGATTGGTCAAAAGTTCATATTTATCAAGACCATGTCACTTAAATCTGATTGGTCAAAGAAAGTTCATATTTATCATGGCTATTTACTTTCTACCGCTATAAATAGGGGCCTCATAATTCAGAAAAAATACCAACAAGTCTAGCAAGAAGCAAGAGAGAGCTCGTTGATCAAACGCGCAGATTTCTCTACAAATTCAAGAATTCAAGATCAGTTCATCAAGCTTCAAGATCAAGACTTCAAGATTCAAGAACAAGCTCAAAGACTCTTGATTCAAGTACAAGTCGAGATCAAGTTCATCAAATCCGCAAATCAAGATTCAAGATCAAGACTGGAAGATTCAAGAACAAGCTACGTACAAAGCCCTTGGATTCAAGCACAAGTCAAGATCAAATTCATCAAGTTCACCAATCAAGTTCAAGTTCAAGTTCAAGATCAAGCTCGAAGCCCTTGAATTTATAGTTGAAAAGGTGAATCAGAGGATTCATAGCGATTGTAACACTCACACATTAAAATCAATAAATCGATTATTGCAGTATTTTTCTTGTCTCGATTATTTATTATTTTCGGTCGCAAGAATTTTATTGTCCAACAACAATATTTCTAATTGCAAACTTATTTCAAAAATCTTAATATATATTTGTATTTATAATCATAAAAATTTAAAATTTGACTTTTGAAATCAATGATGCCACATAAATTAACGCACTATAGATTAATACTACTAGTATTCATTCTTCCCTGTATTCCTTTTGTTTGTTAGAGTAGTTTCTGCTTTTAACAATTTGTAAGTCGAAATGATAAAGAAACTATGTGCTTATGTTTGCTTATTATTTTCCGTAAAATATATTTACTTGGATATTATTTGGCCAAAATTGGAGAGAAAGGAATAGTTAAAGTTAAAAAATATATTTGAAGTATAGCGAGTTGATTTCATCATTCATGTTTTGATAGTTACCTATTAAAATTACTTTTATTTTTTTAAAACTTATAATATTATTGAACTATCAATATTTTGCTCAAAATATACTAAACACTACAAAAGTCTAATTCTTCCCTAGTTGCCATGCCACATCATTAAGCTCCTTTTTTTAGGCGAAATACATACACAAGTCACAACCCCATGAATTTATTGGATTTTATTATATTGACACTTAAAATAGGTCATGTTTTTATTGAGCTTCTAAACCTTTCTTAAAGTGTATCTATTAAACATACTCACTGATGTGACACAACGTGTGTAGTACACTCTATTTTGAGGGGCCGGAAGACCTTATTCTTTTATTCATATTTTTTTAATTTTTAATTTTTTGAAGATCAATTTACAGTCACCGTCTCCAACAAGAAAATATTTTTTCTTAAAATATATATTTATTTATTTATTTTATTAATGTAAAGAGAAAAATCCATGAGCCAAAGCCGCCACTACAGCGCCCAATTTTTTCCTCAAGAAATTGCAAAAATTACAAAAGAGACTTCTGCTTTGTATTCCAAAATGGGAAAAAGAAAGCATCTAAATGAATTATAGTGGTAAATTTAATGTGCTAAAGAGGGGAAAGCTTTTTGGTAAGAGCTAAAGCATCGTTAATTAACTGAGCTACATTAACAGTGTAATACATCCTCCATTCGGTTTTACTTGTTATATTTTGAGTTGACACATATATTAAGAAAAATAATTAATAACATATTATTTTACAATAATGCCCCTATTAAATGATGTTTATATTGTATCTTAAAATTAATTTGAAAAAAATAATTAATGTTAAGAATAAAATAAGATAAAAAGTTATTTTCTCTTGATATGTCAAAAATGATAAATAAAAATAGAAATTCAATTAGAAAATTAGTGGCAAATAAAACCGAACGAAGGAAATAATTCCTAATAGTGGCCTTAACTCAATGTAGAATTATCGTCAAATCCATTCATACAAGTATCTTCATCTATCAAAGGAGAACTTACCCATGTCATTACATTTTTCATGAATAAAGAATTTGTGGTGGAAGAAAAGAGATAGGTGGAGGTGATGGAGGTTCTTTAAAGAAAATGAAGGATTTTTGGGGAAGAAAAACACCTATAGGAATTAGAGTTTTTTTAAAAAATATTATTTTTGGCTCAATTTCTAAAATAAAATAAAATTGTAGGATTATTTATGAGCAAAACTCACTTGTTTTTGTCTTATTAGCGTATTTATCATGTCACTTGCGTATAGACTTAATGTAATTTAATTTTTTTGTAATCTTCTAAAAAAATGCTTAATAGGCACACTTTACGAGAGGTTCGAAAATTCAATAGAAACATGACTTAATTGAGGTGTCAACACGACAAAATCCAACAAATTAAATTTAGAAGCTTATATATGTATTCCGCTTTTTTCTTACAATAAACTTAATTAACTCATCAACGTCATTTAACCCGACCCATGTTACCATCTGAAAAGAAAGATAATTTAAAAGGTTACGATTAATTTAAACATTAAATAAAATCATAGAACAAAGATAATTTGTAATACGAAAAGTTTGTTAAGTCATATAAATACTTTAAGATTTACATTAACTTATCTTGGTCAAAGATTTCTTTTAATCTTTTTGACCTTTTTCTATTTTTCCTCCCTTTTTAAAAAGAAAAAGAAATTATCGGACCTTAAAAAATTTCACCTTACTATATCTTTTCAATTTGTGTTCCTAGGACTGGTTTGGTCATAAACTATTCAATTTTGGGGGGATAATTTCTTATTTTATTTGAAAATTAATGTTTGATCATGAAAAGATTCAATTCAACTTGAAGTTGTATTTCAAATACAACTTATAGCTTATTTTTTAATATTTTGTCACTTTTAAATTTGTACTAAGCACATTTAAATACCAATATTATTATAAAAGTACATTTAAGTACCAATATTATTCTAAGTGTTGTTTACAAAAAATATAGCCAAACACAATTATATTTTTAACTCTTGACTCAATAAATTTTAAATAATAAAAAAAAAAATTGAAATCTACGGCCAAGTGCCTATTAGTAGAGAAGGAGATTTGATAATCCTTATGTGTCACTAACTAGACGACAAGAGATTTGATCATTTTCTATGCGACTAATTAGACGATGAAAACAACGACAACCTAATGTGATTATGAGGTGGATGTAAGGGTGTCTAACGGGCCGGGACGGGCCAATCCGGAATCGGCCCTTCCATTTTACCCGGGTTCCGAGTCAGGCCGGGCCAGGCCAAACAGTAAAAAAATTAAAACCCACCCGAACTCGGCCCACTTAACCCAATCCGGTCAAACCCACCAAGACCCGGTCAAACCCGGTTAAAAATCGGTCAAACCCGTTTAAAAAATAAATAAAAAATCCAATATACACTATATACACTCCAATATACAATATAAATTTTTTAAAAAATATATAAAGTATAAACAATTACACATATATACGTACCATTCAATATATAATTATATATGACTATACGTACTACTTTAAATAAAATATATGCTATAATAGTATAATATATATATATATACACTACAATATATATATACTAATTTATAAAACATATACGCATGTATACGTTAAATATATACTACTTTAGAAGATATATACACATATATATGCACCATTCAATATATATGTACTACTTTAAATAAAATATATACTACAGTATAGTGATATACATATATATATATACAACAATATGTATATATATATAGTTACATACTAATTTATAAAATATATACACTTGTATACTTTAAAGATATAAGTCTATAGAAGATATATACACATATATACGCACCATTCAATATATATGTACTACTTAAAAAAAAAGTATATACTACAATATATATACTAATTTATAAAACATAAAGTAATGTATACGTTAAATATACACGTCTATAGAAGATCTATTCACATATATACACTCTATTCTATGTATATGTAATACTTTAAATGAGATATATACAATATATATACATTACAATATATATTTGTATAGTTATATACTAATTTATAAAATATATACACATGTATACGTTAAATATACACGTCTATAGAAGATCCATTCACATATATACACTCTATTCTATGTATATGTAATACTTTAAATGAAATATACTATAATGTATATACATTACAATATATATTTGTATAGTTATATACTAATTTATAAAACATATACACATGTATACATTAAATATACACTTCTATAGAAGATATATACACATGTATACGCACCATTAAATGTATATATACTACTACTTATAAAATATACTACATTATATATACATTACAATATGTATAGATATACTTATATACTAATTTATAAAACATATACACATGTATACGTTAAATATACACTTCTATAGAAGATATATGCACAAATATACAAAACATATGCTACTTAATATAATAAATTAATAATATTTGGTAGTAAATTAATAATATATTAGAAGTAAGTTTTTAATTTAAAGTAGAAAACTAGAAATTCAATTTAAAATTTTAAATCGTTAAATTAAAAAAAAAAAAAAACGACTAAGGAGTGAATGAATTTGGGGAATTTTATTGATTGCAAAATGATCCAAAATTTATAATTTACATGAATGAAAAATCTATAAATTATGCATCATTTTTCCCAACTCATTCATGTTAATATTAATGGGAACTTGCATAGGATAATCGAAGTCAACGGGGGCAAAACCATGCATTGGACTTGATTCTGCTGAGTTCTCCCGTGAAGTCATAATTTCTTCAAGTTTCAGCTCGTCGCTCGGCTCCGGTTCCATTCCTTGGTTTCTTCTTTCCGCTCTAATCCAATCTCTGAGGCAAACTAGAACATTCATTGCATTGCTTCCCAATGAGTGTCGGTTGTCTCCAAGCTGTTGTCGTCCCTGACTGAAGGCGCTCTCTGATGCAACGGTTGACATTGGAACATTCAAGATATCTCTAGCTAATCTTGAAAGCACAGGATATTGTGATTCATTATTCCTCCACCAATCCAGCGTGTTGATCCGTCGTCTGCGATCCTCTGGTGCCGTCCGAAGATAATATTTCAGCTCTTCCCGATAAGTTGATGTGTAAGTTCTCTCATCAACACTGTTCCAACAATTTAAATCATAAAAAGAATCAGAAAAACCACTATGTGCCGGCCTTTTAGAAGATGATGGCTCCTCGGGAGGATGAGGAGCGACAGTTGGAGTGATATTTGTAGGTAAGGCTGAATCAAATAAATCAGCATAGTGATTATATAATTTTTCTCTATAATCTTTTGCATCAGCCGTAGCCGTCCACAAATCAGGCTGTACTTGTTCAGAATCATGGTTAGTATTTATTTCTAAGTTAGTATAAATAAGAGTACTAAAGTGACACATATGATTATATTTCATGCACGGATTTAGCATAGCACCAACCAAGTAAATAGGGGGAATCGGGAATTTTTTTAAAAAAAATTTCGTAAACATGGCGCCAACAACTTCTTTATAACCTTCTTTATTTTTATATTGTTGGAGCAAACCAGAAATATCGGCTATATATGCCAAAATATTACAAACAGTAGGATAGTAAGCACCAAAAAATTCAACCGTAGCTACATAAAAATTTTCTAAAAACTTAACAAGATCATTAATTACAACCCAATCAGAATTATGTAGCATGCAATCTGCAGAATCAGCAAATGAACCGCAATGTTGGTTAAAAGCTAGTGTAATAGGAATTCTATATTTATAACAAGTTTTTAGAAATTCATACGTAGAATTCCATCTAGTATCAATTTCCTCAGGCATCAAAATCGGTGTAAGTCCATTTTCTTGATATTTAAGTTTAAATTCTCTAATTCTCGATCTACGATTATTTCCTTGAATAAAACCAACGGCAAGACGAATTTTTTCAATATAAAACTCAAAAAACTCAAGACCATCTTTTACAATTAAATTATATATATGACATGCACACTTAATATGAAAAATTTCAGGCAAGGGCGGAGATAGCGTAGATTTTATTTTTGTTATAGCAGTCTTGTTGTTAGAAGCATTATCAAAAGCAATACATAAAATTTTATTTTCTATACCATAATATCCGGCAATTTTAACAATAGAATCAACAATAAATTGTCCAGTATGTTTACGATCTTCATCATATAAAAAAGCAAGAATACGTTTTTGCATCACGAAATTACTATCCATCCAATGACAAGTAACGGTTAAATAATCATTTTTATTTACAGCACGACCAAGATCAGAAGTTAGGGACAATCTACATTGAATATTTTTTAACAATGTTGATAAATAAAAACAATATTGTGAATGGAGTCTTAAAATATCAGACCGACAAGTAGTTCTAGGAATACCATTAAACATAGGATTATAAATTACTTGTATATAACGAATAAAAGCATCAGAAGAAGGAAAACTAAAAGGCAAACAACCCACAGCTACCATTTTAGCTATTTCTTCCCTGTCCCTCAATTTATTATACTTTTTCGCTACTTGACCGGTTGTTGGGTCCATTCTAGTTTGCGTTGACCCACCAACATCCCCACCACCTTTTGCAATATTTAACTCTCTTTTGTGATCTTCAGTTATATGTCTCGTTAACGTACTCGTACCCCCTTGCTTGCCTCCACTTCTATGCTTATATATTTATTGACAAATATTGCACTGCACCTCAATATCTGATATACGTTCAAAAAATTGCCATGCCATACTAGTTCTTTTACGAGGTTTTGGGGCACTGGGAGGACGGGAAGGGAGATTAACTGATTCAGATCTAACGTTAGCATCTCCTACTGCGGGTGTTTCAGCAATATTTTCATTATCTTCGTCTAAATTAACTGCATCTACTTCATTTTCTTCTTCTATACCGTAATTTTCCTGAGCTTCTACATAATCCATATCGTGAGCACCTACACCTATTTCTTCCTCAAAAGGTGTACCAAGCGGTACCGGAGGCGAAGGCACACGGGTATATCTATTACTTGAACTACCTCTACTGCTAGTAATTTGCTTTTTACTACCACTACCGCTTCCGGGACAAAAAAATTTAACACTTTTAGCAGCGAGGTTTTTTAATTTATCCATAATATAAATTAAATTAAACTAAAAATATTCAAAATACACAAATATAATAAAATTAAATATTAAACAATTAATACAATAAATAAAAATTAAACATAAGAGATGGAACGACAATACCAAATTTTGGAAGTATCCGAAGATTGCGACTTTAGAAACTTCCGCTCGTACTTTGTAAAAGAAAATTAAAAAATTAAAGTGAACACTTTAAGAAATTAAATATATTGAATATTAGAGAATTGAGAATTGAGATTTGAGAGAAAATGAGATTTGAGAGAGTGAAAAATGATTTGAAGTTGTAGGGTATTTATAGATTTTTTTTGGGGATTAAAAAATATTTTTTAAAGTTTTTTTTATTTATTTATTAAATGGGCCCAAACTAGCCGTTTGGACCCAAAAACGGCTATATAGCCGTTGGGCCAACGGCTAGTTTGGCCCAAAATCTAATTTTTTATTTTTAATTTTAATTTTCCGGGTCGGTTAACCGGCGGACCTGAACCGGGCTTGATCCGGGCCGGGTTAACCGGGCCCATTTTAACAAAAAAAATGGTCCGGGACCCGGAACCCTAAAGCCCTAGGGCTTACCGGGCCGGGTCAAACCGGGCCGGGTCGAGCCGGCCCGTTTGACACCCTTAGGTGGATGTGAGGGCACATTCATACTCAGAAGTTGAAAATTGTCGAAATGAATATGTTGGGGTGAACGTGTGCGAGGTAGATTCAAGATTTTAAATTTGCAGATTTCTAATTAAGCCTGTTAAACGGGTCGGACTGATCCAGCCCAACCCGGCCCAGCCTGGCCCACTAAGCAAATCCGGCCCGGTCAGCCCATGGGTTGTAGGGTACTGGGTCGGGTTATTTTTTGGTTTGGGCTTGATTAACTCGGCCCGGAATTGGCCCGAATTTTTTTTTTTTTTTAAATCAAATTTTGTACAAAATTGGACCGTTGGGCCCAACGGCTATATTACCGTTTGGGTCCTTAAAACGGCTCAAATGACATTTTTTAATAATAATAAAAAAAAATCATTTGAAATATTTTTTTAATTCCAAAAAAAATTCTATAAATACTCTACACTCTCAAATCATTTTTCATACAAATTTTCATTCTCTCAAATCTCATTCTCTCTCAATTCTCAAATATTCTATATATTTAAATTTCTAAAGTACTCACTTTAATTTTTTAATTTTGCGATTATAAAGTACGAGTGGAAGTTTCTAAAGTCGCAACCTTCGGATACTTTCAAAATTTGGTATTATCGTTCCATCTCTTACGTTTAATTTTTAATGAGTGTATTAATAGTTGAATACTTCATTTTATTATATTGGTGTTTTGAATTTTTTTAGTTTAATTTATATTATGGATAAATTAAGAAACCTCGCCACTAAAGGTGTTAAATTTTTTTATCCCGGAAGTGGTAGTGGTAGCAAAAAATGAATTACTAGCGGTAGAGGTACTTTAAGTAGTAGATATACCCGTGTGCCTTCGCCTCCGGTACCGCTTGGTACACCTTTTGAGGAAGAAATAGGTGTAGGTGCTCACGATATGGATTATGTAGAAGCTCAGGAAAATTATGGTATAGAAGAAGAAATGAAGTAGATGCGGTTAATTTAGACGAAGATGATGAAAATATTGGTGAAACACCCACAGTAGAAAATGCTAACGTTAGATCTGAATCGGGTAATCTCCCTCCCCGTCCTCCCCGTGCCCCAAGAGCTCGTAAAACAACTAATATTGCATGGCAATTTTTTGAACGTATATCAGATACTGAGGTGCAATGCAATATTTGTCAACAAATATATAAGCATAAAAGTTGAGGCAAGCAAGGGGGTACGAGTACGTTAATGAGACATATAGGTGATGCTCACGAAAGAGAGTTAAATATTGCACGAGGTGGTGGGGATGTTGGTGGGCCAATGCAAACTAGAATGGACCCAGCAACCGGTCAAGTAATGAAGAAGTATAATAAATTGAGGGACCGGAAAGAAATAGCTAAAATGATAGTTGTGGGTTGTTTGCCCTTCTTTTGATGTCTTTATTCATTATATTCAAGCAATTTATAATCCTGTGTTTAATGGTATTCCTAGAAGTACTTGTCGGTCTGATATTTTTAGACTTCATTCAGAATATTGTTTTTATTTATCAACATTGTTAAAAAATATTCAATGTAGATTGTCCCTAACTTCTGATCTTTATCGTGCTGTAAATAAAAATAATTATTTAACCGTTACTTGTCACTGAATGGATAGTAATTTTGTGATGCAAAAACGTATTCTTGCTTTTTTATATGATGAAGATCGTAAACATACTGGAGATTTTATTGTTGATTCGATTGTTAAAGTTGCAGAATTTTATGGTATCGAAAATAAAATCTTATGTATTGCTTTTGATAATGCTTCTAACAACAAGACTGCTATAACAAAGTTAAAATCTAAGCTATCTCCACCGTTACCTAAAATTTTTCAAATTAAGTGTGCATGTCATATATATAATTTAATTGTAAAAGATAGTCTTGAGTTTTCTGAGCTTTATATTGAAAAAATCCGTCTTGCTATTGGTTTTATTCAAGGAAATAATTGAAGAAAAAGAATTAGAGAATTTAAAGTTAAGTGTCAATAAAATGGACTTGCACCGATATTGATGCCTGAGGAAATTGATATTAGATGAAATTCTACGTATGATTTTTTAAAAACTTGTTATAAATGTAGAGTTCCTATTACACTAGCTTTTAACCAATATTGTGGTTCATTTGCTGATTCTGCTAATTGCATGCTACATGATTCTGATTGAGTGTAATTAATAATCTTGTTAAGGTTTTAGAAAAAAATTATATAGCTATGGTTGAATTTTCTGGTACTTATTATCCTACTGTTTGTAATATTTTGGCATAAATAGCCGATATTTCTGGTTTGCTCAAAGAATATAAAAATAAAGAAGGTTATAAAGAAGTTGTTGGTGCCATGTTTACTAAATTTTAAAAATATTTTTCCCGATTTCCCCTATTTAATTGGTTGGTGCTATGCTAAATCCGTGCATGAAATATAATACTATGTGCCACTTTAGTACTCTTATTTATGCTAACTTAGAAATAAATACTAACAATGATTCTGAACAAGTATAACCTGATTTGTGGACGGCTATAGGAAATGCGAATGAATACATAGAAAAATTATATAATCACTATGTTGATTTAGTTGATTTAGCCGTACCTACAAATATCACTCCAACTGCCGCTCCTCATCCTCCCGAGGAGCCATCATCTTCTAAAAGTCCGGCACATAGTGGTTTTCCTGATTCCTTTTATGATTTACCTTGTTGGAACAATGTTGATGAGAGAGGTTACACATCAATTTATCGTAAAAAGCTTAAATATTATCTTCGGTCTCCGTCAGAGGATCGCAGACAACGGATCAACACGTTGGATTGGTGGAGGAGTAATGAAACACAATATCCTGTGCTTTCAAGATTAGCTAGAGATATCTTGAATGTTTCAATGTCAACCGTTGCATCAGAGAGCACTTTTAGTCAGGGACAACAACAACTTGGAGACAACCGACACTCATTGGGAAGCAATGCAATGAATGTTCTAGTTTGCCTCAGAGATTGGATTAGAGCGGAAGAAGAAATCAAGGAATGGAACCAGAGCCGAACGACGAGCAGAAACTTGAAGAAATTATGTCTTCACAGGAAAACTCAGCAGAATTAAGTCCAATGCATGATTTTGCCCCCGTTGACTTTGACTATCCTATGCAAGGTCCCATTAATATTAATATGAATGAGTTGGAAAAATGATGCATAATTTATAGATTGTTCATTCATGTAAATTATAAATTTTGGATCATTTCGCAATCAATAAAATTCAACATTCATTCACTCCTTAGTCCTTACTTTGTAATTTTTTTCATTTAATGATTTAAATTGAATTTCTAGTTCAAATTAAAAACTTACTTTTAATATTTTATTAATTTACTATCAAATATTATTAATTTATTATATTAAGTAGCATATGTTTTATATATTTGTGTATATATCTTCTATAGATGTGTATATTTAATGTATAAATATGTATATATTTTATAAATTGTATATATATTGTAGTATATATATATTGTAGTATATGTTTTATTTAAAGTAGTACGTACATATTGAATGATGCGTACATATGTGTATATATCTTCTATAGACGTGTATATTTAACGTATACATGTGTATATATTTTATAAATTAGTATATAACTATATACATATATTGTAATGTATATATATTGTAGTATATTTTATTTAAAGTAGTACATATATATTGAATGGTGCGCATATATGTGTATATATCTTCTATAGACGTGTATATTTAATGTATACATGTGTATATGTTTTATAAATTAGTATATAACTATATATATATATATATATATATATATATATTGTAATGTATATATATTGTAGTATGTATTTTATTTAAAGTAGTACATATATATTAAATGGTGCGTATATATGTGTATATATCTTCTATAGACGTGTATATTTAACGTATACATGTGTATATATTTTATAAATTAGTAATTAGTATATAACTATATATATAATTATATATATTGTAGTGTATATATATTGTAGAATATGTTTTATTTAAAGTAGTACGTATAGTCGTATATATTGAATGTTACGTATATATGTGTAATTGTGTATGTTTGTATATATTTTTTAAATTCTAATGTAGTATATACTATATATATAGTGTATATATTTTGTTTAACGTATTTAAAATGTATATAGGTGGGTATATATAGTGTATATTGAAAAAAAAAATTATTTTTGATCGGGTTTGACAGGATTTTTAACCGGGTTTAGGTGGGTTTGACCGGGTTGGGTTAAGTGGGCCGGGTTAGGGTTATTTTTAAAAATTTTACTGTTGAACCCGGACCCGGCCCACTTAACCACAACCCGAACCCGGCCCACAACCCGACTAAATTTAATGGATCGGTTTTGGGTTGACCCAGCCCGGCCCACTTAACACCCTTATTTCTAATAAAATAAATAAAGCTGGAAAAAATTAAATAAAAAAAAAAGATCTCCAAAGGGGTTCAAACTCATGATCAACAGAAGCAATGCACACATCTCAAGTGTACTCCTCCTACCACTGAGTCATCCTATTATTTAGTTAAGGGACCTGTTAATATTTAAATCTATTGAAATTTTTTCTAATGTAATTATAAGCCTTATGGTAGCGGGTGGGGTCCAACCCCTACTGTAAATCCGTCCCTGGATGTGTGGACATACTAAGAAAAATATTAGAAATAACATTATATGAGAAAAGGTAAGAGTGACCTCGATATAGGATAAGATGAGTAATAAGACTTAGATGATTTAGACATATGAAGAGGAGATATATGGATACATCAATGCGAAGATATGAGAAGTTCGTTGACTGTAGATGATTACAGGAAAAGAAAAGAAAGGTTGGAAGAGGTATTGAAAAAAAGTGATTAGACAAGATATGATGATGCTCCAGCTTATCGAGAACATGGTCTTAGATAGAAGATTATGGATAACGCAGATTATGATAGAGGGATAGTTAGGTAGTTGAGAGTTGCCTCGCTTATTGATGTTTCATACTAATTGTCGTAGTATTACTTTGGGAGTGTCTTGGTATTCCAATTATGTTAATCCCTTTGTCCTAATTTATTTGATTCACATTTCTATGTAGTCAGTCCTAAAAAGAATGACATATTTCTATATTTGGTAACAATTTAACTTTAAAATATTTATTTTACCCTTAATGAAATGATTTATGGTTAAGCAAAATGGTCTACTGGGCTTTTGTACTTGTCCAAGTTTATAAAGTGAACACCTCTACTTATCCATTTGTCATTTGAACCCTAAACTCATCAAAACACAAGATTTTAAACCCCTCATACCATGTGTGTAGCCTACTCGTTCAAAATAAATGACACATCAGATCCACATAATATAAATAAGTGTTATATCATAATTATCTTTATTAATTATTTTTAAAAAATATTAATTAATAATATTAAATATAAAGTAATAATAATTAAAATTTTATTTCTCTCACCTTCCTCCACCTCCCTCAACCCACAACCACCATCTTTTTAGGGTTTTTGCCTTGATTTTCTTACCAAATTTAAGTTTTACTTTTCTTAGAAGGAAAATAAAAGTAATACCATAATTACTTTTACTTTTCCTAAAAGGAAAAATATAAAACTTTTTCATATTTGGCAAACCTCTTCTTGGAGGAAAGGTTTTGAACCTCTATAAATAGAAGACTCATCTTCTCATGTCATAACACAATAGTATCCGCAATGTAGTTTTTAAAGAGTCTTTGTTTAGGGGGAGATTTCTCCCAATAGGTTTAAGTTTTTAATTTTATTTTTAATATGTAGATCGTTTGACCAAATTATATCAATGATTATATTCTTTTTAGTATATTTTTCTTTTTCATCTGAATTATCGTCTCATATTTTGCAAACTTTAAACTTTCACATGACGCCCTCTCAATTTCGAACCCAACAAGTGGTATCAGGGCCTATGGTTCAAAGATCCATTGATTCAGATTGAAGACGTGCTAAGATTAAAGTTGCAATCAATTTGATGATCATGAAGATCTTTGTCTAGCTATATGTGGAGAAGGAGTTTAGAGTATACTTTTAACATTCCTGCTGCTGCATTTTTAAATATAAAAATAAGATATTTTTTAAATTATTTTTAACCCATAATATTTTAAAATTTATTTTTAACCATAGCAAACAACAGTAATAAGATTATGTGAAGAACCAAAATTTTGCATATGATATGAAGAAGGCAGATAAGTGAAGAAAATCAAGTCAAAAGGGAGAGATTTGTTAAGATTTTTTCCCTGATTTTCTTACCAAATTTAGGTTTTACTTTTCTTAGAAGGAAAATAAAAGTAATACCATAATTACTTTTACTTTACCTGAAAGGAAAATATAAAACTTTTTCATATTTGGTAAACCTCTTCTTGGAGGAAAAGTTTTGGACCTCTATAAATAGAAGACCCCTCTTCTCATGTCATAACACAATAGTATCCACAATGTAGTCTTTAAAGAGTCTTTGTTTAGGGGGGAATTTCTCCCAATAGGTTTAAGTTTTTAATTTTATTTTTAATATATAGGTTGTTTGACCAAATTATATCAATAATTTTATGCTTTTTAGTATGTGTTTTTTATCATCTGAATTATCGTCTCATATTTTGCAAACTTTAAGCTTCTGCATGACGCTCTCTCAATTTCGAACTCAACAAGTGGTATCAAAGTTTATGGTTCAAAGATCTGTTAGTTCAAATTGAAGACATGCTAAGTTAAAAGTTGCAATCAATTTGATGATCATGAAGATCTTTGTCTAGCTACATGTGGAGAAGGAGTTTAGAGCATATTTTCAACATTCCTGCTGCTACATTTTTAAAGATAAAAATAAGATATTTTTTAAACCATTTTTAACCCATAATATTTTAAACTTTATTTTTAACCATGGCAAGCACCTGTAATAAGATTATGTGAAGAACTAAAATTATGCATATGATATGAAGAAGGCGAATAAGTGAGGAAAATCAAGCCAAAAAGGGGAGATTTATTAGGGTTTTTGCCCTGATTTTCTTACCAAATTTAAGTTTTACTTTTCTTAAAAGGAAAATAAAAGTAATATCATAATTACTTTTATTTTTCCTGGAAAAAAAATATAAAAAATTTCCATATTTGATAAACTTCTTCTTGGAGGAAAGGTTTTGGACCACTATAAATAGAAGACCCCTCTTCTCATGTCATAACACAATAGTACCCACAATGTAGTCTTTAAAGAGTCTTTGTTTAGGGGGAGATTTCTTTCAATAGGTTTAAGTTTTTTTATTTTTAATATGTAGCTCATTTGATCAAATTATATCAATAATTTTATACTTTTTAGTATGTTTTTCTTTGTCACCTGAATTATCGTCTCATATTTTGCAAATTTTAAACTTCCGCATGACGCCCTCTCGATTTCGAACCCAATACACCTCCAACTTCATTTCCACATCGGTTGTTCATTTACCTCATCCCATATAGACTCAGCATTAAAATCTTATTAGAATTCATCACAAACATCTAAAGAACTATTCCCTTTAGAGCCAACTTTTCATGTGACATATTTTTTCACAAAACTGACGTCTGCTCAATTGTGAAATGGGATTTCTCAATCATAGGTGGATAAAGCAAAAACTTTGAGTTTTCGACGATTTGATAAGGCACAACCAAGTTTGAGGAGTCATGAGAGAAAAGGTAATGTGGCATAGTGAATTTGCAAGGCTTAGTAATGTGTTTTGTTGAGAATATTTTGGGATAAGCCATGGATAACAAGGTTGTTGATTCATTGTGGAACAGAGTGAAAAATAGAACACGAAGAATTCAAGAATTGAAACAAATGAACACAAAAAATTCAAGAATTGAAACAAATGACTATTCTTGAAATTCAATGATGAATTATTGAAAACCCCATCAAGCCAATTTAGAAATGACCTTTCAAATTAGGAATGAACAAAGAAAATCTTGAAAAACAAACTCCATCTCCACAACCACCATCTCCACCTCCCACAACTCACAACCAACCCACAATGTTCCACCACCACCAAACTCCCTTCGACATAACAATTAGAATAATTAATACTCCATCCATTAACAATACCAAAAACACACATAAAAAAAAACAGAGCACGACTCATGAAAAAAATCCATCTGCTCTCCTCTCAATCCATCTTCATCGACCTTAATCCAAACCACCACACCACTACCATGAAACACCTATAGCCTTTGAATCGGAGCAAAACCACCGCCAGAAATGATCACCATCAACAACAACATCTGAAACCCCCATTGACGCCTTCAAAACTCACCAAACCACCCAATCTGATTGAGGTTCGATGAAAAAACATAGTGGAGAAGAATGAAGATGGATGAGGGGGGTTGGGAACTTTGTTTTTTTCTCTTTCTTAATTATTTAAATCTTTTTCTTTTGAATATATTATTTTTTAAGCAAATTCGCATTCACGTACTTTTAAAATATAAAATCACGCATTTTAATTGAGTCAATAAAATAAAGGCAAAATAATCAAATGGATCCTTTGTCACGATTCGAATCAGGGTCTGGCCTTGACGGGCATCTCAAATCCATCTAGGATCGGAGACCACCCCCATTTCTTAGTCAACTGAACACAACACACGCTAAAATGGACTGAAGTCCCAACATATAACAAGAAAAAGTATCATAAGTTCAAAGATTCTAAGTTATATCAATAACCACCAATCGATACCTATAACCAATACCAACTACCAACACTATACCCAAATCAACCGTACCCACAAAGCCTTTAACAAAATCGAATACCAATAAAGTGTCGAGATATATTCCTGACCATAGCCAAAAAGAAGTCTGAAACAAAGTCTAAGACATAAAAAATCAAAACATGAAATAAAGTCTTTCGAAGGATGGAAGATCACCACTTCAAGTCAACTCACGAACTATCCACGAACACCTGATCACTGTGTAGAAAAGGTAGAAGAATTTTTGGTGCCTGAATCGCGTGGACATACAGCGTCCGGATACAGTTAGCGGTTGGAGCGCTAGCATGTAACTCAGAGATAAGGGATAAAATAATTCCATGAGTAATAATTCAAATCAGTCAAATTCAATGCAAATCATCAAATGCATATATATATATATATAATATATATAATATATATATTATCACATGTCGGGGTAGGGAATAAGGCTTAGCATGACCTTTTAAAATCTTAACTTAGATTGTGTAGCATAACCTTCATAATCAAGGCACCCACAGGTTATAAGGGCACAAGTCTCCCCTAGATGAAAGGGACCTAGTGTGTGTAGCCACACAAATCAGAGGATAATCATATGTCATATGCCTGATGGGGACTCGAACCTTTCGGCATAAATTAAAGGTGACTTAAGTACCAATTTATATAATATAGGGAACTTGAACCTCCCAATCATATAATAATAATAAGGGGGACTCGAACCTCCCAGTCATTTAGACCCCCGCGTCGGCTGGTACAATATTTGGTGTTGTTTTCTCGGGACCTCAACTTTCACGGTATGGCTATACAACTCGTTTTTAAGCCCAATTAAAATATTTAACACAGATGTCCAATTTATTGAACTGATTATGCATTTAGACATCTTGTTGGTATCATCATACCAACCCTACTTGCAAGTTCATTATCATACCACAATCCATTACCATCACACAGGGAAAAGTTCATGATCCCTTAGATTCAATTAACATTCACACGGGGGATCCACATACCCGAAGTTCAATAAAATCATATCATGATTCATTAACCTTTTATGCCAATGCATTAGTTCAAGTGAGCAAGTCAAAATATGTGACAAAGTCATGTATCATTATCAATTTCATATTTAAGGCGAGGAAACTCAATTTTCAAAATCATATGTCAAAGAAAAATTCATCACAATTGGAGAAAATATAACCCCTTTGATTATTCACCAATCTCATGCACCCCACAAGTTTAAAATCGTTAACAAAGCATGAATAATGAATAATAAACCACGGGAAATCAATTTAAGAACCATTCATGTCAAAGCTCTCAATCATATCAAAACTCTTATTTCAAATCCACATAATTAACCATATAAATTCATGCATTAAATAAAATAAATTTAAGGGTAGAGTCACATGTCTAAGATATCCAAGATTATGGAGAGAATTCAACCCTTGAATCTCTTTAACTCACTTTTTGAAAATCCTAAGTATTGAAGCTTTAGAGGATTTAAGAGAGAGGGGAATGTATTTGATGTGCATTATGGATGGAAATAGAGTCCCAAGTATGTTTATAGGTTGTGAGTTATTATTGGAATAAAAGAAAAATGTCTAAAATACCCTCATTGAAAAGCTAAAAAGTAATTCGCCAGTCATTACGGGTGACCTTACGACTCGTAGGATCACACTACGACTCATTTCCCTCAGTCATAGTCTGGACAGTGTTCCGAACCACCAATACTAATCTGGTTATGGAAAGGACCTTACGACTCGTAACGAGTTCATACGATTCGTTACATCTTAGTCGTACTCTGGATAGAACACTTTGAGCATCACACTGGTTTCCTTACAGAAAATACTATACGAGTCGTTTAGATTTCTTACGACTCGTAACATGGTAGTCGTAGTCAAAATAGTGACTTAGACAAATCTCAATGGGCACGTTATAACCGAGTCCTATGACCCGTAATGAGTCCCTACGACTCGCAAGTAGAGTCGTAGCCAGGGCAGTAAGCTTAGAACTTAGAATTTTTCATGGACCAACACCTGGGGTGTTTCACCCTTGTACTTGTTCGAGTTTGTAATGTGTACACTTCTACTTATCTTTTTATCATTTTTACCCTTTAACTCATCAAACACAATATTTTAAACTCCTTTGACCATTGATCAAGTATATGTGGCAATAAATTATTGAGCTGAAAAAAACACGTGCAAGCACACGTTTTTAAGTGAGTGAATCAATATTTTTTATTTTAAAATATTTAAATAAATAATTTTTTAAAAAAGAGACAAAAACTTAAAAAAATATCCCCCTCCCTCATTCCCGTCCCCCACCCTTACGCCGCAGCAGCAACCCCAAATCAGCAAACCATTCCCTTCCCCCTTCTTTACCGCACCTCCGTTCATCTTCTTCACCCCATCCATCCCAACACTTCACCAACCCACCCCATTCAACTCTCTCTCCCTTTCAATGTGAAATGTCTAAAGCTCTCAAGCCAAAAATCACAATTCAATGTCCTAAATCTGCTATTCTCATCTCTTCTCTGAAAAATACTACTTTGATTCGGGCAGTATTAACCAAAACAACGTACTATTAAAGCTCTTCTCATTCCCTTCTATTTTACATATGTTTGATTATATGATATAATATAGATCGTAATTTTTTATTGTTGAAGTTTTTTATTATAAGATCTATAGCAAAATTTCAAGTCAAAATCTCATCTCTTCGTTGTTGAAGTTTTTGATTTTTTGATATTTAGATTTAGATAACGATTTTTTTGTTTGTTGAAGAGAGTGGTGATGGTGGTTGTGGGTATGGATGGTATCGGTGGAAGATGGAACAAGTATTATTGATTTGTTATTTTTAAATTTTAAATAATGGGGGAGATGAATTTTATTTTGAAAGATAAAATTTTAATTTATTATTTTATTTTTTATTTAATATTATAGATTAATAATTTTAAAAATTAATTAATGAAGATATTTATGACATGACATTAATTTATGTGACGTGGATACGACATGTAATTTTTGTAGAGTGAGCTACGCACATGGTAGGAGGGGTTTAAAGTCATGTGTTTTGATGGGTTAAGGGGTTCAAATGATAAAAGACTAAGTAGAGATGTCCACTTTACAAACTCAGATAAGTACAAGGGTCCAGTAGACCATTTCTCCTAAACTAAATGCCACATAAGCTAGGTCAATGGTCAGAGAAATTTAGAATATTGTGTTTGATGAGTTTAAGGATTTAGTTGACAAATGAATGAGTAGAAGAGTTCAAAATACAAACGCATACAAATACAGAGATCTATTAGACTATTTCGCCTTATGGTTACACAAACATCTACCTTATTTTAGACCACAGATTTCAAAAATCTTTCTTTCTTTCTTAAACTAGGTGTCAAGTCAAACTAACTCACATAAATTGGGATTGACTATTTACTATTTCTAGCACTTAGACTGTCGTATTATTTTGTGGTAGTGATTGTTCCATTTTCGTATATGTTGTCATTCTTTCTTTAGCATTTTTTCTTCAATGCTCTCGTTGTTTTTTCTCATAAACTATTTTTTACTATTTTCAATTGAGCTGATGATCTTTTGAAAACAATTTGTCTACCTTATAGGGATAAGGTCAACATACACATTATCCTCTTCAAATTTCATTTGTAGGATTACACTGCGTATGTTATTATAAGTTGGTTGGTGGAATTATTTTCATTTTTTCGATTTAAAAGCATGTCTTCGACTTATTTTAGATACTTTTAAGTACGTTTATAGTGTTTAAATAAAACTAGTCTACGGGCACGCGCGTTGCGCGTGTATCCCACATGATAATTAAATTTTTTTAAAAAATATAACATATCACTGGAAAATATACGAAATTTAATTATTTTTTTTATCTATTACCAAGATAAATCGCTAATAAGAATTTGATTTGTGAAATTACGAAAAAAGACAAAAGTACTCATGATCTATTATTTTAGAGATTTTGATATTTTTACCGTCTTTACTTTGTATCTAGAAAATTCATTAATATTTATTCATTGTGCAACTGCAACAATGTAACATATGGGTATCTTTGATTTGTGAAATTACGAAAAAAGACAAAAGTACTCATGATCTATTATTTTAGAGATTTTGATATTTTTACCGTCTTTACTTTGTATCTAGGAAATTCATTAATATTTATTCATTGTGCAACTGCAACAATGTAACATATGGGTATCCAATTCTAAAATTAAACAATTCATATAAGTAAAACAACATATTAAACGATCGAGAATTCAAGAGGAATGAAAATAAAAATACTTTAATCTTTCTTGAAAATTAACAAAAATCTATGGTGAAAAATACATTGAAGAATTAGGAACTTTCTTATCATATTATTATTATAGCTAGGTCCTTCGTTTCTCAGTTGTGAAATCTAAATGAAAAATCAACAAATTATTTTGTTGGCAAACAAACAATTCTAACTTAACCTCATAAAGTACAACAAAAATATGACGGAGAGGAGAAGATAAAGACCAAATATTTTTTCACAATACATGACTAATCACAGAAAAACACTAAGCGAAATAATAATTTATATTAGCACTAACTTAAAGATATTAAATTAACATAATAGGCTGCAATAAGTAAGAATTGTAAAGCGAAATAAGATTACAATGGGTAAGTAATAATTATATTCCTAAAGAGATGTATTCAAATTGACAAAAGAGTACTCTAACAGTTTCAATATCAATTGGAGATTAAACAAACGACTTTCAAAGTTGATACGGTAGTTAAGTAGAATTCAGAAAATAGAACAATCGAGATCAATAGTAATAATGGAGGCTTTTAAACTTCTTACAATATTATGAAATATGAAAATTTTACAATCAAGTGTCATAAACACAAATAATTTAGTATCATTATTACGATATTTATTACTCATCTTCTGTTTCACCTTAGAATTGAAAAATAAAAAGATACACCACACGCAAGTTCAGAGTTCAATATGCTTTCTTATCCATAATTTAGATATGATCCAAATTAAATGATCAATGTGGTTCTTCAATTCACATTCACATTTCAATAACTAATGGTCTTCCACATGCAACAGATGAAAAAATTTATTAGTAGTTTAATTATAGTATTTTCACCTTAGACAAATGTTATTGAAATAGTATCTAATTGTAAAGACAAACATGTCACGTAATTTCATATATACACTTTCGTATAACGTTTTACTTTGATTGATCCCATGGAGTCAAACTATAAAGTAAAATATGATAGATAATCATAAATACTTCTTAAAATTGGACACCAAAATAATTACTTCATAAGCTACTGAAACTCAATTCCTTCTTGATTTTCTTCCCAAAATGCAAAGAGACTTGAAGAAAATAAAATAACTACACTAAATCCTTACATAAATGATTGAAATCCACATATATTACAACAAAATAATACGATAATCGAGATATCAAAACAATATAATTAAATTTAACCTCTATAAAAAAATTCATAAAGCCCGATCAAACATTCATCTACTATATAGCAACAAAACAAACTACAACTAACAATATGATAATCGCGATATTATAACAATAATATTAAACTTAATCTTTACACAAAAATTTCTTACACGGTCTGATCGAACATTCATCTACTGCCTATATTGAACAGAAAAATAGCATATACCAACAAAATAATACGATAATCAAGATATCTAAACAATATAATTAAATCTAACCTTTACACTAAAATTTTATAAAATTTGACCGAACATTCATATACCACTTGTATTAAATAGAAAAAGTTATAGATAGTAACAACAAAATCTGTATCATAATATTAATATTTATTTCAAACTCTATAATAACCTAAAACTAAAGGGGGGGGGGGGGGGGGAGCTAGGAAATCTGATTATTTTCACCACTAAAAATCCTATATATTATACCGAACAACAATAAAAATAGATATAAAAAATTAAAGAAAATATTTTTACAATGACAATAACAATTTTGGATTAATTACAAAAAAATACTACACCTATAAAGAATCAATAATTGTTGTCCCAATAAAAATTGAAAGAACAATGGACAAGAATTTTAGTTGCTCCTACAGTTATACCCATTGTCTGGACGCGTGTGTGTATGTATATTGAACTAGTATACATACTCGAGAGATGCACGGATAATATTCAAGTAATATTTCTGATTGCTTCATATTGAAATGTCTCATTTGAACTTGTTAAATTATATATCTTAATAAAATCATTTATCATTTTATTTCTCAATAAAAAAAAATGAGAAAATAAAATAACAAAAAATTCTACCCACCTCCCCCCATCCCCGAATCATTTTTTGAATATAAACGTTTTTCTACCCCTTCCCCCTCATGCTTCCACCCCACCCAATATCCCCCACCCACCCCTACCCAATTCCCCCATAGCTAATCAAATTTATACGAAAAAACAATCATCTAATTGTAAGCAAAAATTATGTTTCAGACTTTCCTTTATAATATCATTCACAACTAAAAGATGGTGGATTGTTAATAGCCTTACCCCCCCCCCCCCCCCCTCCTCAAATCAAGTATATATATTAGTAAAAATAATCATATAATTGTAAAAATATTTTTATGTTTCAGATTTTTTAATCATACGTCTACAATTTAAAGATTTCAGATTGTCAAAAATAATTTAAATTTTTATTTTGTTGTCCCTCCATATCTTTCGTGCAAAATTTTATAAATAGTAATATTTGTATGATGATTTCTTCATTATATTTTGTGTTACACACATAAGTAATTTAGTTTTCTTCTCTCTAATCTCAAAATATAAAATAAAAATAGATAAATTTTATCATGCATGACAAAATATACGAAATATAGATTAGAATAAGATTTCAAAATAATATATTTTGTTAGAAGTGGTTATAATTTAAAATTTAAGTCAAACATTTTCACATCTATCAAAATATGAATTTATCTCATATATTTGATTTAAAAAAATTTCTGTTTTTAAATTAAATTCAAAAAAATTACTAACATGTCCTTATAACAAAAATGAATTCCATAATGCATGTAAATTTTTTTGAATATGAATTTTAAAGTAGAAAGTAAAATCATGAGTTTTATTCTAAGAAAAAGAATTTTAATATATAACATATGTGCATTATGTTTAATTAACTCCAAGTTACATTATTAAATGTACTTTTTTAGATTGTAATTTAACATTCAGTGATTATGACTCAATCCCAGTTACTAAAAATTATTTCATTTAGTTTTTAAATTTTTTTATTTTTATTTTTATACTAAACATAATCAATTAAAAAATAAACAAATAAAGTTGTAGATTTTTAAGTAAAATCAAGGAAAGAATAAATCAACTGAAACCTAAATACCTGCAAATTTTATTTTATAATCTTCACAAAAAAAATATTTTATTTTATAGTATAATGCTTCATAAAGTTATCCTTCTACTTAAGATTGCATTATTAAAGTAAGTATCTAAATAATTAAATTTTGTAAAATTTTATTTAAATAAAAAAGAGAATTTTAGTCATCAATTCGAATTAAAATTAGTACAGTAATTACTTTTATTATTGAGCTACCGTGAAAATGATGATTTGAATTTTAATAAATCAGTCATTCTCTTGCAATAAGAAGAAGATGAAAAATAAGATAAAAAATGTTATACATGCCATTAAAATTTAAAATAGTAAAATATCTAAATATTTTAAAACTGCAAATTCACACGATTATTTTTATCTTCAAATTGTAATAAACTAATATAGATAATGTCATCTTTTTCTATTCTTTAATAACCATGTTAAAAGAGAAAAAGAAAGAACAAAATTTAATTTTCTAAAAATAATTTATATGTATACGTGCATAAATTTAAAGCATGAATATTTTTATTATTTTATATGTTTACAAATACAATATTTCTCTTTATTATTTAAATCATAATATATGTTTCTTTTAATATTTTTACATTTACTGTTTTATTTTATTTTCTTATTTATGTTAGGTTAGTTCTCTCCGTTTAGTTAATTTTATAAAAAAATATTAAAACATATCTTCTTTTTACTTGTATCTTTTTTTTCTTTTTGTTACCTTTCATTCATATTTTCACTATAAAATATTTTATTTTCACCATCAAAATAATTGAGTTAAAATATTGCAAATTGTATAAAAATAATATTTATTTATTTTAAATTTTCTCCAACCATTTCAAAACCTGCAATTTGCTTTGCCATGAACTGCAAAAATTGTTCATAAGCATAAAATGTTAAAGTTATGAATAATAATTTTTCATTATATTCCTCAATCAAATCTCGAACTTAAACCCTAATAATCAAAGTTTACTTAAAATAGCAATTACTTAGTCTAACATTGTGTAATAATAATTTTAAGATGTATTTAATTAATTTTACAAAATTATAATGAAAAATATAACTTACTTGAATTCAGACCCGAATATAATAAAAATAGTTGTTAAACATCATCATCATCTGCAAATAAAAATAAAAGGTCAAAACAAATAAAGTTTTTTTTTAAAATAAAGAATGTAATAAGTAAATTCAGAAATAAACCTAATAATCAGTAATCAATAATAGAAAGAAGAAAACTTAACATCACATAACAAAATATGAGTGAATATATATAAGAGAGATTATGAAGGAAGAATTCTATTCCAATTCACAACAACAACAACAACAAACCCAGTGTATTTCCCCACAATTCAATTTTCATTTAAAAATACAACTTCAAATATCCTTATCCTTATTATCTTAATTTGAATTAAGAGAAATATTTGAATTCAAATATTCTTATCCTTATTTTTTTGAAATTTGACATGCTTATCTTAAATATATCCTTGAATTAAGAGAAAAAATTGAAATCAATGAGATTAATTCATATTTTTTTTTTATAATAAATACTAACAAAATAAAAAGATTAAATTTAATTCTCTTCCTTATAGCTAATATGTTGAATGTCAAAAATAAAATAATTACCTTCCCATCACAAAACAATTTTTTTTTAAAAAATAAATAAAAACACTTCCGCACAATTAGTAAAAACGGTTGCCAATAAACTTCCAATTTTTTAAAAATCGTTTACCACATTAACAAAGAATGAGAAATTCTTTTAACAAATATTCATAAGTCTATTAATATAAAGCTATGTGATAACATTTAATTTTTTTTAAAAAGTCTTTCTTTAATTTTATATTTATCCATTATCCTAATCGGTGAAAGATTTTGAATTAGATAAACTTCTTTATCATTAGCCTATTTCTTTTTTTCTCCATCATTATGAAATTATATTATTATTATTATTATTATTATTATTAAATTACTATAGCTTCATCTTTAATTTAACATTTAAATAAATTATATTTAAATATATTATATAACATTTAAATTTTAATAGAAATAAATTTATGAAAGAGTAGAAGTCTATTTAGAACATAAAGATAACATTTAATACAATTCATATTTATCTTATAATTTATATTTGAATTGAAAAAATGATTTGAAATCAAACTCAATGTGACATATTTCGTCAGAGTAAATAACATATTATTATTATTGTTGTTGTTGTTGTTGTTGTTGTTGTTGTTGTTGTTGTTGTTGTTGTGAATATAGAAGAAGTTAAGAAATTAGAATTCAATTCCAATACAAATTCTATTTATATTCAAATTCAACTATCATATCAAATCATTTCTTATAAGAAGATCAATATAATATTCTATCCTTATCCTTAGATTTTTTCAAATAAAATTCATACTTATCCTGTAATCTATAAAATTGTTATTGTTATCTTATTATTATTATTAAAACTACTACTTACCAGAACAACGTATTACTATTGCTAAAACTACAATTTATTTATTTATTATTACTTTTATTATTATTACTATTATTTATTTAATATAATTCAATTTATAATATTTATTATTATTATTATTATTATTATTATTATTCCCACCACTACAATTATAATTACTACAACTACTATCACGTTCTTCAAAAAATTAGAAGTGCTGCTACGGTTTTTATAAAAAGATATTATTATTATTATTATTATTATATTTTTAATAAAAGTCTTGTCTAGGCCTAAGTTTCTTTTTTAAAAAATAAATAAATTACTGCATCTTTTTTATTGGGTTAAAAAGTTATTTTAAATGACCCACATTTTTTTTATTTTTAAATTTACTGCATCTTTTGAAAGTTACAAACTTTCTAATATTTTTTAATTTAAATTTTTTATCACAACATCATTAAATATTGTCTTAAAAATTACCACGTGGCTAATTTAATAACTTGACATGTGACATTTTGTCTAGGCCTAAGTTTTGCTTTTATATATATATATAGATTATTATTATTATTATTGTTGTTGTTGTTGTTATGAATATAGAAGAAGTTAAGAAATTAGAATTCAATTCCAATACAAATTCTATTTATATTCAAATTCAAATATCATATCATTTCTTATAAGAAGATCAATATATTATTCTATTCTTATCCTTAAATTTTTTCAAATAAAATTCATACTTATCCTGTAATCTATAAAATTGTTATTGTTATCTTATTATTATTAAAACTACTACTTACCAGAACAACGTATTACTGCTGCTAAAACTACAATTTATTTATTTATTATTACTTTTATTATTATTATTACTATTATTTATTTAATATAATTCAATTTATAATATTTATTATTATTATTATTATTATTATTATCACTACAATTATAATTACTACAACTACTATCACGTTCTTCAAAAAAATTAGAAGTGCTGCTACGATTTTTATAAAAAGATATTATTATTATTATTATTATCATTATCATTATTATTATTATTATTATTATATTTTTAATAAAAGTCTTGTCTAGGCCTAAGTTTCTTTTTCTTTTTAAATTTACTGCATCTGTTTTATTGGGTTAAAAAGTTGTTTTAAATGACCCACGTTTCGTTATTTTTAAATTTACTGCATCTTTTGAAAGTTTCAAACTTTCTAATATTTTTTTAATTTAAATTTTTTATCACAACATCATTAAATATTGTCTTAAAAATTACCACGTAGCTAATTTAATAACTTGACACATGACATTTTGTCTAGACCTAAGTTTTGCTTTTATATATATATATAGATATTATTATTATTATTATTATTATATTTTTAATAAAAGTCTTGTCTAGGCCTAAGTTTTTTTTTAAAATTTACTGCTTTTTTTAAATTTACTGCATCTGTTTTATTGGGTTAAAAAATTATTTTAAATGACCCATGTTTCTTTATTTTTAAATTTACTACATCTTTTGAAAGTTTCAAACTTTCTAATATTTTTTAATTTAAATTTTTTATGACAACATCATTAAATATTATCTTAAAAATTGCCAAGTGGCTAATTTAATAACTTGACATGTGGCATTTTGTCTAGGCCTAAATTTTGCTTTTATATATATATATATATATATATAGATACGTATGGTGAATTCAACAAACAATTTCTAAACAAATTACTTTTTTTTGGTAAGGTTCTAAACAAATTACAAAACAAAATTATCTCTTATCATATATTTTAGAATTCTTAGTTTTAAAATAATAGGAGTCAATATTATACAAATATTAAATAATAAATGAAGGTCAAAAATTTCAAATCACTTTTTAACCGCACGTGCCTTGCACGTGTAACGTTTAATTATTTAAAATTAAATAATTTTGTCTATTGCGGAAATTTTAAATAAAGTGTAAGAGTTCAAATCACTTTTTAATTTTTTTTTACACTTTAATATAATAATGTAAACATAAGCATATACACATATATGTTTTACCACCAGAAGTTCTACGTGGTTGCGCAGATCATTACTTTTGCATTTGTCATATAGTACCCCTTTCTCTTGTTGCCAGACGTATCAATTTGAACCATATGTGTATTACGAATTTTTTTTTAATATGCAAAATCTTTCCTTATTTTTAAATTCAAATCTTTACAAAATCATTAATTACATTCTTATTACATGCTTAAAACTTTTAAAAATCTGGTACTTCTTAAATTTTTCTTATTATAATAGGTTTATATTTATTTCTAGATTTTTCAAATCTTGTTAAAATCAAATTTAGTTAATTTAAAATTCTTATATTAATGAAAAAAGGTATCAATTGTCATTAATTTTGATGATTTCTAATAAGGAAAGATTTTACCATAAATATATTTAATTAATTTCATCTTTTTAAATTAGGATTTTTTTTTTTAAAATTTTGATGATGACTTCTAATAAGGAAAGATTTTACCATAATTATATTTAAGTAATTTTTAACTCTTAAATATTAGAAAAAAATAGTGAAAAAATGATTTTTCCTAAAGCAAAAACTTTTAATGAAATATTTTTAATATATTATAGATTATATATATTATAGATATAGATATTATAGATATAGATTGCAGATTAAATAGTGCTTTAAGCACTTTAAGCTAAAATAACAAAAATTATGAATTAAAAATCTTAATTTATAGCGATATGCAGCCTTTGAGATAGGAAAAAATAAAAAATAAAAAATAAAAAAAGGGAGAGCACAAATTCGAAAGAAAGGAAAGAAAGGGGAACACTCCAAAGGCTCTTTTCTCCCCAATTTGCTTTGTTCTGATTCTCCACTCAATTCTAGTTTGATAATTTGTAAAAAATCAAGAAGGTGAAAACTCAATTGTTTCATATACTGTTAAACTTTAACTTGATAATTAACGAATTGGAAGTAAAAATGGTGTGGGCGAATAGGGAAATGGTTGTTTACTGCTTTGATACTTTGGTTGCTTACTACAATAGCGAACAAGTTCCTCCTCCTGCTTTCGATGACGGTCAACAGTAAGCTACTTGTTTCTTTCTCCTTCCCTTTTTAGCTTAAAATTAGAAACGTACATATTGACGGACTTGCAAATTGAAAGGTTTATCAGAAACTGTTTCTCTACTCATAAAGGTTGTGTAGCGTATGTGTACGTCCTACCCTCCGGGACGCCACTTTGGGGACTACACTTTGTATGCTGTTGTTGTGGTGTGTGCTTTTGGGCTGTGCTGATCCTGTGCTTTTTACATGTGACGTGTTTGTGAGCTGTAGGTGGATCAGTTTGAGCTAAACTGATCCTGACACTACGTCTAAAAAGACAAATCTCCCCCTATTTTTCAACCTTGAGGTGGCTTTGATTGCGTATATGCATGCTATGTGTAAACAAATGTTCACTAACTTTAGTAATTAATTGGTTAGTGTACTTGTTGTAAATTGCTGGAGACGTGTAGATTTTGGAATTTTAGAAATGAAGCAATTAGGTTTTCTTATGCAGATTACTTGAGTGTTTTCCAGAGGAACAAATAACTTGCTTGGTTAGCTGGTTGAATGGTGCTGTGGCATTAGAATGTGAAGGGCCAAAGCAGTTTCTACTCCTTTGTGCTTCTTTTTATTTGGAAAATTGTTTCTTTTAATTTGGTTATAGTGTTACCGGACATTATATGCTCTTAACCTATACTTTTTAGTTTGTCTCATTTACTTATTACAAAAAAAAAAAAAAAAGGCTTAATTCCATTTGCATCAGTTGTCTTACCATTTGTTAGTGTCGATTTATGATAGTCTTCTGAAAATGATCTTTCACTTTACATCAAATGTTTTCCTCATAGGATTTTATATAGGTCACTCTTTTTTAACATATTGGGAGCTTTCCTGTTTTTATAAACTTCCCAATTTGTGACTGTTTTTTTTTTTTTTTTTTTTATAATCATGTGATTATGTCAAGAGTTTGACATTTGTAGGGAATAAACTGTTGTCTCCGTTTATGATCTTGGTTTTCCGGTGTCAAGACCTCCAGTGTTATATTGTCCATGCATCAACTGTCCAGTCTAGTGTTGTTGGAGGTGTGAAGTGTCCCACATTGATTTGAGAAAATTGAGTGTTTATCTTTACGTACCTCGTGAGCTAGCTTCTAGAATTGTATTAGGCATATAGCCCATTTTCTTCAGAGTCTGTTCATCCAGTGGTGCTTTAGGCGGTACGACATCAAAGTTTGACTAGAAGTGCCCAAAACAATGTAGAAATGGTGTATGACTTTGACTGCTTATTTGATATTTTAATTTCATAGAGAGAAAAAAAAAGGAAGATATTTTGTTCAATGTGGCAAACTTGAAATTTTCGAGAACATATATTTTTTTTTTTTATATATTTCTTAAAATTATTAAATATTGAAAGTATTCCTTCTGTTAAATTTACTATTCTAAAAATAGATATCCAGTGATATTTATATCATCTAAAATTTAATATAGAATTTATCTTTTTTATTTATTTTATCTTTATTATTAAATAATATTCATCATTTAATTTTTTTTCCAAGACATTAAAAGTTTATTATATTCAAAAGATGATATAATAAAATTACTTTATTATTTATTATTTTTTAATCTGTATGTTAAGTCGATGATATAATAAAATTATCTTATTATTTAATATTTTTTAATATTTGTATCAAATAAATAATGAACAAGTATTATTGTATGGGGAGTAATATTTTTATATACACTTTAACAAACAATTTTATTTTTTTAAAATTATGTTCAAATTTACAATCAGAATTTAAATTTATAACAATAATAATATACTTCATATAGTTCGATAAGCAAGATGTTGAAATAGACTTTATTTCTATCTCCCTCGAACCAAATAAGAAAATGAGATCTCTAATCTTCTTAAAATGTGAATAAATAATTTTTTCAAATTCTTTATGTGTAAAAATGAATAAAACTAAAAAGCAATTTATAAAATATTAAAAAGTTATTTCTCTTTCGAATAACATATATATAACTTTGAAAAATTTAAATATCAAAATTTTAGTTGTGACGGGTAAACTAAAAAGAGGCATGTATAATTTAAAAGGTTTAAGTCATTAATAGGATAATAAATTTGTTTTGAAATTTCACTTAAACCCCTCAACTTATACTTATACATATCAGATTTCTAACCCATCTGAAATTTGATCTGTCTAGATTTTTTTTACCCACATGACACGTCACATGGTATTTATTCACTGTGGATGCGTGAATGAATCCCAAATAATATTTCATTTTTATTTTTCTGAAAAATTTACTGAATAAATAATACTTTATTAATAAAAAACAAAAGAAGAGCAACCCCCCTCCCCCCATGCTGTCATCTTCTTCACCCCCAACCCATGTTGTCATCTTCTTCATCCCCTTTCTTGATTTTAGAGGTAGAGCAATTTTTTAGCCACTGTAATTTTTTTAATGCTTTACTGTTTTGTTTTATTTTATTTTTAATAAATAAAAAATATTTTTGAATCTGCAATAAAAAAATATTTTCTGATATCCGAATTTTCATTAATTTCCATTATTTTTGAGCAAGCATCAACAAATCAAATATAAATTCGTTAAGCTTATTGAAATGATGAGAGAATTTGATAAAGTGAATCAAGTTCTCTCAATTTCTCTTTGTCGTCGATTTCAAAATAATTCACCATTGTCATCTCTTCTTAACATTTTTTAATGGAGCATAACGATTTTTCGTTACCATCTCCGAGACCTCTCATCCGTTTTTTATATTTATAACTCAAATCTATAAAGAACGAAAGAAATTCAAAAAGAAGAGAAAAAAATAAAAAAAATAAAGGAGATTTAAGTTTGAAAAGAAAAATTGAGAAGAAGATAAATTAAAAACAGAGAGACAAATGAAGGAGGACAAAGAGGAGGGGGTGGGGGCATTTTTTTTTTAACCTAGAGGTACTAATTAAAATTTGGTGAAGAAGATAGAGTGAAGAATGAAATCAAATGTAAAAATGAAAACAAGATAAAGGAGAAGAGGGCGAGGTAGGGGGTGGGGGTTGGCTGGGTTAGGGGCTGTTTTTTTTTTTTTTTTTCAAAAAAATTATAAGAAAAATTATAATTATCTTTTAATAATTATTTTGGACCTTTTAATGTTATGTGTTATTTTTCAATTAAGCAATTTTGTCATGTCATGGCGAATGTTTTACATTCACTTTTTATTTTTTGGTCAAATCCATTGACAATTTTCTGAACTTGACACGATTTTTTACTTTGGCATCTCAAGTGGACGTTGTTCACTTTTGGCACCTCATGTAGCTATAAGTGTGTCATTTTGACACTTTTTGCTGATTCAACAAAGAGAGTGTATTACACTCGCTTTTAAATGCATTTCAGGGATATTTTTATAATTTTTTCATCTTCCTTCTCTTTGTTCCTCACTCTTTCAATCCATTTTTTTCCACCATTTTTTTTCCTTTCGTTGACACATTCATACACAAATTTCTCTTCATTGATTAAATTAATAGAGAAAAAAAAAAGAAAAAATCAAGAAACAAGGTTAATTTGCTATTTGAAAAATAAGAATAGTTGATTTTAACAAAAATCAAGAATTTTCCTTCTTTAAGAAATAAGAAATCAAGAAATTAGAATGGTTGGTTTCCGCTTATGTTGATTTTAATCATTCTTGTTTCTTAAAATGAGTTCCCTTCTTGAAATGATTTTTCATTCATTGATCGAATCAACAGAAAAAACGAGAGGAGAAAATCAAGAAAAAAAAAATTCACCTTTTTTGTGAGTTTAAGTTTTTTTTTCTTCTTTTTTTTTTTAGAGATTGTGATGATTCAATTTACAAAGCTAATGAACATACACAAAAACATAATAGATTTCTACTAACTGTGTTAAGATTTCAACAAATTCTTCACTTTAATTACACTATTATTTATTGGAGATGATATCATATTGAGGGGTGGAGAAGTGGGTAGGGTGGATAAAATGGGTCGTGTGAAAGGTGAGTCTTGATTATGATAGCGTGAAGCTGCTTGATTGTTGAGATGGGAACTTTAGCTTTGAGAGTTGACAAATAATGGAGTTGAAAGGGATGAACATCAGCTGAATTCCAACAACTTCCCATGAAGAGATTGAATCAGGGATGCTGATAAAATTGCTTTGGTTAAACTCCACAAAAATAATTAGATGTTTGGGTTTCGAGGCTGGGAGTGAGCAGGTAGTGAGGGGGGTGGGTGGGTTGGAGAAGACGGATGGGGATTGGTGAAGGGGGGTGAGGGGTGGGTGGGTAGGTTGGAGAAGATAATTGAGGGGTGGGGGTGCGGGCAGGTGGTGAGGGGGGTGGATTGGCTGTAGAAGATCGATGGGGATTGGTGGAGTGGGGGAATTAAATTTTATAATTTTTTTATAATTATTTAAGTTAAAAAATTGTCAAGTGTCAATATTTGATTGGTATTTTTGTTATTTTAATTAAAAATAGTTATTTAACAATTAATTTGAAGAAAAATGATAAATGTCATAATATTATTGATCACTTTAGACGTCATCGGCGTGTGTAATATACATATATTTTTGCTGATTCAGCAAAAAGTGTCAAAATAACATCCGCATATGTTATTTGAGTTGTCAAAGTGAACAACATCCACTTGAGGTGTCAAAGTGAAAGATCTTGTCAAGTTTAGGGACTGTCGATGAGTTTGACCTTATTTCTTTGGTGATTGACAAAAAAAGTCTATTAGAAATAATTTTTAGATAGTTAAGAAGTTTAATAGATACAAATTTAATTGAGGAATTTTAAGTAAAATTTTGAAACAAATTTAGTATCCTCAACCAATTTTAAATTTTGATATTCAAAATTTTCATTATGACACGTATATTTGACAGATGGAGTACAATATTTATGTTTGTCCCTTTTATATTATGGTCAGAGCAGTTTCTTTTTCAATTTCTCTTCCCCGTTGTCTCCTTTTTGTTGAACGCAGAAAGGAGAACAAACAGATAAATTTATTATTTCTTCAATTCATTTTTCTATGCTTCTTGTTCTGAATATTAATTTCTTGTTAATTCTTAGCCTTCTCTCTTTTTTCCTTCTATAATTGAAGGAAAATTTCAGAAACTTTCTTTGTTTCTGATTAAAAAAAAAGAAGAGGAGGAACAACAATTTTTTTTTTTAATTTTAAGTTTGAAAGAGAATTTCTATTTAGGATTTGGAAAATTGAAAAAAGGGAAGAGATGAACGTGATGCGTCGCCTTAAGAGCATTGCTTCTGGACAATCGTCCATTTCCGATCCTGTAATTTTCTCCTTCTCTTTTTCATGTCAATTTTTTTTCCGCATTTGGTGAGAGAATTGAGATGACATAATGGGAATTTATGGCATTTGTTGTTTGTTGGTTAGCTTTTGTGTTGTTGTCTCAATATGATTTGTTTTCGGGAGCTTGGTGTAACCGGTAAAGTTGATGTCATGATTTGAAGTCGTGGAAATAGCATCGTGCACAAATGCAAGGTACAGTGGTGTACAATTGACCTTGTGGTTTGGCTATTCTTGGGACCCACGCTTAGCGGGAAACTTTAGTGCATTGGCTGGGCTTTATTTTTGGGGGTTGGAGGGAAGCTATAAGTGGTTTGTCGATTTGTGTAGTAAGATTTTCCAAAAAAATAAAAATTGGGGGCTTTTTGTCTGGAAACTTTTCCTTGAATTCTTCTCTTTTATGCTTACTTTTACTTGATTAACTTGTTAATTTGATTGACTAATACAAAGTTTGGTAATACTAAAGGAAGATGGTGTAATTTTTTCCATTGCTAAAGATTGGGTTATATTGGCTTGCTAGTGATAGAACCAATCTCATGTATTAACTTTTTATAGTTTGGTTGTTATCATTTCTTTGCAAAGTCTGCTCAAGATAATGTTTAAATTAATCATGAGATTGTTTTTGGGAAACTAGGAAGTCATGGGTTCAAGTCGTGGAATCAGCCTCTTGCAGAAATGCGGGGTAAGGCTAAGTACAATAGACTTATGGTTCGGCCTTTCCTTGGGCTATGGGAGCTTTAGTGCACTGGCTTCCCTTTTTGCCTCCTACTGTGATTTAAGTGCATTCTCATCAGAACAACCTGCCTATTATAATCCCACAAATGAGGTTTGGATTTAAGGGCATTCTCATATTTTCCTTTAATTTAATAGGGAGGGGATTTTAGCTTAAAGAGACCGAAGGTTGATCAAGAAGTAGATCACAGGGTTGATATTGAAATTCAATTGGAAGAGCGGTGTCCTATAACACGGAATGATGATGTGGCTTCTACATCTGAGGGAAGTGCTTCAAGTACATTAACTGTCGATACTAGGCAAGAAAAATCTGGATATAAGGAGCTTCCAAAAGAAATGAGTGGAATGAAAATTAGAGACAAAAACTCTGATGACCATGAGGTAACTTCTTATTTATATAGAACCATCTTGTTGCTTTTTGTTTATGGAGAATCCTTGTTTATGATACTAAAATGCTACTAATTATAGGATATGGAACCTACTGTTGTTAGCGGTAATGGAACAGAAACAGGCCAGATAATTGTGACTACTCTGAGTGGTCGAAAGGGAAAGAAGAAACAGGTAAATGTTATTTTCTTTATTTTTAGATGTGATGGCTTGTGATTCGTTGCATATTTGGTCTTAATCTGTTAATAAGTTTCATATTATTGCCAGACGCTGTCTTACATGGCTGAACGTGTGGTGGGTACGGGATCATTCGGAGTTGTATTTCAGGTGCAGTTGTGTTTGATGTTCGGTATGAAGATTAGGTGTTTATTGGAAGCATTGAATTCGTCAGAGTTTCTCTACTAGACTTTTGTTCATTCTTCTCTTTTCTTGTAATTTTTAGGCTAAGTGCCTTGAAACAGGTGAATCTGTGGCAATAAAGAAGGTCTTAGAGGACAGGAGATACAAGAACAGGGAACTGCAGATTATGCGCATGCTTGATCATCCTAATGCTGTTCACCTGAGACACTGTTTCTATTCTACTACTGAGAAGAGTGAGGTTTACCTTAACCTTGTTCTGGAGTACGTATCTGAAACCGTGTACCGAGTTTCAAGGCACTACAGCAGAGTGAACCATCACATGCCAATCATATTTATTCAACTATACATGTACCAGGTTAGCATTTGCCACATGCATTTCCGTTTCCCCGTCATGGTTTTGGACTTTCAGATTGTAGTGAGTGAGATTTCTTGTTTGGCAAATTGATATTATGAATTATCTTGATTCTTCAGAAGTTACAACTTGATTCTTTCTCATAATTATCACTGTGCAGCTATGTCGGGCTTTGAATTACATGCACAATGTAATTGGGGTATGTCACCGTGATATTAAACCTCAGAATCTTTTGGTAAGTTTTGCTTGTTATTCTCCCTTGCTTTTTGGTGTTTGTAGCTCTTCCATTTCCTGAGTTATCTGAGACAATTGCTATTCCTCTTCCTTCATTCTTCTTGCCTCAGTTCTAACTATTTGTGGTACTATTGTTTTAATAATTTCTATAGGTTAATCCACACACCCATCAGTTAAAGATCTGTGATTTTGGAAGTGCAAAGATGCTGGTATGTGGTGTTCTTTTGGGAACTAAGTTTTCCTAGGTGTTTGCATTCAGTCAGACTTTTGTCCTCTTACCACAGGTGCCTGGGGAGCCCAATATAGCCTACATTTGTTCGCGGTATTATAGAGCACCTGAATTGATCTTTGGGGCTACAGAGTACACAACTGCAATTGATATGTGGTCAGCCGGTTGCGTTTTCGCTGAATTACTTTTGGGACAGGTGAAATGAATTCATGATACCTATTTTCTCTCTCTTCCTGATATTAGCTGTAGAAAGTTGGTAATTATTCTTCTTACTCCTGCACATAGATTTGGTTTCTATGATGCCTCTGTTATACTGAGGTAGATAAGTGCGTGCTTGCACATAAATGTTTCCCTACTTGCAAGTTGATTCTCCTTTTTGATGGATTATGATAGTTTTTCCTTGATTATGACTAGTCTATAAAAGTTCTAGACAATCTTTTTTTTGTGAGCATCATTTTTTGAGTTGCACTGGTATAAAGTAGTCTGATAAATTGAATTTTGTACTATGTTTAGCCTCTTTTCCCTGGAGAAAGTGGCGTTGATCAGCTGGTGGAGATAATCAAGGTATGCTATTATGGGACACCAGTTCTCATCTCCCATTATTAAAGCAGTGTCAGTTGAGTTTCATTCTGTTGCTTATGGTCTTGATGTATTAATCCATGCTAGATTTTGGGAACACCAACTAGAGAGGAAATTAGGTGCATGAATCCAAGCTATAAGGAGTTCAAGTTTCCTCAAATCAAAGCTCACCCGTGGCACAAGGTTTGTTACAAATTATTAAGTAGATGCATCTCTTTATCTTAGTTTTTTTTGTTTCTTCTCGTGCACTCTCAAGCTGAGTCGCTGAACAAATCTGAATAATTTGTAGATATTTCACCGAAGAATACCTCCTGAAGTCGTGGATCTGGCGTCAAGGCTCCTCCAGTATTCTCCAACTTTGCGCTGTACTTCTGTAAGTGAATGACTTAGCCTTTTCTTGCTGTTCATATAAAGCTTGGAAATAGTTAATGATTAAAAAACACAGCTCTGTTAAACTTAAAGCTGTGGATTCTGTACTGATCTTGTGGATAAATCTGTAAGTTTATGCAGCCTACTGAGGCTGAACACATTATACAAGTAGTATGTTAGAAACATACCTGTACACTTTTTGGGGTTTAAGATCAAGAGGCACCCGGAATGAGTCATAACCTTTGTATTTATTTTCAGTTAGAGGCATGTGCACACCCTTTCTTTGATGCTCTGAGGGAACCAAATGCATGCTTACCAAATGGACGACCTTTCCCACCTCTATTCAACTTTACACCTCAAGGTTGAGCCGAGTTCTGTTTCTAAATCTAACTTTATCATTATATAACTAGTTCGTCCCATCTAACTGTAGTAAACCTCATGCAGAACTTTCTGGTGCACCTACTGAACTGCGACAACGCCTCATTCCTGAGCACACGAGGAAATGAATTTCGTGTTAAGGAACATCTCTTAGGCATTACAAAAATGAGTTTTTGAGGGGTCGGTCTGTTGTCCATGTGATGAGCAGTGTTCTACAGCATCAAATGCAAGCTATGTTCTAGGCCAGCCTTGGTGGAATATCTTACATTCCAAGGCAAGGATGGTGGTGATCAGAGTTAGGTCCATCACTGAAATTCTTTTATTTATTAAATTGATGTGTTAGTAAAGAATGCCCTAGGCAGTTCTAGATGAGTTCACATCTATTAATTCTTTTTTGTTACTACAAACATGTAGTTTGTGGGCATTCAGAAGATCAGTAGGTTCTTCCATACAGGATTACTAGTTGAAGTGGTGTTTATTTTTGTATCATTTTTTATTTCTTCCACTTGCCCTATAGAAATGTGAAATTCATTACTGTACCTAACGGCTCTTTAAAACTACTTCAATAGTCTCAGTACGATTCTGTCCGTTTGTCTAGTTTTCAATACTGCACACGGACAGTTTATTCTCCGTGTGTTCTGAGGGTGACGAAAATAGCTTATGAAAATATGTTCGGCACTTTTTTTTTTTTTGGTAAAAAAGATTTTTATTTATATTACAGTACAAGGATTACAGAGACAGAACTTGTGGCGGTACCACTACAGACTCTGAAGACTGTACAACCTGAGCATCTCTACTAGAACTAATATAATACGGGTGAGTAAGGGGCTGCTTCACTCTCCTAACACTTGGGACTCCATTCTTATCCGCATGCAAAATCACTAAAAGTGACGGTGGAGGCTCCCAAAGCAGTACAGTAGTAGAGACATTATTATTACAAACACTCCTAGCTAGTCCGTCGGCTAACTTGTTCTGTTCCCTGTAGATATGATGTATTTTAGGACGACCCAGTCTGTGGAGAAGGAACTTGCAATCAGAGATAACATTTGAATTAGAGCATGTTGCATTAATTAACAAGTTAGCTAGGTGCTGTGAGTCGGTACTGATTTCCAACGGGGAGTGGAAATGCTGATAAGCTAGCTGAAGACCTAGTATGACTGCAGCCAGTCGCCTGAGTAATTTCTAAAGACGCCTCCTAAAGAGTAATGATCAGGAAGCTCAGAATGGGCTGCACAGTCAGTGTTTAGCATGATATTAGTCTGGTCAGGGGGCTTCCATTTAACGTACAGAGGAATAGTACATCTCTCAACTTTTGTGGGCCCAGCGAGAAACCAAAACTCAGTTACACTGTGACAGATACGGTCTAAAGACAGTGTAAAAGCAATTCTGTCAAAAATGACCTTATTGCGCGTAGTCCAAATTGACCAAAGACAAAAGCAAAGGAAAACCGATGAAGGAATAAGACCCAATCTATTGGAGATAACGGGAACTCTAAGTCGTATGAACCTTTGCAACCATTGAGTTGGTGATAGGGAGGGATCTGTTAAAGAGTGTGCCTCATTTTTTATTTGGATATAGTCCTAGAGTGAAGTCACTTTAGGACAAAACAGGAAAATGTGCGCATTTGTTTCTGCAGTGGAGCAGTCGCAGAGGCGACAAATTGGTGAGTCAATAACCCTTATATGGTGGAGATATGCAGCTGTTGGACTGTCATGATTAAGCAGCCAGAGGAATTGTTTGATTTTATGAGGGATCGGAAGCCGCCAGATCCAGTTGAAGTTTGGACGGTGATTTGTTTGGCTCGTGACAGTGGATGAAGGGTTATTTAAGGAAGCTAGAGCGGACATGCATGTTTTAACACTAAAGAGGCCCGAATTTGTTAATCCCCAAGTGATGCGATCAAAAGTACTTGCGAACCTGGGAAAATAAACTTGTTAAATTTGGGAGACAACCCCGAGTGGAAGATCAATAGAGAGTGCCGAGAAATCCCATATTCCGGAGGTTCTAAACTTCGCCACATTGGCTTCGCTTTCTTCAGGAAGGAGGGGCCCTTGTAAAAGGGATCGAATGGTGGAGTTTGGTTTGATCCAAGAGTCAGTAAAGAAGTTGATGAAGCGACCTGTAGCAGTCTGCTAACGAAGGCCCAACCGGCAGGTCTTCCAACCCTGCTGGAGGGCTCTCCAAGTTCTAGAGATTGTAGCAGCTGTACTAAGATTATTGTGTGGTCGCCGAAGGTATTTGCCTTTAAGTAAATTTGCCCAGATGGTGTTGTTCGAGTGAAAACAACGCTAAGATGAGCATGCCAATAAAGCTTTATTTTTTGAGACTTAGTCTTGAATGCCTAACCCGCCTTCATCCTTCGGTTTTGTAACCATCGACCATTTGAGAAGATGAATCCTCCTACGAGTTTGCGTAGAGCCCCAAAGAAAATTTCGCTCATGACGTTGGAGCTCTTTAACCACATAGGCTGGAAGTTGAATAAGCTGCACGATATGATTTGGGAGGCTATTAAGGGTAGACTGGATAAGTGTGGCCTTCCCAGCCAAGGTGAGGAATTTTCCTTTCCAACCCGATAGGCGGGCTTTGAAGGTGTCCAGGAGTACTTAGTAGTCTGGTTTGGCAAACCTTGTGGACATTGGAAACCCGAGATATTTCCCAAAAGAGGAGCCCTCACTTAAGTGTAGGTTAGTACAAGCTAGAATCATTTTTGCAGTTGGTGTATTATCTGAAAAAAAGATTTTTGACTTGGAGTAATTTATTTTTTGCCCTGAGATAACTCCAAATTGGGACATTGCTGTTGAGATGGCCATGCAGGTAGAATCATTTATTTCTCAACAGAGGATGATATCGTCTGCGAAAAAAAGGTGGGAAATAGGAATACCCCTTGGATAGGTGACAATTGGCGTCCAGAGAAGGTGATCAACAGCTATGTCGATTCTTCTGGATAGCCTTTCCATGCAAAGGATAAATATGTGTGGTGACAAGGGGTCACCCTGATGGATACCTCTATTGGGAGCAAAAAATGGAGTGGATCCCCCATTGATAAGGACTGAGATGGTTGATGTACAGATACAAGACATGATTAGCCGGATGATTTTAGAGGGAAAGTTAAAATATATCAGGGTGTCGTGGATGAAGGACCATTCAAGACGGTCAAAGGCTTTTTCTAGATCAATTTTAAGCATCATCAAGTGCTTGTTTCCTTTATGCTTTTTAAGAAAATGTAGCACCTCTTGAACTAGCAGAGCACTATCTGAAGCCCTTCTTCCTGCTAAGAAACTAGACTGAGTAGGGCCAATAATTTCCTGGAGATAAGGTTTTATACGATTTACGATGATTTTTGTAATAACTTTATACACAATGTTGCAGAGACTAATAGGTCTGTATTGAGATATGGTGGCTGCAAAACTGGTCTTAGGGATTAGGCAGATGTAAGTCTGGTTCACAATAGGCGGGATAGCCCACTCAGTGAAAACTTGAGCACAAAAATCCTCAAGAGATTTTCCTACAATTTCCCAGTATCTCTGGAAGAAAAAAGGGTGCAAGCCATCGGGACCCGGGGCCTTAAAGGGTTTAAACGAGTTGAGTGCTGAGGAGATCTCAGCTCTAGTGAGGGGCTGTTCTAGCAGGACATGCGCAGCTGGTGGTACGAATCGAGAAGGTGCATACAGACCTTGTTGCGGGCATGCAATGAGATCCGTAGTGAAAAGATTTTTGAAGAAATTAATGATATGAAACTCCAAATTATCTCGTCCTTCAATCCAGTTTCCACCTTGGTCTCTTAGAGCTAGAATACGATTCCTACGTCTTCTGTTAAGGACAGAGATATGGAAGAACTTTGTGTTTGCATCCCCATTATTGAGCCAGTTAACCCTTGATTTTAATTGCCAGAAGTCATATTCCAATTGCAATAAGCGATTTAATTCCTGAGACAAGTCAACTTCAAGAGTTTGCAAGAAAGAGCTAGTTGGGTAGTTTGGAGAAGCTTGGATTCCCGCTAATCTGGCTAGCAGCTTCCTTTTCTTAACAAAAATGTTGCCAAAAACCTCTCTATTCCAAAAAGAAATCTCATTTTCAAATAAGGCAATAGAGGGAAGAAACAAGTTATTCATGGTGAGCCAGGAGTATGAGACAACTTCAGAGAACTGAGGGTGAGAGGTCCATATAGACTCTAGCCTGAAGGGTCTATTGTTTATAGGATAGGTCGGGGTTAAAGCAAGACTTAGAGGGCAGTTATTAGAGTGGAGACGGGGGAGATGCTTGACAGAAGCTTCGGGAAAGAGTTCTAACGAAGCTGCATTGCTATTAATTCTATCTAGACGCTCTAAGATCAAATGGCCATGGCGTCTGAGATTTGTCCAGGTAAACTTACTGCCACTAAAACCTAAATCAAGCATATTGCAGTAATTGAGACAGTTTAAGAAGTTATTTGCTCTAGAAGCAGAGAACCCCCTATCCCCAAACTTCTCATTTGTCCTTGTAATGTCGTTGAAGTCACCACCTTAACCATGCAGTGAATTTCCTGGCGGGTAAGGGCAACGTCAGTGACATGTAAAACATCATCATGCCAGAGAATTGCCATACCCCCAGCCTGACCCTCAGCTGGGACGGCCGCTACGTTTGAGAAGCTGAACTCGCTAGGCAGGGATTGATGGTTTTCTCTATGGGTTTCCAAGAGGACAACTAAAACAGGCTTATAGTTAGCTAGGATTTCCTTAAAGGCCAACCTAAACTCTTGGGACTTGGTGCCCCTACAGTTCCAAATAATAAAGTTCATTGGCCGAGTAAAGTTATAGCGAATGTCAGAGTTACAAGCAAGCTCCGAGCCCCTGAGAGTCGAGCTCATTATCAAGGCATACTTCCCCACGTCCGGGTTGAGGGTGGGCCTTACATGGATCGAGCATTTCAACATATTTTGCGGACAATTTACGTGTATTTTTTTTGCAACATGCTCTTTTAACAGGAATACGCGTACCTGATTCAGAAACACTGATGACACCCTCTCGTGCATGTCGCCCGCCTCCAGATCGTCCAGGATGATGTAGTCGGGGTTGGTCAGTGCACTGGGGAGCAGGAGCTCCATCAGTGACGGAGGTGCAGCATTCAGGTCGTGGACCTGGTCCATGAAGGTTGGCTCTACATGCTTCTGAACCCATGGAGTCACCTCCGTCTCCGAGGGTGGCTGTGGATAAAAGGGAAGCCCCGGCACCAAGAGATTGTTCTGAAGTGGAGGATTCACATTGGATGGCGATGCCTGGAAAGGATTCGGAGCGGTTGGGGGTTCGCAGGCCACTGGGATTGGCCATACGCCTCAAGTTGCATAAAAAGTAGTTACTTGTCAATTTTGACATCACTCTACATTATTCAAGTTAGTTTATAATCTCATTCAATAGCAAAATTTAATTTTAATCAATGCTGTCATTCCTATTCCTTGTCCTGAATTGTAGGTCTATCGGAAACAACTTCTCTACTTCATTCGAGGTAGTGGTATGGACGTATTCACTTTATTCTTTTCAGACTTCACTTTGTGGGAATATACTGGATATATGTATATGTAGTTCTTGTTGCCATCATTCCTTTTAAGCCAATTTTTAAATTACTCATTACTTTTAAGAGATGTAACTTTTTAAAAAATATTAAAAATAATCACACTATGATCTCATCTTCTCTCTAATTCATACTAGAGGCTCAATATTTATACTTTTTATATTTTAATTTACATGATATATATTTCTTTAGTTTATTCCGAGAAAAATGTTGCTTTTTTGTATTTAGAGTCAATTTAATTCTGAAATTCTCATTTTATTTTAAATGAATGATTTATAACCGACACAAATATCTTAGAGTTATTTTGAACCAAAAATTTTAAAAATCAATCTTACTATAATATTTTAATATTCTGATTGAAACGTCTAAATAATAGTCATCCCCGTATTTAAATTCAAATATATTAATCTGTGTTTTTAAAATTAACTATTGTTAAACGTTACTTATTAATTATGAAAAAGTAAGTCGATTTTGTTACCTAACAAGAAATGATTTCTTAAAAGTTGGACTTTACAATAGTAGTTGAAAGTTGAAGTTTTTTCTTGATTTAGAATTTTATTTTACATTCAAATGAATCTCTAGGTATACGAGAATAAGCAGAAACAGTAAGGATTTATTTGACCAAGAAAATAAAAAACGTATTTATTTTATTTAATAATATTAAAGTTAAAAATAGAATTAGAGTTGCGTCTGACCATAATATTTTCAAAAATATTTTAAACTTTGAATGTACTACTTTTTATAAAGTGATAAAAAAATTGAGAAAAAAAATAAAATAAAAACACCTCGAGTGGTATTTTTCAAAAACTAAAAATTGAAAAAATATTTCAGAATATCTTTTTTATTTTCATGGTCAACCAAATATTTCAAAATAAAGTGAAAATATTTATGACCATACACATACTAATTAGAAGTTCGAAAATTCTAAAATCAAGAATTTGACATGTTAATGATAAAATAGCCTTTTTAATGAATGATAATGTATGGCTAATCTTGTTTTAAGCAAAAGTTGAATGGCAAGAGTTTCTTTCTCTCTCCTGCGCACGTTAGCCTAACATACGCACTGTATGGGAAGGCGAGCAAAAGCTTTGATTTCAATTGTGTGGGAGTTTGGACCACATGTGACAAAAGAGTTTTAAAATAAGGTGTAGGTGACACTAGTCTTAATTATTAGGTGGAGGTGACAATTACTTTATTATGAATTAAGAAAGTTGGAGAAGTTTGAAAATAACCCATAAGTTTTTAAATTTATACTTTGATCCAAATGTTAGCTTATATAACGGAAAACGGAGGGAAAAAAGGCACCTTTCTCTCTCTTCTTACCCTTTGTTGATTTCTCCCTCTTAGCGATTTTTGTTGTTCATTGTTGCTGCTGCTTCATTCATCATCTTCTGCTTCATTATCATCATCTTCTACTTCATTATCATCTTCATCTTGTTCTTGTTGACCATTTGTTGTTGTTGTTGTTACCGCTACTGTTGCTATTTGATCAATTTCTTAGGTCAATTTTTTTTTCTAACATCACTTTCCACTTTGACATTACTTCATAGGAGACGTTGGTAAGTCAAATTATGATTTTTAGTTGAATTTGTGTAACATCCCGCATTTTTGGGCTAGAACGTAAACCGTCATTTCTTCTCATAAGGGTTACAAAAGCCATAAATCCAATGCAAATTTAGTGTGTTGATCAATTATGTAGTGTGGAATCTATTTGAGCATGAATTAAGATCATAGAAGTCCCCTAACTCAAGGACGAGTTGAAAGATTTCCAATCGTTCGAGTTTGAGTAAGCATCGAAACTTGGGTCAACTTCAATCAACCATAACTCATTGTATATGATGAACTGGGTGGCCTACTATATACCAAATTGTAGATAATTGAATAAGCTTTCCAACGATATAAGATTTGTCAAAATCCGATAATCGGGTAAGAAGTTATGGCTATTTTAAGTTTCAGCTATAAGTCGAATGCCATTTCAGTGCATGGCGCATCGCGCCAGAGGCCAAAATGGCACTCGTCAATTTCCATCAAGCCTCCGCGATAGTCCCGCTTCGCGCCAAACTTCCAGGTCTCAATAATTGGCATTTTTTCCAAACTCCGCGTCGCGCTGAGGCCAAAAATGGGGCTCCAGTTTCAAAATTTCAGTCAAGGGTATTTTGATCTTTTCTACCTATTCCTACCCTCTATATATGTCCTAGTAAAGGAAAAAATCTCATTTTTTTTCTCTCTTCCATTGCAAGAATTAGGGTTTCCTCCCTATAATTCCAATCCAATTATCTCTAGTAACTCAAGATTCAACCATGGAAATTCGAAACAAACTGGAGATTTGGAATCCCCAGATCGTAAGCTTCAAGAAACACCTATTATTTTCGTATATAGAGGTACGCGAGGTTATCTCAAAAATCTCATGGGCTTAAAAAATTCATGTTTTAAAAATGGGGGTTTTGAAATTATGAATATAAACATGTTTTAAGCATCTTTATGATATTGATTTGGTTTTTAAGCCTATTTTTGAAGTGATTTGATATATTATATATGCATATGCTTGTGATTCAAAAGATGTTAACTTGAGAGCATGAATTATATGAAACCCCTCTCTTGATATGAAATTGTTTTGAATTTTCATATGATGTGAATTGTTAGAAATCATCTTGACAAGCATGACATGAACTATTTTGAAAGTGGATATGATTTTTGACTTGCAAGGAAAGGGTTATTATGTTGAAATATGATGAATATAATGGTTGCATGAAGTAATGATGTGATATTGATGGCTTGCAAGTCGGGTATGACGATACCCTACAAAATAAGATATGTGGTTGAATTAAATGGAGTTGAATGCATTGATTTTATACGAGATAGGTGGATGCCCGAAGAAGGCGTTTGAGTGTAAGGGCTCATCGCTGGAAATCGTGTTTACCGACATGGGAATTTGGTGCCAGGCTAAGTGATCTTGTGTACCTGACTTTATGTCATTCCCAAATTGGGACTATGGTTAGGATCCCTGCTTTGTGATCTTGTGCACTACCATACTTTATTGGGTCGAGACACCCTGCTGTGTGATCTTGTGTGTCTTCCCCTCACTTATACTCTAATCTCGGCGGCAGCCGAGGTTTGATAGTTGGTGTAAATGTTATATGTAGGGTATTCCACCTAGCTCAACTGCATTACATTATTGTTGAAAACTATTACATTATGCCCATGTGTTTTCAAATGATTTGATACGAAACTGCTTTATACTGTCTCTCACCTATATTTTGTAAAAATATTGTATTTTGTTTTGATTTCTCTGCATACCAGTACTTTTGTATTGACCCCCTTACCTCCCAGGTTCGGAGGCACAGTCTAGAGGTTCAGATAATCAGTAGATTCTTCAGACAGATTTGCAAAGTCGGGTGGTGAGCCTTCTATCTTTTGGAAGGCCTAATGTCTGGCAGATTAATTATTATTTAGTAGTTTTGGGTCTACTGGGGGCCTTGTCCCAGTTTTTAGACAATTGTTTATTTCAGTCATGTAGTAGAGATTTCGCATACGGGTGTTCAGATGTCGATAGATGTTGTGGGACATTATTTCCCCTTTGTTGATTTCATTTGATTTATGATCATGTTTCCGTAATATTGTGAATCTTCCGCATATCCTATTATCATATGAATTATGTGAATGATTACCAGATAGATAGGGGTGTTTCGGGCCTTCATAGTTCAGAATGCTCGTCACGGCCAGGGCCCCGATTCGGGTCGTGACAATTTGTCATCTGGGTAACTGCTATTGTGTTGTTGTTTTCCAACAATGGATAGAACCCAATCATGAATCCAACATAAAATTCATATGTTTAAACAGATAAATCATCTGTTGCGACAGATGAGACATCTATTTCAAAGGAAGACTGATATGTTGGATTCATGTTTAAACATATGGCTTATCTTCTGCAACATTTGACATATATATTGCAACAGATTAGTTACCTATTGCAACAGAACCTGAACACGATTCCAATATAGGTTACAACAGATTAATAACATGTTGCATCAGGTAAGTCATCTGTCGCAACAAGTTAATTATCTGTTGCAACTGTCACTAATCTGTTGGAATCAACTTCAAAGGTGATTTAGTTATAACATCAATTCCAACAGGCGATTCATCTGTTGCAACAGATATTCAGACCCATAACATGAATCCCAACAGGTAAGAATCTGTTGCGACTCATCACTTACCTGTTGCAACAGATAACACATCTGTTGGGATTCATTCACGGCACTATGAAATCACTATCAACTTTTTTTAACAAATGATTTTATTTAGGTACCACTAATGGAGGGATTAATAACAATAGGGGTGGATTGTCATGGTCATTGGGTCGAGAAGAGCAATCGATATGTATGGCGTTGGAAGGAGGGTGAAATGCTAGAGACGATAGCTATGACAGTTCAAAGTGATGTTTCGTATGATGATTTTGTGAACTTAATCATCAGCTTTTGTGGACTGAATTATCAACCGGAAGAATTCGCCATCAGCTACATGCACAACTCCTTTGAAAATCAGAGGGTACTGCCTTTCAAGATAATCGATCAGGTTCGGTTGCGTTCTTATCTAAGTGATTCAACCAGACCGGTGTTAAGGGTGTACATGGTTGAAAAGACGAGAGAGAATGAGAACCAGAACGTAGAAGAACAAGAAGAAAAAAAAGACTTCTTTGATGATAGGTTGGATGATCTAGACATGAATATTCCAGATGATGATCAAACACCTACGCCCGTTGATACGACCAATATGATGTGCAGTTCTTCTCAATCGACACAATCTGAAAATCTTCAAGACGGCGGGACCGGCTTTTTATTGGAATGTCATTCAAGGACAAGAATGAACTATCTAACACTTTGTTTATTTCTTGCGTGAAAAAAGATTTCAGAATAAAAAAGGTGATTAATTCGAGCAGTGTCTTTTGCTTCAAATGTGCTAATTCGAACTGTAAGTGGTGGTTGACAGCGGTGAAGTACGCAAGTTCTGACAGATTCGTCATTCATAAATAGAAAAAGCATCACACATGTGGTTCGGAGCACATCTCGGGCCAAAATCCTCACGCCACGGCAAAGGTACTCGGTGAATATTTCAGGAGTAGTTTCCCCGATGGAAAAGGCCCTTCAACAAGGCTTATGGCCCATCAACTCCTTACGAATTTGGGTGTCCTGGTAAGTTATTAGAAGGTATATATGGCCATGGGGATTGCGAAGGACCTATTTCGGGGGACACTCGAGCATGGGTATGAAGTCTTGGATGCTTACCGTTACATGATTGAGTCCACAAATCCCGTAAGTACGACGACATTGCATCTGGATTAAAATGAAAGGTTCAAGTACTTTTTTGTATCCTATGGTGCTAGGATTCAAGGTTTTTGACATTTGAGAAAAGGCATAGCCGTCGACGGTACCTTCTTGAGGAACAGGTATAATGGAGTTCTGCTAGCGGCGGTGGCACAGGATGCGGAGAATCACATCTTCCCTGTCGCTTTTTGTGTAGTGGATAAGGAATGTGATACCTCTTATGGATTTTGTTTGAACAACTGCGACGCTGCGTCGAAGATACCGAAGAGTTGTGTTTTGTATCGGATAGGCATCTAAGTATTCCAAAGATAGGTTTATTTTTCTTCACTTCAGCTTACTTTGGTTGTTGCATCAGGCATCTTGGAGAGTACATTCGAAACAACTATCACAATGAAAGGGTCGTCACCCTTTTTTATAGAGCAGCTAAAGCATATAGTAGAGAGGAGTTTTTAGACCATTTCAATCAAATAGTGGATGTGAATCCCAAGGTAGCAGAATTTCTTGCACGTGTCGGTTTTGAGAGATGGAGCCGGGCATTCTGTCCAGCAAATAGGTACATTTTTATGAATTTAATGTCTTGTTTGATTTACAATTTTAGTTTGATGTCGTACTAAGTGATTCTTTTCTATAGGTACAATATTATGACATCAAACATAGCTGAATCGGTGAATTCATTGTTTGGCGATGAAAGAGAATTTCCTATCAAGGCTATGTTTGAAAAAATAAGCGAGAAATATAGCAATTTTTTTAACAAAAGGCGTGTGCAGTTCAAGTGCCCAGAAAAAAGAACCCGATTTGTTCTCAAAATCGAAAAGAAAATATCAACGAACATCAGTTTGGGGAATAGGTTATTCTCTCATAAAATAGCAGATTACAAATTCCGTATCACCGGTCATGGTAATGCTGCCACGGTCGATCTTCAAACAAGATCTTGTACGTGTAGAGTTTTTGACTTGGACAAAATACCTTGTCCACATGCTATGGCAGCCCTTCGAGCTCAATACGGCCATAAATATGAACCTGAAGTTTACGAGCACTCCTCTCAATATTATTCAGTGGAAAAATATGAAATGACATATAGTGGGCATATTACTTCGGTGCCTCCTGAAGAATATTGGGTTGTTCCAGTAGAGCTTATGAGGAGATTAATACCTCCTCCATATATTGACCCGAGCACTATCAAACCGGGAAGAATGCCATATAAAAGGAGGCGTGGAGTTGGAGAATCATTTTCATCAAGAAGAAACAAGTGCTCCATATGTAAGTGCGCTGGCCACAAAAGAACTACATGCCCGAATCATAATCCACCACGATCGTTGTAATTGCAGAAACTTGTGTTGTTGTTTGTTTGTTTGTTTGTTGTGGAATTTTATATATTTAACTCATTGTTGTGAACCTAATGTTATCATTTATTATATATAAAATGTCTTTTTTTTTAAATAACTTGTGCATCAATAAAATGAGGCAAAATATGAACTTAAATAATACAACAGACCACAATTATTCTCAACAGTTGCACAAATAACTGGAATGCTTTCCTCCAACAGATGAAAATCTGTCGAAACAGATGGATAATCTGTTGAAACCTAACAGATGACCAATTGGTTCCAACTGTTGAAAGAACTCAAAAGCCAAAATTGCTAGTGCTACTAGATTCAACATTGCCTCCAACCATCGACATGTTAATATGTATTAGATTAGAAGAAAACAGAATGAAAATTGAATAGGAATTAAAATGCCAAAGTCTGACTAAAAGTAAATTTTTCATTAAATGAAAAATAAAATACATTAGGTATAGATCCAATATAGAAAAATTAAAATACATACGCTAAAAGAAAAAACACATTCTAATTATTATTATCATCATCATCATTAATGACAGCCGACCAATCAACTCGCAGTATCAGGGCTCTCATCAGCCTCTGCATCTCTCTGAACATTGTCGCTCTCACAGCGACCAACTCGCTCTGCAGGTCATTAACCTGCCTTTGAAGTTCCCGCACTGTGTCGCGTAGAATAGCAATGTCCGGAAAAGAATCAGCCATATCTAGAACACGCATGAATTGACAAATGTAAAGAAAAATGTTCACAATATAATACAACGTATATGACCAACTGGTAAATTTACGCCAGGAAAAAACTTACCTCAACGAGAAAGGAATATGCTCTTTGAAGAGAAGTGGTTGAAGATATCACCCGAAAGGAAAAAATGCAAGAAATAAATAGAGTTGAATGAAGATTAAGGGACCTATAATATAATCTGGACGTGTCGGGCCAAAAGGCAAGACTGTTCAACTCCATTGTATTAATTACATTCAAACTGGTGGCATTTTATTTTCTGTGAAAAGTTGCGACTTTTTATTTTACACTAATTACTTCTTACCTTTTCATAGCGGTTTGAGACTCGATAAAAGTCGTTATTATTGAGCTGTTGCAATAGATCGTCTAGCATTTTTAACAGAGTTAGCATCTGTTGCAACATATGGACGGATTGAATATGCAACAGACGGCTGTCAAAACAGATTTACCATCTGTTGCAATAGATGGTTTGTATATGCAACAAATAAGACATCTGATGCAACTTATGTATTATCTGTTGCAACAGATGGACAATATGTATAAGTTGGAGGAGATGTTTTGATATCTTGTGACAGCTGATTCATTAGTTTCAGTTTCAACAAATGGAGTATTCGATTCATTAGCTGTTTTGAATGTGTGAGATAAAAAATCTTCACCTCTTTTTAATAGTCCCTTCGTTACGTATTAGTTGGGCCCCATGGGCTTGGCACACCAATTAATAAAAATATAAATTTGGTGATTGTTTTACCAAATTGGCCTTATTTATTATGATTAGAAAGTATAAATATGAATAATATACTTTATGTAGTCATTTAATAATAGGGGTAATCTTGAAAGAATATAATAAAATTCTCTTGATTTTATAAATAGGAAAACTAAATTGAAACAAACATATTTAGATAGAAGTAATCACATGCGTGCAGATTAATTAAAAAAAAGTCAGGTCTATCGCAACAGATTTACCATCTGTTACAACATATAGATTATCTGTTGCGATAGATGGACCATATGTTTGGAGGAGATGTTTTGATTTCTTCCAACAACTGATTCGTCAGTTGCAAAAGATGGAGATTTCGATTCATCATCTGTTTTAAATGTGTTAAGATAAAAAGTCACGACTCTTCAGACCTCCATTTTAATAGTCATCACATTCGTGCAGATGAATAAACAATACTAACATGTCCTGATGGGGTAGGAAGAATAAGATGCGTGCAATGGATCCCATTTTCATGCATGCGAGTTATGTATATTATTGATCAGGCTACCGTGAAAACACATAAAGTGCAATGATTTTGTGAATACAGTTTTTTACCGATGATTAGAAACTGATCCTTCAAACAAGATCCTGAATTATACAGTTTAGTTTGATAGGTGCAAACTGATAAGGCCAAAGGGTTCCAAGACGGTTGTGTCGATACCCCGTTACAATTTAATGACACGATTCATGCACATGTTTTTGTATCAAGTTTGGGGAAGGGTTCAAATTTTTGGTGGCAGTGTAAATATCCAATAGTGATTGGACTGGTTTTAATGGCACAATGGACTTCTTGAAAGGCCTCCGAAGCCTCGCAATGAAGCAAACAACGATAGAACCAATAGAAATTCCCTTGGTTCAAATTTATATGGATGGATTGGTGGTGGAGACTATTCTACAACATAAGGTGTTTGGGAGAAAACCTGTGCGGGAAGAGGGAAGTTGAGAAGGCCATATATCATCTTAGTACTTGTTTAAGAGGATACACAGGGTCAATTCCTCTTGACCATTCTTTTTTTTCTTCAACGACTGATGGATTTTCATTTTTGGATACACTTTCACATTCGCATCTCATCAAGTTTTTTCATTTTTCATGTCAATTTCATAAGCTAATTTCGCTACACTTTCCTTCCGACCCTGTATATCCTCTTAAACAAGTACTAAGATGATAAATGGCCTTCTCAACCTCCCTCTTCTCGCACTGGTTTTCTCCCAAACACCTTCTACTGTATAATAGTCTCCTCCAATAACCCATCCATATAAATTTGGACCAGGGGAATTTCTATTGGTTCTATCGTTGTTTGCTGTATTGCGAGGCTTCAGAGGCCTTTCAAGAAGTCCATTGTGCCATTAAAACCGGTCCAATCACTATTAGATATTTACACTGCCGCCAAAAACTTGAACCCTTCCCCAAACTTAACACAAAAACATGAGCATAAACCGTCATTAAATTGTAATGAGATATCGACACCACCGTCTTATTCCCTCAGCCTTGCCAGTTCGAACCTAATAATCTTAACTGTAAAATTCCATATCTTGTTTGAAGAATTAATGCCTAATAGGTAAAGAACAAACATTCACAAAATCATTGTACTGGATGTATGTTTTCATGATAGGTTGATCAGTAATACATACCTCCCATATATGAAGTGGTTTCATCTGCAAACAGCTTATTCCTCTGAACCCATCTTTACTCTAGCCTTTAATACTGGCCAGGAAAAAGTGGATCCAATTTCACTTCCTTTTGTCTGCAAACAAGAGAAATACATTTGATGTCAAACAAGAGAAGAACAAAAAGAACATTACAAAAGGGTAACACAAAATTGAGTGAATCAACAGATTACCAATATGATGCAACAGATTACCTATCTGTTAACCGATGAGGCATCGTTTGCAAATGATGGATGACATATTACAACAGATGGACCATCTGTTGGAATAAATCAAACCAGCCTTGCTATTGGTTTGATTTCTTCAAAAAGTTGCTCCGTCTGTTCCAACAGCTGATTCATTAGTTGCAACAGTTGAGGAAACTGTTGCAACACCACCACCAACAGCATCAACAACAAAGAAACAAACAAAACAACATCATATGTTCCAACACCATCTACAACACAAACATCACATGTTCCAACACAACCACCACCCCCAACAACAGCACCAAAAAAGTACCAAACAAAAGACATAGAAAAAAAACTATACTGATAACAAGGCTTTTTAAGTTCTCCCAACAGATGACTTTTTTTGCATATTTTAATAAAAACAACGATTCGTTCATTCAAGACTTAAAAGTCACTTTTTCTTTAATTTTCTCAATAAATAGCAAACTGGTAGTGGGTAAATCATTGATAACAATAGATGTAAATAACTAATTTAAATGACATACAAAGAAGAACACGAGATGAAAAGAGCAACTTTGAACCATACCTACAATTTTAAAAAAGCAAACGGATCAGAACATCCAGTTCAGTTGAGAAAAGATATTGATTGGTTGAGATCCCAAAGGATCCTCATCCGAAAGAAGAGAGAAAAGAGAGGAAAAAAGGAAACAACAAAGATAATTGAAAATAAAGAATAAAGAAGAGTTATGAGTTGAGTCTAGTCTAGACTACTTTATGGCTGAAGGAGAGAGAGTTCTAGATAAGTTTTTTTTTAAATATTCATTAATAAATTTTGAGGGGCACGAGGAGACGGTAACATTGAAAAGACCAGATAAGACTACTCACTCAGGAGATTTTCGAGTTATCAAAGTTGTACCGAGTAATATTTTTTACCGCCTTAGTGACGTAATCTGTTTGATAGTTTACATTAGATGCGTAATATGTTGCAACATATTACCTAATCTGTTTGATTTGATCCAACAGAAAAGATATATGTTGCAACATATTGAACATTTATTTATATATAATTTCAATTGAGTTCATATGTTAGACTAAAACCTTAATTGAATGTGAGTTCTCATAGGGTCAAATACAACTTTCATTGAGTTTTTTGGCAATTTCATGATGAGACGGTACTGCGTTCCTCCGACTAGAGTCGTCGATCGATCACTCTAAGCCGAGCCGATTCTTACTACCTCATATGTTAGACTAATACCTTAATTGATTAATCTAGGACTAGGGTACTAATACCTTGATTGAATAATCTGGGACTAGGGGTGAGTTCTCATAAGGTCAACTACAACTTCAATTGAGTCTTTTGGCAATTGCATGATGAGATGGTACTGCGTTCCTCCCGACTAGAGTCGTCGATCAATAACTCTGAGTCGAACCAATTCTTACTACCTCATATGTTAGACTAATACCTTAATTGATTAATCTATGACTAGGGTACTAATACCCTACTTGAATATAGGGTCAACTACAACTTCAATTGAGTCTTTTGTCAATTGCATGATGAGACGGTACCGTGTTCCTCCTGACCAGAGTCGGCGATCAATCACTCTGAGCTGAACCGATTCTTACTACCTAATATATTAGACTAATACCTTAATTGATTGATCTAGTACTAGGGGTGAGTTCTCATAATGTCAACTACAATAGATGACAACGCCTATTTGATAGTTTAAAACAGATGAGTAATCTATTGCAACATATGACTCAATCCATTTGATAATTTACAACAGATGGGTAATCTCTTGCAATAGATGACTTAATCTATTTGATAGTTTACAATAGATTCACGATCTATCGCAATAAATGGCTTAATCTGTATGATAGTTTACAACAGATGTGTAATATGTTGCAACAGATTACATAATCTGTTTGATCCAACAGAAAAGACATCTGTTGCAACAGGTTGAACATTTGTTTATATATAATTTAATTGAGTTCATATGTTAGACTAATACCTTAATTTAATGTGAGTTCTCATAGGGTCAATTACAACTTCAATTGAGTCTTTTGTCAATTGCATGATGAAACGGTACTGCGTTCCTCCCGACCAGAGTTGGCGATCGATCACTCTGAGCCAAACTGATTCTTACTACCTTATATGTTAGACTAATACCTTAATTGATTAATCTAGGACTAGGGTACTAATACCTTGATTGAATAATCTGGGACTAGGGGCGAGTTCTCATAGGGTAAACTATCGATTAATCTAGGATTAGGGGTGAGTTCTGATAGGGTCAGCCACAACAGATGGCAGCGCCTATTTGATAATTTACAACATATGGGTAATCTGTTGCGACATATGAAAATCCATTTGATAATTTACAACAGATGGGTAATCTATCGCAACAGATGACTTAATCTGTTTGATAATTTACATCAGATTCGTAATCTGTTGTTACCTAATCTGATTGATAATTTACAACAGATGAGAAATATGATGCAACATGTTGAACATTTGTTTTTTATAATTTTAATTGAGTTCATATGTTAGACTCCTAAATTGATTAATCTAGGACCAGGGGTGAGTTTTCACAGAGTCACCTCCTAGAGTACTCGATCAACTACAACTTCAATTATTTTTATATGATTTTAAAAATTACGGATATATTTTATGATTTTAAAAATAATTAAGATCATTTCGGACCAAATTAACATTTTCAAAACTACTTGTCATTCTTTTCCAAAATACAAATCAACCCATACAAAATGTTTCATTATTTTAAATCTCGAGGTCTGGCTCTTTCTCTCTCATTCTCACTCAACAATACAGTACAAACAACAAATACTTAACAAATTTGCTCAATCCTCCACAACAGATCAATTTTCTTCTTTTTTTGACCACATAGGTGTTATTTTCGACATCATTCTTGCTTGTATCAGTCGTTTTCTTTGTCTTTGTAGGCAACAGAGTTCGAGAAAAGCTCTATATTTTTTTTTCTAAAAAATAAGTGCTTTTAAGTTAATGATGAAAAATAAAACTTTTAGTTGTATTATCTTCGAGAATGGATTTACAATTTTGAGTTTTGATGGTAAAATCGTAGGAAGAACTCGAGAAATCCCTAGTTTCCATCGCAGTGTTCTATTGACTGTCGTGGTATAGTTGGATGGTGTTGGTGGTGGTGGTGGTGTTTGTGGTCGTCGTGGTGGCACCGGTGGTGGCATTGGTTGGTGGTGTTTGTGGTGGTGTCCGTATTCGTGGTGTTTGTTTGTTTGTTGGCATTGGTTGGTGGTGTTTGTGGTGGTGGCTGTTGGTGTGTCGGTATTTGTGGTGTTTGTAATGTATTTTTTAAAATCTATGCATACATCAACTGTAATGTAATTTTTGTTTTTCTTTGTCTGTAGGTAAAACATGTCTGCCAAAAGAAAAGAAAGTGAAAGTGAATCAACTTCTGACCACTAAAAAAAAGGCTACAGTACAGAGGGATTCAGAGGATCTTCCTGAACAATCTCAATCAGGGAAAAGTGAAGCTGAGGAAAGATGTGAAAACAATGTTGAGGGAGGTGGACAAGGGTCCGTAGATGGTGATGAAGAAAATGAAAGTGAGAAAGAGGAGGAATTGGAGAGTCAGAAAGTGAAAGATGATGATCATTAACATGATGATAATGGATCACAGACGGGGCATGAGTTAATATCGACATCCCAGCATGATCCTGTCAAAACTTTTAGTATTGACAGGTTTGAAGTTGCGATACCGATAAATGACCCAGAAGGAAAACAACTAACTGGTCAAATTGTACTTAAATGTCAGATGGGGAATTTTTTTGAACATTTTATGAAAATTATGAAGAACGAAAACATAGGCGGACTTTTTAAGAAGAGCTACTTTGGACGCTTTCTTGAGCTTTCTGAGGACCCCTCTGCCCGTATCCGTTTCCCTATGATGATGGTATATGGTCTTCTCAAGTGTAGGATTAAGTACACGGGGGATGATAAAGATCCGTAGGAGGTGGAAAAAAGAAGATGGATGAAATTTGGATCAACTACTGTGGCATGCATGTTTGTTTTGGCTTGTAAGAGTTTGCCATAGTGACGGGCCTGAGATGCCATCGTCCAGAAGGAACACCACCCCGCAAAAGATCAAAGGAAAGAAAATGAAAGGGAAAAATAGATAGGTTGTTTGCCATTGCTCGACGTGGATACAAAGCATCGGAATTGTTGACAGATCTCGAGGATAAAACCATACCATAGTAGTACAGGGAGCAATTGTTCTTAGTTTGGCTTGCCCATTCGATTATATTAGCAAGAGACATCAACAAGGTCATAAAAGATGATTTGTTGGCGCGTGCTGAGGATTTTGATAAATTCAATAATTATCCCTGGGGATATGACAACTTTTACTTGACTGCCCAATATTTACTGACAAAGATATCCTCAGGGACGACCATATTATACGACTTTCCTTGGGCTTTCATGGTAAAATTAATCACTAATTTTACTCATCCATTAATTTATATTAAATATAGTTATTATGATTTTGTTTTTTCTTGCTTCCTATTTACACTTTTAGGCTTGGGAATTTGAAGCCATTCCTCCCCTCCGAAAGCAGTTAATGGATTACTCGGATGAGGTTTCTCATCCAAGGATGTTTAGGTGGTTGGCTGCAAAGAGAAACACCAATATTAAGGAGGCTGATCTCTTTAACCCTCCGTATGATGTAGTACATCTTCTTCAAGTAAAATAATTCTTCTCAAAGATAAGAAAGATATTGAACATATGTTATATCTAGTGCATAAGATGTTATATCTGATGCACCATATGGGACATCTGTTGCGATGGGGTATATCTTGAATTAGATTACCCATCTGTGGCTTTGGTTTTCTGAACCCGACTCCTAAAAGATTAACCATCTACTGCAAATTATGCAACCGATGTTTAATCTAATAATATATCGTTCATCTGTTGCGACATACAGATCATGTATTGCATAAGAGATTATCCATTTTGTGCAGCTGTTGCAACAGATGATTGATATTTTGCATCAAATTATCCATGTGTTGCTCTGTTTCTCTGAACCAGACTCAAACGGATTTTAACCATATACTGCAAACTATGCAACAGATGGGTCTTTTTTTTTAAAAAATGTAGCCCAACTGTGAAAATTATTATATTATATGACTTAAATGCATCTGTCTTTTTTTTTCTTTTTTATAGGTTGTGCATCTATGGATCGTGCCTACTGAGGAGGAGTCAGTGATGACTTCTTATATTACTCTAGGTCATGTTGTTACTATTGCAGACCCAACGTTGGAGTTAATAAAGAAGGAATTGGCTGGAGAAACAGCCATAAGAAGAGCAGTTAGGCAATGTCAACCTAATGTTGAGGCTCTTCATGACCAACCTTTTACTAAGGCAGATACGGGTGCTTCTTCTGGTGGAGTTGTTGGTGTTGGTGGCAGGCATGCTGATGCTGCTACCACTTGTAATAATGAGTATGTTGATGCTCAAGAAAGAATAAATATGTTTGAAAACACCCCTTTTCCCCCTTACACAGGTCCCTCTCACCCCTCTTCACCTCGTGTTCTTATTGCGAATGCGATGAGTGCAAGGACAGACAGGATAAACTCTTTGAAAAGTAGAGGCTATCTCTAAAGCTATTGAGAAAGTCAAATTCAAGAGGTGTATCATACCATCCAAGAAGGTGAGGGATCCACACACTCCTATAACGTTGGTTAGGAGAAAGAAAAGAGCAATTAGAGATGTACTCTCTGCTCAAAAATAAATTGAAATTTCTCCCTCTCTAAAAGCTATTGATGTTTCGGGGCCTGTCAAGAAAGTGGACATATATGCAGAACTTGGCTTCGAAGAGAAGAGGGATCTACGACAGGCCAAGAATGCCAAGCCAGGCGCACCAGATTACCCCAGACCTCCCTTCCCCCCCAAGACTTCCAGACTATGACTGATATGCGTATGCCGTATGAGGACAATGCAAGTTTACTTTTACTAACCTATCCCTTCTAATCTACCCCATGAAGAAGAAGCTTCGCAAAAGATTTCACATCTGTTGCAACAGCTGAGTATACTGGTGCAACTGGTTGTGGTTCTGTTGCAACTTATTATCCATCTGTTGCATAAGTTGCATTGGATTATTGATTCAGAGAACCCTATGCAACAGATGGACCATCTATTGTATCTTTACAATTACTAACCTATTTAAAAATTGACTTCTTATCTCACAGCATGTTGACATAATTCTCTGCCTCATAAGGAAAAGGCAATTAACGTACCGGGAAGCTTATGACGCTGCCGATAGGATAATGGACCTCGACTTCTGCAAGAAGCTCAATGATAGGTATGATCAACTCAATGAAGAGGCGTCATCGCTTGGCGTGGGACTTGATTTCCTAGTTCCTATATTGGTCTTGGATGAAGAAGAAACGTTAAGATATATTAGAGGGGACAAGCCAAATCCACACGGCAAGAGCTGGACTGAGGTAAAAAGGATTCTTGCAGTAATTAGCGTGAACGACATGAATTATCGGGCTGTTGAGATACTACTCGAGGAGGGAAAAATCAATTTTTATGACTCCAACGTACCTCCCATCGACGATTTCGATCTTTTTCTCCTTGTGGAGCCACTGATGGTGCTGTTGCGCATCTTATTGAGGGAGAGTAAACTGATGAATCATTTTCCAAAAGAAGTGTTGATGAAGAGATAATGGGATTTTGAAGGTCGAAACAGGGGAATGATCCTTCCAAAAGATGATACCGCTAAAGCGAGCCACTCACACACTCTTGCACACATCGAATGTTTGCTGACCGGCACAGAAATGGATGAGCCAATGACTTTTATATGCGACAACGCTGTGGAAAACCTGCAAGAGGTTTGGGCTTATGGGGTACTAACTGGACGCTTGAAGCCTGTGTATATAGAAGATCCTGTGAAATAGAAATTTTTAATTTCAAGTCACCCTTCACTTTATTACATGTACATGTAGTGACAATAATTTTTTCTAATGAAAGTTGAGTTTTTTATAATGCAATAGATTAGATTGTCAATCTGTTGTAAAATATCTTTAATTCGTTCTGGCAGATAGTTTATCTGTTGCAATAGGTTGGTCATCTATTGCATTACGCCGATGTTATTTTTATGAATAATCTAATAATCTAAGTCTAATCTGTTGCAACAGTGGGAAGACCTGTTTGATAATTTCCACAGATGACCTATATTTTACAACATATGCCTAATTTTTTTTGATATTTTCCAACAGTTACGCTTGAATATCCATGTTCTCGTCGACAACAAATCAGTAGCAAATACATACACCACCATGGAAATTTCAGCAATTAGGCTTCAATATCCATGTGCCCAACAACACCAAACCAGTAGCAATAACGGCAACAATGTAGTATCTTCTTGCTCGATTTTATTTCTCTTCATAAGCCTTGACTTTGTTCAACAAACCCCAGATTACACGATTTGCTTATGAAGGGTGTCGTTCTTCATACCAATCAAAGTAATCGCATCCACCCAGTTTCTATAAAAAAGAGAACACAATTACAAAATAATTACAAGTCAATAATTAATCAATTAATTAAATAAAAAAATATTACCTTTGAAATCTTACAAGTAAAAAACCTACGATCCGGATTTTGTTGAGTCCAAGAAGTCTTTAACAGAGCTTCATGACCGCACTTACAATATCAAAAATCTTTATCACAAAAAACAATGGAAGATGCGCTCTACATTGTCAAGGTCAGTTGGAAAAAATGAAAGTAATAATTTGAAGAATTTGAATAGATAAAAGAAGATGACAATGAAGAAGAAGATTTGGGAATTTAGGGTTCAATTTTAGGAGGAAGATGAATATATAAGACAATGGGGAAAAAATGACCGTTGGGGGCCAAGTGAGGCAAGTCAGCGAAATGTGCCAGGACTGACACTAACACATTTGATGCTTATTTTATTTTACGTGTTTAAAATGAGCATGTCTACTTGATGCCTATTTTGTTTTAGGTGTTTGAACTGAACACCGTCGATGGGTTGTGCCTTTTTTATTTCAATTCACTTTAACCTTTTTACACGTAGTGGAAATTTTTTATGTCCAACAAAAGTTGAATTTATATAATGCAACAGATTCTCCATCCGTTGTAACAGTTATCCTACTTGTTCTGACATATAGTTTATCTGTTGTAATAGGTTGGTCATCTGTTGCATTATCTCGATGTTTTTATCTAAAGTCCATCTGTTGCAACAATGGGAAGACCTGTTTGATAAATTCCAACAGAAAACCTACCTATTGCAACATATGTATAAATCTGTTCGTTTATTCCAATAGATGTGTCATCTGTTGCAACAGATAAAGTCCATCTATTGCAACATATGTCTAAATCTGTTCTTTTTTTTCCCAATAGATGTGTCATCTGTTGCATTATCTTGATGTTTTTATCTAAAGTCCATCTATTGAAACAGTGGGAAGACCTGTTTGATAAATTCCAATAGATCACCTAACTGTTGCAACATATGTCTAAATCTGTTCGAATTTTCTAATAGATGTGTCGTCTGTTTCAACAGATACATTATCTGTTGCAATATTAGAATCTAGTATTCCTTTTCAATTAATAAGTTCAAATCTAAGGAATAAATAAAATTCGTAGAAAAAATAAAATAAATCGAAGCCTTCATAAATTAGTTGAACTAAGTCAACGAATAAATGAAATGTAAAAAAATTGTTATGGGTACAGATCTCAACAAATACATCAACAACAATTTAAGTATACTGACAAGGATTGCTTTGACAGGCTCAAGCTATAAAGATCTACTTAGTATGGACAAGTTGTTCTTCATCCGGTGCTATGGAATTCGGCTTTGCTCGTCGTGGATCTTCATTGTCGCTTGCGTACGGTTTTTGCACTTTCTGTTCTCCATATTTTCATAAAAAGAGTAGCATATTGTCAATGCTGTTCAGCAGTAGCTTCTTCTACATCCACCTGGATATCCAGAATTGATCAATGCTAATCACGGAGATACAATAAAACGAAAAAGGATAACTCATCACTTCTAGCAAATCGAACATGTCTTCCTCCCATTTTAAATTATCCCAAACATATTATATTTCTGTTGCAACAATGAATCAACTGTTGGGACAAATTTCTACATGAGGAAGACCCTGTGTGATAATTTCCAATGGATAAACTTGCAATATATGAATTATCTGTTGCAGCAGATAGGTCATCTGTTGGTACAAATAAAAGCTGTACGAAGAGCTGTTTGATTTGCTAAAATATACGAGACATATGTTGCACCAAATAAAGTATCTGGTGCAACAGTTTAGTCAACTGTTGCAACAGATGTATATATCTGTTTGATAATTTTCAGCAGATGTGCCATCTGTTGAAACAGATATGTGTCTATTTGTTTTGTCAGTTGAAAGACATAGTATATTTACCTTCTTCAGCTCGTGCTGCTCTCCTTTGGACATTGTACGTTGCTCAGTGCAACACACAGACAGAGGAGTTACAATTTCACTTTTTTGGATGCCTAATAATGCCCTGGAAACCACTCTCCTTCTCCTCTTAGACCTAATCTCTAATGGAGTGGATGGAAATAAAATCCTCTTTGATAGAATGAGACCCCTCTTAGATGTCAATTCCTTTACAGAAGCAGTTAATGCATTAATAGCATTAATCACTACATCATATTTCGTCCTGCAGTTTTGACATTTGCATGCAGAACATTCTCTGGGAGAGGCAAAATCTGTATAACCAGTATGATCATACTCATAATGGTTTGCTTTAAATACTGTAAGAGGAGCATCATTAGCACCAATAGCAGCACCACTACCACCACAAACAACTCCATCAACAACAACAAGCCCCCCCTCTAAAATTGTTTTTCTTGTAATGGCTGTTGCTCCAAACAATTCCATTTTTATTCTGTCGATGACCTTAGGATCCGATAAAGTTTGCACAGACTGTAAAGTAAGAAAAAATGGCATCTTCAACTCTCGATTGGTCGGAACTAGCGACGGATGCACATTCTAACATAAATCATTACATATATTAGAATGATGATTAGATCATTAAAAAAACATTAATTAAAAGAAAAAATTAATTATAATTATACTTACTGCATCCTTCGGGGGGTTTAAGAGATCAAGAATTTTTGCATTTTTATGAGTTTTAGCCGACAATCATCTTAAGATTCTTGGACAGAAAACTCCTTCCTGGTAGTTCACTTGTTGTCTCAAATAAGGAATGACTTGAAATGTCCAAGCCTATAAAATAACTCCAATAAATCAAAACCATTATTGAGTGAAAAAATGAATGATATCATAATAGAAGAAAGAAACATTTACCATGAAAGCCCATGGGAAGCCATATAAGTTGACTGTCTTTGGCGCTAACGGAGTCAACAAATATTTGACAGTCATTTTGAAGCTTTCATACCCCAATGGATAGCTGTTAAATGCCTCAAGATCCTCAGAGAGATTTATTAAACCGAGGCTTATGTTGTTGTTAACGTCTCTCGCCCAAAGAATATTATGTACAAACCAAACCAAGCACAATGACTGCTTGTGCTTCTTTGAAAGTCCTTTATCTTTCAATGCTTCTATCAAATTTTTATTTTTGAAGCTTGGACCAATAATGGACACCAGGTTATCACGATCACATGACTTGCCTTTGGCTTTTTTGGGTGTGCAGGGTTCTTTTTTTGGGTTAGAATAGGTATAACTTGAGAAGGAGGATAACATTTTAGTTCAGTAACTATGAAAAAATCCTTCCAACCAAAACAAATAGGCATGCCACAGTAATTTATCCACACCTCATCCATCTAATCTTTGTTTTCATACATAAACCTACGCTTGATAAGTTCATATACCATTTTTATTTGGAAACGAGCATTGTTGTCCTCCGGAAAATCAAGATATTTCCCAAAGCAGTTGTCCCTAAAATAAACATCCAATTTTTATTCTCGAAGTATTTTTCTGAAGGCGTTGAAAGATTTTCCCATGGATGACTTAACCACGAAATCACCCGTTAAATCTGCGACACCATCGCACTGTATTCTCATAGGATAACGATCAATGCTGAAGGCTTTGACCAGCTCTTCGGTGGATGTTCTATTAGCATATGCATCATCTCTTTTGAAACATTCCTCCTCCCCGTGTTCATCATATTCTTCTCCCGATTGAGATAACGCTTGTAAAGCAAGCTCATAAAGTGGTGGATGTAGCCTAGCTGCTTCACTTATTCCTTTACTTAGATTTGATTCAGTTTCTGTTCTTTTGGGAACCATATTATCTAAAATTAACAGGAACATAAAATAATATATTATTGTTGATTAATGCATCGTTAAAAAAGGATAACAGTAAATCAAACAAGCAAAACAGTAAAATAACAGTTGCAACAGATCACCGATCTGTTGCACCAGGTAGTATATCTGTTGCAGCATATAACCAAACTGTTGCAGCGGATGAGTAATTTGTTGCAACAATACAAAACATACCACTCATCTTTTAAGACAGATGAATGGTCTGTTCAACAGATCACACAACTGTTGTGACATCATCTGTTGTAACATATGAGTTATCCATTGGAATAGTTAAATAATCTGTAGCAACAGATGAGTAATCTATTGCGATAATACTAAACATATCACTCATCTGTTGAGAAAGATGAATGGTATGTGCAACAGGTCACACATCTGTTGCAACACATAAGTGATCTGTTAGAACAGTTATCAACGATCAATATTGTTTAGATTTCTTCCAACATAAGGTCGTCTATCGCGGCAGATGAATGATCAGTTGGAAAAATCAAGTCTTGGACTTTTCCTGTAGAAAGAGTTGGTAGGATTTTATCCAATAGGAGGTTCATCTGTTGCCTCAGATCATTAATCTGATGGTTCTTCCATTGCACCAGATGGTTAATTAGTTGCATTAGATTTTTTATCCGAAGCTTAATCTGTTGCAACATATGGTAAAGTTGTTGCATCAGATTATTAATCTGTTGTATCAGAATTATAATCTGATGGTTCATCTGGTGCATCAGATGGTTGATCTGTTGCATCATATGATGAATTTGTTGCATCAGATGGTTAATATGTTGCACCAGATGGGTAATCTGTCGGAGGAAACAATAGCACGATTTTGTTAAACTAAAAACAGTAATTTCACCATTTTTACCAAGAACAAAAACAGAATAAATCAAACCAAATTGTCCTTTTGTTTTTATAAACACAAACAATAAAAATCAAACTTCAAAAAAATACAACAAACAACAAAATATCATAATTCACTTTGAAAAGAGAAGAGAAGAGAAGAAATACCAGAAATTAGGGTTTTATTCAGACCGCATTTCAAATTAGTGCAACAAATATTGAAATTGTTAACCAATACTATAAGAGAATTTGACTCAAGTTCCTCATTTTCCTCAAAACTAAAAAGACCATAAATTTTTACCTGTGAAAGAAGAAAAGGACCGATGAAGAATTCAAAACTATTGTGGCCGGAGAGTAAGGCTGTCATGTCGATTGAAGTCAAAAAGGAACTGAAATCCCAACTATTTGTAGTCGGATGTTGAAGTCGCCGAGGATTGAAATAAGAAATTTACAGAACAGTTGGTTGGAAGAGAGTTGAGAGAAGTTGTCGAGAGAGGGATGAGAGACAGGTTAATTGAATTGACGAGGGGAACTCGAAGCCCAACTATTTGTCGTTGGGGGTTGAAGGAAGAAATTTTGCAGAACTGTTAGTTGGGAAAGAGTTGAGAGAAGCTGTCGAGAGAGAGGAGATAGTGGTTGATTTGGATTGAAGAGGGTGTGGGTTGGGTTGATTTGTATTTTTGAAATGATTAGAAAGTTTTGAAAATATTAATCAAGTCCACAATTAACTTGATCAAGTTTCCTAATAATGTTTGACCCTATCTGTTGGTCAATGTCACCAATCCTTCATTGAAGACTTAAAAGACACCTATTCTTCAATTTTCTCCAGTAATATGCATTTAGCAAATGTGGAAAGTGTAGTTGGAAGCTCGAAATCAGGACCGACAAAAGTAGTGTAACGGGGAATACTGTTGATCGTGGTAGCTCAACAAATTGCATAGATAAGGAAGAAGTGACTCATGAAAATAGAGGCAGTGAAGTAGTAAGAGTAAGCTCGAAGCAGGATATTGCGAAGAAGCAATTGAAAGCTCAAAGTGCAAAGGAAAACATCCAAGAATGGTAGAAACTCACTTCATCCCCTTTATCATGGGCTGATGAAGGAGAGAAAGTACCTATGGTAAGCAATGGTGGATTAAGGAAGAAATTGGATGGAGCTAGGGCATCAATTTGGGACAAATTTGATGTTAGCAAGCTGAAGGATGCTGGATTCAAGCTTGATTATGTCCCCCAATCAAAATAGGTGAGGAATTGATGGTTGAAATTAATGATGAAGACATAATCTTAGAAGTGGAATACTAGAAGAATGCTATCGTGTGTTATGTTCTAGGTGCACATCTCTCTTTTAACGCATTGAATGGTTACGTTCAAAGGAAATAGGGAAAAATAGGTATAAGTAAAGTGGCTATGATGAAGAACGACATCCTATTAATCAGGTTTAACATAGTAGAAGGGAAGGAGAAGGTGCTGGATGGAGGTATATATCATTTTGACAGTAAACCACTAATAGTGAAATCTTGGACTCCAGAGATGGATTTTTTCAGGGATGAACTACGGTTGGTGCCTATTTGGATCAAGCTGATGAGTCTAGAATTCAAATACTAGAGTGCAAAAAGCCTGAGTAAGATCGGTAGTTTAATTGGCAAGCCTCTTATGGTGGACAGGAACACAGAGCAGAAGATGAGATTAAGCTTTGCTAAAATGTTGGTAGAGGTGTAGATCGGGAAACCTCTACTTGATACAATTCAGTACAGGAATGAAAGGGGACAAGTTATGGAACAAAAGATCATGTATGACTAGAATTCTACTATTTGTGATAAATTCCAGAAGTATGGGCATAGCATTGAAGAGTACAGGAAGAATAAACCAAAAAAAGTCACAAAGAACATTGAGAATACTGTATCTGATGATGTAGGGGACAATGTAATCACTAAGAACACTGAAGCTGATGTAGTAGGGGCCAAGGGAGAGATAAAGATGACTGTGCAACAACAAGTTATGGAGGTTGCAGCTACCAAGAAGAATGACAAAATCCAGCCTACTGAGAGGGTTCAAAATGCTGAGAGGTTACTAATCCCTCTTACGAACAACTTCTAGAAGTTAGGAGAAATATCACAATCAGGTACACAAACCACTAAAGCTGGGGGAGGGGGGGAGTATTCCCCTAAGTGGCCATGGTTAAGCTGCTATGTTGGAATACTAGGGGCCTTAATGGCCTCAATAAGCAGAAGGAGGTCAAACTCCTCTGCAACAGTTTATAGACTGGTTTATTTTGTTTCCTAGAAACCAGAATAAAAGAAAATAAGGTAGATACTATAGCTAATAACATGTTTGGAGTATGGTCATATTATAGTAACCATGGGTACCACTACAATGGAAGGATAGTCATAATCTGGAGAAAAGACTAGTATGAGTTGGAGGTGAAGTCTGAAAGTGCACAAGCTGTTACCTGCCACATCAAATACAATCCCCTTCAACTGAAATTTGAAGTTATATTTGTGTATGCTTTCAACTCGAGGGAGGAAAGACTGGAACTCTGGGACTACCTGAGGAGGAATAAGATAGGCTGCACACTTCCATGGATGATCCTTGGGGATTTTAATGCAGTCCTACATAGAGATGACAGAGTGGGAGGGAATGAAGTGACTTACGCAGAAGTAACAAACTTTCAGCAATGTGTGGAAGATTGTAAAAGATAACCAACCACAAAATGCAGTCAATAGTTCTAAACCCTAAACAACAAAGAAGTTTGGCAAAAATGTGCTGGTCCTTCTTCTGATTCAAAATGGGTGATACAAGTTGAACTTCTCATCAAAAAAATAATTCCTAAATTAATGTTAAAGAAAAATTAAATAATAATAATAACAATTCTACTAATTTCAAGAATAATTGTGGAGAAATAATTGAAGGTATAAGTATTATTAGTGAAATGGATGAAGAAGAAAGAATTGCAAACTCCAAATCCATCAAGAAATAGAGTGAAGAAGAGGACAACAAGGGGTGGGGGTGGGGTTTCTTGTTCTTATTAATAAATTAATATTTATTTAGTAAATTTTTCAAAAAAATAAAAATAAAATTTATTTGGAATTCATTCACGCTCTTACGATGAGTGAGTCCCACGCGACTTGCCATGTGGGCAAAAACGGTCAAAGTGGATCAAATTTTGGGTGGGCTAGAGGTCTGATAGGTACAGGTCTAAGTTGAGGGGTTTAAGTGAAATTTCAAGATAAATTTAAGGGGCCATCGATGACTTAAGCCTATAGAACTAGATTATAATTGCCCGTGCGCGCATGATCCCAATACTTTTCAATACATATGTATTTACCGTGAGGTTGATATAGTTTTAAAAGTTAAAAGTGAAAAGGATAATCTCCCAACAACTATCTATCATCTTTTATAGGAAAAAAGAATACTACAATAATTTTATTGCATAAGCATCTCCATCAATCCATATCACAATATACACCAAACATAAGATTTATAATCTCTACAAAAAATGATCTTCTTTATGAAAGGAGGATATAAGAGAAGAGGACCAAATATTTTATGAGGGATCAAAGAAGGTGTACATCTAAAAAAGCTCAATAATTTTTATGCCAAAAATGTAACCATAACATCTAGTACTTCATATAGCCCACTGCAACCTCATTTCCTTTGAAGAAGTCTCTCCCGATTAGTAAGCTACAAAAATACTAAATATAACCAACTGGAGCAGAAACAGAAAACATTATACTCCACAAAATCCAAAGTTAAACATTGATGGAAAATTGACGCCGGTCATTTCCTAATGTGAAACTGAGTGCATACCTAATGAAGAACCTCATGGTTCCTTTGTTATTAGCTTACTGTCCAAGAAGCTCCAAATTCTCCCACTGGTTGAACAACTTGAAGTTATGACAGATGCAAAAATAAAGGCTCGAGAAAAGGTTGCAGATACTTTAAATTTAAGAAGGGGAATGTCAAAGCAAAGAAAAGGAGAAGTTCTTTGTCTCTTTTGTTGACAGTCTTAAAGTTCAAACAAGATTTCTCCATCAGAATCAAAGTGATTTTCATTGACAATTCTATAGTTCCTATTTTAGATGATAATATAGGCACAAGTAAGCTATATAACATGTAAATCTGAAAAATACCCCGATATTTTTTCATCTACTATTTAGTGTAAATTTTCACCACATTCACATGTCCTAAAATTGAAGAGAGTAATAAACTATACTTTTTTTGCATAAGTTGTGAAGTAATGGACATTTTTACTCTTAGGAGATCAGTCACTCTTTAGAAAATCAATAAAATACATCAGGTTAAAATCGACCTAATAGTAATTATTATTGATTAATCTAAGATATATTCCACATCAATTCGAAGCACGAACGCTGCGTCCTCCTCTAAAGAGCTAAATTCACCCCCTGCTATTTTTTGGATGGTCATCTTCTCCTTAGGCTCTCAAGTAGCAGAAGGGAAAATTCCTTCCGTTTTACGATGATCATTAGGTATAGTCTCAGGTATGATAGAAATTAGAGGAAATTTTGGTTGTAAAACGACATAATTTTTTTTCACAAGTAAAAATAACTCAACAGCGAAAGAACCGACTAACATGAGAATCAGGATCATAGATTGTAAACTTGATCACTAATCTTTTGACAAAAACTTTCTGCACTCAAATTGCAGATAGCTCAGTCATTTCCTTTATTTTCTAAATTGAGCACACAAAACAAAACCAAAGCATATGAAAAATATAATACTAAAACTTTCAGAAGCATCATTCCCAAAATTCAATATAAAAGATCAAAACAACTTTTAATACACTGAAATAACTAAATACTTGATATGTTATATAGGCTTTTGAGTATACTTAAAAATAAGAAACTAAGAATGGAATCTAAAATACATAACAGAGCATTAAATCGAACACCAATCTTTCATAGATCAATTAAGTTGAACAAAAGAATTAAGCCATTGAATAATTATACTAAAACTTCTTACTAACCTCTGCATGTCTTCTGTCAATATCACATCAATATTAAAATATAGGCCCCAAAATATATGCCTCTATCATTATCATCATATGTGTTGGATATATTCCCGTAAGAGTGTAATGCCCCAGGAGTACACTCTGGATGCCACACGGTGCTTACGGTCACAAGTGACCACAAGCTAACCCATGAGCTGGTACCTGCTGTGGCACTGAACGAAATTGCTAATAAAAGATACAGATATGCGGAATAACTGAGTATGCCATAAGATTTTATAATACTAATACATTTCTGAACTCTTAAATCTGAAACAACTATCTCAAAGTAATAATGTAAAGAATGACAATCAACTGAAAACTGGATAACTGTCTGAAAGCCTCTAACTGAATGACTGTGGAATTGATGGGACATGTCCCCAACTAACTCCAACGAACTACTGGACTGAAGTACTAAAATAAACATAGTCGGTTCTCAAAATATGAGGACTCACCACCGCTGCTGCTGCTGATGCACTGGAATGTCTAAGTGCGGTCGAGAACTTGAACGTTCGAACCCATGATATGATATATCATAGCATAATAAATGAGTATACGGTCAGTACTTTGAATGTACTGGTATGCTAGATAAGGTTAGGCTGATATAAATGGGCTCATGTGTATAAATAACATCTGACAGAATGAATAGCATGAGATAACTAGATATGCATTGCGTGAATGTTGTAAAATCTGAGAATGCATGACCAAGCATATAACATGATTCTAAAGTAGTTTGTAAACTAAAATACTGAAATCTGATAACTACATAACTAATAACTGTACGCTATGGTCAATGCAAACCTAAATTGAATTTTACGGAACACTAAATTGAGACTGTGTGAGGTATCATCTAACCGACATGCCTTGCTCTAAACTGATTGGGGTTCAACCTGTAGCCCCAGTTTAAACGGTGTTAGTACTGTTCCACGAATACTAATAATGGATATGTGGATCCACTAAGCTACTGAAGAACCAAGGTATCAAGCCTAAAATGACGGGTGATCACTGGGCGGAGACAAGCCTAATCTAATGGGTGACCCCTGGGAAGAAGTCAAGCCTAAACTGATAGGTGGCCCCTCATCCTACGTTGGCTACGTAGTTCTGGAATACAAGGACTACTACTAATGACTCTGCCAAACTGATGGGGAATCCGTCATCCTTGAATTCACTCAGTACTAAATCCTACTCCCAACTGAAAGACACTGAGTACTGGACTGAACTGAGTTTATCTGTTTATGGTGACTGACTAAACTGAAAGTGCTCATTACTATCCTGAACCATTCTGTAGTTACTGAAGACTAGATAAGCCTAGATTTCGGGTATTCAAAATGCCCAGGACTCGATAGTAATAACAACAAGACCGTACAAAACCTTAAGGACATGATAAGTAACCATTATTCAAAACTCATTCCTTTGGGCATTTGATCAAACACTTGCAATTCATGGTTTAAACATGGGAATAGTTCTTAAATATGTAGTAATGTAATGATTTCGATATTAAATCACAATTTAAGGTACAAATCAACTAGTAAACATAATCCAAACGTGTAGGGTTTAAGCTTCAACAACAAATCATGTATAAACATAATATAAAATCAAAATTCATGGGGAATTCATGATAACATGTAAAAATCATTCTTTTAAACTTAAAATTGGGTTATTTGACTCCATGGGCAAAAGGAACCCATGAATGAACATCTAACATACCTTAATTGAAGAATTCTTGAAGGTTCTTAGTGGTTTTCTTGAACTTGAGCTTGAATCTTTGAAGGGCTAGGGTTTGTTCTTGAGGGAGAATGGTTTTAAATATTGAGAATTTGAATAAAAGATGATCAAATGTTATTTTAGGGGCTTTAATCCCATGTTTTTCACGAATTGGGGCTATGGGAAAAGACCAGACTGTCCCTGGGAAATTAAAAGTTTTAGCAGAATCCCAATTTTGAGGCTTACCACTGAGCGGTATTGGTTCCACTGCTATAGACACCGCCGAGAGGGGTAATAGCGGTGACATAATATTTTGGATAATCTCAATTTTAAGGCTTACCACTGAGCGGTATTGGTTCCACCTCTATAGGCACCGCCGAGTGGTGTAATCACGGCGACCTACTATTTCATACCAAAAATGCTATAACTTTTTGCTCGGGTGTCGGATTAAGGCAAAATTGGTATCGTTGGTAAGCTGACTCAATTATCTACAATTTTATGGGTCTTGAGCTGAAAAATTCTATATTTATAAAATGTTATACACTTTCAAAATAGACCCTTGTAGAATCAAAGACCAATCTTTTGATGAATCAAAGGATCTTAGCTCAACTTTTTTCTAAGTGATTCTTATAAGTATTTTTCACCTCGAGATCACTTCACACACTAGGATAAAGATCTAAACTTATGTATTCAAAAGAAATTCATGGGGTTAGAGTCAACACATGCAAGAATGATGCTTCAAAGTCTAGCCCAAAAATATGGGGTGTTACATTATCTCTCCCTTTGGAACATTCATCCTCGAATGAGATTGGTTAGATTGAGATTACTAAGGAATCTGAGAATGTATTCTAAACATGCATGACTTTGAACGTGACTGCATAACTGAGTCTGAGCATAATACATGAACTGAACTGATTTCATGAATAAATGTAATGCCATGAGAATGGTTATAAGGCTGAGATAGGAACGAGGGAGTCAACTTATGAGTAACCACTGCCTCAGGCTGGATCTAGTTTCATGAAGAAAAGAGAGATTTAGTACATAAAAACTCGAGGGTGTTACAACATCTCCCCCTTGGGATAGTTCGTCCCCCGAATGATACTGGCTTGACTAAAATACTAAGAAAAGACTGAGATGATGCATAGGACTCTTACAAACTGAAGCATGACTGAATATCTAGAATCTGAAACTGATGCATGAACTGAACTGAGTTAAATTCAAAATTTGTAGGGGTGTGAATATTTTTCCTCATGGAATAGCCATATTCATGAGACTTCGGATAGTATGACTAGATAGAAATATGGAAAACCATAGGGTCTTGTCTGTGTGACTGCTAAGCTGAATTACTGACTATACAAACTAATTCATACTGAAAGTTTATACTTAACAAGAGTATTTCTTCGTCACTCTTTCTATGAAGTTCTAATGACTTTAGGGAGAAAAGAATCTTGGGCATGGTCTGAATAAGACTTCTAAATAAGAAATCACAACAAGGATAAAATTCTGTAATATGGAACACAGGCCTACGAAACATAAACTAGGATAGAGCTACTAAGCCTTATGCACTACAACTACTAACTTTCAAGGTTAGACACACTTCTCTAATACTCCCTCAACTATACTTTCTACCTCAACACCACACTTCACTTGAGGATACTGGAAATATTCACATAGGCACTGATAACTCTACCTACTGAAGTTTGAGCTGAACTGATGTTCCTCACTATGATCAAGCCTACTCGAATCTACAAAGTACACACATCACACTGTAATACTTGTCTGAGTCATGAGTTTGACATACCTTGCTTTTTCCCAACTCCTTATTTCATGAATAATTCTTATCACTTCTTTAACAACTACATTCAATTTCTTACTAGCCATTCACTAATGCATAATACTTTTACCCACTTACACACCAACATGACATTTAAGCCTATCTTCGTAACTACATATGAACTTCTAAACAACACCCATAAAGTCATCCTTCTCATATTCTCTAATACCTCTATCAATAACAACTTTCAGGCGCTGTACCCAAGAAAACACACCCAAAATTTCAACTAGCCATGACATATATTAAAACTTAGCCTCAATCTTACTTCACACTTACAACCTTATCTAAAATTAGCATACCATAATCTTTCATCAATAAAAAATGTTTACTCTCTCCCAGCTAAGCAATTGCTCATCACTACCATCATTTCATAAGGAGAGGTCACTGAAAGTTTAAAACATGAGGACCTAAAGCATGAGTGAACACTATACATAACTTGAAACTTAACTGAGGCCTGAGGAATAGAATATCAATATTAGGGATTTATCAAGAGATCTAAACTGAGGATATACATGCCATAATCTGAATTTTATTGATCATTAGGAGTGTAGCATGAGTCATGGGAACTGAGCATACTCTAGAACATGAATACATGAGTCATGAGATGCATGACCTAAATTGGGAGTTCATACATTCATGGAATATGATTCGGACTGTTGGGTGAACTGGAACTCCTTAAACTAGGAACTGAAAGCGTACCTGATCTATGGAAAATGTGTAAAGATGAGCTATGATCATGGAACTGACATGTAAGGCATGAGTAGATATTATGATAACTTAAGTACAAATACTAAAATAAGAATAGGTTGGGCATCATCCTCCCTTACTACTATTCTACAACATACTGACATCCCTACTAGAATTTGAGAGACTGACTTGGTTACTTGTTCTATCATCCCCTCCTTAGCTTGAAGTCGTCATTCTAGGCCTGGGAACTACTCAATAAACATCACTAAACTGAACTGCCACCACTTTACTTTGGAATTTGGGGTATAATACTACATATAACTGGTAAACTAACCCTAAATAACTATGCCCGATAATGTAAATCCCACTACTAGTACTTCCTTTTGAGATACAACTCTTAGCTTTCTATAGCCCAAACAATCATCATATAATAACTTAACCACTGAATAACTTAGAATTCTCAACTCTTCAAAGATTCAAACTTAGATTCTAACACATAACATGGATATCTCCAAATCTTTAATGAACCATACTACTTTCATCATAACCTACAGATATCACATCTCTAAACTTATATTTTCCCCACACCATGAGAATTACCACTACACTAACATCGACAACACATAATTTTGAATTACCAAACTTAAATTCTTGTATACACTATTTCAAGCTTACTGATTCACCTTTCATACAACTAGCCCCATGGAATACATACTCTGCTTAATTCGGATAACACTATCCCAACTCTACTACTGCTGCTAAACTCCTGGGTTCATACTTCTAACTCTGGGTTATATGATGGCATAGGACTCCAAAAAAAATTTGGAAACATGTTTGACTCTTAAGCACTGAGGTACTACCCCCTTCGTTCAAGGATTGGTTCATTCAGAAGCTGAAACTAAATGAATCTATTTCTAAAATCAACTGAAGTGATTCTCTAATATACTAAAATTAGGAAGTTTCTGTATACTCGTCTAGCAAGGATAGATTTTACCCATTGAGGTAGGCACTGAAAAGGGCTTTACTAAGGTTTCAAGACTGACACTGAACTCAATAACTAAATACGGGTTACAAAGAGGAAGTGAAGTTTCGGGGTCCATTAAAACATATAAAATAATATGAAAGGCCTGTGACGTACCCGTAACCGCATTAGGAGAGCTTTCCTTATCATGTCTGGACTGGAGTTCATAAAGTTTGTTCTGACGTTGACCACTGGTGGCACTGGAAGTGGCGCCCTGCTGAGTCGGTCGACCGACTGGAACTTGGGAATGACTGTGCTGACTATGCTGGCCTACCTGGGGGCATTCTCTGACTCTATGGCCTGGCTCACCCTATACAAAACACAACCCACTACTAGTCCTACATACACCTTGATAATTCCTACCACACTTCCCACAGAGAGGGTTAGTATGACCACTCTTTGACCTTGACTTAAAACTAATAGTTCTGGCCCTCTTATTCTTTCTTCCTTTTTTCTTACGCTTTTCTTTCTCACTCCGCGGAGCATGAACCATAAGCCTAGAGAGGAAAACAGCCAGCTGATTATTCTGAGCAACTACTGAATAAACTAAGGTAGTAAAAACAACTCTATATTCAACATGATAAATAAACTCGTTCAAGGGATCTTCCTGAACAGGTGGAGTACGGGCTGATTCTCATTTCTCCTTCCGTTAGTCTTTCTGGGAGGAATGTTCTATAAACGGGAAGAAGATTGAATTAGAAAGAGATTTTAAATTGAGCTCATGCTCATTCGCACAACATGAACGCTGAAAGAAGGGAAACTATTCTGAAAATATTTTGTAGCCTCTTGTCCATAAGTGTGGCGCGCTTCACACCCATGCCCAAGACTACTCAACACGGATTTCACACTCCCTAGGACACTTTAATACATTAGGATCTAATACCAAGTTTGTAACACCTCGGGAGTACACCCTAGGAGCCACACGGTGCTTACGGTTATAAGTGACCACAAGCTTACCCATGAGCTGGTACCTGTTGTGAGCACTAAATGAAACTGCTAATAATAGATACATATATATAGAATAACTGAATATGCCATAAGGTTTTATAATACTAAGAAATTGCTGAACACTTAAATCTGAAACAACTATTTGATAGTAATAACGTAAAGACTGACAATTAATTATAAACTGGATAACTGTCTGAAAGTGTCTGAAAGCCTCTAACTGAATGACTGTGGAATTGATAGGATATGTCCCCAACTAACTCCGACTAACTAATGGACTGAAGTACTAAAATAAACAAAATAGGTCCTCAAAATATGAGGACTCACCACTGCTGCAACTATTAACACGCTGGAATATCTAAGTGCAGTTAGGAACCTGAGCATCCAAACCTATGATATGATATGATATATCATAGCGCAAGAAACTAGTATACAGTCAGTACTTTGAATATACTGGTATGCTAAATGAGGTTAGGCTAATATACATGGGCTCATGTGTATGAATAACAACTGTCTGAATGAATAGCATGAGATAACTGGATATGCATACGTGAATGTTGTAAAATCTGAGAATGCATGGCCAAATATATAACATTGTAACACCCTGAGTCTACACCTCAGATGCCACACGGTGCTTACGACCCCGAAGGACCACAAGCTAACCCATGACTGGTACCTGCTATGAGCACTGAATAAAAATACTGAAATAATGCAGAAAATTGGTTGAAATGCCATTTGAATAATGATAAAGAATAATGAATGTAAATCATCTGAAAACTAAAATACTATCTAAATTAGTCTAGTCTGAAAAGCCTCTAACTGAACTGTCTGAAAGTGGAGTTAATGGGATAAGTCCCCAACTAACTCTGACTACTGAAATACTGATAAACTAAAATATTGAAATAAAAGCATATCCTCGATAGATTAGAACTCACTACTGAATCTACTGCTGCTATTTGAATCTGTCTATGTACGGTAAGGAACCTGAGCATCCGAACCTATGATATGAGACATCATAGCACAAAGAAAGAGTAAGCGTCAGTACGTGGAATGTACTAGTATGCTAGATGAGGTAAGGATGAATGCAAGGGTTCATATGCATGAATAATAACTAACTGAATGATATAGAGTAACTAAATATGAAAGTACATGGATAACTAAAACTACTGAAAATACTGAGTATGCAATACTTTGCATATTCGTGTATACTGTATCTGAGATTTTACTCAAGCTGAGTACTGATTTTTGATATTGAGTAACTGATATCTGAGATTCTGATGACCAAATTACTAATAATTGGGTAACTATTTTTGACAGTCCTGATTCTATAGAACTGAACTGAGTTCTATACGGAGACTAAAACTGAGACTGTGGGAAGTAATCATCTAACCGACATGCCCCAAATAATATAACTGGGGTCCAACCTGTAACCCCAGTTGGAAGGGTGTCAGTACTGTGCCACGGGTAAAGACAACTGAAGAGTTACCCTTATCTGGCAGGTACTCTAATAAGAATGGTAGTACCCTCAACTGGAAGGTTAAAACACCTCATCAACCCTCAACTGGCAGGTCGATGTCTCTACCTACACTGGCTACATAGTTCTGGAATACAAGGACTGCTTCTAAGGATCTCACCCTCTACTGGAAGGTGAGCCCCCATCCTTGGGTTCACTCGGTGCTGAATCCTACTCCCAACTGAATAGACCATGGACTGATTAGTAGACTGTACTGGGTTTGACTGAAATATTACTGGTCGTGTTGACTAACTGAAATGGACTGAGTTCACTAAGTTCTATAACTGACTGAGTACTATTATTTTGTGACATGACTGAAACTATTCTGTAACTACTGTAGCTCTAGGTAAATAGCTAGATATCGGGTATTAGATACCCCCAGGACTCGATAGGATGAAAAGTAAAGCATAACATGATCTTAAAAAGCATAACAATGTCCACTTGTTCATAATTCATTCATACAGACATTTTATCAAACACTTGTAGGGCATAAGCTTGTACATATGCTAGCATGTCATAATTTCACCATTTAATTCACATGGACATTCCATCAAACACATGGGGAGCACAACTTAATGCATATAATCATGGACAACATGTAAACATTGTATCTACAATACCAAACTTGCTAATTCAAGGATTATTACATGGAAATTACATAATTCAATATACATGCTATTTCAATTTCATGGAATCTATAATTAATCATGAATTGGAACTCAATTAATGTCATGAATATGTATACAATCCAATATCAAGCATGTAAATCATGAATTAATAATCTTGCAGTTTTTAAAGATGGATTCTTGGACTCTATGGGTGAAAGGAACCCATAGATGAACATCTAACATACCTGGGTATTTTAATTCTTGAAGGTTCTTGGAAGGATTCTTGAGTTGTTCTTGATTTCTTGAAAACTAGGGTTGTACCTTTTGAGAGAGAATGTTTTAATCTTGAGAGAAAGTAAGGAAATAATGATATAACTAAGTTAATTAGGGGATTAATTTTGTTTTAAGGGATGATTTGGATCTTAAAAAAAAATACCAAATTACCCCTGGGAAGTATATAAAATTCGTCACTGAAAATCCGATTTTGGCCACCACCGCGATGCGGTGAGCCACTGGAATGTGGCTAGCACTGTGTAAAAATGGATGACTGGGAAATTTTATCTTAGTGCGATGTTACACTATTGTGGAACCTTACTGGAATTTGACAACTGGGAAAATGGCCCTTAACGCGGTGTGGTGGAATCACGCTGGCACATTGAATTTTGATAATTGCCATTTGCACCCTCTCCGCAATGCGGTGAAGTACCAGGTGGTATGATGTTTTACAAAAATGGCTATAATTCTTTACCCGGGTATCAAATTTGGGAGAATTTATATCGTTGGAAAGCTGACTGAATTTCCTACGTAAAGGTAAGCTCTAAACTAAAAAATACTGAGTGTTTTAAGAAATTTATATATAAATACTCATGTGAACTTAGAGTTAAATTAAGCTAGAGAAATATGAGGTATTATAATATCTCCCCCTTGGGAACATTCTTCTTCAAATAAGACTAATTAAGCAGAGAAACACTTATAGACTTAGCTTACACACTGAACATGCACAACTGAAACATGATTGCCTGACCGAAATCACTGATAAGCTAAGTTTTGGTACTAAACATGCATATCTGATGCATGAGTACATGACTGAACTAATTCATGAATGCATGACTGAATATGCATTGGTGATGGATACCAAATCTATAACTGTAACTGAACAAGGAACTGAGCAAAGCTAAGGAAGACTTTTACCTTAAGCTGAATCTGAGTTTGCAGAGAAGAGGTGAGGGTACTTGGTTCGCATAACTATTTCTGCTTCCCAAGTAGCTCCCTCAATGGACTGATTCCGCCAAAGAACTTTGACCAAGGAAACTTTTTCTTTCCTCAATCTTCGAATCTTACAATCGAGGATTTAAACTGGGACCTCTTCGAAAGAGAGATCATTCTAAATATTTACGTCTTCCAAGGAAAGTATAACTGCTGGGTCACCAATGCCTTTTTTTAGCAAGGAGACGTGAAATAATGGGTGCACTGAGGCTAGATCTGAAGGCAACTCAATCTCGTAAGTTGCCTTTCTAAAATGACTGAGAATTTTATAAGGACCGACATATTGGGGACTGTGTTTTCCCTTCTTGCCGAACCTCTTCACCCCCTTCATGGAAGAGATTTTCAAGAACACAAAATCACCGATCTCAAACTCGAGATCTTTTCTCCTCACATTTGCATATGATTTTGTCGGCTCTGGGCGGCCCTAAGCCTTTCTCTGATCAACTGAACCTTCTCTAAGGCATCAAACACTAAGTCAGGCCCTACAACTGCGGCCTCACCTGCCTCAAACTAACAAATTTGAGATCTATATCTCCTACCATAAAGAACCTCAAATAGAGCCATCTGACTGCTAGAATGATAGCTTTTATTATATGCGAATTCGATCAAAGACAAGTGGTCATCTCAACTACCCTTAAAATCAACAACGCATGCTCTTAACATATATTCTTGAGTTTGAATGGTCCTTTTTTCTTGACCATCTATCTGAGGGTGAAAAGTTGAACTGAGGTAGACTTGGGTACCAAGACCCTTTTGGAATGCTTTCCAGAAGTGAGAGGTAAACTGGGTACCTCTATCCGAGATAATGGCTACTGGGACTCTATGCAACCTAACCAACTCTCTGATATAGAGTTTGGCGTAGTCCTTGAAAGTATGAACTAGTAAGAAATGAGCAGATTTGGTTATCTTGTCTACGATAACCCAAATTAAATCTTGCTGACGACGAGTACGAGGCAAGCCCATCACAAAGTCCATGTTTACTTCTTCCCATTTCTATGTGGAAATTCTGAACTCTTGTATGGACCCACTAGGCTTCTGGTGCTCAATCTTAACCTGCTGAAATGTAGAGCGCTTAGCCACAAACTCTGCGATATCCCTCTTCATCCCACTGCACTAATAGATCTCCCGCAAATTGCGGTACATTTTAGTGTCCCTTGGATGAATAGAGTAACGCGCACTATGCACTTCTGTAAGTATAAGACCCCATAAAATTCTAAGCTTAACTCAGCTCTTAGAGCTTGATAAGGGGTCTCATACTTAGAAATTTAAACTAAGTGTTTACACTTAGAATTATTTTTAGCCTCATAAGTTGGTGATCCTATTTCCCGACCCTGAAGACCTTAAAGTGTCAATTTTTAGGTTGATTCATGATCAGGTATGTCAGTAGGTATTCTCAAACAAGTTTTAGATTTTTTAAACATCGTTTGAATCATGTTTGGAAGTCTAAACCAGTGGATCAAGGCGATCTCGACGCTCCGCGTCATCTAAAATGTTGTTAATTTTTTTTCCAGCTCCTAGTGCCAATTTCCAGTAAGCCGACGTAGACTCGATACGACACTTTGTCCATCACGTCGACCCCATTGATGCGGTGCATCGGGCTGCACGTCACTGGACCCATTTTCAGTCATTAAAACTCCGCATCCATGAGGGTATTTGGGTCATTTTTCCACCCTTATTCAACCCCAAAAACACTAAATTAATCACTTCTAGGGCAAAAACATTCATTATTTTTCTAAAATTACTCAAGAACAAAATCCCAGGAGATTTAATTTCAAATCAAGCTTCAAAAAATTCACCATCAACCTTCATTAATTCAAGTACCATGGTATGTGAAGTATTCATCCAAGGTTTTCCTTCCACCCTTGGAGTTCAAGAAACTCTTTTAAATTACAAGTTAAAGGATTTCATAGATTTCATGTTGGATTTGAATGTAATCTTGATTATGATATGAAATGGGTTTTCAATTCCATGAAAACTAGTTAATTGTGGATTGAATTATGTGAACTTCATGTTGAACTTTTGAATTACAAGTTGAATGTAGTATCCATGATAGTATTACATGTTTATTGATATGTGAAATACCCATGCTCCCCAAGTGTTTGTAAAAATGTTTATATGAATTGACTAGTGCAAGCATGACATGTTATTATGTGATTTCATTCACGCACAAGCTCATGTATATCAAGTGTTTGCCAAAAATGCCTGAATGAATGGATTATTAGTAAGTAAGTACTATTATGCTACTAAAGTCATGCAGTATGTTAGTTTTCATATTATCGAGTCCTGGGGTATTCAATACCCAAAAATCTAGGTGTTTACCTAGAGCTACAGTAGTTACATAATAGTCTCAGTTGTGTCACGAATAGTAATACTTAGTAATTAGTCCTAGTCTCGATTCAGTAGTTAGTTTAGAACTCAGTGAACTCAGTTCAGTTCAGTTCAGTTAGACAGTATGACCAGTAACTATTCGGTCAAGCCTAGTATAGTTTAGAAATCAGTTCAGTGTCTATTCAGTTGGGAGTAGGAATCAGCACCGAGCGAACCCAGGGATGGGGGCATTCCTGCCAGCATAGGGTTTGACCCTTAGTAACAATCCCTGAGTTATAGAACTACTTAGCCAGCATGATATCTTCCTACCAGACTAGGGTTGATACATCTCACATGAGTTTTTTTGCCAGCGACGGTTGGCGAAAGTGCTTCCTGTCAGAGAGGGTTAACTCATAACTTGTCTTTACTCGTGGCACGGTATTGACACCCTTCCAACTTGGGTTATAGGTTGGACCCCAATTCATTTGAAGAGGGGTATGTCGGTTATATAACTACCTCCCACAGTTTTAATTTCAGTCTCAGCATAGAACTCAGTTCAGTTCTACAAATTCAGGACTGTCAGACACAATCACCCAGCTCAGTATAGAACTTAGTTCCATTCTACAGAATTAGGACTTTCAAAAACAGTCACTCAGTTATCAGTACTACAGTATCTTTAAACTCAGATATCACTTAATTAATATTCAGAACTCAGTATCCAGTGTTAACATGATCTCAGTTACAGTTTATGTATTCATGCATGTACTCTCATTCAGTTACATCTATGTTACTCAGCTAGTTGTTGTCCATGCATATAAACCCATGCATATCAGCCTACCTCACTTTGCATACCAGTATATTCAAAGTACTGACACATACTTTTCTTTTGTGCTATGAAGTCTTATATCATAAGTTCATATGTACGGGCTCCTGACCACACTTAACAGCCTGAATTATCAACAGTAGATTTAGTAGTGAGTCCTCATAGTTCGAGGACGATGTTATTTTTTAGTATTTCATTAGTTCAGCACATTCAATAGACGGAGTTAGTTGGGGACTTATCCCATCAACTCCATATTCAGACAATTAGAAGTTTTTAGGCTAGAGTATTTCAAACAGATATTCAGTTTTTAGTATTTACTTATCAGTATTCAATATTTATTTTTAGTTGTGAACCTTATGGTGACTTCAGCCTAATTTCTGATTTTATTTCAGTATTATTATTATTACCATGTGATTATGCAGTGCTCACAGTAAATATCAGTCATGGGTTAGCTTGTGGTCCTTCGGGGTCGTAAGCACCGTGTAGCGTCTGGGGTGTAGACTCGGGGCATTACAAACTTGGTATCAGAGCCTAAGGTTCAACAACGTCCTAGAAAGTCTGAAAGCTGCGTCTAGTAGAGTCTTGTACATGGGTATGTAGCGCGCCACATTTATGAACAAGGGGCTATGAGACGTTTTTATCAAAAGTTTCCTTTTTTTCAATATTCATGTCATGCGAGTGAGCATGAGCTCAGGCCATACTCTCAGTCTAATACTTTTCTTTCTTCTGATTACAGAACATGCCTCCCAAGAAAAACAGAAGAAGAACAAGAAATCAGCCAGCCCCTCAGCCCGTTCAGGTAGATCCTCTGGACGAGCATGTCTCCCATGCAGAATTCAGGGCTGTATTTACTACTCTAGCCAATTTAGCAGCAGCCCAGAATGAACGCCCAACTGTCATTCCATCTAGATCAGTGGACAATACTGCTGCAGCCAGAATTCAGGACTTTATCCGAATGAACCCTCCATCTTTTATCGGGTCTAAGTCAGATTAGGACCTATAGGAGTTCTTTGATCAGGTGTAAAAGGTTACAGATATTATGAGGGTAACTGAATGTGAGAGTAATGAGTTGGCTGCATATCCGTTATAGGATGTGTCTCACTCATAGTTTAAGAAGTGAAAGACAGAGAGGGCCGCAGATGCAGGGCCCATAGAATGGGAGGAGTTTGTCGTTGCTTTCTTTGATAGTTTTTTCCTACTGGAGTTGAGGGAAACTAAGGTTTTGGAGTTTATTAATCTAAAGCAGGGCAACATGACAGTGCAAGATTATTCTCTAAAGTTTACTCAGTTAGCTAGATATGCCCCTCACGTGGTAGTAGATAGCTGATCGAAGATGAGTAAGTTTGTGTCGGGTGTGTCTAATAGTGTGGTCAATGAGTGTAGGATCATAATGCTGATTAAGGAGATAGACATATCCAGGCTTATGGTCCATGCTCAGCAAATAGAAGAGGCTAATAATAAAGAAAAGGAGTGGGAGAACAAGAGAGCGAGAACAGGTAGCTTCAACTTCACTCAGCCTAAGTCAGAGGGTGGTAATCATTCTTAGTTTTGCTCGAAATCTTTAGTTCTAGCTCCATTCTCAGCCAGTGCTTTAGTTCTAAAATTCAAAGATAGCAATAGGGATAAAGCATCAGGCCCTAAAACCTAGGGTAGTGTTAGCACTGCCCGAACAAATTCTCTTTGCCAGAGATATGGCAGAAACCATCAAGGTGTTTGTAGAGCTGGCAGTGATGTGTGTTTTGGATATGGAAACACAGGCCATAGGATCAAAGAGTGTTCCGATGGTTTCTTAGAGTCCACATAATCATCCCCTAGCTCAATTCGATCGCCCAAACAAGCAGAGTGCCACTTCCAGTACCACCAGTGGGCAACATCCAAATAGACTCTATGCACTTCAGTCCCTACAGGATCAGGAAAGTTCTCCTAATGTAGTCACTGGTACATTATAAGTTTATCATTTACATGTTTATGCTTTGCTAGATCCAGGAGCTTCTTTGTACTTTGTAACTCCTTATATAGCTATTGACTTCAGAGTCAGTCCCGAAATTTTAGCAGAGCCTTTCTCAGTTTCTACCCAAGTGGGTAAATCTATCATAGCCCGATGGGTATACAAGAACTTTCCGGTTATGGTATCTCAGAAAGTTACTTCAGCAGACTTACTAGAGCTAGAGTTGATAGATTTTGATATCATTCTCGGCATGAATTGGCTTTATTCATGCTATACTTCAGTTGACTGTAGAAATAGAATTGTTCAATTTTAGTGTTCGAATGGACCTGTACTAGAGTGGAGGGGTAGTACTTCAGCACTTAGGGGTCAACTTTTTTTGTACCTTAGAGCGAGGAAAATAATATCTAAGAGATGTTTCTATCATCTTGTTCGAGTTTAAGACTCTAGTTCAGAGACACCTAATCTTGAATCAGTGTTAGTAGCATGTGAATTCCCAGATGTGTTCCCCAAAGATCTTCTCGAAGTTCCTCTCGAGAGGGAAATTGACTTCAGAATAGACCTTCTTCCAGATCCTCAACCCATCTCTCTGCCGCCATACAAAATGGCTCCATCAGAACTCTGAGAATTGAAAAAATAGTTAAAGAATCTGCTAGATAAGAGGTTTATCAGACCCAGTATATCCTCTTGGGGTGCACCACTCCTGTTCGTACGTAAGAAAGATGACTCTCTTAGAATGTGTATAGACTACAGTCAGCTAAAGAAGTCACGGTCAAGAACGAACATCCACTTCCCAGAATCGATGACTTGTTTGACCAACTTCAGGGTGTCAACTACTTTTCTAAGATAGATCTCAAGTCAGGCTATCATCAACTCAGAGTTCTGAATACATCTTTCAGATTTGGTGTGGTCACTTTGAATTCCTAGTCATGACATTTGGTCTTACCAATGCCCCAACAGCTTTCATGGACTTGATGAACCGTGTGTTCAAGCAGTACATGGAAACGTTTGTCATAGTCTTTATTGATGACATTCTTGTCTACTCCTGCAGTGAGCGTGACCATGCGGACCATCTCAGAATAGTGTTATAGACCCTCAGAGCCCATCAGTTGTTTGCCAAATTCAGTAAATGTGAATTTTGGTTAAGGTTAGTAGCTTTCGGTGATGGCATTAGAGTTGATCCTCAAAAGATCGAAGTATTGAGAAACTAGCCTAGACCCATCTCTCTATCAGATATCAGGAGTTTCTTAGGCTTGGCCGGCTATTACTGACGGTTTGTTGAGGGATTATTGTCTATTGCATTCCTTATATCCAGACTGACTCAGAAGAAAGTCAAATTCTAGTGGTCAGATTCTTGTGAAAAGAGTTTTCAGGAGTTGAAGACTCGACTCACTACAAATCCAGTTTTGACTCTACCAGATGGTTCAGATGGGTTTATGGTATATTGTGATGCTTCCAGAGTGGTTTTGGGGTGTGATTTGATGCAGAGAGGTAAGGTTATAGACTATGCCTCTAGACAACTTAAACCCCATGAAAAGAACTACCCTACTCATGATCTTGAGCTAGCAGCTGTAGTGTTTGCCTTAAAAATTTTGAGGCACTACTTGTATGGGGTACATGTTAATGTGTTCACAGATCATAAGAGCCTACAATGTGTTTTCTCAGAAAGACCTGAATATATGTCAAAAGAGGTGGTTAGAGATGTTGAAAGACAATGACATGAGTGTTTTGTATCATTCAAGCAAGGCCAATATAATGGTTGATGCACTCAGTAAGATGTCTATGGGTAGTGTTTCTCACGTGGAGGATGGCAAGAAAAAGTTAGTTCAGGATGTCCATCAGCTTGCCCGACTAGGTATCTGCTTAGTCGATTCAGCAGAAGGTAGTATGTGGGTTTAGAATAGTTTAGAATCATCTTTGGTTTTTGAAGTGAAGGAGAAATAGGACAGAGATCCCAGTTTAGCTAAGTTAAAAGAGGTAACCAGAGATTAAAAAGTAGAGGTTTTCTCCTAAGGGGGAGATGGTGTGTTGCATTTCTAGGGTCGACTATGTGTGCCAGGTGTAGATGACTTGAGGCAGTGGATTCTTGTAGAAGTGCATGGTGCGTGCTAATCAATTTATCCAGGGGCCACCAAGATGTACCATGACTTGTGGGAGGTCTATTGGTGGAGTGGGATGAAGAAAGATATTACAGAGTTTGTAGCTAAGTACTCGACATAACAGTAGGTTAAGATCGAGCATCAAAAGCCTAGTAGGTCTATGCAGGAGTTCAGTATTCCCACGTGGGAGGGAAGGAGGTGAATATGGATTTTGTGATAGGTTTGCCCCGTACTTGTCGTCAACATAATTCGGTTTGGGTCATTGTGGACAGGATGACCAAATCAGCTTATTTCTTACCAGTACATACTTCCTATTCAACCGAGGATTATGCCAAGCTCTATGTTAGAGAGTTGATCAAATTTCATGGGATTCATTGTCCATCATCTCAGATAGAGGTACGCAGTTAACCTCTTATTTCTGGAAAGCCTTAGAAAAGGTCTAGGTACCCAAGTTCACCTAAGTACAACCTTCCACCCTCAGACAGATGGTCAAGCAGTAAGGACCATTCATACTTTAAAAGATATGTTAATAGCGTGTGCCATTGACTCTAACTCTAAGGGTAGTTGGGATGACCACTTTCCTTTGATTGAGTTTGCGTATAATAATAGTTACCATTCCAGTATACAGTTAGCTCCATTTGAGGTTCTCTATGGGAGAAGATGTAGATCTCCCATTGGTTAGTTTGAAGTAGGTGAGGCAGCAGTGGTAGAGCCTGACTTGGTATTTGATACTTTAGAAAAAGTTCAGTTGATTAGGGAAAGGCTTAAGAAATCTTAGAGCCGGCAGAAATCATACGCAGATGTGCAAAGGAAAGATCTCAAGTTTGTGATTGGGGATTTTGTGTATTTGAAAGTCTCTCCAATAAAAGGAGTGAAGAGGTTTGGCAAGAAGGGGAAGCTCAGTCCCCGGTATGTAGGATCTTACTGAATTCTCAGTCATTTCGGAAAGGTAGCTTACGAGCTTGAGTTGCCTTTAGATATAGCTTCAGTTCATCCAGTGTTTCATGTCTCCTTGCTAAAGAAATACATAGGTGACCTAGCATACGTAGTCACTATAGAGGGCATAGATGTTCAGAACAACCTCTCTTATGAAGAGATCCCAGTCGAAATCCTTGATCACTAGATTCGCAGACTAAGGAATAAGAAGTCCCTCTAGTAAAAGTTCTTTGGAGAAATCAGTCTGTTGAGGAAGCTACTTGGGAAGCAGAAATAGATATGCTGACCAAGTATCCTTACCTCTTCTCCAAAACTCAGATTCAGCTTAAGGTGACAGTTTTAATTGAATTTACTCAGTTCCATATTCAGATTTCCTTTATGAGTTAGATATCAGTTCAGTTGCATAGCATTCGCATATCACATATACCCTCATAAAACAACTCAGTCATATGTCATGTCCTCAGAATTCAGTCATGTTTCAGTCATGCATGTTCAGTATGAAAATTCAGTGTATCAGTAGTTTCAGTCATGAAATCATGCCTCAGTTATGCATGCTCAGTAAGCAAGTTCAGTCTATCAGTATTCTCAGCTTAGTCAATCTCATTCGAGGACGAATATTCCCAAGGTTGAGATATTGTAAGACCCCACAAAATTCTAAGCTTAACTCAACCCTTAGAGCTTGATAAGGGGTCTCATACACTTAGAATTATTTTTAGCCTCATAAGTTGGTGATCCTATTTCCCGACCCTGAAGACTTTAAAATATTGATTTTTAGGTTGATTCATGATCAGGTATGTTAGTAGGTATTTTCGGACAAGTTTCAGATTTTTTAAACATCGTTTGAATCACGTTTGGAAGTCCAAACCAGTGGATCAACATGATCTCGATATGCTGTGTTGCCTATCGCGTTGATAAATATTTTCCCCAGCTCCCAGTGCCAATTTCTAGTGAGCCGACGTGGACTCGACGCAATGCTTCGGCCATCGCATCGACCCCATCGATGCGGTGCATCGGGCTGTGCATCACTGGACCCATTTTCAGTCATTAAAACTCCATGCCCATGAGGGTATTTGGGTCATTTTTTACCCCTATTCAGCCCCCAAAACACGAAATTAATCACTCCCAGGGCAAAAACATTTATTATTTCTCTCAAATTACTCAAGAATAAAACCCTAGGAGATCTAATTTAAAATCAAGCTTCAAGAAATTCACCATCAACCTTCATTTATTCAAGTACCAAGGTATGTGAAGTGTTCATCGTTGGAGTTCAAGAAACTCTTTTAAATTACAAGTTAAAGGATTTCATAGATTTCATGTTGGATTTAAATATAACCTTGATTATGATGTTAAATGGGTTTTCACTTCTATGATTTATCACAAATTCTATGAAAACTAGTTAATTATGGATTGAATTATGTGAACTTCATGTTGAACTCTTGAATTACAAGTTCAATGTAGTATCCATGATAGTATTACTTGTTTATTGATATGTGAAATACCCATGCTCCCCAAGTGTTTGTCAAAATGCTTATGTGAACTGACTATTGAAAGCATGACATGTTATTATGTGATTTCATTCATGTACAAGCTCATGTATGTCAAGTGTTTGACAAAAATGTCTGAATGAATGCATTATTAGTAAGCAAGTACTATTATGCTACTAAAGACACGTAGTATGTTACTTTTCATATTATCGAGTCCTGGGGTATTGTTTGCTAATTCTATCTGCTGAGCATGGACCATGAGCCTGGATATGTCCATCTCCTTAATCAACATCGCAGTTCTGCACTCCTTAACCACACTCTCTAACACCCCTGACACGAACTTGCTCATGTTGGACTTTTTATCTGCTACTACATAGGGAGCATACCTGGCTAACTAAGTAAACTTAAGGGAATACTCTTTCACACTAATGTTGGCTTACCTGAGATTGATGAACTCTAACACCTTGGCTTCCTCAGCTCTAAGGGAAAGAATCTATCTAGGAAAGCAGTAGCAAACTCTTCCCACTCTATGGGCTCTGCATCTGTGCCCCTGTCTACCTTCCACTGCTTAAACCACGTATGAGGTACATTTTGTAACTGATAGGCAGCTAACTCAGGACTCTTCCTTTATGTCACTCCCATGATATCTATGACTTTTTGAACCTGATCGAGGAACTCCTGTGGATTTTATTCTGACTTAGATCCTAAGAATAGGGGAGGATTCATTCGGGTAAAGTCTCGAATCCTGGCTACAACAGTATTGGCCACTGGGTTGGACTGAATAGTAGATGACCGTTCATTCTGAGCTACTATAGAATTGTCTAGAGTAGTGAACGCAGCTCTGAATTTTGCATGAGAGACATACTCGTCCAGGGGATCTTCCTAAATGGGATGAGGTGCTGACTGGTTTTCGTTGATCTTTTTGGAAGACATGTTCTGTAAATGGTAGTAAGAAAAGGATTAGAGTGAGAGTTTAACTTGAGATCATTCTCTTGATAACGCTCAACTTACATGTCAATTTAGTGCAAGGCGGTCGTCGTCAATATATTTACCCAACTTTGGAGTCGAGGTCGAATCCACAGGGAACAATGTGAGTGGCGATTAAACTAATTTGAAACAAAAGCTACAAGTTAAATTTAAACAACTAACACGAAAAGACAAAATGGGGTTTTTAATGGTTGAACAAGTGATTGTTGGTAATCAAGAGTTTATAGAATAACCGGACTTACGTTCACTAGGGTTTACGGTACATGACAGATGCTACAAATAACTCAAGGTTCTCACGGTGGTTAGGATGACAAGCTATCTTTATCGATGGTATGCTCAAATGTCTCTCGACCTATTCAAGCATCTAATTTCCTAATCCTCTCCAACTTAGGGAATCATAACTGACCGCCCAGATTTTAACCTCAGGTTAATTAACCTTGTTACAGCGCTGATTATTAAGGTTAATCAACCTTGTTACAGCGCTGATTATCTGACAGCCCTGTTGATAATTCACTTCCTACTGTTTATGATTTCTTTCTCAAGCAAACCAAAGTAGGTACACTTATTGTTTGCAACCAACAAACATAAATTATAATCTCAGAATTATCAAGAAATCCTAACACTTATTAAACCTTGATTATTTAACACCTTATCATGACCTAACCCTAGATTCCATAATCTAGGTTAAAAGAGTTTAGCTACTCATGACGCATGAAACAAGCATGCAATTTGAATTCATAACTGAAAGGATTAACTTACTATGATGAATGAAATTGAAAGTGAACTTGTATTTGAATCACATGGCAAAATACTCAAATATTATTCTTGAGATAGGGAGGAAAGAATATCGTTTGTTCTCCTCAATAATAGATGATTCATGCTCAAAACCCTAAAAGTGCTATAAATACTTAATTCTAAATAAGGAAACAAAAATTAAGGTTTTAATTTTCTCTTCGGAATAGACGACGACGATCTTGACGGCGTGTCAGACATCTGACGGCGTGTACAAGTTGTCGTCAAAGATTCCAGTGAATTGTTATCTTCTGATTTTTCTTACGGCAAATCTAATGGCTTGTGAAAAATCTCGTCATATCTTTACTGGAAATCAGCATGATCTGCTTCAGGTTGACGGCAATTTCGATGCCTCATCACAGATTTGACGGCGCTTCCAAAACGTCGTCATATTTCATCTCAACTCCTCAGGTTCTGTCTAAGATTGATGGAAACTTTGACAGCCTGTCCCATGTCTGAGGACGCTTCAGAAATGGCGTCAGCTACACTTTAGCTTATTCGCACCAGATTTCAGCTGATTTATTCTTCTTTTCTTTGGTTTCCTCCCCAATCACTTGTATCTGCATTAAAACAATAAAAAAAAATCAAAAATAACAAAAGTTGCTTAAGGCTTCACAATTATTTAGAGTTAAAAGCCTCAAATGAGTTAGCATCTGCTCACACATCAGCTCACTCGCACGACATGAATACTAAAAGAAGGGAAACTTTTCCTAAAAACATCTCATAGATTCTTGTGCATAAGTGTGGCGCACTACACACACATGAAAAAGATTCTACTTGACACGGCTTTTCAGACTCCTGAGGACTCTATTGAACCTTTAGCTCTGATACCAATTTTGTAACACCTCGAGTCTTCACCCCAGACGCCACACGGTGCTTACTACCCCGAAGGACCATAAGCTAACCCATGACTGATACCTGTTGTGAGCACTGAATAAAAATACTGAAATAATATAGAAAATGGGCTGAAATGCCATAAGATTCATAAGCAGGTAACCACTGAATAAAAATACTAAAATAATACGGAAAATGGGCTGAAATACCATAAGGTTAATAAATCTGAATAGTGATAAGGAATATTAACTGGAATATCATCTGAAAACTAAAATATTGTCTGAGCTAGTCTAGACTAAAAATCCTCTAACTGAACTGTCTGAAAGTGGAGTTGATGGGACAAGCCCCCAACTAACTCCGACTACTGAAATACTGATAAATTAAAATAATAAAATAAAAGAATATCCTCGATAAATGAGGACTCACTACTAAATCTACTGCTGCTATCTAAATCTGTCTATGCATGGTCAGGAACTTGAGCGTCCTAACCTCTGCTTTGAGACATCATAGCTCAAAGAAAGAGTACACGTCAGTACGTGGAATGTACTTGTATGCTAGATGAGGTAAGGCTGAATGCAAGAGTTCTTATGCATGAACAATAACTGACTGAATGATATAGAGTAACTGAATATGAGAGTACATGGATAACTAAAACTTCTGTAAATGCTGCGTATGCAATACTATGCATATACGTGTATACTGTATCTGAGATTTTACTAAAGCTGAGTACTAATTTATGATACTGTGTAACTGATATCTGAGATTCTGATAACTGAATTACTGATAACTGGGTGACTATTTTTGACAGTCCTGATTTTGTAGAACTGAACTGAGTTCTATACTGAGACTGAAACTGAGACTGTGGGAAGTAATCATCTAACCAATATGCCCCAAATAAGATAACTGGGGTCCAACCTGTAACCCTAGTTGGAAGGGTGTCAGTACCGTGCCATGGGTAAAGACAACTGACGGGTTACCCTCATTTGGAAGGTACTTTAATGAAAATGGTGGTACCCTTAATTGGCAGGTTAAAACACCTCATCAACCCTCAACTGATAGGTTGCTGTCTCAACCTACGCTGGCTACGTTGTTCTGGAATACAAGGACTACTTGTAAGGATCATACCCTCTACTGGTAGGTGAGCCCCCATCCTTGGGTTCAATAGGTGATGAATCCTACTCCCAACTGAATAGACCATGGTCTGATTACTAGACTGTACTGGGTTTGACTGAACTGTTACTGATCATGTTGACTGACTGAACTGGACTGAGTTTACTGAGTTCTATAACTGAATGAGTACTACTATTTCGTGACATAACTGAGACTATTCTGTAACTACTGTAGCTCTAGGTAAACAATTAGATTGTCGGGTATTAGATACCCCAAGGACTCGATAACATGAAAAGTAAAGCATAACATGATCTTAAAAAGCATAACAATGTCCACTTGTTCATAATTCATTCATAGAGACATTTTATCAAACACTTGTAGGGCATAAGCTTGTACATATGCTGCTATGTCATAATTTCACCATTTAATTCACATGGACATTCCATCAAACACATGGGGAGCACAACTTAATGCATATAATCATGGACAACATGTAAACATTGTAACTACAACACCCAAACTTTCTAATTCAAGAATTATAACATGGGAATTACACAATTCAATATACATGCTATTTCAATTTTATGGAATCTACAATTAATCATGGATTGAAACTCAATTAATTTCATGAACATGAATACAATCCAATTTCAAGCATGTAAATTATGAATCAATAATCTTGCAGTTTTTAAAAATGGATTCTTGGACTCTATGGGTGAAAGGAACCCATAGATGAACACCTAACATACCTGGATATTTTAATTCTTGAAGTTTCTTGGAAGGATTCTTGAGTTGTTCTTGATTTCTTGAAAACTAGGGCTTTGCCCTTTGAGAGAGAATGTTTTAATCTTAAGAGAAAGTAAGGAAATAATGCTATAACTAGGTTAATTAGGGATTTAATTTCATGTTAAGGGCTAATTTGGGTCGTGGAAAAATACCAAATTACTCCTGGGAAGTATATAAAATTCATCACTGAAAACCCAATTTTGGCCACCATCGCGATGCAGTGGCATCGCAGTGAGCCAATGGAATGTGGCTGGCACTGTGTAAAAATGGACGATTGGGAAATTTGCTCTTGGTGCGACGCGGCACTATCGCGGAGCCTTACTAGAATTTAACAACTGGGAAAATGTCCCTTGGCGCGGCACTGTGGAATTGTGACGGCACATTGGATTTTTACAATTGCCATTTGCACCCTATCCGTGATGCGGTGAAGTACCAGGTGGTATACTATTTTACAAAAATAGCTATAAATCTTCACCCGGGTATCAGATTTGGGCGAATTTTATATCGTTGGAAAGCTGACTGAATTTCCTAAATGGTAAGCTCTAAACTGAAAAATACTAAGTATTTTAAGAATTTTATATGTAAATACTCATGTACTTAGAGTTAAATTAAGCTAGGGAAATACGGGGTATTACAAACATGATTCTAAAGTAGTTTGTAAACTGAAATACTAAAATTTGATAACTGCATTATTGATAACTGTATGCTATGGTCAATGCAAATCTGAGCTAAATTATGCTAAACACTGAACTGAGACTATGGGAGGTATCATCTAACCGACATGCCCCACTCTGAACTGATTAGGGTTCAACCTATAACCCCAGTTTAAAGAGTGTTAGTACCGTTCCATGGGTTCTAATAATGGCTATGTGGATCCATTTAGCTACTGAATAACCAGGGTATCATGCCTAAACTGACGGGTGATCCCTGGGTGGAGTCAAGCCTAATCTGACGGGTGACCCATGGGAGGAAGTCAAGCCTAAACTGATGGGTGACCCCTCATCCTACGCTGGCAATGTTGTTCTGGAATACATAGACTTCTACTAATGAATCTGCCTAACTAACAGGGTAGCCATCATCCCTGCATTCACTCGGTGCTAAATCCTACTCCCAACTGAAAGACACTGAGTACTAGACTGAACTAAGTTTAACTGTTTATGGTGACTGACTGAATTAAAAGTGCTCATAACTATCCTGAACCATTCTGTAGTTATTGAAAACTAGATAAGCAGCTAGATTTTGGGTATTCAAAAGCCCCAGGACTAGATAGTAATAACAATAAGACCATACAAAACCTTAAGGACATGATAAGTAACCATTATTCAAAACTCATTCCTTTGGGCATTTGATCAAACACTTGTAATTCATGGTTTAAACATGGAAATAGTTTTTAAACATGTAGTATTATCATTATTTCTATACTAAATCACAATTTAAGGTAAAAACCAATGAGTAAACATCATTCAAACATGTAGGGTTTGGCTTCAACAGCAAATCATGTATAAACATAATATAAAATCGAAATTCTTGGGGAATTCATGGTTAAAATTCATGATAACATGTAAAAATCATTATTTTATACTTGAAATTGGGTTCTCGGAATCCATGGGTCAAAGGAACCCATGAATGAATATCTAACATACCTTAATTGAAGAATTCTTGAAGGTTCTTGGTGGTTTTCTTGAACTTGAGCTTGAATCTTTGAAGGGCTAGGTTTTGTTCTTGAGAGAGAATGGTTTTAAGAATTTGAATAAAAGATGACCAAATGTGCTTTTGAGGGACTTAATCCCATGTTTTTCATGGATTGGAGCCAGGGGAAAAGACCAAACTGTCCCTGGGAAATTAAACGTTTCAGCAAAATCTTGATTTTGAGGCTTACCGCTCCGCGGTATTGGTTCCACCGCTATAGGCACCACCGAGAGGGGTAATACCGGTGACCTTCTATTTTGGACAATCCCTATTTTGAGTCTTACCACTGAGCGGTTTTGGTTCCACCGCTATAGGCACCACTGAGCGGTGTAATCGCGGTGACCTACTATTTCACACGAAAAATGCTATAACTTTTTGCTCAGGTATCGGTTAAGACGAAATTAGTATCATTGGAAAGCTGACTCAATTATCTACAATTTGATGGGTCTTGAGTTGAAAAATTCTACGTCTATACAAAGTTATACACGTTCAAAGTAGATCCTTATAGAATCGAATACCAAACTTTGGATGAATAAAAGGATCTTAGCTCAACTTTGTTATAAGTGATTCTTATGAACATTTTTCACCTTGAGATCACTTCACACGCTAGGATAAAGATCACAACTCGTGTATTCAAATGAAATTCATGCGGTTAGAGTCAACACACACAAGAATGACGCTTCAAAGTCTAGCCCGAAAATACGGGGTGTTACAAAGAGTTACTAAAAGGACACAAAATCAATATAAGCACAAGCCATCACCACAAAATTTACATAGCGAGTAAATCAATGACTTTTAGAAATTCAGTACCAAAGTAAGTATGAAGACTTCATGAATTAGCATTGGTCATCGACTTTTGTTGCAACGTAAATTTAATCAGTAAGTCAAGTTGAGGTTGAAATACTCTTTACTAAAAAATGTAAAGAGATCAAGCACACATGTCAAGTGAACGATAAGAAAATAGATAAAAATACTATACGTTAGTTCAGTTCCTAGCCACTTGAAATTCTGTGGCAGATTATCGATAGATAATAACACCAAATAAGCTAAGAATAAAATCAAAAGATTTAATAGAAAACTATCGTATATGAATTTTTGAAATCTCTAATAAATAATAACTGCCCAGTAAAAGTACGATTTCAACACAACAAAAGAAGGAGAAGAAAAGAAAGATTCTACTTTTAAACAAAACAAAAGAAGGAGAAGAAAAGAAAGATTCTACTTTTAAACAAAAAGAAAAAATAACCAAAAATAGCTAAAAGCAACAATATTTGAAATCCCAGAAAGACAGCGATAACTAGCATATGATTCCTATATTAGAGAAGGAGATTTAGTAGCAATTCCTAAGAGATTCTTTTCAATTTTGGGAAAAGTTTATAACAAATATTCAGATTAAAAGTCTTTAGGTCCACATAGCAATTCACTTTCAGAAGCTAAAATAAAATAAAATTACCATGTTACATCATTTAGTTGAAATGGAGATATGACACAAAAAGGCCTAATTCTAGATATCTACCAGCACCATTCTCAAAGAGGTTTTCATGGACACTCGTATTTGAATTTAAAAGTACTTAAACAAGTTAATTTTTTTACCATTATTGAGGAAGCACTGTCTATAGACCATGAGTCCATACTTAAAATTGCATGAGGATTCTCACAGAGAAAGCTAGTACGAGAGTGGGGTCGTAGTTCTCCCCCCAAAGCAGGAAGTTTAATTAAAGGAGAAGATCCCAATTAAATAACTTTATCAGTCGTTGAGTACTGTAAATGTTAAGAACCTGATACTTTAAACACATTTTTATTTCAAACCAATAGACAATTATTTTAGAAGTATGAACATGACTTTTAACGAATATGTAATATGCGAAGTAAAGGACAACTCTACAATTGAAAACAAGTAGCATATTACTATGAATTAACAGCGGTTAGACGAAACAAACCGAAGAGAAGGAAGAAATTAACAATCATCACAGTTAACTCCAGGGGAAAATACAAAAATTAATACCAACATTGATCAAAATCTAAAAAGAGGGTGAAACAGAAACTCTTCAAATCTTCAACTATCCGTCAAGAATATACATGTTGATATTTTTTAAAAGATGACCAAAATATAAAAGAAACATGCATATTCAAATAAAGGAGAAACACTTACATTGGGACACAACAAATGAATTCCAACCAATGAACAGAGGAATTTCAAGGTAGAACGATGCAATTGAGGGAAATACGATGTTTCCACATAGAAAACAAATGTGGATATGAGAGGTAGCTATTCAATTTTAGCGAGACAGTGAGTTTCAGAGGAGTAGACAGCTGTTGATCAAAGGTCATACAAAAATGCTACCGACAACACATAGAGAGCACGTGTTTGTTAAAAAGGTAGTACTACTATTTTAAGGAAATGTCTCAAAAATGTCCTCAAATATAATTTAATACATGAAAATGATATGTAGAAATCAACCTTTAACTCATTCTTCTATAATAGTATAAATATATACTTTTTGCCGCTTAGTGCAAGGTGACTGCCACCCTTAGGACATCATGTGAAACTTTCATCAATTTTTAAATCTTAACTTTATTAGAGGTGTGAAGCTTATTAATTTTGAGAAACAATAAGTTGTTTGTAATGATACTTTACGATTTTAGCTGAGGTTTATAGGAATGAGGGAGAATTTTGGTAAAAAAGAAAGCCTTCAACTTAATGAAATGGCAATAAGGCAGGATAAGACAGAGCCTTAGCGGGACATGACAAGACAAAATTTCAAAATTATTAAATAGGACGAGGTATGAAAGAAAATTCAAAAAGGAAAAAAATTGCAAACGACAAATTGAAGTATAAGAAATCCCTCGGTGGGGAGCACTTCCTATATATATTACATAGCAAAAATTTTCAATAGATAGACTTTATTGCGTGTATTGGATATCGAATGAAAAAAAATATTCAACATAAAAAAATACCCGCTTAGTTCCATTTTAGTTGGCCACTTTACTATAAATATATGTTCCAAATTACTCCCTCTGTTCACTTTTACTTGATACATTTAGACTTGACACACTAATTAGAAAAATAATTATTAATATGATTATTTTACTATACTATCCTATTAATTGATGTTTAGAATCTAATGTCTTGAAAATAACTTGTAGAATAAGCAATTAATGTTAAGGGTAACACAAAAAAAGTTCGTTTGTCTTTTTTTAATATGTCGAAAGTGATAAGTAAAAATAAAAATTCATTTAAGAAATAAGTGACAAGTAAATGTGAATCGAGGGAGTACTTGACAACTTACTAAATCAAGATAAAATTAATTAAAATTTTCTCATTTTACCTATGCAATTAGTATTCTGTGAAAGTCTAAACAAATTAATTAGCGAAATTTTAATAAATGATCTTCATATTCATCAATATGAACGAAGAATAAATTAGTAAAAGTAATCATCTTATTTAAGATTTTTTAGTATCGTGTGAATGAAAAGTAATCAATTAAAATGGAATTAAGTAAATAAAAGAGGAAAATATAAAAGACATCAACCCCCTAAACAACCTTCAACTAAATTAAATACCACTCTATAATTTTAGTACCACTCCTCCGATGAAGAGTGAATTAATATCACTCTCACAATGAAGAGTGCATTAGATACGCGCTACATCATTGTCACGTCAAGCCACATTAATTCTTTTTCTAAAGATAATATATATAAAAAAAGACCCACTCCCCATTCACCTTTCTTCTTCAGCACAACCCCCATTTGCTTTTCCTACTACAAACTCCCCCCACCCCTTTCCCCCTCCACACTTTATTTTTCATTATTCAACCCATTCACCCCCACTCGCTTCGCCAATCCACCTTCATAAGAACAACAATTATCATGTTTCCCTTGAATTATATGTAACATTTTAGTTAAAATAAAGTAAAAATTATAAACTAAAATTTCAATTATCTTTGTATCTTTATTCTTTTCTACCAAATTATATTATATATATTTTCGATTCAAAAATATGTATTGAGCCGAATTATCACTAAAAAGGAAAAAACAAGAATGTAGAAACGAAATTAAAATCACTGATATTATATAATAGATCAGTTAGTGGGCCCATCGTCTTTTTAAAAAAAATATACGTGCTTTGATTTATTTTCTTTTTTTAAAAGTCACGTCAGCATTAGGGGCGATATTAATTAACTTAAGAGTTGTTAGGGGGTAAATAAACACTCATGAAGTTAAAAGTCTAAAGTAAGTTTGTCAGACAAGTTTAGGGGTGTTTTTTTATGTCTTTTCACAAAAGAAAAGGAAAGAAACAGAAGCGTGTTATTAGATGGGGTTAATCGAAGAGGTGTCTTAATGATTTCAGAGATGCACTACCTCACTTTCCTAACTCAAATTTTGGTCCAAAAAAAATCAACCTTAAATCAAACAAACATTATACATTTATACCGTTATAGGTTGTACAAATATATAGCTATATAATGTATAATTAACATTTATACATAGTACAAACATAATATAAATGGTGCATAAAAAGACTATACATAAAAAGACCCAAACCAAGGCCTAGTCGTGTCGTGTGCCTCAAGCCCAACCGAGGCCGGAGACCACCCCCAATACCCAATCATAACCGCCCTATACCTTAAGTCGGATGAATTCCAAACATATATATAATATATATATAACATAACAAAATGGAATAACTATAAATCAAATACAGTCAACAGGTATTAACCATAATACCAATACCAATGCCAAGGCTGACACCAATGCCGACACCGCCCATGCCAACTCATAATAGTCTCACAAAGCCTTTATCCGAAAGTAAAACAGTATTCGATCGGGACATGCCCTCGACCATAGCCAAAACCAAAGTCTAAGAAATAACTAAAGTATGATGAAAAGACCATAAAATGAAATGAAGCCTTTCGGAGTATGTAAACTCACCACTCCTATCCAACTCTAAGTTGTTATCAAATCATATCACTAAGTAGGAGGAGTCTCATGACCGATTCCTGCATTGCATGGGGATACAGCGCCCGAAGATGGGTTAGCGGGTGAACGCTAGCATGCACTCATGGTAAGAAAAAGTAATACCAATATTTAAAACAAAGTAAATAAAATTATGCATTCACATCCATATATATATATAATTTATGTCGGGAAAGGAACCAAGTTTAGCTTGCATTTAAAACCATTAACCTGGATTTGTATAGCTTAACCATCCTAGAACCACCCACGGGCTATATGGGTCTAGTGTTACCCACTGAATGGGTTCCAGTACGTATAGCCGCACGTACCACATATATCATAGGGGCAGGGATTCCCGTGTACCCTTCACCCTCCATGATACATATACACAAGTATAAATTAGGGGGTTCCCGTGTACCCCACAAGTATATAGTCACCATGACCAATCCTGATGTCGGTAAACATCAGTGTAAAGCTCCCAAAATAGGTCCCAAGATGTCATATAGTGCTCAAGACTACGAGTAGTCTCAAGCTATTCCTTTAAGCCTTCTACTAAATTTGAAACTCATATTAGAGAAATTTAAGCATTCCATTAATACTGAAATACTGAATTCTGTCAGAACTAAACACAATTTAGATGAACATAATGTCTGAGAATAGTTGACTTAAAAGTCTGGATGATCAATACTTGAAATCTGAATTACAACTAGCAGTCTGACAAGCCTCTACTACTAACAACTAGAGAGCCCCTGGGACAGACCCCTAGCTGACTCGAACTGACTAAAAATAATCGAACAATCTGCTTTAATAAACTGGAAATTTGAATAATTGGGTCTCTAAACTATGAGGACTCACCAACTGTCGATATGTAGATAGAGATGCTCGAAATCACTCATGCTGTTAAAACTGAGCACCTGAACCTACATTATAAAACAATGTAGCACATAGATATATATGTGGATCAGTACTTTTGGAATGTACTGAGCATCTGGGAATGAATGCATAGATGGAATAATATTTCAATGTTCCTAAAAATTCATGAAAATAATGCATATTAAGTGTAATGACTCATATTGGCTTGAATAACTGAAAGCTAAAATCACAAATCATGAAAAATAAATCATACTGTGTAAATCTTTTGAGTCATCATATTTAGTTCTAAAAGTTGTACTTGCATTCTACCTTTAAATCATGCAAGCTAAGTGTAGAAAGGACTAACTTTTATATCCGTAAATTGAAAATTGAAATCTCATGACTAATATCTGATGTAAAGTAATATCTAAATGAAAACTGTGAGCCTTTACACTTAGTTTCTAAAAGCTTTTCTGTTATTCTTTTCTGTTAGGACTTAGGAAATTCTTTTAAAAGCTTCTCTGTAATGGCTTATGTTTTATGATTTAGGGATATTCTTCTAGCCAACATACACTATGTGAGCTATCATAGTGTCCAACATCTAGTTCCCTTAAGGAGAAAACCTCATATTTGGGAGAGGTGTCATACTCTTGCCAAGAAGTATAACCTGAGCTGAGTGATCACATTCTGTATCTGTCATCCATATAAATGAGAATAATCTAAATCTATACCCATGTTGGATCATAGTTTTGGGGAAGTAGAATGCGCTAAACCCACACTTCTCGCTTGGTGCTAAATACTACTAAACCCACACTTCTCGCTTGGTGCTAAATACTACTTCCTTTAATCCGTATGCTCATTTTGTAGGAAATCCACTTTAAAACTACCATAAGGGTTTAAAATGAAAACCAGTTATGCATCTACCTATTTAAAACTATAATAAAAACTAATTGTGTGGATTCCGTATCTTGGATGAGGGCCAAAATATCAAATATTTTCTAAGGACCAGAACCTAGGGTGTTTCAATACACCATTTATATCATTATAATGTGTTTGTACACATTATACAATGTATAACAACATCAATTTTTATAAATGTTTCAAACTGAAGGAGTTTATACACTTTCACACCATCATGGAGTGTGTTTCTACACATATTCTTCAACATATGACCTAAAGTAGATGTATATATATACACACACACCCATTATTCTCAATCACCATTAAATTTAAACAGAATATTCATTTAATAATAAAAAAATTACCTAAAACAACTTAAAATTTTACCCCACTAAACTAATTACAAATTTCTTTTCTAAATCAATAAACACGTTATTTTTCAAATAAATTACTACATACTCCATTACAAAACCCACAAATCCTAAATTAGCACCATAAATCACGGTTCTAATTGCACAGATAAATCCAATTTATTGAGTTTGATGCTTAATCGTGTTCTTCTCCACTCTATCAATAATGAAGTTACAACTTTCACACAAAACCTCCATTAACTTAATTATTCAAATAAAAACTAGAGGTTAGTTTGTTTTCCATTTGATTTTTAAGTGTAGTAGTTCAAAAATTAAAGAAAATTATTTTTTAATTCCATGTTCTTTCACCATTTTAACATTATTAATGGAATCAAGACCATCTTTTAGTATTGGTCTTACTCAATTGCATACAACAACTACAATTGAAGTTGGTGTTGAGTTTGTGTCTGATCATTTTGATTACGAAGACATTTTCATGTAAATACATCTAATAATTGAAATGACTCGATAATGATGAAGAAGTTATGGGAGGCTGCTAGTAGTAAAGGAAAAAATCCTGTTGTTGTTGTTTCAAAGAGAAAAAGAAAGTTATGAAAAGAGACCCATGACCAAAGGTATGATTTTTATGTATCTGATATATAAATTTTTCCCATATACATTATATTTATGTATGATAACATTAAATATAATAAACGGGAATGTTAATAGTGAGTCTGATACATAGATCTAATGTAACAAAGGTATTGCATGCTTTATGATACATAGTAACATTTGTACGTGATATGAGTTATATTACATCTGATACATTCATTACACTAAATCTGATACATAGTTCTAATGTTTCAGAGATGTTGCACTATTTATGATACATAGTAACACTGTAGGTTCTGTTACATCTAATAAATTAAATATAATCATGTTTTTATTTTAGAAATGCATCATAAAAATAAATATATCTTTATTATTCTTTATTACGTTATATTATATTCAATATTTTTTGAATGCAGGTGATGAAATATGTTATCAAAGCCGTTCCACCTCATCCTCTGAGGTTTGGTAGTTCGTGTATCCATAATTTGCTACGGATATTAAGAATTTTATGGGTAAAAAAGTGCTCGACTTGTTTAAGCAACATGCTTTAGTGTATTTCTTGATATGCCCAACTCAAATTTTTAAGGATAAATAACCAAATGCTTGTTGATGCTTGAGTTGGTACAAGATAATTTAGATGAACTATATGTATACGTGAAGAGAACAATGCTTAAATTTAAGCTATTTGAATTTTCTCTCGTTAGCAGTTTGAATTGCACCGCCAACACTGAAGACTTTCAATATCCCACTTCAGAGCTCTCTTTGTTATTGACAAAGTATTTTCTATAGGTGAAAATGGAATTTCCAAAAAAATTGGTTGAACATTTTCAAATGAGAATATTTAGGATTCACTGCAGATGGCCATATTATTTTTCATTCATACCGATTTGTTCTCAGAATCTGGTGATGCATCTGTTAGTTTCTCTAAATTCAAGATGATCGAGGATGGCCAATATGTACATTATTCAAGCGAAAATATTGCCTTTGTAAAGTTTCTGAATTCGTTTAGATAAGACTTTTTCATTGAAAAGCAGCTTTATCATTTAGGAGGCACGTCACACGTTCTCAATGTTTGGATGTATAAATATTTTTTTGAAGTCGATAAAGGGATTGCAATTTGTACAGATAATCATATATCGGGGATATTTAAGTGATCTATGGTTGAAACGAAGCCTAAACACGAGATGTTTATGGATGGAATATTTAGCAAGGTAATTTTTACTTATGTTCAATCTTTTTGGTATTTTTTGTTGTATTTATAGAAGTTATTTTTTTATTGTCTATTATTGGCAAATGAATGTTAAAGCATGTATGTCATTGATACAGTAATATAAATGCTTTTATGTAAACATACATCTTACATAGCAATGTCTTCATCAAAATAGTATATTATCATTTTATGATACATTATAATAGTAGTCCGGTACATGATACATAACAATTAAATTTATGTTACATTACTTACTGTTAATTAAAGGTAACATTGTTGTTGTTGTTTTCATATTGCAGTCATTGAGCTTATTATTTTTTTTATCTTAATTATAATATTTGTACACCAACCTAAGTCCTGCGATGAATGAGCTGAATTATCTCCAATTGCCAAATTATGTAGGTATGAATTTGAATGATCCTGTCAAGTTTATGTTATCGTCTACATAGCGTGAGAATTAGAAAAAAAATTGATCATGAAACTACAATGACAACTTCTGCATCACATTCAAATGATTTTACTACCCTACCACCGACCGATATACTTATCAAGTCAAAGACTATATCTGATACATCTATGGCATAACCTTTAAAAAGAAAAAAAAAGACTCTGAGTCAAAGAAATCTCCGATTGTCCAAGAAAATATTAAATCTCCATCATCTGACAAAAAAGTAAATGTACCCCCCGGGTATATCAAAATCATTTGTTGACCCTACCAATGAACACGCTGAAGATGAACCATCTCTCATGGACCATGGTGAATAAATACCACCAGTTATGTCTCATATTCGAGAGTCCACAAAGAAAGACAATGTGTCTGCAGGCATGCATCAAGAGCAAATTTTGCTTAAAGTTGATAAGGATGCAATAAAATCCTTTATCGAGACATATGTACATGCTATATTTAGTTTTATATTTGAAATTGGATGAGCTGACGTATCTAATATTTGATGTTTACTTTTGAAGGTTGACAAAAGATTTGATCACACTGAAGAATTAATTAAAAACAACATCAAGAGCTGATGACAACTTTGAAAGAGAAGCATGATGCTTCTCAATAGGTAACATTTTATTTAATCAGGTTTCATTTACTAGACAATAATTGATTAAAGAAATATATCATTTTCATATTGTTAATGGCACTAACAGTCCAAACAAAGATGACAAAGAATGATGAAAATGGTGATGAATTGGATAGTCTGAAAGAACAATCAAAAGATATACTTGACAAGGTAAATCAGTTGAAATATTGCAAATGTGTATTATATAGTATGATTGTCATGTAATACTATTTTTGTGTACTAGAGTAATGATAGAAATGTTGACTCTAATGGAGATCGTCCATTGGATGACATATTTAATGTTGTGCATTCTCAAAAATTTGATCAACCTGATCCAACTGTACTGACGGAGACCATTGGAGTTCAAAATGCAGAAAAGGTATAAATATTGGACTGATTATATTTCCACATATAAAATGCATGTGTAATGTATCTTATTTATAAGTAATTATGTCATTTTGTAAGGTATATCACATATTTTTTTCTTTTTTAGGAGGCTTGCAATGAGGTATTAACTAACTCGATTCAAGAATCCATAGACATAATCATAGATGGAATTTTCACACTAGTGATTGCAATGCTGCTCAAATCTGTTAGTCCCAAAAAAACCATGGATAGTAAGTGGTACATCCATGATAGTCAGTTTTCATCGAATTTTCAAGACGCCCACTTGGTTAAACAGGATGATATAAAAACACCGACTTCAAAGCTCAAGAAGTGAACTAAGATATTCATGTCACCATATTTAACTGAATTTGGTTGGAGTTGTAAAGGCAAGGAGACTATCACTATAGATTTTTCTTAGAAGCATCCGTTTGATGGTTTCCTTATATCTGAAGATGGGCCGACTAAATTAATCGAGTTGTACTCTAAATGGATTGTCAAAGAATTGTTAAATTATCATGAGAATAAAAAGTAAGATATCTAATTTTTTTCTTCTTAATCTCTAACAGTAAAATTATTGCTCTTAGGTGGATTTATGCACCTAAGAATGGTTATACAACCTTAATTATCTTTGTATTGATGACTTCTTGTCTAATTAAGTATTTATTAATGATATAATTTAGAATATAAGTGTAAACCTACTTGATTATAATGTTTAATGTGTGTTTCAAACAAGTTTGAAATCAATTTTACCACTAAGAGTTTAGACGAGAAAACTAGTGCTACTAGCTTGAGCAATGTGTTGTTCTAGTTGTTCTCGATGTATTCTAGTGCGCGTAATGAGTTACTAAGGGTATTAGTGTGTAATTATTTGTTAAATAACTTGATTATAGTGTTTAAGTTTCAATGGAAACAATCCAAGAGACATAACACTAAATTAAACATCAAAAGGACAAAATTAGTACCCTTAGCTTGAGTTACTAGTTCATCGTCTTGGATTGTATGTTGTTTTGAGATCTAGTTCGTAGTTTTTGATGATATATGATGCTTTATGAGATGATAATTATGATATGTGAATGATAAAAAATCTATAAATAAAGTATAAACATCACCAAAAGGATTGGAAAGGTTGGAAAAACACATGGGACAAGACTTGACCAAAAATAAATGTTTTGAAGTCATTGGCGTGCCACGGACCTTAGGCACCATTTTAGGGCTGTGAAACAGACTTGGGAGCATCCTAAATGACCAATTACAGTAAATAACCACGGTTAGTGCATTCCAAGGACCCTATAAACCACGATAAGAGCGTAGTACGACCCTAAGTCAAAATCGGCAGCTTGTGCCAAGTATAAATAGGACTCTTAGTTGTTATGTTTCATACCTTGGACGGCCTTGGGACTTGAAGGGAGGATTTAGAACACTTAAATTAGGATTTTAATTACATTAATTTGGGTTTTTAATGGATTTTAACATGTATTCATTCAATGTGATTACAGTTATGTCTATGATCAGCTAAACACCTTTTCTGGGGTTAAGGCCAAGAACATGATTACTATTGTTATGAATTAATTTGGTTGTGATTGTTTATCATTGTTGGTTGTTTATTTATCATTGTTATTACTATTTTAAAGATTCACGACCCTTATGATACATGCATAATCATCTTATGAACCCGGGAGGAGGAACAAGAGGATAAAACGTGGGATAGATAGAATAGGATCGTAACCTTTCAATGGCTTGAAGTTTGATTTGAATTTAGGATAGTAATATACCTAAGTTCCATATTTGATTCAATTACGCAATGAAATATGAATGCATTTAACTAATTTTTCACATTCCTGCTTAAAGATGTAGTTGCGCGGCTAAGTTAGATAGGTGATTAGAGGTCCGGAAGACCATAGTCATAGTATCAACCACGTGAATCAAAAAACAAGATAATTAACCTAACCAATGAAGTTATATAGCATAGTATGAATGTTCGCAGTGCCTTAACCCTGGTTTTCTCCCCATTGATTGTTCAAACCTTTATTTTACCGCATTTTTTAGTTTACATTTACTTATAACTTTCAAACTCTAGTGGTTACATTTTACTAATTGAATCTTAATAGTTGAACTAAAATTAGATAGTTTCTTAACACTAGTCCCTATGGGAACCATACTTAGCTTTCGTAAGTCCACTATATTACTTGGGTAGACCACGTACACTTGCGTGTGTGCTTGGGTGCAACAAGTTTTGTGGCATTGTTGCCAGGGACTTGTAATTTTGAAACCATCATAGTTTTAGATTTACTTTTAGATTTCTTTAGTGCTTTTCAATTGATCTTGGATTGTGAATTTGTAGGTACAGGTAGTAGACTAGTAAGCTGGCAAGGGATAGGGAGTTGGTTGAACAAAACCCCAAGTTCGAGCAATGCTTTCACCAACAAAGGAGAGAAGTCATCCTTCTCTGTCGTATTTCATAGATTCACAAGGAACAAGATATTCCTGCTCCTATGTCAGGGGATCCACCAACCCGCAGGATAGTACGCGAAGTGGAAATCCCACTTACAACTAAATTGACCTCCGCTATTCACAGATTAGCTGTTGGAGGAAGATTTGAGTTGAAGAAGAATATGGTTTAGCTTTTGCACAACATTGGTCAATTCCCTGGGCTCTCACATAAAGATCCATTGGTTCACTTGAAGAATTTCTTAGAAATCAGTGACACATTTATCCTGACGGGTGTGTTAATTGATTATGTGAGGATGACACACTTCCCTTTTTCACTTTTAGGGGAAGCAAAAAAGTGGTTGAACGCTAAGACGGAAGGTTCAACTACTACTTGGGATGACTTAGCCCGAAAGTTCCTCATTCGATTCTTTCTACCTGGAAAGACTATGAGACTTCGCAGTGAGATTTTGAGCTTCAAACAGAGGCTAGGTGAGAACCTATATCATGCTTGGGAAAGGTTCAAAGATCTTATTTGGGACTCTCCGCATCACAAGCAGTCTAATTATAATCCCTCGAGAGTACACCCTAGGCGCCACACGGTGCTTACAGTCCCGAGAGACCATAAGTTAACCCATGAGATGGTACCTGCTGTGAGAACTAAGTAAAACTGATAACAAAAGGTCATATATAGATTTTAACTAAGGAATGCCATAAGGTTGTAAGTAATAAATCTGATAAAATCAGTAAACAAAATTGATAATATGGATAAAACATCAGACAATGACAATAAAAATTCGAGAATTGACTAACTGTCTAAAATATCTGAAAGCCTCTAAACTAAATGAATAAGAGTAGATGGGATAGGCCCCAACTAACTCCAACTAACTACTGAATTGAAAGCATGAAAACAAATATAGTCTGTCCTTGAAATATGAGGACCCACTACTGCTGCAGATGATAATCTGGAAGGTTTATGTGCGATACGAGAATTGAGCATCTGAACCTATGATATGGTACATCATAGCACAAAAAAATAGTAAACAGTCAGTACTTTGAATGTATTGGTATGCTAAATGAGGTAGGCTGATATGCATGGTTTCATGTGCATGAATAATAACTGGCTGAAAATACATATATCATGACATACGAAATAGAATACATAGAAACTATAAGTGCTAAAGTTGCATGAGAAAGAATAAAACTTGTTCTAAATATAATATGAAATCAGAAATACTAAATAACTGATATATGTATGCTATGGTCAAGACAATCTAAAATTGAATCACTGAAATGATGACTAGTCTGAGACTGTGGGAGTTATCATCTAACCAATAAACCCTAATGAGAAAATTGAGGGTCCAACCTGTAACCTCAGTTGAAAGGGTGTCAGTACCATGCCACGGGTACTAACAATGGCTATGTGGATCCACTGATATGTTGAAACAAAAGACTAAGGGTGTCAATCCTAAACTGATGGGTGACCCCTGGGAGGTAGTCAAGCCTGAACTGATAGGCAAATCCTCAAATCCTATGCTGGCTACGTAGTTTTGGAGTACAGGGACTGCTATTAACAAATCTGCTTAACTAACGAGGAAGTCTTCATCCTGGCACTCGCTCGGTGCAAAATCCTACTCCCAACTGAACTGATTCAAAATACTAAACTATTCTAAGATTAACTGACCATGATAACTGACTGAACTGATATTGCTCATAACATATTCTGAAACTAATCTAAAGATACTGATGTTAAGTAAACAACTAAGTTTTTGGGTTTTCATAACCCCCAAGACTTGATAGCAATAATAGTAAAATAGTACTAAAACTTTGGGGACATAATATGAAAGTATTCATTCAAAATTCATTCTTGTAGTCATTTCACCAAACACTTGATATGCATAGTGTAAGCTAAGCATGGGGATCGTATAAAACTTGGAGTAATAATATGATTTTAACATTAATATCACTTATTCATGATTTAAATCAGTGAACAATATTATTCAAATACATAGGGTTTAATACCAACATCAATTTCGTATAAACATGATAAGTAATCAAAATTCATGGAGTTTCATGGTTAAAGTCACACTTAAAAATCATGGTAACTTGTAAAGATTGCAATTTTGAATTTTGAAGTGGATACTTGGACTCTGTGGGTGAAAAGAATCCATGGATGGACACTTAACATACCTTGGTTTATAAATTTGTAGGTATTGATGGTGAATTATTCAAATTTGACCTTGAATCTTGAGGGCTGGGGTTTGTTCTTAAAAGAGACTACTTTTGATTTGGGAGAAATTGAATAAAATAATGACCTAATAGGCTATTGGGACTTTGATCCCGTGTTTTTCACGGATTGGGGGTCATGGGAAAAGACTAAATTTCTCCTTGGAGAAATTTAATTTTCGTCTCTGAAAATCTCAATTTTGACCATCACCGCGATACGGTACTAACGCGGTGAGTCACTGGAATTTCACTGTAAGTGTAGTCGAAGAACGAGTGCAAAATTGCACCTAGGCGCGACGCGGCGCCATCTTGATGCTTTTCTGGATAAGGACAAACGTGAATTGGAACTCCACCGCAACATAGGATAATTGCGGTGCTACACTGGAAATCGGACAATTACTATTTTTTCCTTCATCGTGACGCGGTACTTATTGCGGTGTTCTACTTCTTTCACTAAAATTGCCATAATTTCTCAAACGACTATTGGATTTGGGTGAAATTTGTATCGTTGGAAAGCTAGTTCAATTTCCTACTACTTGGTGGGTTTTGAGCTTGAAGATTCTCAATAAAGCAAATGATATGCTCGTTTGAAGTTGACTAAAGCAACATTCTTATCAAAATTTCAATCGGTAAGGATTATTTTGATTCGTCTAATAGCTAGGAGTTATTGGGGCCTTAATATACCTCAAACTAACTCATAAAAATATCAAAGAATGATAATGCACTATGCATGATCTTGAAGAATGATGCTAACATTGGTTTGGATTTTTGGGGTATTGCAATATCTCCCCCTTAGGAACTTTTGTCCTTGAATGTGACTGGTTAAGCTGAAAATACTAAGGAACTGAGATTACATGCTGAATATACGTGATGAAAATGTGAAAACGTGATTACATGACTGAGTCTGAACATGACACATGACTGAACTGGTTCTGTGAATGCATGATAGTCATGAGAATAATATACAACTGAAACTGAGCATAGAAAAGAGAAATTCTATGAAGGTTGTTACCTTAAGCTGAGTCTGAGTTTGCAGAGAAAAGATGAGGGTACTTGGTCCATATATCTGCTTCTGCTTTCCAAGTATCTCCCTCAACGGACTGATTTCACCAAAAAACTTTGACTAAGGGAACTTCTTTGTTCCTTAGTCTATGAATCTGTCGATCAAGGATTTCAACTGGAATTTCTTCGTAAGAAAGACTGTTCTAAATATCTATGCTTTCTAACGGAACGATAACTGTTGGGTCTCCAATACACTCTTCAACAAGGAGATATGGAATACTGTGTGTACTGATGCTAAGTCTATAGGAAACTCAAGCTCATACGCCACCTTTCCAAAATGGCTCATAACTCTGTAAGGACCAACATATCGGGGACTAAGATTCCCCTTCTTACAAAACCTTTTCACACCCTTCATGGGAGAGATTTTCAAGTGTACAAAATCACCAATCTCAAACTCAAGATCTTTCCTTCTCATATCTACATATGATTTCTATCAGCTCTGGGCTGCCTTAAGCCTCTCCCTGATCAACTGTACTTTCTCTAAAGCATAAAAAACCAAGTCAGGCCCTATCAAAGCGGTTTCTCCTACCTCAAACCAACCAATCGGAGATATACATCTCCTTTCATATAGAGCCTCAAATAGAGCCATATGGATATTGGAATGATAGCTATTATTATACGCGAATTCAATCAAATGCAATTGATCATCCCAACTGTCCTTAAAGTCGACTACATACGCTCTCAACATATCCTCACGGGTATGAATAGTCCTCTCTATCTGACCATCTGTCTAAGGGTGAAAGGCTGTACTAAGGTAAACTTGAATACCAAGACCCTTCTAAAAAGCTTTCCAAAAGTAAGAGGTGAACTGCGTACCTCTAGCTTAAATAATGGACAATAGAATACTGTGAAACCTAACCAACTCTCTAATATAGAGCTTGGCATAGTCCTTGTCTAAATAAGAAGTTTGGACTGGCAAGAAATGGACTGATTTGGTCATCCTGTCCACAATTACCCAAATCAAATCAGGTTACTGACGAGTACGAGGAAAACCTGTTACAAAATCCATGTTCACTTCTTCCTATTTCTAAGTGGGAATACTGAACTCTTGCATAGACCTACTTGGCTTCTGATGTTCAATCTTCACCTGCTGACAAGTGGAATACTTAATTAAAAATTCAGCAATATCTCTTTTCCTCCCACTCCACCAATAGATTTCCTGTAGATCGCAGTACATCTTTGTGGACCTTGGATGAATAGAGTAATGCACACTATGTGACTCTACCAGAATTCGTAGTCTCAACTCATCAACACACGGCACACACAATCTACCCTGGTAACGCAAGACCCCATCTTCCCTTAGGAGAAAACCTCTACTTTCTGATCTCTGACTGACTCTTTCAGCTTCACTAGACTAGGATCCCTATCTTGTTTTTCTTTCACTTTGGTAACCAAAGAAGATTCCAAACTATTCTGAACCCAAACACAACCCTCAGTTGAATCAACCAAACGAACACCTAATCTGGCAAGCTGATGAACTTATCTAACTAACTTCTTTTTGTTATCCTCAACATGATCAACACTACCCATAGACAATCTACTTAGGGTATTTTTCACCACAGTGGCCTTGCCCGGGTGGTACAAAACACTCATATCATAATCTTTCAGCAACTCTAACCATCTCCTCTGACTCAGATTCAAATCCTTCTGTGAAAACACATACTGCAAGCTTTTGTGATCCGTGAACACATCTACATACACCCCATACAGATAATGCCTCCAAATTTTCAAGGCAAAAACAACATCTGCTAACTCAATTTCATGGGTAGGGTAGTTCTTTTCATAGGGCTTAAACTGTATAGAAGCATAGGCCACAACCTTACCCTTCTATATTAAAACATACTCCAAACCTATTCTAGAAGCATCACAGTACACAACAAACCCATCTAAACTATTTAGTATCGTCAAAACAGGGGTTGTGGTGAGTCGAGTCTTCAACTCCTTAAAACTCTTCTCACAAGAATTTGACCACTGAAACTTAATTTTATTTTGAGTCAATCTGGACACGGGGGACGCGATAGATGAAAACCCTTCAACAAACCGCTAGTAATAGCCAGCCAAACCCAAGAAATTCCTGATATCTGATGGAGAGATGGGTCTAGGCCAGTTTTTCACCACTTCAGTCTTTTGAAAATCCACTCTAATGCCATTACTAGAAATAATATTGACAAGGAAAGCTGCTAATTTTAGCCAAAATTTGCACTTACTGAATTTAGCAAACAACTGATTGGCTCTAAGAGTCTGCAATACTATTTTGAGGTGGTCTGCATGATCATTTTCATTATAGGATGTCATCAATGAAGACTATGACAAACATGTCCAAGTACTGCTTAAACACTCGGTTCATCAAGTCCATGAAGACTTATGGGGAATTCGTGGGACCAAAGGACATGACTAGAAACTCGAAGTGACCATATTGAGTTCTGAAAGCTATTTTCAAAATGTCATATTCTATGACTCTGAGCAGATGATAGTTGAATCTGAGGTCTATCTTAGAAAAATAACTAGCACCCTAAAGTTGGTCAAATAAGTCATTAATTCTGGGAAGTGTATACTTGTTTTTGATTATGAATTTGTTCAAATGATGATAGTCGATACACATTCTAAGAGAATCATCTTTCTTATGCACGAATGGGAATGGTGCGCCCCACAGGGAGACGCTGGGCCTGATGAATCCCTTATCTAGGAGATCTTTCAACTATCCTTTTAACTCTTTAAGTTCAGCTGGAGCTATTCTGTATAGCGGAATAGAAATAGGTTGGGTATCTAGAAGAAGATCTATTCCAAAGTCGATTTTCCTTTCGAGAGGAACTCCGAGAAGATCTTCGGGGAGCACATCTGGGAATTCCCTCACTACTAAAACTGACTCAAGGTTAGGAGTCTCAGAATTAGAGTATTTTACTCAGACAAGATGATAAATACACCCCTTGGTTATCATTTTCCTCGCCCTAAGGTACGAAATAAGCTGACCCCTATGAGCTATAGTATTACCCCTTCATTCAAGGACTGGTTCATTTGGGAACTGAAAATGAACTACTTTATTTTATAATCAACTAAAGCATAGCATAAGTGGAGCCAATCCATGCCAAGAATTACATCAAAATCCATCATCTCTAACTCCACAAGATCTACTAAAGTAACTTTTTGAGACACTGTAATCGGGAAGTTCCTATATACCCATCGAGTTACAATAAAGACACCCATAAGAGTAGACACTAAAAAAGGCTCTGATAAGATTTCGGGACTGACTCAAAGTTGATGTCTATATAAGGGGTTACAAAATAAAGAGAAGCTCCGGGGTCTAATAAAGAATAAATATGTAAATGAAATACTTGTAACGTACCAGTGACCACATCAGGAGAATTTTCCTGATCCTGTCAGGACTGAAGGGCATATAATCTATTTGGATGCTGACCACTGGTAACACTGGAAGTGACACCCTACTGAGTCGGGCGGCGGACTGGAACTGATGACTGATGGGACAGGCCCTGTTGGTGCAAATCCCTACCTTTCTGAGAAACTACCTGACACTCTCGAAACTGATGGCCTGGCTTGCCATACCCAAAGCATACATCACTTCCCGCTCTACACTCACCCTGATGGTTTCTACCTTATTTTTGGCAAAGAGGATTTGTACGACCACTGTTAACACTGCTTTGGGACTTCGAGCCTGGCGCCCTATCCCAATTATCATTTTTGAATTTAGGTACTGGGGCACTAGCTGAAGATGGAGCTAGGACTAAAGATTTCTGATAAAACTGAGGATGGTAACCACCTTCTGACCTTGGCTAATTAAAATTAAAGCTACCTGTTCTATCCCTTTTATTCTCTCTCCCCTTCTCCTTATTCTTCTACTCATAAATCTATTGAGCATGGACCATAAGACTAGATAAGTCCATATCCTTAATTAGCATTATGCTTCTACACTCCCTGACTATACTGTCAGATACACCAGACACAATCTTGCTCATCTTAGGCCTGCTATCAGCTACCACATGAGGAGCATACCTAGCTAGCTGAGTAAACTTAAGGGAATACTCTTTCATACTTATGTTGACCTACCTCAAATTAATAAAATCTAACACCTTAGACTCTCTTAAATCCAATGGAAAGAACTTATCTAAGAAGGCAGTAGCAAACTCTTCCCATTCTATAGGCCCTGCATCTGTGCCTCTATCTACCCTCTACTGCTTAAACCATGTATGAGCCACATGTTGTAGATGATAGGCAACTAACTTAGAACTCTCACTAGATGTTACCCCTATAATATATGTTACCTTTTGTACTATGTCTAAGAATTTTTGTGGATCGATCCTCTTCAGATTTGGATTCTACAAAATAGAGGAGGGTTCATTTGGGTAAAGTCCAGAATCCTAGCTATGGTAGTATTGGCTACTGGGTTGGCTGGAACAGTGGATGGCCAAGAATTCTGATTCACTACATATTGAGATATAGTAGTGAATACAGCTCTGAACTCTGCATGAGAAACATGCTCATTCAGGGGATCTTCCTGAACGGGCGGAGGTGCTGGCTGGTTTATGTTTCTTCTTTCATTTGTCTTTTTGGGAGGCATGTTCTGTAAATGAAAGTAAGAATAGAATATATAGAGTGTTTAACATGATCTCATGCTCAGTCACATGACATAAACACTTAAAGAAGGGAACTTTACCTAAAATGCCTCATAGCCTCTTGTCCATAAGTGTGGCGCGCTTCATACCCATGCACAAAACTCTACTTGATGTGGCTTTCAAACTTCCTACAATACTTTAAAAATTTAGGCTCTGATATCAAGTTTGTAACACACTGAGAGTACACCTTAGGCGCTACACGGTGCTTACAGTCCCGAGGGACCACAAGTTAACCCATGAGCTGGTACCTGCTATGAGTACTGAGTAAAACTGATAAGAAAAGGTCATATACAGAATTTAACTAAGGAATTCCATAAGGTTTTAAGTAATAAATCTGATAAAATCTGTAAACAAAACTGATATTATGGATAAAATATCTGACAATGACAACTGAAATTCGAGAACTGACTAACTGTTTAAAATATCTGAAAGCCTTTAAACTGACTGAATGAGAGTTGATGGGATAGGCCCCAACTAACTCCAACTAACTATTGAACTGAAAGCATAAAAATAAATATAGTCTATCCTCAAAATATGAGGACCCACCACGAACCTATGATATGATACATCATAGCATAAGAAAAGAGTATGCGATCAGTACTTTGAATGTACTGGTATGCTAAATGAGGTAGGCCGATATGCATGGTTTCATGTGCATGAATAATAAATGACTAAATATATATATAACATGACATACTGAATAGAATACATAGAAATTGTAAGTTCTGAAGATGCATGACAAAGCATAAAGCATATTCTGAATATAATTTGAAATCTAAAATACTGAATACTGATAACTGAATAACTAATATTTGTATACTATGGTCAATCCAATTTGAAACTAAATCACTGAACTGATGACTGGACTGAGACTGTGGGAGCTATCATCTAACCAATATGCCTCAATGAGAAAATTTAGGTTCCAAACTGTAACCCCAATTAGAAGGGTGTCAGTACAGTGCCACGGGTTCTATCACTGGCTGTGTGGATCCACTGATATACTATCCTAAAGGACTAAGGGTGTTAAGCCTAAACTGATGGGTGACCCCTAGGAGGTAGTCAAGCCTGAACTGACGGGTGACTCCTCAAATCCTATGTTGGCTACGTAGTTCTGGAGTACAGGGACTACTACTAACGACTCTGCCTAACTGATGGGAAAGTTGTCATCCCAGCCCTCGCTCGGTGCTAAATCCTACTCTCAATTGAACTGACTCAAAATACTGAACTATTTTAAGTTTAACTTATCATGATAACTGATTGAACTGATATTGCTCATAACATATTCTAAAACTAATCTGAAGATACTGATGTTAAGTAAACAACTAAGTTTTTGGGTTTTCATAACCCCCAGGACTCGATAGAAATAATAGTAAAATAGTACTAAAACTTTGGGGACATAATATGAAAGCATTCATTCAAAATTCATTCGTGTAGGCATTTCATCAAACACTTGATAGGTAAAGTGTAAGCTAATCATGGCAATAGTATAAAACTTTGAGTAATAACATGATTTTAAGATTAATATCACTTATTCATGATTTAAATTAGGGAACAACATTATTCAAATGCATAGGGTTTAATACCAACATCAATTTCATATAAACATAATAAGGAATCAAAATTCATGGAGGTTCATGGTTAAAATCACACTTTAAAATCATGGTAACTTGTAAAGATCATAATTTTGAATTTAGAAGTGGATACTTGGACTCCATGGGTGAAAGGGACCCATGGATGAACACTTACCATACCTTTGTTTTGTAAATTTGTGAGGATTGATGGTGAATTCTTGAGATTTGACCTTGAATCTTGAGGGCTAGGGTTTGTTCTTGAAAGAGACTACTTTTGATTTGGGAGAAATTGAATAAAATAATGACCTAATAGGCCATTGGGTCTTTGATCTAGTGTTTTTCATGGATTGGGGTCATGGGAAAAAGACCAAACTGCCCCTGGAAGAAATTTAATTTTCATCACTGAAAAGCCTGATTTTGACTATCACCGAGATGTGGTGCTAATGCGGTGAGTCACTGGAATTTCACTGTAAGTGTAGTCCAAGGATGAGTGCAAAATTACACCTTGGCACGATGTGGCGCCATCGCGGTGCTTTACTGGAAAAGGACGAACGTGAACTGGAACTCCACCACGACGCAGGCTAATTGCGGTGCTACACTGGAAATCAGACAATTGCTAATTTATCCTTCACCGTGATGCGGTACTTATCACGGTGTTCTACTTCTCTTACTAAAATCGCCATAAATTGTCAACCGACTATCGAATTTGGGTGAAATTAGAATCGTTGAAAAGCTAATTCAATTTTCTATGACTTGGTGGGTCTTGAGTTGGAAAATTCTCAATATAGCAAAAGATATGATCATTTGAAGTTGACTAAAGTAACAATCTTATCAAAATTTCAATCGGTAAGGATTATTTTAATTCGTCTAATAGCTGGGAGTTATTTGGGGACTTATGTAACGCCCCAAATCTGGTACCCCGGAATGCTACACGGTGTTCATGACCCCGAAGGACCACAAGCTAACCCATGACTGACATTTTTATCTGAACACTGTATAATATACTGAATGATTGCGGAAATAAAGAATGAAAGGCCATAAGGTTCAAAACTGTAACATAACTGATAAAAATATAACATCTGGATGCGGTATGAAATACCCAAAACAATTAAAATAACTGTCTGAACATGATAGTCTGAAAAGCCTCTAACTGGCTGAACTTTCTGAATAAGGAGTTGATGGGACATGTCCCCAACTAACTCCAACTACTAAATTAATTAATGAGATTATAAAGTAGTGGTCATGTCCTTGAAGGATGAGGACTCACTTCTAACTCTGACTGCAGAGACTGGAATGCTACTGATGCTCTAGAGCTCGTGCTTCTAAACCTATGGTATAAAACACCATAGCGCAAATGCGTCAGTACATTAGAATGTACTGGTATGCATGTGAGGTAGGATGAATGCAAAGGGTTCACATGCATGAACTATACTAACTGACTAAATAACATGAACGTGAGAATGCATGGATGAATAGATAATAACCGTAACTGAGTTCATGATAACATAATTACTGAGTCTGAGTACTAATAACATGAGATACTGATATCTGTATAACTGAAATAATTGATACTGAGCGACTGTATTTGACAGTCTAGATTCTGATGGAACTAGATGAGTTTCGTACTATTCTAAATTGACTGTATCTGACAGTCCTAAATACTGTAGAACTATCTGAGTTCTATTACTGAGACTGAATGTCTCTATCTAATAGTCTTGATTCTATACTGAAACTGTGGGAAGTAGTCATCTAACTGATATTCCCTTAATACGCCATTATAGCTGAGTTGGGGTCCACTCTGTAACCCCAATTGGAAGGGTATCAATACCACACAATTGGTAAGGACAATCTATGAGTAACCCTCTTATAACAGATAACTCTAGTGAGAATGGTGGGAACCCTCATATAACAAGTTAAGCCACCTCATCTACCCTCGTATAACAGGCTATGATGTGTCAACCTATGCTGGCTATGTAGTTCTGGAACGTAAGGACTGCTTTCAAGAATCACACCCTCATATAACAGGTGAGTTCCCATCCTTGGGTTCACTCGGTACTAATTCCTACTACCATCTGAATAGACACTGAACATGGATTACTAGACTGAATTAACTGAATTAACTAAGTTTTGTTGACTGGCAGAATATTATTGAGATCTGATAATGGACTGAGATTATTGGGATTTCTGAGTTTTCTTGAGTCATAAGACTGACTGTATACTATGGATCATGGATTGGCTGAGGATATTGTGAAAACATGACACTGCTTCTAGGCACACAACTATATTTTTTGGGTACAAGTACCCCCAGGACTTGATGGAAGGAAACTGACAAAACATGAATTTCTTGAATACATGATCACATCAACAATCCATAATATAATAAGTTGGAGAATTCATAAAGTGCAAGTTCTAAAGCACCATAAAGACCACATAAATACCCATAATTCATTGACTAAGACATTTCATCAAACACTTGACATGCATGAACTTGTACATGAATGGGGATTTCGTATTATCATACTAGTAGGGCACTTTTTCTTAACATAGGTATTTAATCAAACACATGGTGAGCATAGTATATGTAGACAACATTACACAACAAGTAAACATCATGATTCAATTTTAATTTCACCATTCAAGGGTTTAATCATGGATTCACATGAAGCTACACGTATAATAATTAATTCCACTTAAGATTTATCACTAAACATGGATTAGAATTCAATTGGTCATTATCAATATGAACAAAACAAACCCAACATGAAATTCATAAAATCCATATACTTGAACTTTGAAAGGAGATTCTTGGGCTTCATGGACAAAAGGAGTCCATGAGTGAATACTATTCATATCTGGGTAAGTGATTTCTTCAAGATATACGGAGGAAAACTTGAATTCTTGGCTTGGAATCAAGCACCTAGGGTTTTTGTTCTTGTGGATTGATCCTTTAGAGAAACCCTAATTTGTTGTTGTAGAAGAATAATGAAATTATGAGCTATGGTCGGATGTAATTAGGGGTTAAATTGGGTGGGAAAAGACCCAAATACCCTTTTAAAATGACTTAAAATTCACTGAACGGGGCCTGGGGTGGCTCATGCAACGGTCCATCATTGTCTCGATGGTCCGTCATTTTGACCGTCGTACATGGACCAAAAAAAGGCTCACTGCTTTATAGCGACGGCTTGGGCGATGGTCCGTCGCAAGTTCGATGGTCTGTCAACCTGTCTGTCGTACCTTATCTAGAAGGTTGACTGACTACCTTGGCTGCGATGGTCTAGGAAATGGTTCGTCGCTAGATCGACGGTCCGTCAACCTGGCCGTCGCACCTAGACGATTCTGACAGCTCTGAGTAAAATATCCATAACTTTTTACTCCAATACCGGATTTGGATGAAATTGGTATAGTTGGAAAGCTAATTCAATTTCCCACATGATAAAAAGTGAAAATCTTAAAAATTCTATGTGTACACAAATGGATTTATCTTTCAAGGTAAGTTTCTAACATTCTTGGGATGATTTCAAGCTAGGTAGAAGTATGGGGTGTTACACCTTAATATACCTCAAACTAACTCATAAAACTATCAAAGAATGATAATGCACTATGCATGAGCTTAAAGCATGGCGCTAACATTGGTTTGGATTTTTGGGGTATTACATCAATGAGGTACTAGCTCACACCTTTGTTAAGGCACGTGACCATAACACAAAAATTTTGCTAAATTCAACTGTAGGTGGTTAGGCTTTGGAAAATACTTATGATGAGCTATATAACTTGTTGAATTGGATTACACAAGGAAATTTGAATTGGCATGGTGATACCTCATGGATATCAGTGAAAAAGGCTACAGGTATGATCGAAGTTGATAACATAACAGTCTTAGCTGCCTAACTTTCAGCTATGCATAATCAAATGATGAATTAATTTAGTAAGTTGGGTGTCCAGCAGCCTTAGGCTCAGGCAAATATGGTGCAACAGGATTTGGTTGGTGTGATATTTATGGAAATAGTGTCCACTCTGCAGGCTTGTGTGTTTCAAATCCTAAATCCGTCAATATTTTAGGCATTGCTTAAAAGACGAATTAGGCAATCGCCTGTAGCCAAAAGTGGCAGACTCGACCCATTCATTCTTAGGAAAACAACTAGTAGCAGCAATTTTAGCAGTCAAAATATAATAAATAGGCCAGTAACATTAAGGAAACACTATAAAATATCTTTGCTAATCAAGATAAGATAGTTGCTGATATAAAAAATCAGCAAATTGCACAGAAATAGTTGGAGCAGCAGTTGAGGAAATTGCAACATGCACATAATGCCAGGCATCAAGGTGGTTTGCAATGTGATAATGAACCTCCAAAAAAAGTAATGCAATCACATTGAGGAGTGGTAAAGAGCTGAATTGTAGATGTTACGCCCCGATAGTACACCTTGGGCACTACACGGTGCTTACAGTCACAAGTGACCACAAGCTAACCCATGATACTGGTACCTATTGTGAGCACTAAATAAAACTGATAACAAAAGAGTATTTGCAAAATTTAAATAAAAAATTCAATAATATTTTAAATCATAGCTCTAATAATGTCTGTAAAACAACACTGATAATACTGATAAAATGGTTGATAATGACAACTGAAAAGTGACTAACTGTCTGTTCTAGTTTGAAATCCTCTAAACTAACTGACTGTGGAATTGATGGGACAAGCCCCCAACTAACTCTGACTAACTAAATAACTGAATGCAAGATAACTCATCCTTGAAGGATGAGGACTAAGTATTGTTGACTACTGCTAATATGTCTAAGTACAGTCAGGAACCTAAATATCCAAACCTATGATATATGACATCATAGCGCAAGAAATAAGTATGCGATCAGTACTTTTAATGTACTGACATTCTAAATAAGTTTAGGCAAATATGCATGGTTTCATGTGCATGAGTAATAACTGTCTAAATGAATAAAATGGATTACTGAGTAGAATGCATGAGATCTGTAAAGACTGAGAATGCATGACCAAGCATAACACATGATCTGAATATAATCTGTAAATAGAAATACCGAATACTAATAAATGGATAACTAACATCTGTATGCTATGGTCAGCAAAACTGAAACTGATTATTGAGCTGAATACTGGACTAAGACTGTGGGAGCTATCAACTAACCGACATGCCCCAATGAAATAGTTAGGGTCCAACCTGTGATCCCAGTTGGAAGGGTGTCAATACCATGCCACGGGTACTAACACATGGCTGCATGGATCCACTAAAGAGTCACCCTCAACTAGCAGGTTCTCTAATGAGATATGTGTTACCCTTATTGGCAGGTGAACACTTTATCAACCCTCAACTGGAAGGTTAATATCTCTAACCTACACTGGCTACGTAGTTCTGGAACTAAGGGACTACTACTAAAGGTCACAACCTCTATTGGTAGATGAGAGCCATCCCTATGTTCGCTCGAAGCTAAGTTCTACTCCCAACTGAACTGGCACTGATTACAAAACTGAGCTATGCTTAACTAAACAAACAACTGATCATGATTAACTTGACTGAAAGATAATGCCTATAGTTTATCTAAAATTATTTTGAAGATACTGAAACTATGTAAACAACTAAATTTTCGGTATTCATAACCCCCAGGACTCAATAGCACAACAATATGAACACATGAAAGTTTTGAAAACCATAATAGGGAATCATTACTTAAAATCCATCACTTTGGTATTTCATCAAACACATAGGGATCAAGACTTTAACATGAGGATACTTTTAAAAATGATGAAATAACGATCACATAACAAAATAATAAAATCAGGATTTGTTTTGAATTCTTATGAACATGATATGGAAACCACAATATTTAAAACATACTATAATGCATTCCACTTGAAACAAATTATAATCTTAAGTTGAAATTTAAATGTAAAGAAATTCATGGACTTAAGCACGGGAATGAGTGAAACATGAGGGAATAGAATAATTGCAATACTAAAATCATACTTAGGGATTTAACATTGAGATTTTATGCTTCAAACGTGTAAGGGCTGCTTTCAACGAAAATAGATTATAAACATCTTGTATAATCAAAATTCATAAAAGCTTCATGGAGATAAATCATTATAAACATGTAATTTCATAATTTAAAATATATAAGATGGATTCTTGGACTCCATGGGTGAAAAAGGTCCCGTGTATGGACATCTAACATACCTCAAAAGCTTAAATCTTGAAGGAGAATAACTTTTCTTGAAGGTTCTTGAATGGTGACGCTTGAATTCTTGAGTTTTCTTGAAGAAAGGGTTTGAATCTTGTTCTTGGGGAATGATCATGATGAAAACCCTAATTTTGATTTTGAGGATAATTGAGGAGTTATGTGGATTTAGTTGATGGAATTTAGGGTTAAATGGGTGGAAACCCCCCCAAAAATCTCATTTAAAACGTCATTACATCGTTGAACGCTTGGTTGACAGACCGTCACTCAATCCATCAATTTATGGACAAAAAATAAGTTCACTGCCTGAGGTTGATGGCCTGGATTAAAGGTCCGTCACTGGCTTGACGATCCACTGACCTGGCCGTCAACTCTCTGGTAAAATATGCATAACTTTTACCCCGATAACGGATTAGCGAAATTGGTATCATTAGAAATGTAACTAAATTATATATGTATTGGTGGGTCATAAGATCAAAAACTCTTAGTGATGCAAAATATATGCTCATTTGAAGTTGACTATAGCAACATCCTTCTCAAGAACTCAATCGGTAAGGGGATATTATGATTCGTCTAATAGCTAGGAGTTATTTGAGGCCTTAATATATGTCAAACTCACTCATAAAATTGCCAAAGCACTATTATTTACTTCTCATGAGCTTGAAGCATTGTCCTAATAGTGGTTTGGATTCTCGGAGTATTACAATATGTCCCCCTTGAGAACATTCATCCTCGAATGAGGTTGGTTTGACTGAGAGTATTGAACTAAGGCAAGTGAGATCACATACTAAACACTTATGGCTGGGAACATGATTGCCTAACTGAGTCTGAAACATGATACATGAACTTAATATCATGAACATAACTGATCTCTTGAATACATACAATGACATGAGAATGGTTACAAGGCTGAGATAGAAATAAGAGAGTCAACTTATGAGTACCCATTACTTGAAGCTGGATCTTGTTATGTGGAGAGAAGATGGAATATTTAGGAAATAAAAGCTAGGGGGATTATAATACATATCCTCCTTAGGATATTATGTCCCTCAAAAGATACTGAATTGGCTGAAATACTGAGAAAAGACTGAGATGATGCACGGGCACTTATGAACTGAATCATGACTGAATATCTAGAATCTAAAACTGATGCATGAACTGAACTGAGATGAATTTGTAATTTATAGAGGTGTGAATATATTACCTCATGGAATAGCCATGTTCATGAGACTTCAGATAGTATGACTAGGTGGAAAGATGGAAAACCCTAGGATCTTGTCTGTCTGATGGCTAAGATGAATTGTTGGCTTTACGGACTAGCTCATACTGAAAACTTATACTCAACTAGAGCATTTCTTCAATTCTCTTTCTAAGAATTTCTAATAATATTAGAGAGTAAAGAATATTGGGCATGATCTGAATAATACATAGGTATAAGGAATCCCATCATGGCTATAATTCTGTAACATAGATCATAGGCCTACAAAACCTAAGATCAGATAGAATTGCTATGCATTAGACAATGTAACTGCTACTTTCAAGCTTAGACATATCCAGGAATACTCCCTCAACTATACCTTCCACCTTAATATTGCACTTCACCTGAAACTACTGAAAATATTCACATGGGCACTGATAACTCTACCTACTGAAGTCTGAGTTAGATTGAATTGTCCTACTATGTTCAAGCCTACTCGAATCTACAAAATGCACACATAACACTGTAATACTAGTCTGAGTCATGAATTCAATATACTATGCATTTCATAACTTGCCATCTCCTGAATAATTCTGATTTCCCCTTCAACAACTAAATACAACCTGTTATTAGCCATTCACTAATGCGTAATGCATTTATCCACTTACACACCAACATGACATTTAAGCCTATATTTATAACTACAGCCTCTTATAAAACAAACATGCAATAATCTTTCCTTAACATAAAATATTTACACTCTATCACCTAAGCAATTTCTCATCACTACATTATTTCATTAGGAAAGGTCATTAAAAGGTTAAAAGATGAGGACCTGAAGTATGCATGAACACTATACAGAACTTGACACTTAAAAAAGGCCCGAGGAATAGAATGTCAACATCATGGATTCATCAAGAGACCTAAACTAAGGATATACATGACATAAGATGAATTTTACTGATCATTAGAGGTGTTGCATGATTCATGGGAACTGAGCATACTATAAAACATGAATACATGAGTCATGAGCTGCATGAACTGAGTTTGGAGTTCATAAATTCATGGAATATGATTCAGACAGCTGGGTGAACTGGAACTCCTCATACTAGGAACTGGAAGCGTACATAATTCTCTATGATGTTCATGAACATCAACTATGATCATGGAACTGATAGGTAAGGCATGAGTAGATATCGTGATAACAGAAAAACATTGCACTGAGATAAGGATGGGTTAGGCATCATCCTCTCCTACTGCTTTTCTACACATACGGGCATCACTACTAGAATCTGAGAGCCTAACTTGGTTACTTGTTGTAATAACCCGTGACTACCCCCTAGTCGTCATATGGTGCTTACAACCCCGAAGGACCATAATCTAACCCATGAATGATATCTGTTGTGAGCACTGAATAATAATACTATAATTGATGCAGAAAAATAGGTTGAAATGCCATAAGGTTCAAAACATCTGAAATACTGATAAAATATAACATCTGTAAAATTAAATACTATCTGAAAATCTAGTCTGAACATCCTCTAACTGAATCTATCTGAAAGTAGAGTTGATGGGACAATCCCTCAACTAACTCCATCTACTGAACTACTATATCTACTGAAATATTAAATAATAGAATATCCTCAAATAATGAGGACTCACTGCTAAATCTACTGATGCTGGATGAATCTGAATCTACTATGCGTGGTTGGGAACCTAAGAATCCGAACCTATGATATGAAACATCATAGCGCAGGAAAGTATACATCAGTATGTGGGAATATACTGGTATACTAGATGAGGTAAGGCTAAATGCAAGGGTTCATATGCATGAACAGTAACTGACTAAATGATATAGAGTAACTGAATATGAGAGTACATGGATAACCAAAACTACTGTAAACACTGAGTATGTAATACTATGCATATATGTATACTATAAATGAGCTTTTCTGAAGCTAAGTACTAAGTTCTAATAACTGAGTAACTGATATCTAAAGTTACTGATAACTGATTTACTGATACTGATTAACTGTGTCTAACAGTTCTGATTCTGTAAAACTGAACTGAGTTTTAAACTGAAGACTAAAACTAAAACTGTGGGAGGTATCATCTAACTGACATGCCCCAATCTGAGTGAATCGGGGTCCAACCTGTAACCTCAATTGGAAGGGTGTTAGCACCATGCCACGGGTACTAAAAACTACTATAGAGTTAGTCCTAACAAACGGGTGACCCTTAAGATCAGTCCTAAACTAGTGGGTGATCCCTGAGTATGTCAGTCCTATCTAATGAGTGACATCTCTTAACCTACGTTGGCTACGTAGTTATGGAACTTAGGGATTACTTCTAGGGACCCAGTCCTTGCTAACGGGTAAGATCCCATCCCTAGGCTCGCTTGGTGCTGAATTCTACTCCCAACTGAAAGACATTGATCTGATCATATTGGACTAGACTGGACTGATACAGAATTTATTGAGTTTTCCTAAGTTTTGTAACTGACTGAGTTCTATTGAGTTCTGTAACTGACTTAGAGTACTACTGATCATGACATAACTGATACTATCCTGTCACTGACATTGGCTCTAGGTTAACAGCTAAATTGTCAGGTATTAAATACCCCCAGGACTCGATAGCATGAAAAGTAAAGCAAAGCATCATCTTGAATAACATAACAATGTTCACTTGGTCATAATTCATTCATAGAGACATTTTATCAAACACTTGTAATGCATTAATTTCTACAGGGATGGGGAATACATGTTAGCAGGCTATAATGGCATTATTTCATTCTCATAGATAATTTATCAAACACATAAGAAGCATACTTGGTTCATTAAATCATAAACACTTAGGGTTAACATGGTTACAACAATCAACTTGTAAATTGAAGGGTTTATTATGAATATCATGTAATTCAACACATACTAGAATCAATTCTTGGAACTTGTAATCTAAATCATGGATTAAAACTCAAACAACATCATGAACACGAATTCAATCTAATTCAAACATGGAAATCATAAATCATAAATCTTGTACTTTGAAAAAGGATTCTTGGGCTTTATGAAAGGTAAGGATTTATGGATGGACATCTAACATACCTTAGAAGATTCTTTCTTGGAGGTTCTTGGAAGAAATCCTTAGACTTGTTCTTGATTTCTTGAACTAGGGTTTTTTGCCTCTTTGAGAGAGAATGCTTTTTAATTTGGGGATGAATTGAATAATGAGTTGCTAAGGATGTTTTTAGGGATTAAATCCCATATCTGGGCATAATAAAATTGTGGAAAAGGACTGTTTTAACCTTGGGCATCCTTTTAGTTTTTTGTGAAAATTTCCGAACTGGGTACCTGGCGTGATGCGCCACTATCGCATCGTGTCACTGGAAAGTGGAAAACTAGTAACTGGGCTGATGGTGCAACGCGGTGCCATTGCGGTGCCTCACTGGTTGTGAATTTTTCCTTTGGCGCGACGTGCCATGATCGCGGAGTCACACTGAAAAGTTATAATTGAGAAAAAAGGGAGTGGCGCAACGCGGTGGTATCACATTGTCTCACTGAAAAATGACAAATGCCATTTGGACTGCCTCCGCGACGCGCTAGAGTACCAGGTGGTACACTGTCTTACTAAAATGACTCTAACTCTTCGCTTGGGTGTCGGATTTGGGCGAATTTGGTATCGATGGAAAACTTATTCAATTTCCCACACAATGAAAAGTCAAAATCTTGAAAATTCCATATGTATAAAAGTGTATTCATCTTTAAAGAAATTTTTTGACATTCTTGGGATGAATTTAAGCTAGGTAAAAGTACGGGGTGTTACACTTGTTCTACCATCTCCCCCTTAGCTTAAATTTAGCAGTCTAAGTCTGTGAACCACTACCACTTTACTATAGAGTCTAGGGTAGAATAATTCACATAAGCACTATACTTACCCTGAAAGACTATACCTGATAATGTAAAACCCACTGCTAGTACTTTCTTCTGAGATACAACTCTTAACCCTCTATAGCCCCAACAATTATCATGTAACAACTTAAAATTGACTAACTTAATTTTCAACTCTTCTTTCTATTATCTCAACCTTCAAAGATTCAAACATAGATTCTAATACTTAACATGGATATCCCCAAACCTTCAATGAACCATGCTACTTTGATCATAGCCTACAATTATCACTTCTCTAAACTTATATTTTCCCTTCACCATAGGAATTGATGTTACACCAACAACATATACTTTTAAATCAACAAACTTAAATTCTTTTCTTGCATATATTGTTCCAAGCCTACTGATTCACCTTTCATACAACTAGCCCCATTAATGAAAAATCTACTAAATTCAGATAACACTATCCCCATTTTTACTGCTGCTAAGCTTCTGGGTTCGAACATAAAGGAACAGATGGGATACTTTCAAGCCTGCATACAATCTCATAACTGTCTGAGAAAATCTCTCTGTAAGGATTTAAGCTAGATTATTTATGTTACCTTGAAAATGAGGTAAGGCTAGCATGAATAGCGCAAGATGAGAATTTATATAACTTTCTTAGAGGACATTTACATAGCACGATCTGAGATATAAAATAAGGGAAACATTTCCTAAAACGTCTTGTAGCCTCTTGTCCATAAGTGTGGTGCGCTTCACACCCATGCACATGACTCTACTCAACGCGACTATGAGACTCCCTAGGACACTTTAAAACCTGGATCTGATAGCAAGTTTGTAACGCACAGATAGTACACCCTGGACACCGCACGGTGCATACAGTCACAAGTGACCACAAGCTAATCCATGATACTGGTACCTGCTGTGAGCACTAAATAAAATTAATAACAAAAGAGTATTTATGGAATTTAATAGAAAAATGCCATAAGGTTTTAAACCATAGTTGTTATTATATCTGTAAAACAATACTGATAATACTAATAAAATAACTGATAATGACAACTGAAAACTAACTAACTGTCTATACTAGTTTGAAAGTCTCTAAACTGACTGACTGTGGAGTTGATGGGACAAGCCCCCATCTAACTCCGACTGACTAAATAACTGAACTACTGACATACTAAATGTAAGATAAATCATCCTCAAAGGATGAGGACTTACCACTGTTGATAGCTGCTGATAGGCTGATCTATTAAGTATGGTCAGGAACTTAAACGCCCGAACCTATGATATAAGACATCATAGCGCAAGAAACGAGCATGCGATAAGTACTTTTAATGTACTGGTATGCTAAATGAGGTTAGACTAAAATGCATGGTTTTATGTGAATAAGTAATAACTGTCTGAATGAATAGCTGTAACGCCCCGAAATATCCTCCCAAGACGCCACACGGTGCCCAAGGCTACACGTAGCCTCAAGCTACCCTTTAAGACAAAACACTACCCTTGGGTTCCAAAACAACAACATACACACTACGCTAAGGATATATATATAAGTACATATCATATCACATCGCACATTGCATGGAATATCGTTAGACTGTACATATATGGAATGTCTATACACAAACCAACCCAACAATACACTAATTTGACATAGCCTCTATACAGCAAAATCAATGAGCCATTGGGACAAACCCCCAACTAACTCAATAGACCAATGGGATCACAAAACAACAGCACCAAAACTAGCAACTTGGTCCTCGAACCATGAGGACTCACCAATGAAAGAACATAGATGCGACACTCGAATATCACTGTCGCGGCTGCGGCTGAGTACCTGAACCTACATCATGGTAAGAATGTAGCCCAAAGAGAAATATGTGGGTCAGCACAAGATACGTACTGAGTATGTGGGGGCGCATGCAAAATATAAATAATATCATAAATTTCGTAAAAACATACATACGGACCATAATGACAGACCTGGATTGAGTGACATTGAATCATGCAACTTATAACATCTTAGATAGGAAATGTAGGAGAAAAACCTCATAAATCATTATAGATCATCATACGCAACTTGACTTACCACATCAAAACTCGGAGTGACTCGGTATTTCAATAAACATGACTCTTATGGACAGGGGAGTTTCCTATAACCAACAACCCCACGTGAGCTACGTGGAATACCAATGTTTGAAACCTCTGTTGGCGGGGGCGTCATACTCTTTGCCAGGGAGTACGACCTTAAAACTGTAATAATCACAATCGGGCTCTCTGGCCAATAATATCATCATCAAATAACCCTACGGTGGCACATAGGTTTGGGGAAATACCAAATTTCCCTCTCGATGCTAAGTACTACTCCCCGACAAGCTCAGAACGCATTAGGAAATCCACCACAACATCACAAGGGTCTATCATAAAGACCAAATCAAATCTCTTTCTTATTTATCAAATCATATCAATTTGTGGATTCCTAACTCAACAAATTTTAGCTCAAAATATTTTAATTTTCCTCAACATCAACAAGGTATCAATGCATTGAACCATAACTGACTTGATATTTGGACAAGGATATGAAGACTCAATACATAATATTTTCAATAATTTAACTCATCAAAACCATCTGAAAAATACCAAGACTCATTGCAACTTCAATATCAACATTTCTCAATTTGCCATCCAACTCTCATTTAAAGGTACTTGAGACATCAACCCATAGTAGGGATATAGAATTTCCAATATCAATTATAAATTCATAATAAAGAAATAGTGAAATGATAGTATAAATCAAGGCTTAACAAATTAAATCATCATACTCTCATAATCAAATACTTTTTGGACATAATATCATCTAAACATCATACACATATCGGATGACATAATCCCATAGCTCATGGACAATAATATAAGATATTAAACCATATTTCCAATTCATGGTAAAACATGTAAAATCTCATGTCAATGTAATTCAACAAAAATACCGGGCACAAGATCGAAAGGATAATCTTGTTCAAAGCCCCACATACCTAAAAATGGAAGATGAATATGAACTTTCGACTCTGAAACGTTATTCACGAAAATAAAGGGTGCTTCTCGAAGCCCTTAACATGATCAACTCGAATCCCAAATCAATTTGAAATTTCTATGGTTCAATCAAGAGACAAAGAAGGAAGAAATTTGGAGTAGTAGGGTTGGGGTTTGAGCCTTAAGAAATTTTGGAGAAAAATGAGCTATTGAATGCTCTTAATGGACTGAAATCCATGGTTCACCCGGATAGATTGGAGTGGGAATGACCAAAATACCCTTAAAAATCAAATAATATCAAATCTGTCCTTTGGTGGACTATTTTGATAGGCTGAAGTAGATCGACCATAAATTTTTGATCCGATGGCCAAATTGGATGAAACCAATTTTATTGGAAAGAGGACTTTCATAGCTTTCTGTTGATATATAGTAGCTCACCCAGATCATTATGTACAAGGAGTTATAATTGTTTGAAGTTGACCCTAAAATTCGCCTAGCCTCAGTATTTTTTTTCCTGCACATTTACTGTTCACCACTATTCACGGTTAGATCGAAATGATCATAACTCATCGTTCGAGTGTCCGTTTTGGATGATCCACATATCATTGGAAAGATTATTCGATGCTCTACGCGATGGTGGTTCGCATATCCACAAATTCCACACAAAAAATTATTAATCACGATAAAGAACAGAATTCAACATATTTTCGTCCGAGATCTTAATGGAATTTTTTTTCCAGGGCATCACATCAGCTCCCCCTTGGAAACATTCGTCCTCGAATGTTTATAGGTAGGTCAAGAATACTATGAAAATGAGTATATAGAGAAAAATCATCTTGCCCAAGCATATACTCTATTCTAGATTTTTTTGGATATCGTAGAAAACACACAAGCCAAGATAAACATAGCAATAAGGATTAAATCAAAAGAGAACGATACCTTTGACATGCTCAGGATTCATAGGAAAAAGGTGGGGATATTTGGCGTGCATATCCGCTTCGGCTTCCCAAGTAGCACTCTCCACAGATTGATTTCGCCAAAGCACTTTAACCAAAGGAACTTCCTTGTTTCTTAGCCTACGAACATGAAAGTCAAAAACCTCAATCAGAATCTCTTCATATGAAAGACTATCTTGAATACCCGAGCTTTTGGAAGGATAGTTCACAACAGAATCACCAATAGACTTCTTAAGCATAGAAACATGGAAAATCGGATGGACGTTAGATAACTCCGCGGGCAATTCAACCTCATACGCTACCTTCCCAATGCGATCCACAATCTTATAGGGACCAATGTAATGGAGACTTAGTTTCCCTTTCTTCCCAAATCTCTTCACCTCTTTCATAGGTGAAACTTTTAAGTACACTAAATCACCAACATTAAATTTAAGGTCTTTCCTCCTTACATCTGCGTATGATTTTTGACGACTTTGGGCGGTTTTCAACCTTTCCCAAATTTAATTAACCTTCTCCATGGCCTCGAACACTGCATCTGGTCTAGTCGAGGTAGCCTCACCAACTTCAAACCATTCAATGGGTGATCTACACCTTCTACCATATAAAGCTTCAAACGGGGCCATTCCAATAGTAGCATGAATACTGTTATTGTAAGGAAACTCGATGAATACTAAGTGCTCATCCTAACTACCTTTAAAATAAAGCAAAAAAGCCCGCAACATATCTTCTAAAGTCTGAATGGTCCGCTCGGCCTGACCATCTGTTTGTGGATGGAAAGAAGAACTTAAACGAATTTGGGTACCAAGACCCTTCTGGAAAGATTTCAAAAACTGAGAGGTAAACTGAGTACCTCTGTTAGAAATAATAACCAAAGGGATTCCATAAAGTCTGACGAGTTCCCGAATATATATTCTAGCATAATCTTCAGCTGTATACGATGAATGCACATGAAAGAAATGAGCTGATTTCATCAGCCGATCTACGACAACCCAAATTGAATCATGATGGCGACGAGAAGGAGGCAAACCAACTATGAAGTCCATATTCACTTCTTCCCACTTCCAAGTAGGGATGCTAAACTCTTGCATCACGCCACTGGGCCTTTGATGCTCTATTTTAACCTGTTGACACGTGGAACACTTCACCACAAATTCTGCTATATTCGTCATCATACCATTCCACCAATAGATTTCCCGCAAATCATGGTACATCTTGGTAACACCAGGATGGATAGAGTATCGCGTACCATGTGCTTCCTCCATAATCCTTTGCTTCAAGTTATCAACATCAGGAACACATAATCTTTCTCGGAGTCTCAAAACGCCATCTCCCCCTTGGGAGAAAACCTCCATCTTTTGGTCTTTAACTGACTCTTTTAACCTGACCAAGGTAGGATCCCTGTCTTGCTTCTCCTTCACTTCCGAAACTAAAGAGGATTCAGAACTTCTTTGCACTCCTATACTACCCTCAGTATCACCAAATAATGTAACCCCCAATCTAGCCAAATGATGTACCTCACGGGCCAACTCCTTCTTACCAATCTCCACATGTGCTACGCTACCCATAGACTTTTGACTAAGGGCATCTGCTACTACATTGGCCTTGCCCGAATGATATAGCATGCTCTTATCATAATCTTTCAACAGTTCTAACCATCGTCTATGCCTAAGATTCAACTCTCTTTGGGTGAATACATACTGCAAGATCTTATGGTTCGTGGAGATGTCGACTTGGACACCATACAAATAATGTCTCCAGATTTTCAAAGCAAAATCCACGGCAGCTAATTCAAGGTCATGGGTAGGATAATTCTTCTCGTGAGGCTTTAGCTACCTGGAAGCATAAGCTATAACCTTGCCCTTTTGCAATAATACACAACCCAAACTGACTCTGGAAACATCGCAATACACCATAAAACCATCAACACCATCAGGAAAAGTCAACACAGGGGCTGAAGTGAGTCGAGTCTTTAACTCCTGAAAACTCTTCTCACAAGATTCAGACTACAGGAACATCACTTTTTTTTGGGTCAAACGGGTCATAGGAGACACAATAGATGAAAACCCTTCAACAAAACGATGATAATAACCAGCTAGACCCAAGATACTTCGGACATCAGAAGGAGAAATAGGTCTAGGCCAACTGTTTATAGCCTCTATCTTTTGAGGATCAACTCTAATACCTTCGGAAGAAACAACATGACCCACGAAGGCTACAGAGTTCAGCCAGAACTCACACTTACTGAACTTAGCATACAACCGTTGAGTTCGAAGAGTTTCCAAAATAATTCGGAGATAATCCGCATGATCACCCTCACTTCGGGAGTAAATAAGAATATCATCAAGGAACACTATTACAAATAAATACAGATATGGCCGGAATACACGGTTTATAAGATCCATGAAAACCGCTGGAGCATTAGTTAACCTGAAAGACATCACTAGAAATTCAAAATGACCGTAACGGGTTCGGAAGGCTATCTTGGGGATATCACATTCCCTAACCTTAAGTTGGTGATAACCGGATCTGAGGTCTATCTTCGAAAAGTAGCTCGTACCTTACAATTGATCAAATAAATCATCAATTTGAGGAAGCAGATATTTATTCTTAATAGTAACCCTATTAAGCTGCCAGTAATCAATACACATCCGCAAAGAACCATATTTCTTACACACAAACAGGACAGGTACACCCCATGGGGACACACTAGGTCTGATAAAGCTTTTGTCTAAAAGATCTTTCAATTGTTCCTTCAACTATTTATGTTCTGCAGGATCCATGTAATACGGAGGAATGAAAATAGGCTGAGTATCGGGAAGAAGGTCAATCCTGAACAGTATCTCTCTATCAAGAGGTATTCCAGGGAGATCTTCTGGAAAGATATCAAGAAACTCATTAACAACATTAATTGACTGAATGGTCGGGGTTTTACACTTAGTGTCTTTAACCCGAACCAAATGGTGGATGCAACCCTTGGAAATCAACTTCCTAGCTTTGAGATATGATATGAAACGACCCTTAGGAATCACAGAACTCCCGGACTATTTGAGGATAGGTTCATCAGGAAACTGAAACATGACCACACGGGCACGACAATCAATAGATGCATAGCATGAGTGAAGCCAATCCATACCCAGAATGATATCAAAGTTAACAATATCTAGCTCAATCAAATCAGCATACATAACCTAATGAAAGAAAGTAATGGGACATTTCTTATACACCCGCTTAGCAATGACAGACTATCCTACCGGAGAAGAAACCAAAATAGGATAAAAAATTAGTTCATGATCCATTTCAAAATTTACAGCAACCAGAGGTGTCACATAAGAAAAAATCAAACCAGGATCCATAACACATATACATCAAAATAGAAAACACGAAGCATACCAGTGACAACATCGGGAGAGTCCTCCTTCTCCTGACGAGGTTGTATAGCATAGAAATGATTCTGCCATTGACCGCCAGCAGTACTAGATGAAGCATCCTGAAGAGGAACTGGACGGGCTGCGGGAGGCGGGGCACTGGTAGCCTAACTCTGGGGACGGACATCACGACTCCGCCGTCTGGCATACGGGTAGTCTCTAAGTATGTGGCCCAACTTGCCACAACCAAAATAGCCCCGCTTCCCCATATAACACTCCCCAAATGGTCTTTACCCCACTTAGCACACGAAGGAGGATGAGGTCGGTTGCTTACATTGTCCTGAGACCTGGAAGGTACCGACCTATTCCCGAGCTCCTACTTATCCCGATATATGGGGGCACTAGCTAAGGAAGATGCAGGTATAAATGGACGTCTCTGAAACTGAGGGCGACACCATCCGGAGAATCTAGTCTGATCAGACCCTTGTTGCTACGATCTGATTCTCTTAATCCCTCTTACTCATTCTCTTTCCTTTATCTTGTCTGACTCAATCTGTTGGGCGTGAATCATTAACCTAGGAAGATCAGTCTCCCTGTTGATCATAAAAGATCTATATTCTTTAACCACATAACTCGACACCCCAGTTAGAAACTTGCTCATACTAGTCCTCGAGTCAGCCATCATATTGGGAGCGTACTTCGATAGCTGATTAAACTTAAGACAATACTCCTTAACCGACATGAAGCCTTGTCTCAAATTCATAAACTCCTCTATCTTAGCTTCCCATAACTCAAGAGGAAAGAATCTATCCAAGAAAGCATCTTGGAATAATTGCCAAGTCACCGGAGCAGTATCTTCCTCTCTACCCTTATTCCACATCTGCACCCAGTCATAGGCAACATCCTTCAACCGATAAGAAGCCAACTCCATACTTTCTTCCTCGGTCACGTGCATAATCTGTGTAATTTTCTTTATTTCATCAACATACATCTGCGGGTCCTCACCTTCTCTCGACCCATGAAACTCTAGCGGATTCATCCGCATAAAATCATGAATTCGTGCTGCTGCTAAATTATTTTCCTGCGGAGGTGGAGCGTTGTACTGAGTATTGGCGGTAACTGCCTGGGCTAGCGTCTGAAAAGCTTCCCAAAATTCGGCATGGGATACCGTCTCATATAACGGATCAACGGGTTGAGACTGGTTGTTGTTTCCGCGAGCTCGATGTGGAGGCATTTTATGTTGTAAGAACGCACGAATTAACAGCAGAAGGAAACCGTTGTAAGCATGATAGACTCTTGTAGAAAGAAAGAAACGACTTTTCCTAGAACGCCCTGCAGCGTCTTGATCATAGGTGTGGTGCGCTACACACCGATGCTCAAGACTCTACGTAACGCGGCTTGTCAGACTCCCTAGGACTCTTCACAACCTTAGGCTCTGATACCAAGTTTGTAACGCCCCGAAATATCCTCCCGAGATGCCACACGGTGACCAAGGCTACACGTAGCCTCAAGCTAACCCTTTAAGCCAAAACACTACCCTTGGGTTCCAACACAACAACATACACGCTACGCTAAGGATATATAAATAAGTACATATCATATATCATCGCACATGGCACGGAATATCATTAGACTGTACATATATGGAATGTCTATACACAAACCAACCCAACAATACACTAGTCTGACATAGCCTCTATACAACAAAATCAACGAGCCATTAGGACAAATCCCTAACTGACTCAACAGACCAAAGGGATCACAAAACAACAACACCAAAACTAGCAAATTGGTCCTCGAACCATAAGGACTCACCACTGAAGGAACGTAGATGCGGTACTCGGATATCACTGTCGAGGCTTCGGCTGAGTACCTAAACCTACATCATGGTAAAAATGTATCCCATAGAGAAATATGTGGTTCAGCACAAGATACGTACTGAGTATGTGGGGGCGCATGTAAAATATAAATAATATCATAAATTTCGTAGAAATGTACATACGGACCATAATGACACACTTGGCTTGAGTGACATTGAATCATGCAACTCATAACATCTTAGATAAGAAATGTAGGATAAAAACCTCATAAATCATTATAGATCATCATAGGCAACTTGACTTACCACATCAAAACTCGGAGTGACTCGGTATTTCAATAAACATGACTCTTATGGACAGGGGAATTTTCTATAACCGACAACCCCACGTGAGCTACGTGGAATACCAGCGTTTGAAACCACCGTTGGCGGGAGCGTCATACTCTTTGCCAGGGAGTACGACCTTAAAATAGCAATAATCACAATCGGGCTCTCTGGCCAATAATATCATCATCAAACAACCCTACGGTGGCACATAGGTTTGGGGAAATAACAAATTTTCCTCTTGGTGATAAGTATCATCCCCAACAAGCTTAGAACGCGTAAGGAAATCCATCACAACATCACAAGGGTCTATCATAAAGACCAAATCAAATCTCTTTCTTATTTATCAAATCATATCAATTTGTGGATTCCTAACTCAACACATTTTAGCTCAAAACATTTTAATCTTCCTCAACATCAACAACGTATCAATGCATTGAACCATAACCGAATTGACATTTGGACAAGGATATGAAGACTTAATACATAATATTTTCAATAATTTAACTCATCAAAACCATCCGGAAAATACCAAGACTCATTGCAACTTCAATATCAACATTTCTCAATTTGCCATCCAACTCTTATTTAAAGGTAGTTGATACGCCCAAATTACAACTCTCGTTAAAAAGTGTAAGCAATCGCTGTCAAATATAGAACCCAACTGGGTTGGGTGTCGAATCCCACAGGGAATACGCTGGTCACTAAGTGTTGCAATTATTAGTAGATTGTTGGTCGAAAATTCCAAGGAAAAAGGGGGGTTTGGTTTAGGCGTGAACTAATATTATCAAAGTAACAATGGAACGATTTGCGTAGTAAGATTTAATCACAGAGATTGATAAATTAGGGTTATGTCCACCTTATAAGTTCTACTTCTCTATTAACTATGAGTAACGCGGAATTTAGACATGCATGCACTTATAGAGAATCGTATTCTAATTCTAAATCCAAGTGTTTCTCAACCATCAAGGATTTATTTCGCTTTAGCTCTCTCGATCCTAAAGTGTATAACAAATGGTACAAATTCTCCAAGAAGTTAATCCGGTTAAGGCATTAACGTGTAAATAGAGGTTGGAAACCCTATTTTCTTGTCACACTCTCTTTTTCAAACATGTAACTTTTCTCTCGAACAATTTAATGCTATAATGGCGTATTATCTATGTTTGCAACCATAAGAATTCAATCAAAATGAAGAGAGTAATGATATAAGTAGCATAACACATCAAGAATTCACAAACTCATAGTAATAGATAGTATCTTACAAGGTTTCCATAACCCTAACAGATAAGTTTAGCTACTCATGAATACAACGTAAATCAAAGTAGATATCATCATCATACCAAAACTTGGAGAAATCTCGGCTATGGAGATGAAACGTGTTTTCTTTCTCTGTTGCTCAAGTGAGCCGTTTTCTGTTCTGAAAACTCATAAAAAATCTTCCAACGTGAATTGAATAATAATCGACTGATAATGATAATAATGCTGAAAAATTCAGCAATAAGGTTTTTAATAGCATCCTTGTCTAATAAGTTGCTACTGCATCCTTAAGTATTTAAAAATACTGGGTTTGCCCGGGAAAAAGTTCCCATGCATCACATTCAGTCCAAAAGCTGCCTTCCCTCTTATGTGAAGTTTTCCTTTGCTGCCCACAGGTCCACAAAGTGCTGAAATCTTCATCATTAGTACCTGAAAAATATGCTAATCACATAGGTCAGCTCACTTAAAGGAAAATGGACTAAAAGTGCAAGAATTATATATTTTATCCTCAAAACTTAGCCAAAACATGGGTAAATTATGGTGCTTAGACGTATAAATACGCCCAACATCAGTACTTGAGACATCAACCTATAGTAGGGATATAGAATTTCAAATATCAATTATAAATTCACAATAAAGAAATAGTGGAATGATAGTATAAATCAAGGCTTAACAAATTAAATCATCATACTCTCTTAATCAAATACTTTTTGGACATAATTCCTTCTCAACATCATACACATATCGGATGACATAATCCCATAGCTCATGGACAATAATATAAGATATAAAACCATATTTCCAATTCATGGTAAAACATGTAAAATCTCATGTCAATGTAATTCAACAAAAATACAGGGCACAAGATCGAAAGTATAATCTTGTTCAAAGCCCCACATACCTAAAAATGAAAGATGAATAAGAACATCCGACTCCAGAACTTTATTCACAAAAATAAAGGGTGCTTCTCGAAGACCTTAACATGATCAACTCGAATCCCAAATCAATTTGAAATTTCTACGATTCAATCAAGAGACATCGAAGGATGAAATTTGGAGTAGTAGGGTTGGGGTTTGAGCCTTGGGAAATTTTGGAGAAAAAAGAGCTATTGAATGCTCTTAATGGACTTAAATCCATGGTTCACCCGTAGAAATTTCAAATTTCAAATTGAGATGGAATGATCATAACTCAATGCTCGAGTGTCTGTTTTGGATGATACACATATCGCTGGAAAGATTATTTGATGCTCTACGCGATTACGAGTCACATATCCAGAAATTCCACACAAAAAAATTATTAATCATGATAAAGAACAGAATTCAACACATTTTTGTCCGAGATCTTAATGGAATTTTTTTTTTCCGGGGCATCACATCATCTCCCCCTTGGAAACATTCATCATCGAATGTTGATAGGTAGGTCAAGCATACTATGAAAATGAGTATATAGAGAAAAATCATCTTGCCCAAGCATATACTCCATTCTAGATTTTTTTGGATATCATAGAAAACACACAAGCCAAGATAAACATAGCAATAAGGATTAAATCAAAAGAGAACGATACCTTTGACATGCTCAGGATTCGTAGGAAAGAGGTGAGGATATTTGGCGCGTATATCCGCTTCGTCTTCCCAAGTAGCACTCTCCACGAATTGATTTCGCCAAAGCACTTTAACCATAGGAACTTCCTTGTTTCTTAGCCTACGAACTTGAAAGTCAAAAACCTCAACCGGAATCTCTTCATATGGAAGACTATCTTGAATACCCGAGCTTTCGAAAGGATCAATCACAACAGAATCACCAATAGACTTCTTAAGCATAGAAACATGGAAAATCGGATGGACGTTAGATAACTCCGCGGGCAATTCAACCTTATACACTACCTTCTCAATGCTATCCACAATCTTATAGGGACCAATGTAACGGGGACTTAGTTTCCCTTTCTTCCCAAATCTCTTCACCCCTTTCATGGGTGAAACTTTCAAGTACACTAAATCACCAACATCAAATTCAAGGTCTTTCCTCCTTACATCTGCGTATGATTTTTGACGACTTTGGGCGGTTTTCAACCATTCTCGAATTAACTTAAACTTTTCCATGTCCTCGAACACCGCATCCGGTCCAGTCACGGTAGCCTCACAAACTTTAAACCAACCAATGGGTGATCTACACCTTCTACCATATAAAGCTTCAAATTGTTCCATTCCAATAGTAGCATGAAAACTGTTATTGTAAGCAAACTCGATTAATGCTAAGTGCTCATCCCAACTACCTTTAAAATCAAGCACACAAGCCCTCAACATATCTTCTAAAGTCTTAATGGTCCGCTCGGCCTGACCATCTGTTTACGGATAGAAAGCAGAACTTAAATGAATTTGGGTACCGAGACCCTTCTGGAAAGATTTCCATAACGGAGAGGTAAACTGAGTACCTCTGTAAGAAATAATAGCCGAAGGGATTCCATGAAGTCTGAGGAGTTCCCAAATATATATTCTAGCATAATCTTCAGCTGTATACGATGAATGCACAGGCAAGAAATGAGATGATTTCATCAGCCGATCTATGACAACCCAAATCGAATCATGATGGCGATGAGAAGGAGGCAAACCAACTATGAAGTCCATATTCACTTCTTCCCACTTCCAAGTAGGGATGCTAAACTCTTGCATCACGCCACTGGGCCTTTGATGCTCTATTTTAACCTGTTGACACGTGGAACACTTTGCCACAAATTCTGCTATGTTCCTCTTCATACCGTTCCACCAATAGATTTCCCACAAATCATGGTACATCTTGGTAGCACCAGGATGGATGGATTATCACGTACCATGCGCTTCCACAATAATCCTCTGCTTCAAGTTATCAACTTCAGAAACACATAATCTTTCTCAGAGTCTCAAAATGCCATCTCCCCCTTGGGAGAAAACCTCCACCTTTTGGTCTTTAACTGACTCTTTTAACCTGACCAAGGTAGGATCCCTTTCTTGCTTCTCCTTCACTTCCGAAACTAAAGAGGATTCGGAACCGCTTTGCACTCCTATACTACCCTCAGCATCACCAAAGAACGTAACCCCCAATCTTGCCAAACGATGTACCTCACGGGCCAACTCCTTCTTACCAATCTCCACATGTGCTACGCTACCCATGGACTTCCGACTAAGGGCATCTGCTACTACATTGGCCTTGCCCGAATGATATAGTACACTCATATCATAATATTTAAATAGTTCTAACCATCGTATCTGCCTAAGATTCGATCTTATGGTCCGAGAAGATGTCGACATGGACACCATACAAATAATGTCTCCAGATTTTCAAAGCAAAATCCACGGCAGCTAATTCAAGGTCATGGGTAGGATAATTCTTCTCGTGAGGCTTTAGCTACCTGGAAGCATAAGCTATAACCTTACCCTTTTGCATCAATACACAACCCAAACCGACTCTGGAAGCATTGCAATACACCACAAAACCATCAACACTATCAGGCAAAGTCAACACAGGGCCTGAAGTGAGTCGAGTCTTCAACTCCTAAAAACTCTTCTCGTAAGATTCGAACCAAAGGAAATTCACTTTCTTTTGGGTCAAACGGGTCATAGGAGATGCAATAGATGAAAACCCTTCAACAAAATGATGATAATAACCAGCTAGACCCAAGAAACTTCGGATATCAGAAGGAGAAATAGGTCTAGGCCAACTGTTTATAGCCTCTATCTTTTGAGGATCAACTCTAATACCTTCGGAAGAAACAACATGACCCACGAAGGCTACAGAGTTCATCCAGAACTCACACTTACTGAACTTAGCATACAACCGATAAGTTCAAAGAGTTTCCAACACGATTCGGAGATGATCCGCATGATTACCCTCATTTTGGGAGTAAATAAGAATATCATCAAGGAACATTATTACAAATAAATACAGATATGGACGGAATACACGGTTTATAAGATCCATGAAAGCCGCTGGAGCAATAGTTAACCCCAAAGACATCACTAAAAATTCAAAATGACCGTAACAGGTTCGGAAGGTTGTCTTGGGGATATCACATTCCTTAACCTTAAGTTGGTGATAACCGGATTTGAGGTCTATCTTCGAAAAATAACTCGCACCTAGAAATTGATCAAATAAATCATCAATTTGAGGAAGCGGATATTTATTCTTGATAGTAACCCTATTAAGCTACCGGTAATCAATACACATCCGCAAAGAACCATCTTTCTTACACGCAAACAGGACAGGTGCACCCCACGGGGACACACTAGGTCTGATAAAGCTTTTGTCTAAAATATATTTCAATTGCTCCTTCAACTATTTAAGTTCCGTGGGAGCTATGCGATACAGAGGAATGGAAATAGGCTGAGTATCGGGAAGAAGGTCAATCCCGAACTCTATCTCTCTATCCAGATGTATTCCAGGGAGATATTCCAAAAAGATATCAAGAAACTCATTAACAACATTAATTGACTGAATGGTCGGGGTTTCAGACTTAGTGCCTTTAACCCGAACCAAATGATGGATGCAACCCTTGGAAATCAACTTCCTAGCTTTGAGATAGGATATGAAACGACCTTTAGGAATCACAGAACTCCCGGTCTATTTGTGGATAGGTTCATTAGGAAACTAAAACTTGACCACATGGTCACGACAATCAATAGACGCATAGCATGAGTGAAGCCAATCCATACCTAGAATGCTATCAAAGTCAACCATATCTAGCTCAATCAAATCAGCATACATAACCCGATAAAAGATAGTAATGGGACATTTCTTATACACCCGCTTAGCAATGACAGGCTATCCTACCAGAGTAGAAACCAAAATAGGCTTAAAAATTAGTTTAGGATCCGTTTCAAAATTTACAGCAACCAGAGGTGTCACATAAGAAAAACTCAAACGGGGGTCCATCAACACATAGACATCAAAATAGAAAACACGGATCACACCTGTGACAACATCGGGCGAGTCCTCCTGTTCCTGATGAGGTGGTATAGCATAGAAACGATTCTGCCGTTGACCACCAGTAGTACTAGATGAAGCATCCTCAGGAGGAACTGGACGGGCTGCGGGAGGCGGGGCACTGGTAGCCTGACTCTGGGTACGGGCATCATGACTCCGTTGTCTGGCATACAGGCAGTCTCTAAGTATGTGGCCCAACTTTCCACAACCAAAACAGCCCCGCTGCCCCATATAACACTCCCCAAAATGATCTTTACCACACTTAGCACACGAAGGAGGATGAGGCCGGTTGCTTACACTGTCCTGAGACCTGGAAGGTACCGACCTATTCCCGAGCTCCTGCCTGCCCCGATATACGGGAGCACTAGCTGAGGAAGGCGCAGGTATAAATGGACATCTCTGAAACTGAGGGCGACTCCCTCCGGAGAATCTAGTCTGACCAGACCTCTTTTGCTCTGATCTGACTCTCTTAATCCCTCATACTCTTTCTCTTTTCTTTATTTTTTCTGACTCAATCTATTAGGAGTGAATCATTAACCAAGGAAGATCAATCTCCCTGTTTATCATAGCAGATCTACATTCTTTCACGACATAACTCGACACCCCAGTTAGAAACTTGCTCATACTAGTCCTCGAGTCAGCCATCATATTAGGAGCGTACTTCGATAGATGATTAAACTTAAGACAATACTCCTTAACCGACATGGAGCCTTGTCTCAAATTCATAAACTCCTCTATCTTAGCTTCCCATAACTCAAGAGAAAAGAATCTATCCAAGAAAGCATCTTGGAATAATTGCCAAGTCATCGGAGCGGTATCTTCCTCGCTACCCTTATTCCACATCTACACCCAGTAATAGGCAACATCCTTCAACCGATAAGAAGCCAGCTCCACACTTTCTTCCTCGGTCACGTGCATAATCTATGTAATTTTCTTCATTTTATCAACATACATCTGCGGGTTCTCACCTGCTCTCGACCCATGAAGCTCTGGCGGATTCATCTGCATAAAATCATAAATTCGTGTTGCTGCCGAATTATTTTGTTGTGGAGGTGGAGCGTTGGCCTGAGTATTAGCGGTAACTGCCTGGGCTAGCATCTGAAAAGCTGCCCGAAATTTGGCATGGGATACCATCTCATGTAATGGATCAACGGGTTGAGGTTGGTTGTTATTTCTGTGAGCTCCATATGGAGGTATTTTCTTTCGTAAGAACGCATGAATTAACAACAGAAGGAAATAGTTGTAAGCATGATAGACTCTTGTAGAAAGAAAGAAACGACTTTTCCTAGAACGCCCTGCAGCGTCTTGATCATAGGTGTGGTGCGCTACACACCGATGCTCAAGACTCTACGTAACACGGCTTGTCAGACTCCCTAGGACTCTTCATAAACTTAGGCTCGGATACCAAGTTTGTAATGCCCCGAAATATCCTCCCGAGATGCCACATGGTGCCCAAGGCTCCATGTAGCCTCAAGCTAACCCTTTAAGCCAAAGCACTACCCTTGGGTTCCAACACAACAACATACACGCTACGTTAAGGATATATATATAAGTACATATCATATCACATCGCACATGGCACGGAATATCATTTGACTGTACATATATGGAATGTCTATACACAAACCAACCCAACAATACACTAGTCTGACATAGCCTCTATACAACAAAATCAACGATCCATTGGGACAAACCCCCAACTGACTCAACAGACCAAAGGGATCACAAAACAACAACACCAAAACTAGCAACTTGATCCTCGAACCATGAGGACTCACCACTGAAGGAACGTAGATGCGGTACTCGGATATCACTGTCGCGATTGCGGCTGAGTACCTTAACCTACATCATGGTAAGAATGTAGCCCATAGAGAAATATGTGGGTCAGAACAAGATACGTACTGAGTATGTGGGGGCGCATGCAAAATATAAATAATATCATAAATTTCGTAAAAATGTACATACGGACCATAATGACATACCTGGCTTGAGTGACATTGAATCATGCAACTCATAACATCTTAGATAGTAAATGTAGGAGAAAAACCTCATAATTCATTATAGATCATCATAGGCAACTTGACTTACCACATCAAAACTCGGAGTGACTCAGTATTTCAATAAACATGACTCTTATGGACAGGGGAGTTTCCTATAACCGACAACCCCACGTGAGCTACATGGAATACCAACGTTTGAAACCCCCGTTGGCGGGAGCGTCATACTCTTTGCCAATGAGTATGACCTTAAAACTGCAATAATCATAATCGGGCTCTCAGGCCAATAATATCATCATCAAACAACCCTATGGTGGCACATAGGTTTTGGGAAATACAAAATTTCCCTCTCGGTGCTAAGTACTACTCCCCGAAAAGCTCAGAACACGTTAGAAAATCCAACACAACATCACAAGGGTCTATCATAAAGACCAAATCAAATCTATTTCTCATTTATCAAATCATATCAATTTGTGGATTCCTAACTCAACACATTTTAGCTCAAAACATTTTAATCTTCCTCAACATCAACAAGGTATCAATGCATTGAACCATAATCGACTGGACATTTGGACAAGGATATGAAGACTCAATACATAATATTTTCAATAATTTAACTCATCAAAACCATTCAAAAAATACCAAGACTCATTGCAACTTCAATATCAACATTTCTCAATTTGCCATCCAACTCTCATTTAAAGGTACTTGATATATCAACCCATAGTAGGGATGTAGAATTTCAAATATCATTTATAAATTCATAATAAGGAAATAGTGGAATGATAGTATAAATCAAGGCTTAACAAATTAAATCATCAGACTCTCATAATCAAATACTTTTTGGACATAATTCCATCTCATCATCATACACATATCGGATGACATAATCCCATAGCTCATGGACAATAATATAAGATATAAAACCATATTTCCAATTCATGGTAAAAAAATGTAAAATCTCATGTCAATGTAATTCAACAAAAATACCGGGCACAAGATCGAAAGGATAATCTTGTTCAAAGCCCCACATACCTAAAAATGGAAGATGAATATGAACTTCCGACTCCGGAACTTTATTCACGAAAATAAAGGGTGCTTCTCGAAGCCCTTAACATGATCAACTCGAATCCCAAATCAATTTGAAATTTCTACGATTCAATCAAGAGACATCGAAGGATGAAATTTGGAGTAGTAGGGTTGGGGTTTGAGCCTTGGGAAATTTTGGAGAAAAAAGAGCTATTGAATGCTCTTAATGGACTTAAATCCATGGTTCACCCGGATGGATTGGAGTGGGAATGTCCAAAATACCCTTAAAAATCAAATAATGTCAAACCTGTTCTTTGGTGGACTGTTTTGATAGGCTGAAGTAGATCGACCATAACTTTTTCCTCCAATGGCCAAATTGGATGAAACCAATTTCATTGGAAAGAGGACTTTCTGAACTTTCTGTTGATATATAGTATCTCACCCAGATCATTATTTACAAGGAGTTATTATCGTTTGAATTTGACCCTAAAATTTGCCTGGCCTCAGTATTTTTTTCCCACACATTTAGTATTTATCACTATTCACGGTTAGATCGGAATGATCATAACTAATCGCTCGAGTGTCCGTTTTGGATGATCCACATATCGTTGGAAATCTTATTCAATGCTCTACACGATGACGGGTTGTATATCTAGAAATTCCATATAAAAATTATTAATCACGATAAAGAACATAATTCAACACATTTTCGTCCGAGATCTTAAGATTTTTTTTTTTCGGGGCATCACAATAGCATAGAGTACTGAGTAGAATACATGAGATCTGCAAAGACTGAGAATGTATGAGATCAGTAAAGACTGAGAATGGATGACCTAGCATAAAACATGATCTAAATATAATTTATAAACTAAAATACTGAATACTGGTAAATAGATAACTGACATCTGTATGCTATGGTTAGCAAAACTGAAACTGATTACTAAACTAAATACTAGACTGAGACTGTGGGAGCTATCATCTAACCAACATACCCCAATGAGATAATTAGGGTCCAACCTATGAACCTAATTGGAAGGGTGTCAGTATCGTGCCATGGGTACTAACACATGGATGCATGGATCCACTAAAGAGTCACCTCAACTGGAAGACACTCTAATGAGATATGTGTTACCTTTAATTGGCAGGTGAACACTTTATCAACCCTCAACTGGCATGTTGATATCTCTAACCTACGTTGGCTACGTAGTTCTAGAACTAAGGGACTGCTATTAAAAGTCACATCCTTTACTGGCAAGTGAGCCCCTACCCCTAGGTTCGTTCGGTGCTAAATCCTACTCCTAAGTGAACTGACACTGATTACAAAATTGAGCCATGCTTACCTGAACAAACAACTGATCATGATTAGCTTGATTTAATGATAATACCCATAGTTTATCTGAAATTATTGTGAAGATACTAAAACTATGTAAAAAACTAAATTTTGAGTATTCATAACCCCCAGGACTCGATAGCACAACAATAGGAACACATGAAAGCTTTGAAAACCATAATAGGGAATCACTACTAAGAATCCATCACTTTGGCATTTCATTAAACACATGGGGATCAAGACTTTAACATGGGGATACTTTTAAACATGATGAGATAGGACGATCACATGAAAAAATTATAAACTGAGGATTTGTTCCAAATTCTCATGAACATGATATGGGAACCACAATATTTAAAACATACAATAATGCATTCCACTTGAATTATAATCTTAACTTAAAATTTAAATGGAAAGAAATTCATGGACTTAAGCATGGGAATGAGTGAAACATGTGCGAATAACATAATTGCAATACTAAAACCATAATTAGGGATTTAACAATGAGATTTCATGCATCAAACATGTAAGGGCTGCTTTCAATGAAAATAGATTGTAAACATCATGTATAATCAAAATTCATAAAAGCTTCATGGAGATAAATCATTATAAACATGTAATTTCATAATTTAAAATATATAAAATGGATTTTTGGACTCCATGGGTGAAAAAGGGACCATGGATGAACATCTAACATACGTCAAAAGTTTAAATCTTGAAGGAGAATAACTTTTCTTGAAGGTACTTGAATTGTGACACTTGGATTCTTGAGTTTTCTTGAAGAAAGGGCTTGAATCTTGTTCTTGGGGAATGATCTTGATAGAAACCCTAATTTTGATTTTAAGGATGAATGAGGAGTTATGTGGTTTAAGTTGATGGAATTTGGGGTTAAAAAGGGTGGAAAAAGACCCAAAAATCTCATTTAAAATGTCATTACGTCCCTGAACGGGCTTGGTTGATGAACAGTCACTCTGGTGATTAACCGTCACTCAATCCATAAGTTTATGGATAGAAAATAAGCTCATTTCTTGAGGTTGATGGCCTAGCTTGACGGTCCATCGACCTGGCCGTCGCACCTCGACAGTCGAACAACTCTATGGTAAAATGGGTATAATATTTTACCCCAATATTGTATTAAGGCAAAATTGGTATAGTTGGAAAGATAACTCAATTATATATCTATTGGTGGGTTATGATCTCAAAAAATCTTAGTAGTATGAAAGTTATGCTCATTTGAAGTTGACCATAGCAACATCCTTCTCGAGAACTCAATCGGTAAGAGATATTTTATTTGTCTAATAGATAGGAGTTATTTGAGGCCTTAATATACGTCAAACTTACTCATAAAACTACAAAATAACTATATTTATTTCTCATGATCTTGAAGCATGGTCCTAATAATGGTTTGGATTCTCGAGGTATTACAATAGACCTCTAAAGACAAATAATGAGATAGATGTAGAGTTGGTTCTTTATGTGGTTGCAAATAAAGTTGGTAATAATTTGGGGAAGTTTGAATACCCTAAGACTAAAGCTATTCAGAAGGAAAGATCACCGCCACCATTCCCACAGTGATTTAAGAAATCTATAAAGGATGTTTGTTTCAAGAAGTTCTTTGATATATTCAACGAACTTCACATTAATTTACCTCTTTTAGATGTTCTGCAGAGATAGACCAAGTACACCAAGTACTTGGAAGATGTGGTGACTAATAAACTGAAGTTGTAGGACATTGAAAGGGTGGCATTGACAAATGAGTGCAGTTCTGTGGTAGTGAAAATGATGCCCGAAAAACTTAAAGACCCTGGGAGTTTCACCCTCCCCATACAGATTGGTGAAGGTGAAGTATTCCATGCCTTGAGTGATTTAGGTCCAAGTATAAATTTGATACCTCTGTCTACATTCAAAACTCTTGGGTTGGGTGAGCCGAGACCATGCCCTTTGATGTTGTAATTGGCGAACAAAACTATAGTGAATCTCGATGGGATAATTGAGGGCGTCCTTATAAAGTTTGATAAGTTTATAATTCCTGCTGATTTTATTATTATTTTGGATTATGATGCAGATTATAGGGTACCTATTATTTTGGGATATCCTTTCATATCCATGAGAATAGCGTTGATAGACATGAGAGGGGACACTCTCACAATGAGATTGGATGATGAAGGGGTGCTTTTCAGAGTTTATAAACTACTTAATCCACCTTCCCACTATAAATATTTGTGTATGATTATAGTGATAGAAGTGGATAAGTGTAGGGTGGCAAAAAGTACACCACTAAAGACCTCTTCAGACAGTCTCATTGAGTTGTTCGATCCACCACCTAAGCCTGAAGTGATGTTGATTAATGAGACTAAAAAGGATATTGTTGAGAAAGTTCTTGAGCTTGAGAGTACACACTCACGAGGTCAAAAATAAATAAGAAGATGAAGGAATTCAGCTGAGTAATGATATTGGGTCGGGCCACAACACTAAATCAGACACTGCTTGGGAGGTAACCCAAGTTAAGTCAGTAGTTTATTTTTTGTATTTTAGTTTTTACTTCATGTAGTTTTTTAATTTTGTTGAATCACAGGTTGATGGGAAGTCTGAGTATCAGAGACTTGAGTTAAGCAACATAACAGAGACTAAGTGTGGGTCCCCGGACCCAGTTGACATTTAAAGATACAGCTAGCTAGTCCTAGAGGCCTCAACGATTATTTCAATCTCTACATTTAAGTTTACTTTGGGGACAAACTAAGTTTTAAGTACGGGGTGGGGAAGTTCCCATAGTTTCGGGTAAAGTGATGTTGTTAGGTCTCGAGTCTTAGTTGTTTTCTTAGTTTTTGGGTTAAATTAAAAAAAAATTGAAAATTTACAAAAAGATTTTGCATTTTAGTTTATAGTTTGCGGGTGTCAGTTGAGTAGGTGCACACTTCACCCACCTTGTGGTTGTTCTTTTCGGTTCTTTTCCTCGGGGGCACCTTTTGAACCCAGTAACCTTTTCCTTTTTAGGATTAAATTTTATTTTTTTGTGATTAGGATAAGTGAGACGTCCTTGTTGGTGCTATGTGTGATTACATGGTGCAAGTGGTTTTTGTGTGTACAAGCGTGTTGATTGTGTGAATGACTACTTTTGAGAATCCTAGGATTTAGTTTATGAATTATGTGTGTTACTAGCTTAATGTTGAATTCATGTGACTACGGGGTTAGGAGTATATGATTATCCTACTTGAGTTGAGCATGTGCCATGTGTGAACTGAAGTTTTGTGTATTCCTTTTTGCACTTGATGTCTAGGACTTGCCTGGTGCGTGCAAAAAGCGAAATAAAAAGTGTGAGTTTATGAGAGGATATAGGTATTTAATTGATAGCCATGTTTCATACCCTTTGTGATCTACCCTTATGCATAATCCTAGTGTGCCCTGTTGAGCCTTTAGCTTATTCTTTGGTAACCTCATATGTAGCTTGATTCTCTTCTTTTGTTGGACTTTAATTTGATCCAAATCTACTAAGTGCTTTAATTACAAGATTAATGATATTAAAGAGTGGAAAAAACAAAAAGAAAAGAGGTGAAAGTGAGACCCCAATAGCTATTGGTATGGTAAATTAATTTGTTGTGATTGGAAGTTGTGTGATGAAAAGAAATGAAAGTGTTCAAAATTGAATAAGATGTGAATAAAAAATACTTCTGCTTTATTATATCTGACTGGTTTAATGAGATAGGGTAAAACAAAAGAGAATGGGTATGATAGAAGTGGGGAAAATTGGTTGCTACTAGATTGATCTTTATGTTCATGTGATGTATTAAAGAGCTTAGGGAAGTTAGTCACTACTTTTAGCCAAATAGTTCCTACCCATCCCTTAGCCTACATTACAACTCTTAAAGACCTATTTGATCCTAAGTCCTTACATTTTGATATTAGTGTAGTACTACACTAAGGTCAAGCCTCTAGTTCATCTAGTATAACTTGTGAATTCTTTGTGAGAGTGAGCATAACTTGATTTTTGTACACATTTTGTAATATTTGCATCTATGTGAGTAGATATAGGTAATTCTCTTCGTGTTAGGGAAAATGTTTAATGATAGCTGGGTGAATTGTATGATCTCTATGATTGAGTAATATGCATGAGTTTTCTAACTTGGTGAGTCAATTCTTGAGGCTAGGGTGTTTTGGAGTAGTATTCTTGAGCTTTCAATTGTGTGTATAACGTGCTTAGTGTAACTTGTATTTTGTGTAGTCATTGTAGTACTAGCTTGAGTGTCTTTCTTGTTGTAGAAGTGTGGAGTTTTCTCTAATTATGATGCTTAGATTAAATATTTATTCTAGGACGAACACAACTTTAAGTGTGGTGTGATGATCTTAGGTGGATTTATGCACCTAAGTATGGTTATCCTACCTTAATTATCCTTGTTTTGAGGACTTCTTGTCTGATTAAGGAGTTCTTAATGAGATAATTTAGCTTATAATTGTCAAAATACTTGATTATAATGTTTATGGTGTGTTCCAAACTAGTTTGGAATTAATTTGGCCACTTAGAGTTTAGACGAGAAAACTAGTGTTACTAGCTTGAGCTATGTATTATTCTAGTTGTTCTCGATGGATTCTAGTGTGCGTAATGAGTTAAAAAGATTATAAGTGTGTAATTATGTGTGTAATAACTTGCTTATAGTTTTTAAGTTCCAATTGAAACAATCCAAGAGACAAAACAGTAAATTAAAGATCAAAAGGACAAACTAGTACCCTTAGCTTAAGTTACTAGTTCATCGTCTTGGATTATTTGTTGTTTTGAGCTCTAATTCGTGGTGTTTGATGATTTATAATTCATTATGAGTTTATCATGGTGATATACGGATGACAAAAAATCTGTAAATCAAGTGTAAACATCACCACAAGGCTTGGAAAGGTTGAACAAACACATGGGACAAGACTTGACCAAAAATGGATGTTTTGGAGTCATTGGCGTGCCATAGACCTTAGGCACCACGTTAGGGCCTTGACATGGATGTGGGAGAATAATAAATGACCAATTACAGTATATCACCATGATTAGGACATTCCACATTCCCTAGGCACCGCGATAAGAGTGTGGCACGATCCTAAGTCAACATCGACAACTTGTATCCAAGTATAAATAGGAGACTTAGTTGTTATGTTTCACAACTTGGACGACCTTGGGACTTGAAGGGAGTCTGGAGAAAACTTAAATGAAGGTTTTTCTCCCATTAATTTTTTAATTGATTTTAACATGTATTCATTCATTGTGATTACAGTTATGTCTATGATCGGCAAAATACTCTTTCTGGGGTTAAGACCAAGAACATGATTACTATCGCTATGAATTAATTTAGTTGTGATTATTTATCATTGTTGGTTGTTTATTTATCCTTGTTATGACTATTTTAAGGATTCTTGATCCTTAGAATACATGCATAATCATGTTGTAAACCTGGGAGGATGAACAAAAGGATAACACATGGGATAGATGGAATAAGATCGTAATCTTTCAATGGCTTAAAGTCATGATTTGAATTTAGGATAGGAATATACCTAAGTGCTTTATTTGATTCAATGACGGGATGAAATATGGATGCATTTAACTTAGTTCTCACCCTCCCGCTCAACGATGTAGTTGTGGGGCTAAGTTAGATAGGTGATTAGAGGTTTGGAAGACCATAGTCATAATATCAACCCTATGACCCAAAATCCAAGATAATTAACCTAACCAATGTATTTATATAGCTTAGTATGATTATTCGCAGTTCCTTAACCCTGAGTTTCCCCATTGATTATTCAAATCTTTATTTTACCGAATTATTTAGTTTACTGTTACTTATAACTTTCAAACTCTTGAGGTTACGTTTGCACTGATTGAATCTTAATAGTTGAACTGAAATTAGATAGTTACTTAACAGCAGTCCCTGTGGAATTGATTCTTGGCTTTCTTAAGGCCTCTATATTACTTGAGTGAACCATGTATACTTGCATGTGCACTTGGTCTTAACAATTATGATTTATAAAAACTTATCATAACTACTCTTACAGATAATTAAATAAAGAACACTACAAATCTAAGTCATCTGAACTTGGGTTCAATGCTTTGGATTTTGTTGTTGCATACCTTGATAAAAAATGGGTTTTACATCGTGTCCCAGCCCAACAACTGCTGAAACAATGATGTATTAGTGTAATACCCCATACTTTTCCTAACTTGAAAAGTTTCCCAGTTCAACGATCAGAGTTAGCAATGAGTCCTCATCCTTCGAGGACATGATGATCACATTACTATTTTAGTTTTTAGTTTATTTCAGTAGTTGGAGTTAGTTGGGGACATGTCCCATCAACTTTGTATTCAGACAATTTAGAGGCTTTCAGACTACAGTATGTTCAGACAATTATCTCAGTTGTTTTGGTATTGTTGTACCATATTTTTCAGTTATGTACTAGTATTGAACCTTATGGCCTTTTAGTTCATGTTTCCGCATTTACGATATTGTTACTATTATTCAGTGCTCAGTTTACAGATATCAATCATGGGTTAGCTTGTGGTTCTTGGGGGTCATGGGCACCGTGTAGCATTTTGGGTACTAGATTCGAGGCGTTACAAACTTGGTATCAGAGCCTAAGGTTCAACAGTGTCCTAGGAAGTCTGAAAAGCCGCATCTAGTAGAGTCTTATACATGCGTGTGTTGTGCACCACACTTATGTGCAGGAGGCTATGAGGTATTTTAGGAATAGTTTACCTTCTTTTAGTATTCATGTCGTGCCAGTGAGCATAGGCTCAAAATTAAACTCTCAGTCTAATCCGTTTCTCTCTTTCTTCTACAGAACATGTCTCTTAAATGAAGAAACGGTAATCTGTCAGCCCCTCAGCTTGAAGAACCTTTGGGAGAACATGTTTCTTATGCAGAGTTCAGGGATGCATTCACTACTCTTTCTCAGTCAGTTACTGCTCATAATGAACAACCAGCTGTCGTTCTGGCCAACCCAGTGGCTAATTCAGTTATAGCCAGGATTCGGGACTTCACCCGAATAAACCCTCATTCATTTCTTGGGTCTAAGTCAGATGAGAACCCTCAGGAAATTTCTAGATCAGGTTCAGAACTCCATCATGGGGGTGACTACTGTTGAGAGTGCTGAGCTAGGTGCATACTAGTTGTAGGATGTTGCTCACACTTCGTTCAAGCAGTGGAAATCAGAGAGGGCAGACGATGCAGGGTCAGTTGAGTGGGAAAAGTTTGCTTTTACATTCCTTGATAGATTATTTCCCCTAGAGCTTAGAGAAGCCAAGGTGCTAGAGTTCATCAACCTCAGGCTGGGAAATATGACAGTGAAAGAGTATTCTCTAAAGTTTACTCAATTAGCCAGATATTCCCCTCATATGGTTGCATACAGTAGGGCCAAGATGAGTAAGTTTGTGTCAGGGGTGAATGATAGCATGGTTAATGAGTGCAGATCCGCCATGCTGAATAGTGACATGACTTTAGCCAGAATTATGACCCATGCTCAGCAGATAGAAGAGCAAATGATTAAGATGAAGGAAAAGCAGAATAAGAGGGAAAGGACAGGTAGTTTCAGTTTTGCTCAGCCTAAGTCAGGAGGGTGGTAGCCGTTCTCAGTATAGTCATAAATTTTCAGTCCCAGCTCCATCTTCAGCTAGTGCACCAGTACCCAAGCTCGCGAATGACAGTCGTGATGGGTCGCCAGGATCCGAGGCCCAGGATAGTGAGAATAGGAGTCTTACCTATCCACTTTGCAAAAAGTTTGGTAAGAATCACCTAGGTGTATGTAGAGCAGGCAGTGAGGTATGTTATGGATGTGGTAAGCTAGGACACAGGCTACGGGAATGTAAAGTAAGGGCTCAGAAGGGAAAATATTTACGCCAACAGGGCGGCACTTCCAGTACCACTAGTGGTCAGTATCAAAATAGTTTTTATGCTCTTTAGACTCGCCATGATCAAGAAAATTCCCCCGGTATAGATTCGGGTACGTTATAGGTCCTTCATACTTATGATATGCATTGCTAGACCTCTTACTCTCATTTTAGCTTAAGATTTTCAGCATGAGTTATTTAGTCATGAATCAGTCCGTGAATGCCCTGTGCATTACCCCAGTATCTCAGTAAGGTGAGCATTCTTAGAGGGACATAGTGTCCCAAGAGGGAGATACCCCATTATTCCTCCATGTTCTCATGTATTAAATAAAGTTTCTCTTCGTATGAAGAATCCAGTTTAGAGTAGAGGGTATTCATAAGTTAACCCTCAAAGTCCCAACCTCAGATTTGGCTAAGTATTTAGAGGCTCAATTCCGTTCATGATGTTCAGTTCGTATGTCACGTATCATACCAGACTTAGTTAGGTTCTCGTATTTCCGCTCATGCATGTTTAGTAAGGCAATCTCTAATTCAGTAGCATTTTCGGTTAAGATAACAGTTCTCCTTAGTCTTACTCAGTTTCATGTTCAGTGTTCATTACAAACTTGGTACTAAGTACCCTTGCATATTCAGCCATGTATTCATATATCAGTTCAGGCATATAATTATGCATTAGACATGCATTCTCACTATGAGAAATTCAGTTCATCAGAATATTCAGTCATGTACTCATAAGTCAATTATCAGCCATGCATGAATTTAGCTTATTAGTCATGTATCATATATGCATGTTTAGTATGTTATATTCAGCCATCAGTCATGTCAGTTATGAAATCGTGTTCTAGCTAGTCATGTTCATTATGTACGTCAACTTGTATTTTTTTCCCTCTCACTCAGCCTCATTCGAGGATGAATGTTCTCAAGGGGAGATATTATAATACCCCGTACTTTTTCTAGCTTGAAAAGTTTTCCAAGAATGTTAGAAGCTTTCTTTGAAACATGAATCCACTTTTTACACATAGTATTTTCAATATTTTCACTTTATATAATGTGGGGAATCGAATAAGCTTTCCATTGATATCAAATTTGCCCAAATCCGACACCCGGGTGAAGAGTTATAGCCTTTTTCGTGAGACAGTGTATCACCTGAGCCTTTAGCGCGTCGCGGAGATAACTCAAATAGAAATTGTCAATTTCCAGTTTTTCTCCATGATAGTGGCATGTCACGCCAAACTTAGAGGTCGCATACAAAGTGGCAATGAGATAGCTCCGCGTCGCGTCACCGTGCAATTTCCCATTTGTCACTTTCCAGTAACTTGGCACGATAGTGGCGCGTCGCGCCAAGGATGAAAATCGAGAAATTTTCTCAGAAATTAAAGACGCGTCCAGGGTTAAAAGGGTCAATTTCTCACCCCTATATATACCCAATAACACGTGATTTATCCATTCTTCACCCAAAATATACTAGTTTCTCTTAAGAACAAACTAGGGTTTCTATTGGGGATTCAAATTCAAGAAGGTTTCACCGTCAATCTTCACGAAATCATGAACTAAGGTATGCACAGTGTTCATTCATGGACTCCTTTCGTCCATGAAGCCCAACAATCTCTTTTCTAAGTTTAAGTTTATGGATTTTTTTATGAATTTCATATTGGGTTTGTTTTTTTTATGTTGAGAATGATCAATTGAATTCAAATCCATGTTGGGTGATCAATTTTATGTGGAATTATTTTGTATAGATGTATATTCATGTGAACCTATGAATAAACCCTAGGATGAGGAAATTAGAGAGGAATCATGATGATTAATTGTTGTGTAATGTTGTCTACATGTGCTATGCCTACCATGTGTTTGATTAAATGCCTAGATGAGGGAACAATGTCCAACTAGTATGATATCATGAAATCCCCATGTATGTATAAGTTTATGCATATCATATGTTTGATGAAGTTCTTCAATATATAAATTATGAATTGTGTTGTTGGTCATGTGCTCATGTAGGTCAAGCTATGTTAGTTTCTTTCTATCGAGTCCTAGGGGTACTTATACCCGATAATTTAGCTGTGTGCCTAGAGCCATGTCATGTTTTCACGATACTCTCGGTCAAGCTATGATCCATAGAACTCAGTCATTCATGTGACTCAGGAAAACCCAGAAATCTCAGTAAACTCAGTAGTTCAGTAATCTCAGTGATCTCAGTACTTAGTAATCTCAATAACCTCAGTATTCCAAGTCAATCTCAGTAACTTCAATATTATAAGTCAGTCCTCAGAACTCAGTATAATCCGTCAGTCAACGGAACTCAGTAAATTCAGTTCAGTTTAGCTTCGCTAAACAATACCACTAGTATCAGTTTAGCTTAGTTAATCAGTTCAGTGTTTTTCAGATGGGAGTAGGAGTTAGCACTGAGTGAACCCAAGGATGGGAACTCACTTGTTATATGAGGGTGTGATTCTTAGAAGCAATCCTTGCGTTCTAGAACTATGTAGCTAGTATAGGTTGAGACATCATAGCCTGCTACATGAGGTTAGATGGGGTGGCTTAACCTGTTATATGAGGGTTCCCACCATTCTCACTAGAGTTACCTGTTATATGTGGGTTACTCACAGATTGTCTTTATCAGTGGCGCGGTATTGACACCCTTCTAATTGGGGTTACATATTGGACCCAACTCAGCCATAATGGCATATTAGGGGCATGTCGGTTAGATGACTACTTCCCAAAGTTATAGTCTCAGTCTCAGACTTAGTAAAAGAACTCAAATAGTTTTTCAGATTTTAGGACTGTCAGATACAATCAACTCAGATATAGAACGGAACTCAGATAGTTTCATCAGATTCAGGACTGTCAGATACAGTCACTCATGTTATCAGTTATATCAGTAATCATAACTTACGTTATTAGCATTCAACTTCAGGACTATCAGATACAGTCAACTAGACCAGTTTTTCATAATCAGAACTGTCAGACACAGTTATCCATGTATCAGTAACATAGTATCAGTCCCTCAGTATTCAGTAATACAGTATCAGTTTCTCACTCATCAGTGACTCAAATGACAATGTCAGTAGACTCAGTAGTCAGAACTCAGTATCCAGTCCTATCATGATCTCAGTTACAGTTACGTATGCATGCATGTATTCTCACGTTCATGTTAGTCAGTCAGTTAGTATTGTTCATGCATATGAACCTATTGCATTCGGCCTACCTCACTTGTATACTAATATATTCAAAGTACTAACACATTTGTGCTATGGTGTCTTATACCATAGGTTTAGAAGCACGAGCTCCAGAGAACCAGTAGCATCCCAGTTCAGTGATCAGAGTTAGCAGTGAGTCCTCATCCTTCGAGGACATGATTATCACATTACTATTTCAGTTTTTAGTTTATTTCAGTAGTTGGAGTTAGTTGGGGACATGTTCCATCAAATCCTTATTCAGACAGTTTAGAGGCTTTCAGACTACAGTATGTTCAGACAATTATCTCAGTTGTTTTGGTATTGTTATACCATATTTTTCAGTTATGTACTAGTATTGAACCTTATGGCCTTTCAGTTCATGTTTTCGGATTTACGATATTATTACTATTATTTAGTGCTCAGTTTACAGATATCAGTCATGGGTTAGCTTGTGGTCCTTCAAGATCATGGGCACCGTGTAGCATTTCGGGTACCAGATTCGGGGTGTTACAATTAGAATATCATTACATACAATGATCACATATTGTTTTCCTAATACATAATTGTAATTTATGATACATTCTGATACATAAGTTAAACTAACCTATCATATAATTATGGATATATGTTGTTTTAATAATATCACAATAGCATGAGGAATGTGTTATGTTTACTCTTTTAAGAATACTTATGTAAATGCTTTGAATTGGGTATAGCAGTCGTCTACACATATACATTATGTAACATTCATCTTTAATTTTTTTTGCAAATTAATACATTATGAAAACTCAATTTGATAAATTCATGCACTGATTTATGTTGTTATTTGGAGCAGCATATAGATGTTATATTCTACTACTTTCATAAGAAATCAAAACAACAAATGAATCAAGAGTACATATATACCACCGTGAATTATCTGTTCAAAATATACATTGATTTGACATATGATAGGTATTTCAAGATGCAACAAATGTTGCTCTTTATACTCAGGATGATTATGTATGATTGTGAATTATTGCCAACAATGAAGAGTCGCTGATCAACATTATAAAAGGGTTTAATATGTCAGTTGATTTACCTTGGCATTTGGTTGTTGATTTATATGTACCAACAATTTGTGATGGACAATTTCATTGGATGTTGGTTGTGATATCTTTAAAGGAAAGACGTCTTCGGATGTATGACTCAATGTTGTCATCAAGAAAGAGAGAACCCTCACCTAATATCCACAAGTTATTTGTGATATTGCCAACATACCTACATGACAGTGGCTTTCTGAAAAATACAGAACATACGGTATGATCCAGTCTAAAAGCGTATATGGATAAGATGAGTCAAGACATCAGTGTTGTGAACCAACACACATTTGATGTTAAATACGTAGAAAGCATTGCACAATAAGACAATGAAAGTTTGTAAGTAACTCTTCACAAGTTTATCTATTTTAAAAACAGTACAAATGAATGTTATTGTTGAACTTTTCCTAACTCTAGAATCATTCAAGTTCAGGAACTGTAGAGTGTTTGTGGCAGATTTTGCTGAGTATCTTAGCGATGAAATGCTAGTTTCTTCATTGAATTTTGATGTTGAATATCATCGAAAGAGATATGCAATATTTTTATAAAACTATGAAGTCGTAAAGGCTAGAAAAGGATATGCTAGCGATAATGAGGATCCGCCAAAACGACGGCCAAGTTATGTCCCTCCGGCCAATGAATCTGCTATAGTTGCCATAGAGTAGTTACTAAGTTTCTGTCAGATATGTTCTAAACAGTATTTTAGCTACTATCTTAACGATGATTACTATCGTTATCTTGGCTACTCGGTAATATATTGTTATTTTTCTTGAACAAAATTATTATCAAATAGTTAGATTAAGTAAAGTTGAGGAATATTTTACTCACCATTTATTTTTATTTAATTCATCATTACTTGTGGGATGTTTTACTCACCATTTATTTTTCTTTAATTCATCACATGTAATTTTATATAACATAGATAGAATAAAATTAATTAGTACTTCAAAATGTTCAAGGTCTTAATTGAAACGTAGCAGGTACTTTATTTGGTACCAAAGTAATTTATCATATTGATGTATCAAAAATATTAACAATGGCTTAGTAACGTATCATTATAAGCTATAAAATTCTTCTAATAAGATTATTTTTTCAAAATAATTTGCATATAAACTACATATACATAAATAATCACGTATCATATTAATATATCAAACTATGATGAGATAATAGATAACCTGATACATGTAAATTTATGTATCATAAATAACAATACAAATTTTAGCAATGTATTAATAGATAACCTGATACATAAATAGATGTAAATTTATGTATCATAAAAGATAATATAACTGTTAGCAATGTATCATATCTTCTCAATATATCATAATTGTGGCGTTACATCAATTTTGGTGAATTTGTAATTTATACTTAACAATTTGTACTTTATCAGTCAAAATCTTAATATATAAAAATTTACATATTTTTTTAAGTTATGTATCGTTTATATTCGACATCTAGTAGATGATAGCAGTGATGTATCATAACGTTACATTTAATGTATAATACCACATTAATATAGTGCACCTTTCATGAAATAGAATAAAACTCATTAGTACAACAAATCAAACTTATGTAATGTAAAATATAAATATTACTTAAACAAACAACATTAAACATTCAAATGAAATAAATATGAAATAAATTGGAAATGATAAATCATTAAAAAATAAATACTTGTTCCACTTTAACATTATTCAATGCTAGCCAAATCAAGATCATACCAACAAAAATCAATTAATCATATCACATCAAACATGTGATGTATCTTACAACATAAATATCATTTTTTTTAAAGAAGTCACAAGTGCATCTGTTGTGACCTTCACGCTCATATTTTTCACAACAGTTTGTGCTTGACGTTAGTGTTTTACTTGATTTCTTAATCCTCTCTTTCTTTGACCTCCTAGGTGGTCTTACGTATTTTGGTGGGATCACTACTTCATCTTCAACATATTGAGGCACATGTCAATTCTTCTTATCCGACATAGATATCATTAGAACTTCATATGTCTTCATTAGTGTCGCAAGTTTATAGTAATCAGAGTACCACATACTATATTTAGTAATATTTTTGCTTTTCAACACCACAATTACGTTCAGACATAGAATCTCGTCAAGCTGAAATCTACCGCAGTTGTATTTTTTACTATTCAGATCCACAATGTATCTTCTACAAGATTCATAAATAGAATAAGCATACTCTAATGAAGGCTTGGCCTAACAAGCAAATAACCAATAATATAAATGAAAAATAAATAACTAAACTTAATTATTTGGTTTAACAAACTAAATTATTTAATAAAACATACCATCATTCGTGAAGCTTTCGCTCCATTAAGTGTTAGAATTTCCTCGAACCGTATTCCTAATGTTGTTTTTGTATATGATGTAATTTCTTTGTTTTTGCAGTTCCACAATTTAAATAATATTCTAGCTTCTTTCAAAAATCCTAAGATCGATAATTCATGCACCTCCACCGAACAACCATTTCTACATTCGACAATATTAAATGCCATCATTCGATCTCTATTTATTAGTGCATAAATCCTTGACCACTTCTCATAACCTGCATCATATAGGTAAATCCTTAACTCGGTAATCCACTTTATCGACTTTGGACATAAGGTACTCAAAATTCTCTTTTCTACAAATCTTGACCATAGAATAGTACAAGTCACTAAGTCTGTCCTTACTCCTTCACTAAGTCTGTCCTTACTCCTTCTAAAGTTTGTGCAAACTTTTCTCCAAAGATGCCAAATGCATGCAAAATGAGAAACATTAGGATGCACAATGTTGACACTTTTGATTATGGTTTCATTGTGATTTGATACAACACACATGTTCTTACGCTTCTCATATGCACTCCTGAACTGTTAAAAAATCATGTCCTTGCACAATCATTCTCAGAATCAACAATCCCATAAGCTATTGACAATATGCAACTTAAAACATAAAAGAATCATCATCCAACATTTGTTATTATGTGCTGACAGATAACTAAATATGAAACATAATGTTCTGATACATTAATAATTCACTCCATTGAATTCATATGACATGACTTTCCTACACCATCAAGAGTGCTAACAGAAAGAAAAGTTTCTTTGTACGATCTAGTAAACGCCGTCAACCACAACTAATGGTCTGCAATACTGAAAATCATGCATCATTGGTAGTAACGCTATAAATAGCTACTTGAACTCATTCTCCGCTGATTTATGCATCCTAATATTTGATTTCGGATACACAATATTTAACAGGTGAATGTATCTCGGCATTTGTCTATATCCATCAGCAGGTCCGCCTCTAAGAATTTTTATAGCACGATTCTTAGTACGTCATGCTTTCATATAATTAACATCAACATCGTGAACAATTTTTATTTCTTCCATAATGTCTGTTGGAGTGTGTATTCTCTTATGATTTATTAATTTTGGTGATGTAAAGTTATTAACAAAGAAAATTGTAGCTTGCAACTGCTTTAACACCCTATCATTCATTGAACATGTATGTTTATCTTTAATATACGAATTTTAAAAAGATTTGAATCCTTCAAGTAAGAAGTCTTCATGACCCAACTATAATTTTCATTACAACATTCAAGCGCATAGTTGCATAAATACATATATAGTTATCAGATTTAACCGAAGAGATGTATGTATCAGAAAAAACTATTGATATATCAGGTAGTGAAAAAGAATTTATCAACATCTATGTATCTAAAATCACTTACATTGCTATATAACATAATTAGTGATGTATTTTACTAACCTACAACACCATACAATTCATGGTCTCTAATAAAATTGTTTAACAGGTATACTACAGATACATAGATACTAATGTATCATATTAAGAAGGTGTTATTCAATTAATGACAATGGACAAATCATACCTACAGATACATAGGTACTAATGTATCATATTAAGACAATAAACATTACCAAAATAAAGCTACCCAAAAATATAGATTAAAATACCACTTTTTGTCTAGTCTTTTAGCTCTGAAATTAAAACTGTGATCTAACGCATACTTTATCTTTATAGCTATAAGAGTTTTTTTTATCCTTGTACAACTGTTTGATCTTCACTTCTTTATTTGGCAATCAGTAATGAATTTTCTAGTTGCAATTTTCGGTACGTACAAATAGTACTCATTGTCCGACTCAACAATAGCAAGTACTAGTGCATCTGATTTCGTTCCTTCTATGCAAACCACAACACCAATTTCAACATCAACTTCTATCTCTTCAGCCGATTTATATGTTGTTGTTATGCGTAATGGATACATTACAATCTAGATATTAGTATCATTTCTAATCACCATTGACGACGTATTGCCTTGAACAACATATCGAACATCAATTTTTTCTTTGATTCATCAATGTCAAGCTTTACTTCTATGGCGGAAATCAACCACATATATGAAATACTTTCGCTAACTACAATTTCATCATTTCTATAATTTTCATAAATAATTTTACTTTGCCAAATTTCAGAATGTCTCAACAAAATTGATATATTCATGATGAACACGGTATGGACGATCGGGGAAGAGATTAGTTTTGCAAGAATATGATGAAAAGATTTTTATTTGATTATTCAAAATTCAAATTATGAAGTTGTTACGATTTTAGGTAATTAAAAAGAAAATTCCTTAAATTAAGTGCGTTAATTACTCAACTGTGGGCTAATTTACCATTTTCCCCCTTATTTATCTGAAATTAATGAATTATAATGTATTATAAACTAATGTATCATGTCGGTGACTAATGTATCATATACGAGATATTAAGTAATTAATATAAAAGTAGGGAAAGAGGGTAATTAAATAGTAAAGTGTTGGAGTTTATATGTCTATACAATAATAATTCATTTATTATACGTGAACCACTATGTAGGCATTGACCAACCAACCATTGTATTTCAATTTCAACACCATAATCACAATGAAAAATTTTACCCATTGAAATTTTTCGACTTAGAGGTCGTTTGGCCATAAAAAAATTCTCTTTTTTCCAGAAATCTTTTTCACTTTATTAAAGTTGGTTTGGCCATAAGAATTCCAAAATTATTTTCTGAAAAGTGAAAACAGATTTTTATTGTTTTCACTATTTTCCAACTCCACTTTCAACTTTTATTATTATTTACATATAACCCAACTTTTTAAAATTTTTACACAAAGCCCTCATAATGTTTAAAAGTTTTAAGTGTTTAGTCATTGATGCAATCAATGATTGATTTTTCTCATAATTGCTCATTGAACAGTGATTAATACAAAATATCACCATCTTTCGGCTGAGATTGCATCTAAGACATTTTCGCATTATCTTTCTTCAATTTTATTTCAACTCTATTGTCTGTGGTATCTAATGTTCAGACTACTTTATTGCTGGATGTTTCATTTTACAAACAGAAATTGAATAAAAAAGTAGATCTTGCGACACAGTTGGTTGTATGTTAGTAGGTAAATTAGTAGTTGAGTGATTTTGATAGTTTTAAAAAGTTGGGGGCATAAAATCATAGTTAGAAAAAAAATTCAAAGTCTAAAAAAATCTTTTAAACAGACATGACCAAACACAATTTCAACTCAAACTTCAATTTTTTTTAATTTTGATGGCCACGCCTACATAGATTTTAAATTTGAATTTGAAAGCAAATGAGGCGAGAGAGAAATTAGCACAAGGGAGGTGAGGTTATGGGTAGAGAGAGGAGTGTTTTATAAAAAGTAAATTAAAATTAAAGTGGTTCAATTAAGTAAATAGAATAGCGCTATTTATAGTTTATAACTAATATGAATGACTAAATGAGTTAATTTTTCTTAAAAAAGAAGAAATGAAAGAAAGAAAGAAAGAAACCTAAGCGTGTTATTTGGCGGGGTTAATCGAAAAAGTGTCTTAAATCATTTCATAAAGTACAAATGCGACACCTCACTTTCCTAATCCGAATTCGAAATCATCATTTTGTCCGAAAAAATCAACGCTAAGCCAACCAAACAAACATTCAATTACACAATTTTCCGACGATGTCCACCCCCAACGTTAGCCCCAGTAACGGTAACGATAACGGATTCGATACGTCGCCGTTACTCACAAGCCAAAATTCCCGCACCCGCAGTTCATTCCGTCGCCCTCCAAGCCTCCGAGGAGCTGCCGGATTTCTCCGGCGTGCAAGTAGCCGCCGATTAATGCGTGAGCCGTCGATGCGGGTGCGTGAAGCTGCAGCTGAACAAATCGAGGAACGGCAAAGTGACTGGGCTTACTCAAAACCGATAGTGATTTTGGATATTTTATGGAACTTAGCTTTTGTTATTGTATCGATTTCGGTGTTGGTGTTGAGTAGAAATGAAAATCCTTCGATGCCGTTAAGGCTTTGGATTGTTGGATATGGTTTACAGAGTGTGCTTCATATGGTTTGTGTTTTTGTTGAGTATAGACGAAGACGGTTACGGGATTCTAATGTAAATGAAAGTTATTCGGGGGAGAGAAGTGGTAGTGCTAGTTGGAATAGCGGAGTTGTGAACTTAAGTTCGGAAAGTGATGGAGGAGATTCGCCTGATTATCTACTGGAGACGCCTCAAAACGAGGATGAAACTAGGTATTATACTTATGAATTATGATTTTGTACGAAATTCTAGAATTTGGATCCAATTAAATTGTTCAAATAACTTAGAGATAATGGTCGAAATCTCTGCTGAAATATCATCTTTTTGTGAGTTTCCTACCTGAACTATCATGTATTTCCTGTGTTTTTTTTTTAATCAGAACTAGTATCAACACTTTAACAAAACACACCTCGAAATTAATGAGTTAACGATCATATGGACGAAATTTTATGGTAAATTTAGTTGTCACGTGTCTTTTGGCGATTATATTCAGACTTTTGGTCTAGTTAGCTTTGAGGTGTGTTTTGATAAATAATTAGTGATAGTTCGGGTATGAAATGCGAAATGCACCAACTTGATAGTTCAGGTATGAAACTCACAAAAAGGTTATATATTAGGTGTGGCTTTTGTTCATTATCTCAATAATTAATGTTTCATTATAAATCAAGTTATCATTTTTAAGTGCTTACCTTTTTAAACACTCTCACATAAAATGGACTGAGAATATTATCATTTTGGGTAATTCTCGCTTTTGTGGATGCTTGTTGGTGAAACTGATCGCATAATAAATTGCGAAATGTTGTTTCTAGAATTTTGTATGATGGCTTAATGCTATTCCTTGAATTCTGAAGCTAGTTTCTGTAGAATGGTTGAAAGAGTGGTAGCCCTAGGAAATACTTATTACTGAAGTATCGGAAGTCGGATGTGGATAAGGTGTGTCAAATCTGGTTTTGGAAGGGCTTGCGGAATCTTTTCTGTATCCAGATAAAGGTATTAATTGTTTTTCTCTGCACCTACTTTTGGCAAGATAAGAGGTCGGGGTAATCATTTTATTAGTAATTGGGATAGCCAGTAGTGCAGAAAAATGACATCTGGATTGTGGTTTTCCGATGGCTGCAGATGGTTTTTCTTAGATAGCTTGTTATTTCTTGTATGAATGTTGCTTTATCATTGGTAATCACTGCATTAATCTGCTGCGTCAATGTCGTCCTATTTGATTAGAGAGGCACTAGAGGCTTAATTTTGACAAAAGAAACTGAATGGAACCTCTCGTATCGGAATAGTAAGGGCAGGGGAGTCTTTACTTCTAGAGACTTTGCTAATGACAGACATATGTTACCTGAGCAGAAAATTGTAGGTTCTGATCAATGTCTCAGACTGTAGATTTATGCACAAATCGTGAGTTGATTTGGCGAATTAACTATAGTGTGGTATTAAATCAGTTAAGGCTCTATATTCTGGTGTGCTCAAATGAATTTAGTGCTAGTTTCTTTTCTTAATTTGCATTGTTGAAGTGGGTGATCGTTTCATCCAAAGGCTTAAGATGTTAAAGGGAGCACATTTTTTTTTTAATTATGTATTCAACTTTGTCCTGAGTCGGGGGTCTATCAAAAACAACCTCTCTACTTTATCTGAGGTAGTGGTATGGTTTGTGTGCACTCTACCCTCCCCAACACTTTGTGGGAATACACTGGGTATGTTGTTGTTGTAATTATGTATTCAACACACAATTGTTTTTCATGGGTCAAGCATCTGGAAATTCTTTTTGATAATGAGTAGCGGTTAGACTCGAACCGAGGATCTGTGCTTGCTCTGCCCTGATACCATGTTAAAGTGTGTGCTCATCTAAATGCTTAACCTGTTATAAAAAGCACATTTTTATTTATTTAATTGTGTCTCCAACATGCGTTAACTCATTTGGTGCTATGCAACAATCCTTATCACTATAGTTCAACTCAAAGGTAACCTTAATTCAAAACTTCTCGTGTATATAAGTGGCTGAAATGAGCACCCATGTCACTGATGCTCTAGTTTCCATTTGAAGCAATAGGCTTACTGGCCTATTTGAGAAATAATGTCCAGTAGGCTGCTGAACAGGATAGTTGAACATGAATCTCATAGTTATTCAAACTGATACCAGCTGTGAAAAATGAAGGTTGTTCCAGATGCATGACTGAATTGTGGAAACGTAGTTTTTTTCCTTTACCGAGAAGAATAAAACTATATTTGTGTCTAGTAATGTACCCCTGATTCCTGATTTACTGTTTCAGTGTTGCCAAGCATCTGGAGTCTGCAAACACCATGTTTTCTTTCATTTGGTGGATAATTGGGTTCTATTGGGTATCTGCTGGTGGCCAGACTATGACCCGTGATGCACCTCAACTTTACTGGTTTATCTCAAAACTGGGCCCTAATTCTGCCGCATTTTCTTTTACTTCTATTTTATGTTAATTTACGTGGTGTCTTTTGCAGGCTGTGTATCACATTTCTGGCGTTTGATGTGTTTTTTGTTGTTATATGTGTTGCTGTGGCTTGCGTCATTGGAATTGCTGTTTGCTGCTGTCTCCCATGTATCATTGCAATCTTATATGCAGTGGCAGATCAGGTATATCTGTAAATCCTTTTGGCACTTCTATCAATTGTCATGATTCATATCAAACGACATTCCTTTTGGCATGTACTTCTCAACTATCAGTTCCAAAGCTATCTCAGTGGGGAAAGGCCTAGATTATGGAAAGATTTGATTGCTACTGTATCAATAGTATATCATGCATATTTAGTCTTACCTTCATACTTATTTAGCTTCAAGTTGGACCTCTTTCTTCACTCATGGTAAACATAGATGTTCTTTATTGCAATGCGCCATGCATTTTTCTCGGCCCAACAACAACATACCTAGTGTATTCCAACAACTTCAAGTTGGACCTCTCTCTTCACTCATGGTAAACGTAGATGTTCTTTATTGCAATCTGCTGCATTTTTCTCGGCCCATGACATGTAAAAAGATTCTGAGAGTTCTACTATCGTATACTTTAGAATCTCAGTAATATTTAAAATAAGCCCCCCAAATTTGTATTTTGCCCCCTTAGAGAATTTTCTTTTTTTAATTTGTTCCCTCCAAAGTACTTGTTAAGAATGGATCTTGGGCCTAACCCAACCTCAAAAACTAGCTCATGAGGGGAGGATTATCAAAGTTCATATAAGGAGACCAATTACCCATCCCTTTTTCGATGTGAGATACTTAACACTCTCCCGCACGCCCAAGCCTCGTTAACCGGAGCGTGAGCAATATAATATGGTGGCCCAACATCGGTGAACAAATATTTGGGATTGGCGTGGCTCTGATACCATGTAAGTTAGAATATGAGTAGGAATAAGAATAACATATAGAATCCTACTTGGAAAAGGATTTTAATGTAGTGACCTATTTGAAAAAGGATTGAAATACATTGTATATAAATAGTGTCTCAATGTAATAATGTAGACACACAATTCAATAATATTTTTCTCCATTAATTCTCATATGGTATCAAATCCTCTATGATCTTGGTAGAGAATCAAAGAGCTTCCGCTGCCGGTGGGCGGCTATAACTCATATATGCTTCCCTTCTGGCCTATGATTATGTTAGCAAAAGTTGGTCACTATGCTTCTTTCGGTGACTACTTTCTCATATCTAATTTGCGTAGCACCGTGCATTTTTTCGGTGACTACTTTTTCATATCTATTTTCATAGCATCGTGCATTTTTTCGGTGACTACTTTCTCATATTTATTTGTGTAGTACCGTGCATTTTTTCAAACTACTTTCTCATATCTGAGTTGCATAACACCTTTTGTCTTTTCGGTGACTCCTCAGATCTGATTTGCATAGTTCTGTGCGTCTTTCCGGTGGCTCCTTAAATCCCATTTGCGTAGGGTCGTGCGATCATTCAACCCTACCCATATAATTTCTATTTCTCAGTAGAGTCGTGCCATCATTTCGACCCTTTCCATATAATTTCTCTTTTCCGGCAGTGTCGTGCCATTATTCCGATCCTAGTTATATAATTTCTCTTTTTCGGTCGGGTCGTGCCATAGTTCTCTTTCTCAGTAGGGTCGCGTCATCATTCCGACTCTACCCGTATAATTTTTTCTCAGATGTTGACCACTTTTCATCCATCAAATCTAATAATCCACGTGTGCATGTTCCAACCAGTTCTTCGGTGACAATCTTGTTCAAAATCTACTCAACCATATTTTGTACCAGTTTCCGGCAATTTTCCAGCGACAAATCGACTTTTCGGTGATGTTTACTACTTTTCGAATCACTTTTTTAGTTTGTTCCTTTTCAACTGAGGTCTTTTAGACGTCTAAAGCAGTCCTTATGAGTTTTCTTGCAGATATCTTCACCAAGTTCCTCACCAATCCTCGTATTAATTACATCCATGACAAGCTTGGTACATATGCCTTGTATGCACCAGTTTAAGGGGGCGTGTTAGAATATGAGTAGGAATAAGAATAGCATATAGAATCCTACTTGGAAAAGGATTTTAATGTAGTGACCAATTTGAAAAAGGATTGGAATATTGTGTCTATAAATAGAGTCTCAATGTAATGATGTAGACACACAATTCAATAATATTTTTCTCCATTAATTCTCACAGTACTCATTATGTGTTTGCCACTGAGTATATTGTTATAGAAACCCTTCTGCCATTAAGTTCAGTTAATAATGGTTCAAAGGTGCTTGTGAGTAGATGGGAAAATGTGTGGAAGAAAATTCTTTTTAACGATGGTTCATAACCCCGTAATCCATTTTGGGACCTATTTATGAAAATGGCCACATTGATCATCTGATGGACTCTGACTGAACTCTTAATTATTATGCGTTAAAAATTTAGCTATCTCCTAACTTGATTAACTGTTCAAATTAAACTATTTAAATACTGATTTCCTCCTATATACTCCAAATTTTGTAAGTGTACAACAATTTCGCCTCAGTCCCAAATAAATTTAGAGTGTACATAGTACATAACTAGTCTTGTTGTTTATTTCTTTTAATGTCTTGTATGCTCTAGTTGGGTAACTTCAACATTTAAATTGATTTTTTTTTTCTTAAAAACAAGTTGCTCTATTTTGCAAAGTTATACCTTATAAATATTTGTGGTTATGGAAGAAAAAGCAATTTCTATTTTAGCGTTTAGAAAATTCCTGTGTTTCTAGATAATGTTAGCTTGAGAATATTTGGAAACGTATCAAAATGAATACCGTCTACTGTTCGTAAAAAAGAAAAACAGATTCAGCAATATACATATTAATATATTGTTAAAAGTCATACAAGTTCAGCAACATATTGTTTATGTTTTGGGGGCAGCTGTTCTTTTTGATATGGTGTTTGAGTGAAAGCTCCTTGTTATACCTAAACCAAGAAAAAAAAGGGTTTCAATGTACACAACATATTGTTTTTTCTCAATATGGTTCAAAGAATTGTTGCAAATTATGTTAGAATATCCATTGGTTCGGGTTTTTTCATACTTACGAGTTTATTTTAGAAACATAAAACGGGTAGGGTTTGTTTAATATGCATAGATGTGTGTTATTCTAATAAGAGTCACAACAACAATAACAACAACAACAACATACCCAGTGAATTCTCACAAATTCACTCACAAAGTGGGGTCTGGGGAGGTTAAAGTGTGCAGAGTCCATACCACTACCTCAAATGAAGTAGAGAGGCTATTTCCAATAGACCCCCGGCTCAGAACGAAAAACAGTATATAGGATAACAATTAAGAGTCTAATAAGAGTTAAGTGGTCAAAAAGTTGTATTCCCTATCTCTGCACCCTTACACAATTAAATACAACTGGAATTTCAGCTCTTGCCTGAAGTCCCAAGGATCTGAATTGATGTCCTCTCATTGATTCCCCAACTTAAATCTCGTTCAATGCACACACATGCGATTTCATCTCCTACAGAGACCACTCGAACGATCTCATCCACTTGAAAAACTAGTCAAATCAGATCACCTAAAATCGGATGGAGACGCTTCTTTTCTTGTGTTGATCTTCTCTTTCACCTGGAGGTTCTCAATATTTTTCTCATAATTTGCGTATTCCTTGAAACAGCAAGGTGCAACTAAGGAAGATGTTGAAAGACTGCCTAAATACAAGTTTAAGAGACTAGGCAACTTTGAGAAAGAGAATGGTGAGATTCAAGAATCATTTGGAGGCGTAATGGTTGAATGCGACACCGATACACCTACTGAGCATGTTCTTCCACCAGAAGATGCTGTATGTTTTATGAAACATTAGTCTTTTCTCAGCCAGTAACTTTTCATAAAGTATCTCGAACTTTCCCAGTCCTAGAAGTTGAACTCGTTCTTTACATTTGCAGGAATGCTGCATTTGCCTTTGTTCCTATGAAGATGGAATTGAGATGCGTGAGCTCCCTTGTCGTCATCATTTTCACGCAGCATGCATTGACAAGTGGTTGTATATAAACGCAACCTGTCCTCTTTGCAAGTTCAATATACTCAAATATGGCAATCAAAGTGTCAGTGAAGAAGCATAAGCAAACCCCACCACTTACACATCCTTAAAGTTACAGATCTTTATAGTTCTGGGATTAGATCCTCCTCATCAACCGGAAAATTCTTCACCAGGTTCAGACTCAGGCAGCCCAGAACATGCTTCTGCTCTCATATCTTTTCAGTACATATCGTCGTTAACTTCTGTGTTCAATATAATATAGTGGCAGTTTTCGCTTTTACCTTGTGTTTGGTTTCTTCACAGTATGTCTTACGCATGCAAGTTTTAGGGTGGCAATTTTAACTCAGATTTAATTTACTCGCCCGTATTATGGTTTTCTTGCATATACATAAATATGGGTCGTATTCATTTTTAACCCAACCCATTGTTTATCCAGCCTGTATTTGATCGCAGGAAATGTGGACGGGTTAAGTTGTGATCCATTTTTATTTGTTTTGTGTTCTTCACAAACCCAAACCCAACTAACCTTACCCATTTGCCACCAAGTTTACTCCCGTGATGAGTTACTACCCCCACTACTGTATAGAATCAAGTCATCTTGAAGTGAATGTTAAGTCATCTTGAAATAATTATTCTGCGGTGTCAAAATCAAAGGAAAAGACCAATAATTTAATTATCGCAGCAACGAATTAAATGATCCGGCATCATTACATCTCTTGAACTGTTAGGTGCCGTTTTGGTTTGCGGTTTGGATGTAAATAATTTCGGGATAAAATAATAATTTTGAGATAAAAATTTGTTTCACTTGTTTGGTTGTCGGGATAAGTTATCCATAGATATGGTGGGATTATTATCCTATGTTAAGTTATTCTTGGGATAAAATTAGAATAATACACAATTGCCCTTCAAATTCTTTTTTGATTATATATATATATATATTAGTCCCGGGATAAGTTATCCATAAATATGGTGGGATTATTATCCTATGTTAAGTTATCCTTGAGATAAAATTAGAATAATACACAATTGCCCTCCAAATTCTTTTTAGATTTTATATATATATATATATATATATATATATATATATATATATATATTCGCTTTCTAACTTAATACATGCTTAATTATTAAATAAAAAAATATTTTTATATTTAGCTAAAAATATTTAAAGATTTAATTTTTTTAAAAAATATAATTAGACTCTCCAAATATTAATGATACTAAATAATAAAAAATGAGAGTAATTCTTTTTCACATTTTTTGATGATGAATTTTTTTAACAAAAAATGAGATTATCAATATTTTATGGAATTTAGAACAAAATAAGTAATTTAACAAGAAATAGTAGAGGTTCATACACATTTAAGAAGTATTTTATTTATGAATATATTATACATTAAATTTATTTGAATAATTATTATAATAAAAAATAATAAAAATATCGACTCCATTGTTGAATTACATATTTTAAATTAATTTTTTTTTAATCACTTAAAAATTGATATTTTATATATCAATTAAAATGAATTTTAATATTCTATATTATATGAGTGATATGTATTTAAATGAAGTGACATAAACAACAAATCATCTTTTACTTTATAAACTTAAGTTGAAATTTTTTATTTCAAACTAAATAAGATGTAGTAAGATTTTTTTTTAAACACACACGGCATAATCGTGGGAAGTCACAAGCAAAAAAATTAAAGCTAAATAAGATGAAATTTTTATTTTAAAATACACATGATATAATTATGGAAATGCGCACACACACAAAAAAAATTAAGCTAAATAAGATGAAATTTTTATTTTTAAGAATAAATATTTAAAGCTTGAAAAGAAATATATATATATATAAAGTTAAATAAGATGGAGGGCATTTGGTAATCAATTAATTTATTCCTAGAAATTATACCATGCATATTACTTCGAATACAACAAACCAAACACTCAATAAAAAATAATTCCAGCATAACTAATCCCGGTATAACTTTTTTTTAAACCAAACAACCCCTTGAAGAATAATAGTACTATTTTATACGATATAGCAATGATAATATAATTTGGCATAGTAGTTATTGTGATTAAGAATGATAGCAATTAAAAAGAAGGGAATATGTATGTTATAAATTCGTAACTCTGATACAACCTCACGGGGTCATTTGGTATACTGGATTGGGATCTGATACAACCTCACGGGGTCATTTGGTATACTAGATTGGGGATTGTTAGTATGAGTTACTAACTAATCTTGAGACTATTTTATTCCATCATTTATATTAAAATGATTTGATTACTATTCCTATGGGGGAGGGGATAAAATAGTCTCATGAAATATCCCAATTTACGGAATGTCTCTATTTATCCCATCAAGTATATCAAATGATCCCAAGAGAATCAAACTCCAAGAGCTAGCCATTTAGATGAAATAGCTGAAGGCTATGTAAGTCCTACATCAGTTTTCTATTTAACCAATGTGGGACTCAAGTCTAATAGTAACCTATTCTGCACATATTAATTTTAGGGAAAAGGGCCAAATTTTTCCTTCTATTTTAGAAAATTGATTAAATATATCGTTTGTCATACTTTGGGGATCAAATTTACGATTACTATCATACTTTGAGGGTCAAATTTACCCTCACCGTTAAAAAGCTTTTCACCTATACCCTTCCTTTAATAGAAAAGTTCATATCAACGTTAAATGCTTCTTTTTTTAAAACTAGTTTAACCGCACGTGCCTCACACGTGTAACATTGATTATTTAAAATTAAATGATTTTGTCTATTGCGGAGATATTTAATAAAGTGTAAAAGTTCAAATCACTTTTCAAAAATCCTTCACACATTAATATAATAATGTAAATATAAAAATATACACATATTTTACCACCAGAAATTTCAAGTGGTTGATGAATCGTTACTTTTGCATTTGCCATATAGTTCCTCTTTTTCTTGCTACCACAAACTAAGAGAGACGCTTCTTAGAAGCATTAATTTGAACCACATTTGTGTTACGGTTTTTCTTCGTTTGAACCACATTTGTGTTATAATTATTTTTTTCTTTTATATTTAAAACCTTTCCTTGATTTTAAAATCAAATCCTTATAAAATCATTGACAACATTCTTATTACGTATTTAAAACTTATAAAAAACTGACACTTCTTAAATTTTTCTTATTCTGACGGTTTTATATTTATTTCTAGATTTTTTAAATCTTCTTAAAATCAAATTTAGTTGATTTAGAATTCTTAAAGTTGTTATTAATTTTGATGACTTCTAATAAAGAAATTTTTTAGCATAAATATATTTAATTAATTTCAACTCTTACATATTGAAAAAAATAGTGAAAAGACGATTTTTTCTACAGCAAAGACTTTTAATGAAGGGCAAAAAGTTCAAACAACATTTTTAAGGCCATAAACACTTTTAATATATATATATATATATATATATATATATATATATATATATATATATATTAGTTTAGGTGTACACGTCTTGTGTGTGTACCTCATTTTAATGATTTAAACGTTAAAGAAAATATTTTATTTGTTTGAATAATAAGCATGAAGACAATAATTAAATTCAACATTTTTGAACATGTAAAGATGGAGAACTTATTTAATTAGTTATATAGTATTTGTAAATATTTAAGATACAAATAAGGTAGATGGAATAAATTAACAACCCTTTAAATCGTCTTATTGTGTTCAGTAAGCTGATAATTAGTGCTTGTTAATCCATAAAGTTGCACAACTTGACTTGGTTCTATTACAAAAGCGTAAAATTTATCCTGTAAATTTCATGCCACTTAATCCCTCTTCTTGATCAAATAGTTGATATATCTTTTCCACCACTCCAAATATAGTTATCTCTTTCTCACATAGACTATGAATTGGACTTCACAATAGTTTTAAATTGAAATTGTACAAATAGAAGATTATAATGGTGAACTACTTTCCCAATACATATGACTTCTATGTTGCAACAACGCTTATTAAAATAAAGATTATATCCTTAGAAAGGTTTCTCTCTCAAGTCATATTGTTGCTCGAGCTTTTGTGATTTTCTCTATATGCATAGAAATTGTCGATGAAAGATGGTATGGTGAGAATGTAAAAAACGAAATTAGCATGGCTTTTATAGAATAGAAGTTGGCAAAAGGTACGTTAAAATCTATTTAACATGGGATAAGAATTGTTGTTTGTCGATTTTTGGATTATCCTATTCTAGTTAGGTATGATTAATTTTTTTAGACGGTGAAAAAGAAATCCTATTTTTGTAAGAAATTATTTTTTAATATAGTCAATATTATGTTAAAACCTATTTTACAATTTTCGGGGATTTTGGGGTTTTCCTCTTCTAATTAGGAATGGTTTTTTTTAGATGGTGGAAAAAGGAGCGTATTTTTATAAAGAAAAAAATATTATTTTATTTTTTTAAAATATAATCAATATTTAATATCATTAAAATAATAGAAATAAGGTGAAAAGACGATTCTGTCTAAAGCAAAAACTTTTAACAAATCCTTTTCACTATTCAAAGGATTGGAACTCTTCATAAAACAAAAGTAACTCTTTACCTGAATACGTGCTCCTGTTCTTTCTTGCATACTTTTTATGGTTTCTCCCTTTTTATCAATAATATCTCTTTACTGAAAACAAGACCAACCTAAAACACAAACCAATGGACATAAGACAAATAGTGTAAAAGCTAACCACAATATGAACAAATAGAATAACAATCTACGCTGGAATGTGTTGGCTCAAACAATTTGCCGTAAACGTAAATATTAGTAGAAAATAGGACATGTACTTCCCTCAATAGGTTTTTGAAGATTTTCTCTATGATTATTATTACTTGCTTCAAGATGAACTCTCAATTAGTTTGTGATTCTAATAGAAATTATACGAAGTTTCTCCTACCATTGAACTGAAAAATGATGGTACTAATGAATATAAGAACATTGAATTAAGTATTAATGAAGAGAGACGTACCTATAGCATTATACTTCTTAAAAGTTGAATCCAGAAAACACAAGGTGCTTGGTAAGCAATCCACACTAATGTCCTTGTCAGTAAGTCAAGTACAAAGAAAAAGATCTTCTGAAACATATGAAGTCAGTGAAGGGGAGCCTCGGAGTAATGGTAAAGTTGTCTTCGTGTGACCGATAGATCATGAGATCGAGCCATACAAGCAACCACTAATATTTGTATTAGGGTAGGTTGTTTATATCACACTCCTTGGGGTGCTTCCTCAGTCAATTCAAAAGAAGATATAAATATACGAAACAAAAATTCCAAATATTGGTCCACTTAATTATCTTGATTGTAAAAGAAACCAAACTAAGTGTTCAAAAAAATTTACTCTTACTCCAGAACAGTATGGTGTTTTTTTCTCCTAAACCTGTTACTATATTTGTTGCAGCAGAGTTTATAAAACTATATGATCAGACTAAATCTTGCTGATTGTCCTATAGTTTCTGAATAATTCAAGTTATATCTGGGCTATGAACCTCTCAATATGCAATTCTTAACTCAACAGGGGGTTATTAAGGCATTAGAAGCTCTATGATTGTTTTTTATTTGTCTCTGTAGGTAAATGTTGTTATCTTTTATGTATTCAGGTACAAGAATCTGTATATAAGAAACACAAACTTCAACACTAGTTTAAGTCCAAGATAAGAACACTTATGAAGTTCTATAACACCTTCAACACTAGATTACGAATAATCTATCTAAGAAGTGTGTTAAGATTCAGAAAAGAGATGAAACAGAATTTAAGACCAAGTCCTCCGAATTCACGGAGTGTCCTTCAGGAATAATTTCTCTTACTGTACTCGAGGTTTTGGAATCTTCCTCTCAGGATAAAATGGCCTTCAATCCGAATAATAGAGGTACCTTAAATTGTTGGATTTAGCGAACTCACTCAACGGTTTGATAGATCACACAAAAAGTTTTTCAACACAAGAAGAGAGTTTGTATTTCAGAAAATTTGTACCTAAACCTATGGATGAAAGCAGGTTTATATAGCCAATATGCGCCTCTTCTGAAAAACGGCAATGGTTCACTTAAAAGGTGTGACCTTTCTGGAAAAACCATGTCTGTTCGTCCAAAGAATGTGTCTTTTCCGAACAGGCATACCATTTCATGAATCAATGTGTTATTTGGTTGAAGGGTTGCATCCCTTCGTTTCAGCACTGCACTGTTTCGAAATCTGCATGCATGCATATAAATGGAGTATCAAAACACAAAAAAAAGTTGCGTTTTTCCCTTTGGTATTTTTGAATTGAATTTTTGTCAAATAAACTTTGTCCAAAAAGATAGATCTTATCGATTGATCATTTGACAAATCCAAATCCAAATTTGAATCCGAACCCGAGCGAGCGACGACGACGACGGCGCGAGGCATCTCTTATTTCTTACCTCACTTACCATGTGAAGAAAGTGTTCCTTATTTTAAACACTCACAAGTTCTATTCTTCCACCAATGTGGGAGCAAGAGTTAACTTTCCAATTTGGGAGTAAACTTTTTAAATTGGTGTCTCCCTCTCCACCATTTTTCCTCCATTTTTTCATTCACACTTTTTCATATACTTTGAACCTAATAATTCCCCACATGAATGGGAAATGACTATTTTTCGTAAAATTTTTATGGACAAGTATGCGATCATCAAGCAAAGACTGATTGCATCTGGATAAGTGGGTTTCCCTTTGAACTTTCCACAGTGAACATGCATCAGATGCACTCGGTCAATCGGTAGATTTGATATCTTTGAACCGTTGAGATTTAGTGTACACCTAGACAACACATGTCATACAACCAGCCTTTTACCATTTATGGTTCTCACGGTTTTGTCTTTCAATTATGAACACGTCCCAGTTTTATGAGAGCTTAGAGAATAGGCCTTTATTAACGTTCTCCTTGAAGTGGCTTCCACTTCGCCCTCACATAGGTGATTTCTAAATGTTCAATCCTATAGATTAAACTATTTGATCAAATATGCCAAATTTAGATAATTATTAAAAAACTTTTTACCTTAAGTCTTATCCCTGTTTACTAAACATTGTCTACATCATGAGAATGGATTGGGTAATTGACAATGTTGAACCTGTCAGACACAACTTTGTTTGATCTCCTTGAACCTAGCTCTTGGGATCTCCACTCTGCTAGGTAGAGTTACCGCCATGCTGACTTGTCCTAGGCCTTAAACCCATTCCCTTGGATGTCTTTTCCACTCCTTCTCTAGATAGGCCTTTTGTAAGTAGATCTGACATATTATCCTTTGACTTCACATAGTCAACAGTGATAATTCTACTAGAGAGAAGTTCTCTAACAGTAGTATATCTCCATCGTATGTGATGAGATTTGCCGTTGTACATCATTCTCCCTGCCCTACCTATTGCCGCTTGGATATCACAGTGTATACATACTGGTGCCACTGGTTTGGGCCAATAAGGAATATCTTCCAAGAAATTTTGGAGCCATTCTTCTTCTTCACCGGCTTTATCCAATGCGATAAATTCAAATTCCATTGTAGAGCGAGCAATACAAGTTTGTTTGGATGATTTCCAAGAGACTGCTCCTCCACCGATAGTAAATACATATCCACTTGTGGATTTTACTTTGTTTGATCCAGTGATCCAATTTTCATTACTATATCCTTCAAGTACCGCAGGATATTTATTATAATGCAAGGCATAGTCTTGAGTGTATTTAAGATACCCCAAAACTCTTTTCATCCCCATCCAATGAGTTTTGTTGGGATTACTCATGTACCGACTCAACTTACTAATAGTGCATGCTATGTCTAGTCGTGTACAATTCATTATATATATTAAACACCCCAATACTCTTGCGTACTCCAATTATGAGTCACTTTCACCTTCATTCTTTCGAAGTGCAAAGCTCACATCCAAAGAAGTCTTGGCAATACCGAATTCCATATACTTGAATTTGTCAAGTACCTTTTCTATATAGTGAGACTGTGACAATTCCAACCCTTGTGGAGTTCTATGGATTCTTATACCTTAGATGACATCCGCAACTCTAAGGTCTTTCATATCAAACTTGCTCTCGAGCATTCGCTTCATTGAATTTATGTCAGAAATGTCTCTACTGATGATCAACATATCATCCACATATAAACAAACAATGACTTGGTGATTTGGAGTGTCTTTAATATAAATACATTTATCACATTCATTTATCTTGAACCCATTTTCTAACATGGTTTGGTCAAACTTCGCATTTGCTTTAGTCCATACAACGACTTAATAAGTTTACACACCTTATTCTCCTTTCCTGGAACCACAAAACCTTCAGGTTGTTCCATGTAAATTTCTTCCTCCAATTCTCCATTTAGGAATGCAGTTTTCATATCCATTTGATGGATTTCAAGACCATATACCACCGCCAAGGCAATTAACATTCGAATCGATGTTATCCTTGTTACTGGCGAGTATGTATCAAAGTAATCAATACCTTCTTTTTGTTTGAAGCCTTTTACTACAAGTCTTGCCTTGTATTTGTCAATAGTACCATCCGCTTTTATTTTCCTTTTGAAGATCCATTTAGAACCTAAAGGTTTATTTTCTGGAGGAAGATCAACCAATTCCCATGTATGGCTGCTTAAGATTGAATCAATCTCACTATTGACTGCCTCTTTCCAAAAAGATGAGTCTGAAGATGAATCGCTTCTTTAAATGTTTGAGGCTTATTTTCTAAGAGAAATGTTACAAAATCCGAACCAAAAAAAGTTGATATTCTTTGACGTGTACTACGTCTTGGATTTTCTTCATTATGTACATTCTCACTTGGTTCATCTAGAAGTCGTTTAGACCCCCCACTTGACTGTTCATATCTAGTTTTATACGAATAAATATTATTAAAGAATTCAGCATTATCTGATTTAATTACCGTATTTTTATTTATATCCGGATGTTCAGATTTATGAACCAAAAACCGACATACTTTACTACTTTTAGCATATCCTATGAATACGCAGTCCACAGTCTTAGGTCCTATCTTAACCCTTTTAGGCATAGGAACTTGTACCTTTGCTAGACACCCCCACACTTTGAAATATTTCAAGTTGGGTTTCCTTTCTTTCCATTTTTCATAAGGAATTGATTGTGTCTTACTATGGAGAACTCTATTGAGTATACGATTGGCTGTAAGGATAGCCTCCCCCCACAAGTTTTGCAGTAAAACGGAACTTATAAGCAAGGCATTCATCATTTTCTTCAAAGTTCAGTTTTTCCCTTCCACAATTTCGTTAGATTAAGGTGAATACGAGGACGTAGTTTGATGGAAAATTCCATTCTCTACACATATTTCGGTGAAAGGAGATTCATATTCTCCGTCTCTATCACTTCTTATCATTTTTATTTTTTTCTCTAACTGATTCTTTACTTCAGTTTTGTATTGCCTAAACGCATCTATTGCTTCATCCTTACTATTTAGCAAGTAGACATAACAATATCTAGTGCAATCGTCAATAAAAGTTATGAAATACTTTTTTCACCACGTGATGATGTTGACTTCATATCACAAATGTCAGTGTGTATTAAGTCTAAGGGATTGGAATTCCTTTCAACGGACTTATAAGGATGCTTTGCATACTTTGATTCCACACACGTTTGACACTTTGATTTATTGCACTCATACTTTGGAAAAACTTCTAAGTTAATCAATTTTCGTAATGTTTTGTAATTAACATGACCTAAACATTCATGCCATAAATTATAAGACTCAAGCAAGTAAGAAGAATTTGAACTTTTATTTATTTCAACATTCATTACATTCATCTTATAAAGGCCCTCGGTGAGATAGCCTTTCCCTACATACACTTCTCCTTTGCTAATTATAATTTTTCCAAAAATGGTTACATATTTAAATCCTTTCTTGTCTAGAAGTGAAATAAAAATCAAGTTCCTATGTAATTCCGGAACGTACAAAACATTGTTAAGTGTCAAGTCCTTTCTTGAAGTCATTTTCAAGCCCACTTTTCTTGTTCCTTCTACCTTAGCCGTAGCGGAGTTAGCCATGTAGATCATTTTTTCCACTTGAGCTGAAGCGAATGACGAAAACAACTCTTTGTTGGCATAAACATGACGGGTGGCACCAGAATCTATCCACCACTCGCGAGGATTCCCCACCAAGTTGCATTATGAAAATATAGCACACCGATCATCACATTCTTTGTTGGACTCAATCATATTTGCTTGGTCCTTTTTCTTGTCTTTCTTAGGGGCACGACAATCCGTGGAATTATGGCCAATCTTACCATAGTTGAATCACTTTCCCTTGAATTTCTTCTTGGGTTGATGGCTTCCTTGTTCAACTTTCTTCCTTTTCTTAGAATTGTTTTGGTCATCTTCTACAATATGTGTTCCATTAATTGTAGAATTCCCTTTTGACTTTCTCTCGGCAACCTTATTATCATCTTTAATACGTAGTTGGACAATAAGATCTTCAACAGTCATCTCCTTGCGTTTATGCTTTAAGTAGTTTTTAAAGTCTTTCCACATAGGTGGTAGCTTCTCAATGATCGCTGCCACTTGAAATGCATCATTCACAATCAAACCTAAAAAGCAGTTTATGTGAGTACTAAGAACATTTTCAATTTGTTCAACTAAGGTATTTTTCAAAAATATACCTTCCGCTAGGAGATCGTGAGTGATTACTTGCAATTCCTGCACTTGAGAGACAATCGATTTGCTATCTATCATTTTAAAGTCCAAGAACCTTGCAACAAAGAATTTCTTAATCCCCACATCCTCTGTATTGTATTTTCGTTCTAGTGCCCTCCACAATTCCTTCAATGTCTTAGTTCCACTGTAAACATTGTAGAGGTCTTCTTGGAGACCACTCAATATATAATTCCTGCAAAGAAAGTCCGAGTGTTTCCAAGCTTCTTCAATCATGAAATGCTCTTTTCCGAGGTTCCCTCAGGCACCTCAGAAGCATCCTCACTAGTTAACCTTTGAAGGCATAGAGTGGTGAGGTAAAAAAATATCTTTGGCTGCCATCCCTTAAAGTCAATGCCCAAAAATTTTTCGGGCTTCTCCGCAGGTTCCATTGGTTGCAGAGCATTTGCTCGACTTATTGAAGCAATGCTAGTTGTCCCCACAGTCGTAGCCACATCTTGCATTTGACTTTCGTTAGTCATTTTTCCTGTCATCACAAGACAATCAAATTTAGTATTTTTAGAATACTATTTATAAAGTTAAGCAACTTTAAATTCTGCTTCTTGGTTTTAGTTAACGATGAAGTTTTTATGACTTCCAATCGTCAATCGAATGATCTTTAACTTGTGATAAAGATTTTGTCTTTGAATCACTAGTTAAATTCAAACGAAGTAGAAAGTTTAAAGCTTTAATCTCCAAAAACAAGCAATACAGATTTTGCAGAAAATTATTCCTTAAGATTGTTATCTTTTATGTATTTGGGTACAAGAATCTGTATATAAGAAACACAAACTTCAACACTAGTTCAAGTCCAAGACAAGAACACTTATGAAGTTTTGTAACACCTTCAACACTAGATTATGAATAATCTATCTAAGAAGCGTGTTAAGATTCAGAAAAGAGATGAAACAGAATTTAAGACCAAGTCCTCCGAATTCACGGAGTGTCCTTGAGGAATAATTGCCCTTACTGTACCCGAGGTTTTGGAATCTCCCTCCCAGGATAAAATGGACTTCAATCCAAACAATAGAGGTACCTTAAATTGTTGGATTCAGCGAACTCACTCAACGGTTTGATAGATCACACAAAAAGTTTTTCAACATAAGAAGATATTTTTTATTTCAGAAAATTTGTACCTAAACCTGTGGATGAAAGCAGGTTTATATAAACAACACGTGCCTCTTCTGAAAAGTGGAAATGGTTCACTTAAAAGGTGTGACCTTTCTGGAAAAGCCATGTCTGTTCGTCCAAAGAATGTGTCTTTTCCGAACAGGCATACCATTTCTTGAATCAGTGTGTCATTTGGTTGAAGAGTTGCATCCCTTCGTTTCAGCACTGCACTATTTCGAAACACTGTTTCAAAATCTGCATGCATGCATATAAATGGAGCATCAAAACACAGAAAAAAGTTGCGTTTTTCCCTTTGGTATTTTCGAACTGAATTTCTGTCAAATAAACTTTGTCCAAAAAGATAGATCTCATTGGTCGATCATTTGACAAATCCAAATCCAAATCTGAATCCAAATCCGAGCGAGCGATGACGACGACGGCGCGAGGCATCTCTTATTTCTTGCCTCACTTACCAGGTGGAGTATGTGTTCCTTATTTTAAACACTCATAAGTTCTCTTCTTCCACCAATATGGGAGCAAGAGTGAACTTTCCAATTTTGGAGTACACTTTCTAAATTGGTGTCTCTCTTCACACTTTTTCGTATAATTTGAACCAACAAATGTTTCTTTGGCGATTGAGAGTTTTACTAATTTGCTAGCATTTTAATTTTGTTTGTGCCATGTTAATGTAATAGTTAGCCTTGCCCATGCCTAGAGAAATTTAAACAATAAAGTTAGAAATACCAGATATTAACTCAAGAAATACCTGATTTCAAAGACTCTAACGAACTTCTCGCCAAAGAGAAAAGACCATATACATAGAAGAGTAGAACTTCAACATCAAATTTTTTTCCACTAAAAATAGGAGAACTTTGATGTTATCAATGGAAGAAAAGGTCTTTTACATCTAAAAGTATGAGGAAAAGTCCTATATTTTAGGTAATAATTAAATATCATTTGGTAATTATAAATTTATAAAAATAATTAATAATTAGGGAAAAATGTAAAAAGATAATTTTATTTAAGGTGGATACTTTTAATGAGGGCAAAAAGTTCAAATCACTTTGATAAGAGTTTTTACACTTTTAATATACTAGAGTAGGTAAACACGCCTTGCGCATGTCACTACTAAAAAATTGCCAAAAAAGCGATGGCCATTGGACAAAAGCGACGGAAATTTGTCGCTTTTTTTGCGTCTCAAAAAGGGGCATTTTTTTCTGAAAACGACGGCCTGTGTTGCTTTTTTTATGACGGATAGCGTCACTTTTAGGATTTTTTTTAGTTATTCTTAGAAAAAGCGATGTTGTGCGTCGTTTTTTGTTCTTCAGATGAAAAATACATGCTGAACAAAAAACGACGGACGTCATCACTTTATTGGAAAAAATATTTTTCTAGGAAAATTGACACTGTCCGTCGTAATTTGAGAAAAATAAAATATTTTTTTTAAAAAAATGACGTTGGTTATCGCTTTCTGTTCTTCATAAGGATAGAAAAAGCGACGTTGCTTGTCGCTTTTTGTTCTTCATAATGAATAAAAAGCAATGTTGGTCGTTGCTTTTTGTTCTTCATAATTATTAAGAAGCGACATAAAAAGCGACATAAAAAGCGACGTTGGTCGTCGCTTTTAGTTCTTCATAATGAATAAAAAGCGATGTTGGTCGTCGCTTTTTTACAAAAAGCGATTGCCATCGTCGCTTTTCTACATTTTTTTTAGATGCAGAAATCTGCATTTTCTGCATATATACATCCTCATGCAACACACATTATTACAATAATCATACAACATACTACATCAACAAATCATTTAAGCAATTCAAATCAACAAAACTTAAACAATGAATCCAACAACATTCAAAATACTTAAACACTCCTAAAGATTTTTTACTAATTAAAAGCTAAGTTCAAAACTATCAAAAAATTATCTAAAAGTCAAGTCCAATAACACTAAGGAGTAGCCCCAACAAAATCCTCATCACTCTCTGTTTTCGCTTCGCTACTTGAATCAGGAGAAACGGCCTGTGTCAAGGCACGTCTAAGATGTGCAATCTGATGTGACATAGCAGCATGTCTCTCAAAAATTGTAGAAAGGGCCTGATCGTGCTTTGCCAACCAACAACACATTGTCTGGAAATCAATTGACTAGTGTTATATGATATATATATATATATATATATATATAAGTTAACTAAATAATAATTAAATATAATATACCTTAAACTCTTAAAACATGGCTTGTTTAGAGACTATTAAAATGTCCCACCACTCGTGCGAAGGATATGTAAAAAGTCTCATAATGTTTTACCTTACAACCTCATTAACTTCTTTTGACGCGGGATACCACCTATAAATAACATAATAAGTATGTAAGCTTGAATATTTTATTAATAAAAAAATAAACCTAACAATTGAAAAATAAACTTACGAAAATCCATCAGGCTCGATGAACACTCTACCAAGCATGTCCGCATCTCCAGGAACTAGACCAATCAAATCTGCATCAATATCTTCTTATACAGGTGGAGGTCGAGGTGGAGGTGGTGGTGACTTGATCCTTTTGAAGTCACTAGTACATATTTCAAAACACTACACTTAACCATTTTCAAGTCATCACATTTCAAGTGACAACGCAAACCATTTTCAAGTCATGAATTGAAATTTCAAGTGACAACACTAAACCAATTTCAAGTCATGAATTCACATTTTCAAATGATTATATTTTACTAATTTCAAAATACAATTTCATCTTTCAAGTAACTACACTAAACCATTTTCAAGTCACTAATTTACTTCTCAAGGGACTACACTTGATTAATTTGAAGTCACTAGTACACATTTCAAATCACTACACTTAACCATTTTCAACTTTCTAATTCACTTCTCAAGTGACTAAACTTAACCATTTTCAAGGTATGAATTCACATTTCAAGTGACAACACTAAATCAATTTCAAGTAATGAATTCACACTTTCAAGTGATTACACTTTACTAATTTCAAAATACAAGTTCACCTTTCAAGTAACTATACTAAAACATTTTCAAGTCACTAATTCACTTCTGAAGTGACTACACTTGATCAACTTGAAGTCACTAGTACACATTTCAAAACACTATACTTAACAATTTTCAACTGTCTAATTCATATTTCAAGTGACTACACACTTGATCAATTCGAAGTCACTAATACACATTTCAAAACACTACACTAAACCATTTTCAACTCTCTAATTTACTTCTCAAGTGACTAAACTTAACCATTTTCAAGGTATGAATTCACATTTCAAGTGACAACACTAAATCAATTTCAAGTCATGAATTCACACTTTCAAGTGATTACACTTTACTAATTTCAAAATACAAGTTCACCTTTCAAGTAACAATACTAAACCATTTTTTAGTCGCTAATACACTTCTCAAGTGACTACACTTGATCACTTAGAAGTCACTAGTACACATTTCAAAATACTGCACTTAATAATTTTCAACTCTCTAATTCACATTTCAAGTGACTACACACTTGATCAATTTAAAGTCACTAGTACACATTTCAAAACACTACACTTAACCATTTTCAACACTCTAATTCACTTCTCAAGTGACTAAACTTAACCATTTCAAAGTCATGAATTCACATTTCAAGTGACAACACTAAATCAATTTCAAGTCAGGAATTCACACTGTCAAGTGATTACACTTTACTAATTTCAAAATACAAGTTCACCTTTCAAGTAACTACACTAAACCATTTTCTAGTCGCTAATCCACTTCTCAAATGACTACACTTTATCACTTTGAAGTCACTAGTATACATTTCAAAACACTACACTTAACAATTTTCAACTCTCTAATTCACATTTCAAGTGATTACACACTTGATCAATTTGAAGTCACTAGTACACATTTCAAAACACTACACTTAACCATTTTCAACTCTCTAATTCACTTCTCAAGTGACTAAATTTAACCATTTTCAAGTCATGAATTCATATTTCAAGTGACAACACTAAAACAATTTCAAGTAATGAATTCACACTTTTAAGTGATACACTTTACTAATTTTAAAATACAAGTTCACCTTTCAAGTAACTATACTAAACCATTTTCTAGTCGCTAATCCACTTCTCAAATGACTACACTTGATCACTTTGAAGTCACTAGTATACATTTTAAAACACTACACTTAACAATTTTCAACTCTCTAATTCACATTTCAAGTGACTACACACTTGATCAATTTGAAGTCACTAGTACACATTTCAAAACACTACACTTAACCATTTTCAACTCTCTAATTCACTTCTCAAGTGACTAAATTTAACCATTTTCAAGTCATGAATTCATATTTCAAGTGACAACACTAAATCAATTTCAAGTAATGAATTCACACTTTCAAGTGATACACTTTACTAATTTTAAAATATAAGTTCACCTTTCAAGTAACTATACTAAACCATTTTCTAGTCACTAATCCACTTCTCAAGTGACTACACTTGATCACTTTGAAGTCACTAGTACACATTTCAAAACACTACACTTGACCATTTTCAACTCTCTAATTCTCATTTCAAGTGACTAAGTCTAACCATTTTCAAGTCATGAATTCACACTTCAAGTGTCAACACTAAACCAATTTCAAGTTATGAATTCACATTTTCAAGTGATTACAATTTACTAATTTCAAAACACAAGTTCACCTTTCAAGAACTACACTAAACCATTTTCAAGTCGCTAATCCACTTCTCAAGTGACTAGTACACATTTCAAAACACTACACTTAACCATTTTCAACTCTCTAATTCACATTTCAAGTGACTAAACTTAATTATTTTCAAGTCATGAATTCACATTTCAAGTGTCAACACTAAACCAATTTCAAATCATGAATTCACATTTTCAAGTGATTACACTTAACTAATTTCAAAACGCAAGTTCACCTTTCAAGTAACTACACTAAATCATTTTTAAGTGGCTAATCCAATTCTCAAGTGACTAGTACATATTTCCAAACACTACACTTAACCATTTTCAACTCTCTAATTCACATTTTAAGTGACTAAACTTAATCATTTTCAAGTCATGAATTCACATTTCAAGTATCAACACTAAACCAATTTCAAGTCATGAATTCACATTTTCAAGTGATTACACTTTACTAATTTCAAAACACAAGTTCATCATTCAAGAACTACACTAAACCATTTTCAAATCGCTAATCCACTTCTCAAGTGACTAGTACATATTTCAAAAAACTACACTTAACTATTTTCAACTCTCTAATTCACATTTCAAGTGACTAAATTTGATCATTTTCAAGTCATGAATTCATATTTCAAGTCATAAAATTTTTACTACCACATTACCACTCTAATTTGTCAACTTTAAGTTTAATTTGCTCTATGTAATGCTCCTTTGGACAGAAAAAAGAAATAAAATTATATCTTGGAATGACACTCGACGACCAAAAGACAAACAAAAAAGAAGACAAACAAAGTTGCAGTAGAATAATACTGTCAACACCAGTGTATGATCTAAAATTAAATCAAAGCAAATATTGGAAAAAATATCCTGTCTAGTGACATACTAGTATTATATTGATCCCGTAAATTCATTTGAAGCATGGGCAAAGTAAAACTCAAGAAGATAACAAATATCATCTATGGCCTTACAGTTGCTGAGTACAAGTCGTCCAGTTGTCTCTTGATCAACCTCACCAAATTTCAGAGGAAGCTCTTTTTTTCAAAAAATCCTATGCAGTCGATTTCTAGTACATTAAAAGAGACTTATAGTGAGTCAAATTTCAACAACAATAAGCTTTCCCACATTGAGAGAATGAGTACCACATTTTCTTTTGGTCAAGAACTAATTTTCCACGTGAACCAAAAATGTTGAACTAGTAATAGATAATTATAGATAACAAAACTAACTATTCACAGAGCATACTTGCTCCCTTTTTCTTTCTAAATTGCAAGATATCAAACTGATGAGTGCCATTGCACTATCATTTGATCAATTTTACAAGGTTTTGTCAAACACATTCGGATTATACTTTTAAATATAATTTTTGCCAAGTACTTTTAATAAGACAATCAACCATTTACTTGACTGAATTGACTCCAAAAGATGTACATACTCACCAATGACGGAGAGAGAGACGGAGGCTACAACGGCTGTTTAAGAAGGAGAGATAATTGCAACACTATTTTACCGGTGGCGGTGCTGGGCGACTTCTGTTGGGGGGTGAACAGAGGGAGACAGAGAAGCGACGGAGGTCGGCGAGGCAGAGCGGTGATAGAGGTCGGTAATGGTTTTGTTTTAGAAAGAAGATAGAAAAATGAGGGTTTGTAGAGAGAGAGAGTGGAGAGGCGGCTTGTTTTTTTAGAATGAGGGATTAGGATTTTATGTTGTTTAAAAGGAAAAAGTGGGTGCTTTGGATCTCATTCGTTGAATCAGTTTGATCAATGGCTAAGATAAAACATGATTAAAAAAAGGTTAAAATTGAAATTTAATTTATGGCCAAATTGAGGTCAATTTTGACTGTAATTGACACCAATTGAGTATAAAATTGCACAAAAATTAAACATCAAAGGAAAATTGAATGGAATTGACTGTTATTTTAACAATAATAGTGGTAGATAATGTATTTGAAAATTGTGAGTGTGCGTATGTAACCGAAGGACCACAAACTAACCCATGACTGATATCTGTGCCTGTATACAACATAAAATACTGAATAACGCAAAAACATGCACTGAAAGGAAATAAGTTTCAATACTGAATATAACTTGGATGAGATAATATCTGTGGGGTAATACAATACCCAAACAAAACTGTAAACACTGAAGTCTGAAACATAATAGTCTGCATCTAGTCTGAAAGCCTCTACTGTCTGAATAATCTGAATAAGAAGTTGATGGGACATGTCCCCAACTAACTCCAACTAATAACTAATCAATGAAATAGTGGAGAAATAATCATTTCCTCGAAGGATGAGGACTCACTTCTATTTTGACTGCTGAGACTGGAATCTACTGATGATCTGGAACTCGTGTCTCTGAACCTATGGTGTAACATAAAAAGAAAGCACCATAGTGAAAATGCATCATTACAATGGAATATAATGAGTATACATATGAGGTAGGCTAATGCAAGGGTTAACATGCATGAATAATGCTAGCTGAATGTCTAACATGAATACGAGAATGCATACATAAATACGTAATTGTAACTGACACTATGGTATGGTGATTACTAAATTTGAATACTAATGACATGACATACTAATAACTGATATAACTGATAGAATAAATAGCTGTATCTGAATATAACTGATAACATGGGTGACTGTATCTGACAGTCCTGAATATGATGGAACTATCTGAGTTCCTTACTGTATCTGAGTCAACTATATCTGACAGTCTTGAATCTGAAAAACTATCTGAGTTCTTTTACTAAGACTGGTACTAAAACTGTGGGAGGTAGTATTTAACCGACATGCCTCTGATAAGCTATTATGGCTGAGTTGGGGTCTAATCTGTAACCCTAATTGAAAGGGTGTCAATACCGCGCCACTGGTAAGGACAAGCTGTGGGAAACTCTTATCTGATAGTGTCCCCAAAAGAGAATGGTAGGGACCTTATCTGACAATGCTTATCCACCACATCAACCCTCATCGAACAGTGTTCATGTCTCAACCTATGCTGGCTACATAGTTTTGGAACACAAGGATGACTTCTAAGGATCATACCCTCATCTGATAGTGTGTGTCTCCATCCTTAAGTTCACTCGGTGCGAATTCCTACTCCCATCTGAATGGACACTGAACATGATTTACTGAACTGAACATGAGCTGAGTTACTAATTTTCATTGACTGACAGAATACTACTGATATCTGACAACTGATTGAGTCATGAGATCATGGAGATTTTTCCTGAGTTATATGCCTATCTAAAGTCTAAGGATTCATAGCTTGACTGAGAGTATCGTGAAAACATGACATGGATATAGGTACACAACTAATATTTCGGGTACAAGTACCCCCAGGACTCGATGAAAGAAAATTGACAAAGCATGACTTACTTGAATACATAATCATCATCATAATACATTTACTGAAGCATTTCATCAAACATGTGATAGGAATAAGCTTGTACGTACATGGGGATTTCATGATATCATGCTAGTTAGACACTTTACCTTCATCTAGGCATTCAACCAAACATATAGTAGGCATAGAATGTGTAAACGACATCATACAACAATTAACTATCGAGATTCAATTCCAATATAATCATTCAAGGATTTAGTCCTAGGGTTTCATGAATCTTTACCGTTACAAATCAACCCATATGGAATTTAACCCTCATTCATGGAGTACAATTCAATTACTCATTATCAACATGAACAAAAGCAGCCCAATCATGAATTTCATAAGAAAATCCATAAATTGAATTTAGAAAAGGGATTCTTGGGCTTCATGGACGAAAGGAGTCCATGAATGAACACTATACATACCTTAGTACGTGATTTCGTAAAGATTGATGGTGAAACCTTCTTGAATTTGAATCTCCAATAGAAACCCTAGCTTGTTCTTTAGAGAAACTTGAGATAAAATAGTATATTTTGGGTGAAGAATAGCTAAATCACATTTTATTGGATTTAAATAGGGGTAGGAAATTAACCTTTTTAACCCTGGACGCGTTATTTAATTTCATTAAAATTTTCCCAAACTGGGCTCCTGGTGCGATGCGGCGTTATCTCGCCGTGTCACTGGAAATTGACAATTAGGAAATTGAGGGATGACGCGACGTGGAGCTATTGCATTTCCCCTTCCTTCGTGACCTGGAACCTTGGCACGACGCGGGGGAAATCGCGCTGAGACACTGGAAAAAGGACAATTTTGAATTTGAGTGCTGGCGCGATGTGCCATAATCGCGAACACCTACTAGAAATTTCCAAATTCCATTTACTCTTGTGGCGCGGTGCGCCACTGACTAATATGGCGTTGTTTTACGACGGGAACTTAAAATAGTCATTACTTCTCATCCGGTTATCGAATTTAAGCGATTCATATATTAATGGAAAGCTTATTGAATTTTCCATATGAGAAAAGTACAAATCTTGAAAATTCCTCATGGAATAATTATACTTCACTTTAGAAGATAATACTAGGCATTCTTGGGACAAAATTTGCTAGAAATCTTTGGGGTATTACAATATCTCCCCCTTGAGAACATTCGTCCTCGAATGAGACTGACTGAGAGGGGAAATAATAAGCTGAACATGAACTGAACTTGATTAAATGGAACATGATCTCATGACTGAAAAGCTGAACATAACATACTGAATATGCATATCTGATGCATGTGTAACTGATTCATGAATGCATGACTGAATGTTTCGAGGAACTAAGTTTCTTACAATGAGAATGCATTTTTGATGCATAATTATATAACTGAGATGATACTTATGCATTACTGAGTATGCAATGGTACTTGATACCAAGTTTATACTGGGAACATGAACATGAAACTGAATACCAAGTTTGTGATGAACACTGATCATGAAACTGAGTAAGCTTAAGGAGAACTGTTACCTTGAGCTTGATCTGAGTTGACAGAGAAGAGGTGAGGATACTTGGTATGCATGTCTGCTTCTGCTTCCCAAGTAGCTCGCTCGACGGACTGATTTTTCCAAAGAACTTTAACTAGAGGGACTTCTTTGTTCCTCAATCTATGAGTCTGATAGTCTAAGATTTCGATTGGAATCTCTTCATAAGAGAGACTGTTGTGAACATCAATGGTCTGAATAGGGACTACGACTGGTGGGTCACCTATACACTTCTTGAGCAAAGAAACATGGAAGACTGGATGAACTGAGGCTGGATCTGAAGGTAATTCGAGCTCATAAGCTACCTTGCCGGAACAACTGAGAATCTTGAAGAGACCGACATATCGGGGATTGAGCTTTCCCTTCTTGCCGAATATCTTCGCTCCCTTCATGGGAGAGATCTTTAGATAGACATGATCTCCAACCTCAAACTCGAGATCTTTTCTACGAATATCTGTATAAGACTTCTATCGGCTCTGAGCAACCTATAGTCTTTCTCTGATTAATTGGACTTTTTCTAAGGCGTCGAATACTAAGTCAGGACCTATGACTGAGGTCTCACTAACTTCGAACCAACCAATTAGAGATTTATATCTCCTACCATAGAGAGCTTCGAATGGAGCCATCTGAATACTGGAATGATAGTTGTTGTTGTATGCAAACTCAATCAAAGGCAAGTGGTCCTTTCTGCTTGACCATCTGTCTTAGGATGGAAGGCTGTACTGAGATAAACTTGGATACCGATACCCTTTTGGAATGCTTTCCAAAAATAAGAGGTGAACTGGGTACCTCTGTCTGAGATAATGGACAAAGAAACACCATGCAATCTGACCAAATCCTTGATATAGAGTTTGGCGTAATCCTCGGCTGAATAAGAGGTATGAACTGGAAGGAAATGAGCTGATTTGGTCATTCTATCTACAATGACCCAGATTGAATCATGCTGATGACGAGTTGGAGGCAAACCCATCACGAAGTCCATGTTCACAACTTCCCACTTCCAATTAGGAATACTATACTCCTGCATGGACCTACTAGGCTTCTGATGCTCTATCTTAACTTGCTGACATGTAGAGCACTTAGCCACAAACTCTGCAATGTCTCTCTTCATCCCACTCCACTAATAGATTTCCTGCAAGTCTCGGTACATCTTTGTGGCCCCTGGATGAATAGAGTAGCGCGCACCATGCGCTTCTACAAGAATTCACTGCCTTAAGTTGTCTACACCTGAAACACAGAGATGACCTTGACAATGCAAAACACCATCTCCCCCTTGGGAGAAAATCATTACTTTATGATCTTGAACTGACTCTTTCAACTTGACAAGGCTGGGATCTCTATCTTGCTTTTCTTTCACCTCGGAAACTAGAGATGTTTTTGAACTACTCTGAACACATACACCACCCTCTGAAGAATCGACTAAGCGAACGCCTAGTCTGGCAAGATGATGGACTTCTTGAGCTAACTTCTTCTTACTATACTCCACATGAGAAACACTACCCATGGATAGCCTACTGAGAGCGTCGGCCACTACGTTGGCCTTGCTCGGATGATAGAGCAAACTTCTGTCGTAGTCTTTCAAGAGCTCTAACCATCTTCTCTAACAAAGATTGAGATCTTTTTGAGAAAAGACATACTGAAGAATCTTGTGATCTTTGAAGACATATATATGAACTCCATAGAGATAATGCCTCCAAATCTTCAAGGAAAAGACTACGACTGCTAACTCAAGATCATGAGTAGGATAATTCCTCTCATAGGGTTTAGGCTGTATGGAGGCGTAGGCTATGAACTTACCATGATGCATGAGGAAACAACCTAAACCTATTCTAGATGCATCACAATACACCACGAACCCATCTGAACCATCTGGAAGAGCTAAGACTAGGGCTGAGGTAAATCGAGTCTTCAACTCCTGTAAAATCTTCTCGCAAGGGTCTGACCACTGAAACTTGACTTCCTTCTGAGTCAATCTGGGCATAGGGGATACAATAGATAAAAATCCTTCAACAAATCGTCTGTAATAGCCAGCCAAACCCAAGAAACTCCTGATATCTGATGTAGAGATAGGTCTTGGCTAGTTTTTTACTGATTTGGTCTTTAGAGGATCAACTCTAATGCCACCACCGGAAACAATGTGACCAAGGAATGCTACCGAACTTAGCCAAAATTCATACTTACTAAATTTGACGAATAGCTGATGATCTATGAGAGTTTGAAGTACTGTTTTGGGATGGTCTGCATGATCGTGCTCAATGCGGGAATAGACCAGAATATCATCTATGAAGACTATGATGAACATGTCCAAGTACTTCTTGAACACACAGTTCATCAAGTCCATGAAATTTGCTGGGGAATTGGTAAGTACAAATGACATGACTAAGAATTCAAAGTGATCATACCGAGTATGGAAAGCTATTCTTGGAATGTCACTTTCTCTAACTCTGAGCTGATGATAGCCGGATTTGAGGTCTATCTTAGAGAAATAGCTGGCACCCTGAAGTTGGTCAAATAAGTCATCGATTCTAGGAAGAGGATACTTGTTCTTGACCATGACATTATTGAGTTAACGATAATCAATGCACATTCTAAGAGAACCGTCTTTCTTGCGTACGAATAAGATTGGTGCACCCCATGGGGAAGCGCTGGGTCTGATGAATCCCTTATCTAAGAGATCCTTCAACTATTCTTTCAATTCTCTAAGTTCTGCTGGTTCCATTCTATATGGAAGAGTAGAGATAGGTTGAGTATATGGAAGAAGATCAATACCAAAATCTATTTCCCTTTCGGGAGGAATTCCTAGAAGATCTTTGGGAAAGATATCTGAATATTCATTCACTACTGGGACTGATTCAAGGCTGGGAGTTTTGGAATGAGTGTCCTTAACTCAAACAAAATGATAGGAACATCCTTTAGATATCATTTTCCTTGCCCGAAGGTAGGAAACAAGCTGACCCCTGAAAGCGGATACACTACCCTTCCACTCAAGGACGGGTTCATTTGGAAACTTAAATTGGACTATTCTGTTTCTACAGTCGACTGTGGCATAGCAGGAATGAAGCCAATCTATGCTGAGACAACAACAACAATAATAACAAACCCAGTGTATTCCCACACAGTGGGGTCTGGGGAGGGTAAAATATACGCAGTCCATACTACTACATCAATCTATGCTGAGAATTACATCAAAATCAGTTATCTCTAATTCGACTAAGTCTGCTTAAGTGAATTTCTAAAATATCATAATCGGGCAGTTCCTGTATACCCGTCGAGCTATGATGGTTTTGCCCACTGAGGTAGAGACTGAGAAGGGCTCGGCTAGAATTTTAGGACTTATTTCGAAATCAACTGCTTTATAGGGAGTAACAAAAGACAAAGAATCTCTTGGATATAGAAAAGCATAAACATGCACATGAAAGATCTGTAATGTACCAGTAACTACATCAGGAGAATTTTCCTGATCTTGTTGGTTCTAAAGAGCATATAGTCTATTTGGGCATTACCCGCTAGTAGCACTGGTGGTGGCCCCCTGCTGATTCAAGCAATCGGATTGAGCTGAGGAGCAGAGATGACTCTGATAACCTGACTGAGGGCAGTCTCTGACTCTGTGGCCTGGCTTGCCACAACCGAAACATCCATCGCTGCCAGCTCAGCAAGCACCCTAGTGGTTCTTACCACAAGTCTAACAAAGGGGATTAGTTCGGGCATTGCTAACACTGCCCTGAGACTTAGAGACTAGAACTCTATCTATGAACTTAGGAGCTGGAGCACTGGCTGAAGAAAGATCTAGAACTGATGACTTAGGATAAAACTGAGAACGATTTCCTCCTTCTGATTTAGAATGACTAAAATTGAAGCTACTTATCCTAGCTTTCTTATTCTGCTTTTCCCTCTACTTAATCTTCTGCTCCTCTATCTGCTGAGCATGGGTCATAAGTCTGGCTAAAGTCATGTCACTATTTAGCATGGTGGATCTGGACTCATTAACCACGCTATCATTTACCCCTGATGCAAACTTACTCATCTTAGCTCTGCCGTCTGCAACCACATGAGGGGCATATCTGGCTAATTGAGTAAACTTTAGATAATACTCTTTCACTATCATATTGCCCTGCCTGAGGTTGATGAATTCTAGCACCTTAGCCTCTCTAAGCTCTTGGGGAAAGAATCTTTCTAAGAATGCAGTGACAAACTCCTCCCACTCTATAGGAACTGCATCATCTAACCTATCTGACTTCCACTATTTGAACTAAGTATGAGCCACATCCTACAACTGGTAAACAACTAACTCAGCACTCTCAACAGTAGTCACCCCCAAGATGCCTGTCACTTTCTAAACTTGATCAATGAATTCCTGAGGGTCTTCATCTACTTTAGACCCATGGAAGAACGGAGGATTCATTCGGGTGAAGACCCGTATCCTAGCTGCAGCTGAGTTGGCCACTGGGTTGGTCGGAACGACAACTGGTCGCTCATTATGGGAAGCTACTAACTGATCAAGAGTGGTAAATGCGGTCCTGAACTCCGCATGAGAAATATGATCTCCCAAAGGTTCTTCGAGCAGAGGGGCTGACTGATTTCTTCTCTTAGGAGACATATTCTGAAATAAAGAGAAGAAGCCGATTGGACTGAGTGATTGACTTGTGATTATGCTCGCTGGCACGACATGAATACTGAAAGAAGGAAACTATTCATAAACATCTCATAGCCTCTTGCACATAAATGTGGCGCGCAACACACCCATGCATAAAACTCTACTAGATGCGACTTTCAGACTTCCTAGGACTCTATTGAACCTTAGGCTCTGATACCAAGTTTGTAACACACCTATTTGCTGAACTGGAATGCTACACGGTGCTCATGACCGCGAAGGACTACAAGCTAACCTATGACTAATATCTGTACCTGTATACTGCATAAAATATTTAATAATGCCGAAACATGCACTCAAAGGCCATAAGGTTCAATACTGAACATAACATGGATGAGATAACATCTGTGGGGTAATACAATACCCAAAACAAAACTGTAAACACTGAAGTCTGAAACATAATAGTCTGCATCTAGTCTGAAAGCCTCTACTTTCTGAATAATCTGAATAAGGAGTTGATGGAACATGTCCCTAAATAACTCCAACTAATAACTAATCAATGGAATAGTGGAGAAATAATTATGTCCTCGAAGGATGGGGACTCACTTCTATTTTGACTGCTGAGACTGGAATCTACTGCTGATCTGAAACTCGTGTCTCTGAACCTATGGTAGTTACAAAAAAAATCCCCATAGTACAAATGCGTCAGTACAATGGAATGTACTGAGTATATATGTGAGGTAGTCTAATGCAAGGGTTAACATGCATGAATAATGCTAGCTGACTGTCTAACATGAATGCGAGAATGCATACATAAATACGTAACTGTAACTGACACTGTGATATTATGATTACTGAATCTGAATACTAATGACATGACATACTAATAAATGATATAACTGATAGCATAAATAGCTGTATCTGAATATAAATGATAACATGGGTGACTGTATCTGACAGTCTTGAATCGGATGGAACTATCTGAGTTCCTTACTGTATCTGACAGTTTTGAATCTGAAGAACTATCTAATTTCTTTTACTGAGATTGGTACTAAAACTGTGGGAGGTAGTTAACCGACATGCCCCTGATACGCTATTATGGATGAGTTGGAGTCCAATCTGTAACCCCAATTGGAAGGGTGTCAATACCGCACCACTGGTAAGGAAAAGCTGTGGGAGACCCTTATCTGATAGTGTCCCCAAAAGAAAATGGTGGGGCCCTTATATGACAGTGCTTATCCACCTCATAAACCCTCATCGGATAGTGTTGATGTCTCAACCTATGCTGGCTACATAGTTCTGGAACGCAAGGATGACTTCTAAGGATAATACCCTCATCTGATAGTGTGTGTCCCCATCCTTGGGTTCACTCGATGATAATTCCTACTCCCATCTGAATGGACACTAAACATGATTTACTGAACTGAACATGAGCTGAGTTACTAAGTTCCGTTGACTGATGGAGTACTACTAATATCTGATAACTAACTAAGTCATGAGATCATGGAGATTTTTCCCGAGTCATAAGACTATCTGAAGTCTAAGGATTCATAGCTTGACTGAGAGTATCGTGAAAATATGACATGGCTCTAGGTACATAGCTAATGTTTTAGGTACAAGTACCCCCAGGACTCGATGGAAGGAAACTGACAAAGAATGACTTACTTGAATAAATAATAATCATCATAATACATTTACTGAAGCATTTCATCAAACATGTGATAGGCATAAGCTTGTACGTACATGATATCATGATAATTAGACACTTTCCCTTCATCTAGGCATTCAACCAAATACATAGTAGGCATAGAATGTGTAAACAACATCATACAACAATTAACTGTTGTGATTCAATTCCAATATAATCATTCAAGGGTTTAGTCCTAGGGTTTCATGAATCTATACCATTACAAATCAACCCATATGGAATTTAACACTCATTCATGAAAAACAATTCAATTACTCATTATTAACATGAACAAAAACAGCCCAATCATGAACTTCATAAGAAAATCCATAACTTGAATTTAGAAAAAGGGATTCTTGGGCTTTATGGACGAAAGGAGTCCATGAATGAACATTATGCATACCTTAGTTCGTGATTTCATGAAGATTGATGGTGAAACCTTCTTGAATTTGAATCTCCAATAGAAACCTTAGCTTGTTCTTGAGAGAAACTTGAGAGAAAATAGTATGTTTTGGGTGAAGAATAGCTAAATCACGTGTTATTGGGTTTAAATAGGGGTAGGAAATTGACCTTTTTAACCCTAGACGCGTTATTTAATTTCAGTAAAATTTTCCCGAACTGGGCCCCTAGTGCGACGCGGCTTTATCGCGCCGTGTCAATGGAAATTGATAATTGGGAAATTGAGGGATGGCGCGACGTGGAGCCATCGCGTTGCCCCTTCCTTCGTGACCTAAAACTTTGGCGCGACGCAGGGGAAATCGCACTGAGACACTGGAAAAAGGACAATTCTAAATTTGAGTGTTGGTGCGACGTTCCATAATCGCGGACACCTACTAGAAATTGCCACATGTCATTTCCTCTTGTGGTGCGGGGCGCCACTGACTAATAGTGAAAATTGATTTTAATATTGATCGTTGATCAAATATGATGAACGGTTGAGAGTAAAATTGAGGAGATGAGTCAAATTGGGATTAGAAATTGGGTTAAAAAAAGATTGAATTGGAGATTTCGATTACGTTAATACAACGTATAAATATGATGAGTTATCGGTTAATTAGCTTCATTATTATAACTTCAATAGTGTATTATTACCTCGATCTTATGATGTTAACGTATATAGATTCAGTTAGCTAGCTTTTAACTACTATGTACATCACTATACGAGAGATACGTATTTATACTATATACATCACATATACGAGTATATTACCTCGTAATAGAACGTATTTTATTTTATTTTTACTCCGATGAATTATCGCTTAATTTAGCTTACATTATTATATTATAACCTCAACAATATATTATTACCTTGATCAATCGATAGTATGATATCAATGTATTCAATATATATAGTTGATTGACTATAAATTTCATAATATGTACTAGATACATCACATACACATGTATATTACCTCGTAATACAACGTATTTCATATATATAATGATAAATTATCGTTTAATTTAGCTTATATTATTATATTATAACTTCAACAGTATATTATTTTTTTGATCAATCGATCGTATGATATCAATGTATTCAATATATAATTGAATACATTAAATTTTTTAAAATATAAAAATTATTTATTTAGTAGTAAATTAAAAATATCAAATATCGATGGACAATGTTGTTTTCATAAAGTTAATTTTTTATTTATTTTTAAAAATATAAAAAAATAAAAAAATAATTTAAAATTACGACGGATAACGTTGCTTTCTATAATTAATATTTTAGAAATAAATAATTATAGCTACATTGTCCATCGATTTTAATAAAAATAAATTAAAATAGAATTTTAATTTAAAAAGTGACGGACAACGTCGCTTTTCAAAAAAAATAATTTTTATTTAGTTTTAACAAAAGTGACACTGTCCGTTGCTTTTTATAAAAATTAAAAAAATTAAAAAATAATTATAAATTGTGATGGACAGTGTCTCTTTTCTAGAATTAATATTTTAAAAAATAAAAACTATAGCGACGTTGTTCGTCGCTTTTAATAAAAATAAAAAAAATAAAAATTAAATTTAAAAAGCGATGGACAACGTCTCTTTTTAAAAAATTATTTTTTATTTAGTTTTAACAAAAGAGACGTTGTCCATCACTTTTTGTAAAAAATAAAGAATAATTACAAATTGCGATGGATAACGTCGCTTTTTCTAGAATTAATATTTTAGAAAATAAAAATTATAGCGACATTGTCCGTCACATTTAATAAAAATAAACAAAAGTAAAAATCAAATTTAAAAATTGACGGACTACTTCGCTTTTCAAAAAAATAATAATAATTATTTTTAAATAAATTACGATGCTATCCGTCGCATTTATTAAAAAAAATTATAAATTATTTTTTAATTAGTCTGCACAATAATCCGCGAAAAAAGAGACGAATATTAAGACGTTGGCAGTCAATTTTAATAAAAAATAAATAAAAATAAAAATTAAACTATAAAAGCGACAGATTGTGTCGCTTTTCTCGTTGTTCTTTAAAGCGACACAGTTCGTCGCTTTTTTTGCATCCCTTTTTGGCCCTTTTTTAGTAGTGTATACCTCACTTTAATGAGTTCAAACATTACACTAAATAGGATATTTTTTAAAAAAATAAAGATGAATATAATAATTAAATTTAATATCTTTTGAGTATGTAAAGATGGAGATTTTATCTATTAAACCTAACCTTTCCCAAAAATATTTTTAAAAGTCGATCGACATTCATCTACTATATGTAAATTGCAACAAAACAATACAATGATAGAGGTATCAGAATAATACAATTAAATCTAATCTTTACTCACCAAAATTTTCTCATAGTCGTCCGATACTTATCTACCACCTGTATAAAATAACAAAATAATATGATAATAGAGATATCAAATAATACAACTAAACCTTACCTTTACATAAGAAAATTCCTCAAAGTCGACTAACATTTACCTATCACCTGTAAATTGCAACAAAATAATACGATAAAAGTGATATCGAAATAATACAATTAAACTTAAATTTTTACACACAAAAATTTTTCAAAGTCGATCGAGATTCATCTACGAACTGTAAACTACCACAAAATAACAAACTAATAGAGATATTACGATAATACAATTAAACCTAACCTTTACCTAAATTTTTTTTTCAAAGCCAACCCATATTTATCTAGCATCTGTAATTAAAATAAAATAATAAGATAATAAAGATATCAAAACAATATAATTAAACCTAACTTTTACACAAGAAATTCTTCAAAGTCAACCGACATTCATCTACGACCTGTAAACTATAAAAATAAATAAATATAATAGTGATTACAAATCTTCAGTTTTGATCCAACTAATTCTTGTTTGAGCGAAAATTTTGACCCTAAAGAATGATTCGAATGAAAACAAAGAAGATATATACACACACATGTTGAATTCGATTGTGCTAACAAAAATAGTGAATAAGTTGAGGGTTAGAAAATTAAGCATCCACCAATTTAGACATGCAATCGAATCATGTAGATGAGCATCAATCATATTCTCCCAAAAGGCAAATCGGTTTGTTCTCTAGTTTAACGTACATCTCAATATTTATAGAAGTATTTCCTTAATAGAGTCTTATTTTAGGAGTATTTTTCTAATTGAACAGTAGAAACAAAAATATTAATTAATTCTCCTACCATATATTTTAAGAGTCTCATATATTTTAGGAAAAGAAAAATATTAATTAATTCCCCTACTATATATTTTAGGAGCTCCATATATTTTAGGAAATCTAGTTAATATAATAAAAAATAATTAAATAATAAATTTTAAAAAATAGTGAAAAGACAGTTTTGTCTAAAGAAAAGTCTTTTAATGAAGGACAAAAAGTTTAAATCCCTTTTATAAGGGTCTTCACACTTTTAATATATATATATACTAGTTTAACCGCACGTGTCTTGCACCTGTAACGTTTGATTATTTAAAATTGAATGATTTTGTCTATTGCAGAGATTTTTAGTGAAGTGTAAAAAGTTCAACTCACTTTTCAAATATCCTTTGCATTTTAATATAATAATATAAATATAAAAATATATTTTATCGTAAGCACACACACACACACATATATATATATATATATATATATATATATATATTAACACCAGAAGTTTCAAGTGGTTGATCGATCATCACTTTTATATTTTTCATGCAGTACCTCTTTCCCTTGCTGCCGGAGGCTAAGAGAGACACATCAATTTGAACTATATTTGTGGTATAATTATTTTTCTTTGTTTTTCTATATTTAAAATTTTTTCTTATTTTTAAAGTCAAATCCTTACAAAATCATTCATTACATTCTTATTATGTAATTAAAACTTTAAAATTTGGTACTACTTAAAATTTTCTTATTCTAACATTTTTATAGTTATTTTTAGATTTTTCAAATCTTCTTAAAATCAAATTTAGTTGATTTAGAATTTTTAGACTAATGGAAAAAATTTAGTTGTCATTAATTCTGATGACTTCTAATACGAAAAAGTTTTACCATAAATATATTTAATTAATTTTCAACACTTAAATATTTTAAAAAAACCGTATTTGTGGTATGATTACTTTTTTTCCTAATCTTTACAAAATCATTGACTACATTCTTATTACGTACTTAAAACTTTTAAAATTTGGTACTTCATAAATTTTTCTTATTAATTCTAATGCTTTATATTTATTTTAGATTTTTCAAATCTTCTTAAAATCAAATTTAGTTGATTTAGAATTCTTAAACTAATGGAAAAAGTTTTAATTATCATTAATTCTGATGACTTTTGATAAGGAAAAGTTTTACCATAAATATATTTAATTAATTTTCAACACTTAAATATTAGGAAAAATCATTAATTCTGATGACTTCTAATAAGAAAAGATTTTACCAAAAATATATTTAATTAATTTTTAACTCTTAAATATTAGGAGAAAATAGTGAAAAGACGATTTTGTCTAAAACAATGACTTTTAATGAAGGATAAAATGTTCAAACAATATTTCTAAGATCCTTCACACTTTTAATATATGCTAGTGTATATGTACGTGCATTGCACGTGTATTTAAATTATATAAATAAATATTGTATCTCAAATACTTTGACCTTCTTTCCTTCACTCAATCAGTGCACATACATTGTCGATGATCTATTTCCTTGAAAAAATTCATGTCTAGCAGATTGCTGAATCTTAAAAATTCGAATGTAAAATTTGTAGGTTTTTAAAATAGAATTTATATATATGAAAATTACATAAATTTTGTTTTTTACAAGTCATAATAAATAACAATCAAAATTATTTAAAAGAAAAATAAAGAATTACATATAACGATTCGTATAAATTTCTGAAGATAGATCCTTCAATCCAAAGAGATGGAGTATATATTTACAATGAGACATATTGCAAAGAAGTCAAATGGTATGAAAAGATTATATGCTACAAGCATCTTACTGCGATAAATAAATTAAATTTATTAAAGTAAATCACAAAGAGCAATATTGATCATCGGAGAAATATATGTTACCAATTTCAAAATTGAGAAAGACAGTTTGCTACGAAAGGCTTTAATTAACCTGTACAGTACATTTCAACCGATGAAAATGCACAAATTAAGCATGCATTTCAGCAACCTATGCTTAAACGTCGTTAGTCTCCGCTATCAGGCAGAGTGTTGAGGTCCAAAAAGCCACCTTTCTCACAATTGTATGTGAGATTTTGTCCATCTACAACGCTGTTAGCATTGACCGGTGCTGCAAATCAATTTACTCTCCAGAGATTGTTTTTGTTTTTAATTTTTCTTTGTTTCTTTTGAAGGATATTGTTGCTTGTTGATCTCTCACAACAATTTTCTTATCCCAATTATTCACCTCCGAATTCTCACCTACATTTTCCTTCTCAACATTCTACACTCACGGAAGGATGTTAAATTTTTTAGGAGTCGTGCTTCGAAGAAATAGCCTCAATAACAACTTTGAAGAGTCCTTTAATAACGACTTTCAAGAGTCCCCATTCCTAAGAAGCTTTTCTTGAGCTAATTAAGGATCGTGAAAAAAGTCTCTCTATCTTTCCAAGGTAGGGATAAGGTCTACATACACTCTACCATCTTTCGACCCCACTTGTGAGGTAAGGATAAGGTTTGGATACACTCTACCATCTTCAGATCTCACTTGTGAGGGACAAGGTCGATAAGGTCTACATACACACTACCATCTCCAGATCTTACTTGTGAAATTGCACTTAATGAGAAGAAGGAGTTATTGCAGATCACATGTCTATATGTATCAAACTTAAAATAACTAATAGAAGCTAGTGCATTTTCATTTACTGGAAACAACAAGAATTTGATTCTATTATGCCTACTTCTTTGAACCAATATTATATATGTGTACTTTTTTTCTTCAAATATTTTTTCATTTACGCTGATTTATCATTTTATCTCTAACCAGTTTATATCTTTTCGATTCAAAGAAAAAGTATATGTATCAATTTTATATCTTATAAATCACTAATCTCATGCTACATTTATTGGTATCTAACTAACAGTAAAAAGTTGTCAGATCCATCAGTACACAATCAATCAATCCACTAACCTCGAATGTCAAATTAGAAGGAGCAAGCTATATGAACATTTTGTATCCATATAGGTCGTCATATCTAAGGAACAATGGTGCATATGAAAGTCTACATAAAACACAAGGAAAGGTGTGGTGGAAACTTTGAGAATAAAAAGCTAGACTATCGGTATGACAACCTCTACTAAGACGCTCAACTTGTATGTGATGTAGTTTGTTCACAACAGTCTTTGAGTCATTCAAAGATAAAGCAAGAGTTATCCACTATTTAAATGTATTAGTATACTGATTTTAATACGTGAATCAATGACTTCTAACCCGCAACAAATGACCCCTTAAATGGATACTTTGAGCCAGGCTTCGCCTCATTAATAAAATACTTCTTCGCAACAAATTTTGTTTATTGTCACAACTTTGGCCTATCCTTGAAAACATTATCATTTATTTAGGGAGTTCAATTACTAAAAATATGAAAAATAAAGGGAACCAAACAATCAAATCCAAGACATACATTCAAACAAACAAAATCGATTGAAAAACAAAAACACAATAATTCAAAACAACAAATTGATTACAAATAAATATGAACAATAAGTATTTACTGGATCAAGAGCATATGTTAAAAATAAAAAAGATGTGAGATGTATACCTTTTTAATGTTGGATTGTAGGTCAACTTTCAAAGCAAAGCCAAGAAAAACATAAAGAACAATGATAATGAATAGTGCAAGAGGATGAATTTAATCAGAATCAAAATAAGAAAATAGTAGAGATTCGTTATATTCTTCATAATAACAATTAATTACCTCTTTGAAACTTCAAATCTTCAATATCACAAGAATAGCCAGAGATTCGTTTCTAATACAAACAAACACCAATATAATGTGCCAGAGAAGGTTATTGTTAGTAGTCAACCTGAAAGATAAGTACCACAAAGTTTTAAAACCAAAATTTCAAGAAACAAAAAGAAACAAGAACAATAACAATTAATACAACTGCACAAGAGGAAGACAACCAAAAAATAAAGCTGAGAGAAAAAATGGAGCAAATTAAAATCGAAAGTCATTTTATAGAAGTAGAGTTTTGGGAAAAATTTAAGTACTTTAAAACCTAAAAGAATTGAAAGTGGGATATGTTGGGTTCAATATGTATGAAAAGTGTGAATGAAAAATGGAGAAAAAATAATGGAGAGAAAAAGAGACACTAAAATGGAAAGTGTACTCTTTTAAAGAAAAGTTCACTAATTCTCCCACATTGGTGGGACAAGGGAACTTTCAAGTATTTATAATAAGAAGAACTTAATCCACATGGATAGTGAGGCAAGAACAAGATGGTGCCTCACGCCGTCATCGCTCACTCAGCTTCGGCTTTGGATTTGTCAAATGATCGATCGATGAGATCTATCTTTTTGGACAAAGTTTATTTGACAAAAATTCAATCCAAAAATACCAATGGAAAAAAAATGCAACAAATTGTTTCTGTGTTTTATCCTCCATTTATATACATGCATGCAGTAGCGGAAACACTATTTCGAAATGCAATGCAGAAGTGAATTGATGCTTCGGAAGGGATGGAACCCTTCAACGAAATGACACACTGATTCATGAAATGGTATGCCTGTTCAAAAATTATTTAGACGAATAGACATGATTTTCTAGAAAGATCACACCTTTTAAGTGAACCATTGACACCTTTCAGAAGAGGCACCTGATGGCTATATAAACCTGCTTTCATCCACAGGTTTAAGAATGGAATTTTTTTTATGAATATACAAACTCTTCTTGTCTTTAAAAACATTCCGTGTGATCAATCAAATCATTGAGTGAGTTCGAAAAGATTCCAATTATTTGAGGTACCGCTACAGTTGGTTTGTTTGGCCATTTTATCCCGGGAGAAAGATTCCATAACCTCGGGTACAGTGAGGGGAATTATTCCTTAAGGACACTCCGTGAAGTCGGGGGACTTGGCCTAAAAATTCCGTTTCATCTTATTTCTGAAAGTTAACATACTTCTTGGATAGATTATTTATAATCTTGTGTTGAAGGTCTTACGGAACTTTATAAGTGTTCTAGTCTTAGACTTGAACTTGTGTTAGAGTTATTGTTGTATGTATATATACAGATTCTTGTACCCAAAAATGTCGACAAATAACAATCTGAAGGAATAATACACTTTCAGAATCTGTATAGCTTGTTTTTTGAGATTAAAGCTTTAAGCTTTCTACTCCGTTTGAACTTAACTAGTGATTTGAAGACATAAAATCTTCATCAAAAGTTAAAGATCACTCGGTTGACAATTGAAAGTCATAAAAACTTTAGTGTTAAACTATAAACAAGAAGTGTTTAAAGTTGCTGCAATTTTTTAATAAGTATTTTGATATACTAATTGTATTGTCTTGTGGTGACAGGAAAATGACGACTGATAGTTAAATGCATGATGCTGGAATGACTATGGCGGCAACTAGTATTGCCACAAAGAGTCGTACTAATGCTCTGCAAGCTATGGCACCGGTGGAAAAACCCGAAAAGTTTACGGGTATTGACTTTAAGAGATGGCAGAAAAAAATGTTCTACCTCACAACTCTCCGTCTTCAAAAGTTCACGGTTGAGAAAGCTACGAAGGTTCCCGAGAGAACCCCTGAAAAAGAATACTTCGTGATTGTGAAGGCTTGCACTCAAATATCCTCTGCAGAAATTATATCTTGAGTGGTCTCCAAGATGACCTTTACAATGTGTATAGCGGAACCAAGACTGCAAAAGAGTTATGGGGAGCACTAGAACGGAAGTACAAGACGGAGGATGCCAGAACTAAAAAATTCTTTGTTACACGATTCTTGGAGTACAAAATTATAGACAACAAGTCTATTGTCTTACAAGTGCAGAAACTGCAAGTGATCATCCAAGATCTCCTAGCGGAAGGTATGATTTTGACAAATACCATTATTGAACAATTTAAAAATGTTCTTAGTATTCACATGAATTTTATTGTAGGTTTGATTGTGAATGGAGCGTTTCAAGTAGCAGCAATAATAAATAAGCTACCACCTATGTGGAAAGACTTTAAAAACTATTTGAAAACACAAACGTAAGGAGATGTCAGTCGAAGATTTGATTGTACGACTACGTATTGAAGATAATAAGGCTGCAGAAAGAAGGTCAAGAGGCAATTCTGCAATGAGTGGAGCAAACATTGTAGAAGATAACCAAAACAACTCTAAAAAACAAAAGAAAGCTGGAAATAAAAGCAATCAACCCAAGAAGAAGTTCAAGGGAAAGTGCTTTAACTGTAGCAAGATTTGCCACATGTCTACGGATTGTCGTGCCATAAAGAAAGGAAAGAAAAAGGACCAAGCAAATATGGCTAAGTCTAAGAAAGAAATGGATGATTTTTGTGCTATGCTTTCTGAATGCAACTTGGTGGGAAATCCTTGCGAATGGTGGATGGATTCTGGTGCCACCCACCATGTTTGTGCTAACAAGGAGTTGTTTTCGACGTTTTCTCTGGCTCAAGTAGAAGAAAAGATCTACATGGCAAACTCCTCTACTGTAAAAGTGTAAGGAACAGGAAAAACGTGCTTAAAGATGACTTCCAGAAAAGTGTTGACACTTAACAATGTCTTGTATTGTAATACCCCATACTTTTCCTAGCTTGAAAAGTTCCAAGAATGTTAGAAACTTTCTTTGAAAGATGAATCCACTTTTATACACGTGGTATTTTTAATATTTTTACTTTTTATCATGTGGAGAATCGAATAAGCTTTCCATCGATACCAAATTCACCCAAATTTGACACCCAGGCGAAGAGTTAGTGCCTTTTTAGTGAGACAATGTATCACCTAAGCCTTCAGCGCGTCGCGGAGATAGCTTAAATGACAATTGTCAATTTCCAGTGTTGCTCCGCGGTAGTGGCACGTCACGCCAAACTTCCAGATCATAGAAAAGGTGGTAACACGATAGTTCTGCATTGCGCCACCGTGCAATTTCCCATTTGTCACTTTCTAGTGACTTGGCGCGATAGTGGCACATCGCGCCAAGGATGAAAATCGAGAAATTTTCTCAAAAATTAAAGACGCGTCCAAGGGTTAAAAGGGTCAATTTCCTACCCCTATTTAAACCCAATAACAAGTGATTAGCCATTCTTCACCCAAAATATACTAGTTTCTCTCAAGTTTCTCTCAAGAACAAGCTAGGGTTTCTATTGGGGATTCAAATTCAAGAAGGTTTCACCGTCAATTTTCATGAAATCACGAACTAAGGTATGCATAGTGTACATTCATGAACTCTTTTTGTCCATGAAGCCTAAGAATCTCTTTTCTAAAGTCAAGATTTTAGATTTTCTTTAAGAACTTCATGTTGGGTTTATTTTGTTTATGTTGAGAATGATCAATTGAATTCAAATCCATGTTGGGTGATTAATGTTATGTGGAATTGATTTGTATAGATGTATATTCATGTGAATCTATGATTAAACCCTAGGATGATGAAATTAGATGTTGAATCACGATGTGTAATTGTTGTATAATGGTGTCTACATATATTATGCCTGTCATGTGTTTTATTAAATGCCGATATGAAGAAAAAGTGCCCAACTAGCATGATATTATGAAATCCCCATGTTTGTACAAGTTTATGTATATCACATGTTTGATGAAGTGCTTCAATATATGAATTATGAATTGTGTTGTTGGTCCTGTATTTAAGTAAGCCATGCTATGTCAGTTTCTTCTCATCGAGTCCTAGGGGTACTTATATCCGAATATTTAGCTGTGTGCCTAGAGCCATGCCCTGTTTTCACGATCTTCTCAGTCAAGCTATGATCTATAGAACTCAGTCAGTCATGTGACTCAGGAAATCTCAGAAATCTCAGTAATTTCAGTAGCTCAGTAATCTCAGTAACCTCAGTATTCCCAGTCAATCTCAGTAACTTCAGTATTCTCAATCAGTCCTCAGAACTTAGTACATTCTGTTATTCAACAGAACTCAGTAAATTCAGTATAGCTCCGCTAGACAATACCACTAGTATCAGTTCAGTTCATTTAATCAGCTCAGTTCAATTAATCAGTTCAGTGTCTTTCAGATGAGAGTAGGATTTAGCACCGAGCGAGCCTAAGGATGGGGACTCACCCGCTAGATAAGACTGAGATCCCTAGAAATAATCCCTAAGTTCTAGAACTATGTAGCAAGCGTAGGTACGAGATGTCACCCGTTAGATAGGACTGACATACTCAGGGATCACCCGTTAGCGCATTCAAATGTATAGGACTGATCCCAGGGGTCACCCGCTAGATTAAGACTGACTCCACAACAACTATCTTTACCAGTGGCTCGGTACTGACACCCTTCCAGCTGGGTTTCGAAATAGTGTTTTTAAGTAAACCATTGCCACCTTTCAGAAGAGGCACCTGATGGCTATATAAACCTTCTTTCATCTACAGGTTTAGGAACAATTTTTTTTCCTGAATATACAAACTTTTCTTGTCTTAAAAAACATTTCGTGTGATCAATCAAACCGTTGAGTGAGTTTAAAGAGACTCCAATTGTTTGAGGTACTGCTACAGTTAGTTTGTTTGGCCATTTTATCCTGGGAGGAAGATTCCATAACCTTGGGTATAGTGAGGGGAATTATTCCTTAAGGACACTTCGTGAAGTCAAGGGACTTGGCCTGAAAATTCTGTTTCATCTTATTTCTGAAAGTTAACATACTTCTTGGATAAATTATTTATAATCTTGTGTTGAAGGTGTTAAGGAACTTCATAAGTGTTCTAGTCTTAGACTTGAACTTGTGTTGAAGTTATTGTTACATGTATATATAGATTCTTGTACCCAAAAATGTCGATAAATAACAAGATCCGACTCCTCTCAATTTCTATTGTCTCCATTTTTTCCAAATTCTTACTTGGATGAGAGACACATGACATGAGTTAGAATGAATGTTAAAATTTAATAACTAAACTAAGATTCTAACCATGATATGAACAATAAATATTTTACCTATTTTCTTTCAAAATTTTAGTAATTCAACAATTATTAGAGTTACAAAATTATTTTATTCACAAATATACTTTTAAGAAAAAATTCTCTCTGTTATTCTATGTTTTTTTTCTACGTTGTGTTCTATTTTCATACTCACCGTCTATCTTCCAACTTCTTTAATTTAATTTTTTAATTTTTTTTTAACCATTAGATACCTTTTCTTTAAAATAATTAGCTAGGAGTATAAATGGTGAACTTCAATATTTTTAATAATCAAGTTTTTTTCGGTAAATCAATCAAGTTTCTTTTTAGTTTTGCTAATTGAATATTTTTATTATAATATCGATAATGATCCTATTATTATAATGATTTACTACTCAAAGATTCATATTTATGAAAGAAAATTTACTGTCTTCATGATTTTGGATTTGCCAATTTTTCTTATAGCTATTTTTTTTGGACGAAGAGGAAAAATGATAAGAGTTTAGAAATTCGGGAAAGGGAGATCAAGTACGTGGGGGATGATAAAGATTTGAAGGAGGAGGGAAAAAAATGGATGAAATCTGGATCAACTACTGCAGCATGACTATTTGTTTTGGCATGAAAGAGTTTACCATAGTGACAAGCTTGAGATGCAATTGTCCAAAAGAACCTCTCATCAAGGAAACACCCCTCAAAAAGTACAAAGCAAGCAGGACAACCAAACCACCTCCATCAAATAAAGGCAATACATTGTCTAAGCGACCACCCACCAAAACCAACAAATGCAAGAAAAAAATAGATGGGTTGTTGGAAATTGCTGGACGTGGCTACAAAGCCATCATATTGTTAGAAAATCTCAAGGATAAAGCCATACCAAAGAAGTACATGGAGAAATTGTGATTAGTTTGGTTTGCACATTCTATTATATTGACAAGAGACGTCTACAAAGTCATAGAAGTTGATTTGTTGGAGCTTGTTGAGGATTTTTAGAAATTCAACAATTATCCCTGGGATATGACAACTACAAGTTGTCTGTCAAATATTTATTGACAAAGCAATCCCCAAAGATGATCTCCTTAGACGACTTTTCTTGGACTTTCATGGTAAATTTAATCCCTATTTGTTTACACTTGCATTAGTTTATATTTATATTGAACAATTATTATGAATTTTTTTGGTTTTGCTTCCTGTTTATATTTTTTAGGCTTGGGCATTTGAAGCCATTCTTACACTCTGAAAGATGGTTAAGGATTACCCAGATGAGGTTTATCATCCAAGGATCCTCAGGTGGTTGGCTGCAAAGGGAAACATAAGAATTAAGGACGTTGATCTCTTTAACCCTCTGGATGATGCAGTAAGCCTTCTTTCAAGTAAAATAATTTGACTCAAAGAAAAATATTAAAAACTCAGATTTCGTTGGGTTAGCTTTTTGGATGGAAAGGCGGTCACAAGAATACATGCCTACCAATGAATAAATTAGTCTACTAACATCAACAATCTCTTTCTTCATATACGAGACTGTCTGCTTTTTCTATCTAATTTGGAAATCTATGTTAATAAGAATTCTCATCTTCAAATAGTTTATTTCCATATGTCGCCCGATTTGATGGTTGCTAAGCAAGATGGACACTACGCTAGGGGACCGTGTGAATCATTAATACAATATTTGATTCACATGGTTTTCTACCATATGTAGTTCAATTTCATTGTTTTTACTTAAGTGTTAAGAGAAGAAAAAAAGTCTGACGTTTCAATCTCAAAGTGAAATATAGTATTTAGTTCTTTCTTTCATTTAATGCCTATTAGTGTTCCAAAAGTTCCTTTCCAAGCCCCATTAGGGGTTTTTGTCCAGTACCTCTCGATTCCCGAAAAAACCATAAAGTCCTTGGTAGGATTGGCAGCATCCCCCTCAAGGCACGATTCTGAGAAAGAATCTCTTGAAAAAGAAAAAAATATGAATGTTTTCTCTCTGGGGAGAATACTTTATGAAATGGGTGGAGTAACAGAAAATATAGACAAAAGGGCTATTTCACTAGCAGGATCTAAAATGCCTATTCGAACAAAATTCATTAATTCGTAATGTAATAGACAAAAATGTTGAAAGGGCTCTTAGATATGAAACAACCTTCAACCTCCAATTCCTTTTTGAACAACTTTTTACTGTTATTAATCCATTTGAATCATTACTAAACTAAAATAGATTACTCAATCTCGATGATTGCGTATTCATAGGCTATTATGAGTTCAAGATAGGACACGAGGACGAGACAAAGTGATATACTACAATCACGTAAGCATTGATTCCTCAACAATTCCATACCTCAAGCAACAGGGTAAGCCAATAAAGGGGGAAGGTCTAAAATGCTAAAGCAACCCATTGAAAAAGCTAGAAAAATTAGAGAAAACCATACTATTGCGAGAAGGAAAGTTTCACGACAAGTAGAATCTCTTCATTCCACGATTCCATGAAATATCTTGAATTTTATGTTGAATTGCTAGGTGTATGTACATGTATCAATCAAGTGAATTTTGTTCTGGTGTGATCAATTCAATAAAATAATAAAAGCAATTTGAATTTTAACAGATTACCCATCTGGTGCAATAGATAGGTAATCTGTTGCGGCAAATGAGTCATAATTGGCAACAAATTACCCACTTGTCGCTTTGTTTCTCTAAACCCGACTCAACAGATTACCTATCTACTGCAACTTATGCAACAGATGGGTAATCTTATGCAACAGATTGTTAATATGTTGCAACATATGAATCATCTATTGCAACAGAAAGATCATCTATTGCATAAGTTGTCTGTGTTAACATATGACCCAACTGACTGCAATTATTATTTGATTCAAACATATCTACCTTTTTTTTAGGTTGTGAATCCATGGATCGTACCTATTGAGAAAGAGTTAGAGATGACTTCTTTTATTAATTAAGGTCTTGTTGATACAACAACAAACCCAATGGTGGAGTTAATAAAGAAGAAATTTGTCACGACCTGAACTAGGCTAGGCCGTGATGGGTATCCCAAGACCCACGTGGATGAGAGATCACTCCTTCACCTAATCTAGTCAACACAACAACCTCAGAGTCGGATGAATTTTGAACATATAACAAGATACGAGTTTAATTATATAAGGATATAAATGTACAACCATAACCAATACTAATGGGTATCGACATCAATCCTATACCAATACCAATTCTGATACCACTACCGACACCACTCATAGCCAAAAATCAAATTCTAAAAAGAGTCTGAAACATAGAACCTATAGACCATGAAGGAAGCCTTCCAAATTATGGAAACTGACCACTTAAATGTCAACTAACGAACCAGCTCGAACACCTAATCACTGTGCAGAACAAAAAGAAGAAGTTCCGGTGTCTGAATTGCATGGGGATACAACGTCCGAAAATGGTTAGCGGTTGGAATGGTAGCATGTAACTCAGGGATAGAGGAAAAAAATAATTCCATCATTCAAAAACCAAGTCAAATCATCATATGAAATCACAAATATATACATACACACATATATATATAGTATCGGGATAGGGAACAAGGGTTAGCATGAACTTTAAAAACCATAACCTAGGCTGTGTAGTATAACCATCATATAACAAGACACCCACAGGCTATATGGGCCCATCTCTCCCTTAGCTGGAAGGGCCCTTCTATGTGTAGCCGCAAAAACTAGACAATATCCGTAACCGTATATGCCATTATAGGGGACTCAAACCTCCCGGCATAGTCAAGGTGACTTAAATACCAAGATATAAAATATGGGGGACTCAAACTTACCATTCTTATATTCATTCAGGGAATTGAACCTCCCGGTCATATAGACACCTGCACCAGCTAGCATAATTTCTAGTGTTAGTCCTTCAGACTCCACTTTCACGGCCCGGCTACACATCCTACTTTAAAGCCTAATTTAATACATTGATTACACATATACACAACTTTTAATCCAATTACTTACCATAAGCATCCCATTGGTATTGTCATACCAATCCCCACTTGCAAGAGTACAACATGCCATAACCATTATTAATGAGCCTTGGGACTCGAACCCATTGTCTAAACAAAGACATCAATTCAATTCAATATTTAGGGACTCAAACCCAATTAGAAAATCAAACCACCAAGGTTAAAATTCAAATAAATTTATGGACAACAAGGCCTTCATAAAACCATTTGCCAATTATCAACATTCATAGGCCAATGACTTAGTTCAAACACAATTCATATGGACAAGATTTTTCTCATTGACATTTTCACAAACAAGTTGAGGGCATGCAATTATCAAACCATTATTCAATCCAAAACCATTAAGTCTAGGGTTAAACATAGCCCCCTTCATTAAAACACATTTCCCATGCACCCACATGTGCAAAAACCATTATTTAAACAAGTATAATCATAATTTGAAACATGAGAAAACAATACTCAACATTATGCATTCAAACCTTCAACTATGGCTTTCAAAATCACCATTAATGAACCATAAAAATGTTTAAAATACATGATTTTTATGAACTAACAATGAAGAAAGAGTCACACGCCTGAGTTATAAAGATTTACGGAGAGATTTTGATACTTAAGCCCCTATATGACCTCCTTGAAGAAACTCCATCCCAATCTTCTTGAGAGGTTTTTAGAGAGTGTATTAATCTTCTAAAGTGTAGAATGAGAGACGAAATAGTGTTATAAGAGGTGGGGTATTAAGGGCTTGTGGTGGGAATTTTCCAAAATACCCTAGCTTAAAAGATGCAAGAAGAACACAGGTGGGTACGATTGGACCCTTCAACTCATAATCACATCATATGAGTGGTACCCTCAAATTCATCATTTGATAAGAAAGTTGGACACCATATTTTGTCCAATATGTGACTTTCTTGCTCAACTTGTATCATCACCATACAACTAACATCATTGAGTCGTACCATAGGCAGAACATCAAAGTCTAGACATTGGACAACATACGGTTGGGCCCTATACTTCTCGTCACTTAACCATACGACTCGTATAGAGTCTCTCGTATCTTGAATAGAACTTGGCAAATATCATACTGTCCAACATATGCTAGGATCCCTAGAAATGTCACCACTCCATATGAGTCATGGTTTGAGTAGTATGACAATCAGAAGGTTCAAGACTCAAGAATTTTAGGATCATTCATCCTCGAATGATAGGACAAAGCAATTCAAGCACTATTAAACTTCAAACTTCTCTACTCTTATCTTTAAGATAGAAAACAAAATACCAAGATATCACAATCTATCATCAATAAAGATAGAAAACAAAGATATTAAGAACAACATATACCTCAAACACGATTTTCCAGAATTGGGAATAAGAATGGATACTTGGACTTCATGTCCTCCTCGGCTTCCCAAGTAGCTTTCTTTGACTTTTGGTTTCACCATAGAACCTTCACCGAAGTTATGTGTTTTGTTAACAACCGACGAACTTCTCGATCCATGATCCTCACTGGGACCTCTTCATAGGTCAAAGAATATGAAATACAAATGTTATCCAAGGGAATAACAAACGAAGGGTCACCCACAAATTTTTGCAAAATGGACACATGGAATATCGGATGAATGGAACTCATGCTAGAGAGAAATTCCAACTCATACACAACATTACCAGCCCTTCTCAAAATCAAGTACAGGCCAACATATCAGTGACTGAGATTTTTCTTCTTCCCAAACCGCATTACTCCATTCATGGGAGACATCTTCAAGAACACCCAATCTCCAACCTTAAACTCTAAGTACCTTCGCCTCACGTCCGTATAGGACTTTTGGAAACTTTGGGCGGTCTTAAGAGTATCCCAAATTACCTTTACCTTTTCCATAGCTTGGTGAATATAATCCAACACAAATATTTCCACTTCACCAACCTTGAACCAACCAATAGAAGATCTACACCTCCTACATACAATGCCTCAAATGGGGCCAACCAATGATAGAATGGTAAATATTGTTATAAGAAAATTCAATAAAAGAAAAATGGTCAAACCATTTACCACCATAGTCAATCACACAGGGTCGCAAAATATCCTCTAAAGTCTGAATAGTCCTTTCGTCTTGCCCATCTGACTGTGGGTGAAAAGCCATACTAAGACTCACTTTAGTCCCTAAACCATGCTAAAAAGAGAACCAAAATATGATGAGAACTGAGTACCATGATCTAAAATAATTGAGACAAGCACACCATGCAAATTTACCACTTTCTAAAGGAACAACTTTGCATAATCCTGCAGAATAAGTAGTCTTCACTGGCAAGAAGTGAGCAGACTTAGTCATCTTATCCACGATGACCCAAATGGAGTCACACTAATTCTACGACTATGGAAGGACGGTAATAAAATCCTTATTAATTACCTCCTATTTCCACACTGGAAGTTCAAACTCTTGGAGTAGCCCACCGGGCCTCATGTGCTCCACCTTAACTAGCTAACAAAACATACATTTAGACATAAATTTGGCTACATCCCATTTCATATTGTTCCACCAATACATCCCCTTAAGGTAATGATACATCTTTGTCGAACCGGGATGAACCATATACCATGATTCATAGGCCTCGGCCAAAATCCTTCCTCGTAACTCATCATCATTAGGAACACACAACCTCCGTTGGTACCTTAAGATACCAGCACCACCGATCTCAAAGGTCATCACCTTCTTCTTACCCACATTATCCTTAATTTTCATCAAGAGAGGGTCTAGCACCTGCTTCTCCTTTATTTTTGAACCAAGAGATAATTGCATCACTTGTTGCACAACCATACCTCCATCCTCAGAGTCTAAGATACGAACTCCAAGGTTATCCAAATAGTGAATATCTTTATCAAATTCCCACTTATCCTTATCCATATGCGATAAACTACCCGGACAACCTGCTAAGAGAATCAACAACTGTATTAGCTTTACCTGGATGGTAGTGAAGACTTATATTATAGTCCTTCAGCAACTCAAACCACCTCCTTTTCCTGAGATTAAGCTCTTTCTGAGTGTACACATACTGTAGGCTCTTATGATAAAAAAGATATCAACATGGACCCCATACAAATAGTAAGTCCAAATTTTCAATGCGAACACCACGACTAATAATTCCACATCATGACTCGAGTAGATATTCTTATGAACCTTTAACTGCCTAGAGGCATAAGAAACCACCTTACCACGCTGCATCAAAATAAAGCCCACACCATTTCGAGACGCATCACAATAGACCACAAATCCCTCTGTACCCTCAGGTAGAGTCAAGATCGGAGCTGAAGTTAACTTATCTTTTAGCTTCTCAAAGCTACCCCTGCAAGCATCAGACTACAAGTACTTCACCTGTTTTTGAATTAAATTGGTCAATAGAGCAACAATAGAAGAAAAGTTCTCCATAAACCTCCTATAATAACCAGCTAAACATGAGAAGCTCGAATATCAGATGGATTCTTGGGTCTAGGCTATCTCTTAACCACATTAACCTTTTAAGGATCCACCCTAATCCCTTCGCTAGACATGACATGACCTATATAAGTTATGATATTCAACAAGAATTCACACTTAGAGAACTTAATATACAACTGCTAATCTTTCAAGGTTTGCAACATAAGGCAGAGGTAATCAAAATGACCCTCCTTAACCTTACAGTACACCAAGATGTCATCAATGAATACAATCATAAATATATCTTGAAACTAACGATAGACCCTATTCATCAAATCCATGAAAGCTGCGGGGGCATTGGTCAACCCAAAAGACATAACCAAAAGCTCAAAGTTCCCATACCTGGTACAGAAAGTTGTCTTAGGGATATCCACCTCCCAAATCTTTAACTGATGATACCCATATTGAAGATTGATATTAGAGAAGAATTTGGCACCCTAAAACTGATCAAAGATATCATTAATTCTTGAAAGAGGGTACTTATTCTTTATCATCACCTTGTGCAACTGTCGTTAATCAATACACATCCGAAGGGACACATCCTTCTTATGCATGAATAACACTAGTGTACCTCACATGGACACACTAGGATGGATGAAACCCTTGTATAAAAGATCCCTTAGTTGTTCCTTGAGTTATTTTAACTCGGCTGGAGCCATTCTATATGGGGGAATAGATATAGGACGAGTGTCCGGAACAAGATCAATACAAAAATCAATCTTCTTATTGGGAGAAACACTGGGAAGGTCATCAGGGAAGACCTCAGGGAACTCACTTACCACAGAAATAGAATGCAAAGAATGACCTTCCAAGTTAGAATCCTTAACCTGGACCAGATAAAAGAGATAACCTTTGGAAATTAAGTTTCGAGCTCTAAGAAATGATATGAACTTTCCCTTAGGAGATAGGGAACCACCCTCCCACTTAATAACCAACTCATTTGGGAATTTAAATATGACCTTACGGGTCCGACAATCTAAAGATGCATAGCACGATTACAATAAGTCCATTCCCAGAATAACATCAAAGTCAACCATATCTAACTCTATCAAGTCTACTAGAGTTCCTCTACTACCAACAGATACCACACACCCCCTATAGGCTCTTCTGACAACCACAGGGTCCCCTACCTGGGTAGAAATAGAAAAAAGATCTGATAAACACTCAGGACCAAAACCCAAATGCACAACCACAAATGAGGTCACATAATAGAGAGTGGAACCCAGATCAAGTAAGTGGTACACAACACGATTAAAGAGTTTCAATAGACCAGTTACAATATTTAGAGATGGCTTAGACTCCTGATGAGTAGTGAATGCATAAAGATGGTTCTGACCACTACTGGAGCCAAGAGTAGCACTCTTTGGTGCCCTAGATGAGGAAGAGGAAACAAGAACCTTGTTTGCCCCAGAAGCAACTCTAGAGGGATAGTCCCGCTGCATATGTCCAATCTTACCATATATAAATCATTGATTCCTCTCTTTTTACACCGACCATAATGATTCTAACCATAAAGTCTACATAGAGGGTAGGATGGTGCTGATTGGGCCCTACTGGCCTGAGATTGGGCACCCTATTCCTTAGAAGTATCACCACCCTAAAAGCGTCATTCACCAAACCACTTTGGTTAGGGAGCACTAGCCATTGAATAGGAGTTAGAACTCTCCCAGTTCTTATTCTTAGACTATTTACCACTCTACTATTTGCTCCCACTCTGTTCTAAATACCAAACTTTCTTACTCTGCCTCTCACCAATTTTAGCTTGCTTTTTTTTTCTCCTCTTCAACCTGTTGCATAAACACAACAACTTTAGAGATGTCCATGTACTTAATTAACAAGGCAACCTTACTCTAAAGAATGAACTCATGAGATAATCTCGAAGAGAATTTTCTCATGCGGGCCCTCATATTAAATACCAATACAGGAGCATACCAGGACAACTGATGGAATTTTAAAGCATACTCCCTAACTATCATCCTTCATTACTTTAAGTTAACAAATTCTTCTACCCTCGTCTCCCTCAACCCTTGAGGAAAAAAATGATCCATGCACTAGAGAAATCATCCCACAAGATAGAACCAATATCCTCACCTCTCAACTATTCCCACTCTTTGTACCACTAGTACACCATATTTTCAATTGATGGGTAGAAAACTCTGCACCTTTGATCTCTGAAGCAGGCATAACCCGAAAGATCTTCTCCATCTCATTAATGAAGCTTTGAGGATCATTTTAAACCTTTGTACCAATAAATATTAGAGGATGCAACCTCATGAATTGGACAACTATAGTGTCCTCAGAAAAACCCATAGAAGCACAAACAAAACCAGACTATTATGAATGAGACGTCACCAGCTGAGTCAATAGGGTAATAGAGTGATAAAGCTCACACTAGTGACCTCCCCAGGAGGCAACTGAGTATGAGTGTTACCCTCAGGAGTAGGATCAGTGGGGATAAGTAGGACCCCATGAGGACAGTCAGATGTAGAGATCCTTGACCGGGTCTGGACCCCAAAAGATAGACGAGCCTCGTCCACATTATCCTTAGATAGGAAAAAAGAGTTCAAACGGATATTAAATCTTCTTGGAGGTATGATCTGAAAGATGAGCAAACAAAAATCAGAAGAATCCAAGACCTTAGACTCTATAACTCGAAATTAAGACAACAAGAAAGGGAAATATTCCTAAATGTCTCATAGTCTCCCCCTTATAAGTGTGGCATGCTACACACGCATAAAACAAACTCTACTTTACATGGATTTGTTAGACACACCTAATGACTCCAAACTAAAGCTTTGATACCAACTTTGTCATGACCCAAACCAGGGCCTGTCCGTGATGGGTATCTCATGTCCCACGTGGACTAAAGATCACCCCTTTAACCTAACCTAGTCAGCACAACAACATTAGAGTCGAAAGTATTTTGAACATATAACAAGATACGAGTTTAATTATATAAAGACATTAATGTATAAACTTAACCAAAACTAATGGGTATCAACATCAATGCCAATACTAATATCAATTTTGATACCACTACCGACACCTTCCACACAAATAGTAGTCTGACAAAACCTCTAATGAAATCCAAAGAGTATTCGGTTGGGACATTCCCCAGACCATAGCCAAAGACCAAAGTCTAAACAAAGTTTGAAACATAGAACATATAGACCATGAAGGAAGACTTCTAAAGTATGGAAGCTCACCACTTTAATGTCAACTCATGAACCAACTCGAACACCTAATCACTGCACAAGAAAAAAATAAAAAGTTCTGGCGCCTGCATCGTATGGAGGTACAACATCTAGAGATGGTTAGATATTGGAAAGCTAGCATGTAACTCAAGGATAGAGGAATAAAATAATGCCATCATTCAAAAACCAAGTCAAATCATCCTATGTAATCACAAGTATACGTATATATATAGTGCCGAATAGGGAGCAAGGCTTAGCATGAACTTTGAAAACCTTAACCTGGGCTATGTAGCATAACCATTATATAAAAAGGCACCTACGAGATATATGGACCCATCTCTCCCCTATATAGAAGGGCCATAATGTGTGTAGCTACACGAACTAGAGAATATCCATAATCATATATACCATTACGGGGGACTGAACCTCCCGACATAGTCAAGGTGACTTAAGCACCAATATATACATTATGGGAGACCCAAATCTCCCATTCATATATTTATTCAGGGGAATCGAATATTCTAGTCATATAGACACCCGCACAGGCTAGCGCAGTTTTCAGTATTAGTTCTTCGAACTCCACTTTCATGGCCCAACTACATATCCCTCTTTAAAACCCAATTTAAAACATTGATTGCACATATAAACAACCATTAATCCAATTAATTACCATAGGCATCCCGTTGGTATCGTCATACCAACCCCCACTTGCAAGCGTTCAAGATGCCATAACTATTAATAATCAACCTTAGGACTCGAACCTGCTGTATAAACAAAGACACCAATTCAATTCAACATTTAGGGACTCTAACCCAATTAGCCAATCAAATCACCAAGGTTACCATTCAAATCAATTTATGGCCAATAAGTCCTTTATAAAACCTTTTGCAAATTATCAACATTCATAGGCCGATGCCTTAGTTCAAACCCAACTCATATGTGACAACATTCTTCTCATTGACATTTTCAAAAATAGGTTGAGGGAATACCATTATCAAACCATTATTCAAGCCATAAACTATTTAGTCCAGGGTTAAATATTACCCCCTTCATTAAATCATAATTTTCATGCACCCACATATGCAAAACCATTATTAAAATATGTATAATCATAATTTAAAACATAATAAAATAATACTCAACATTATGCTTTCAAACCCTCTACCATGGTTTTCAAAGTCACCATTAATGAACCATAACAATGTTTAAAATACATGAATCTTATGAACTAACAATGAAGGAAGAGTCATATGCCTGAGTTACAAAGATTTACAGAGAGATTTTGATCCTTAAGCCCCTATAATATTTTTGAGAACTTTTTAGAGAGTGTTTAGCGAGTGTTTTGATCTTATAAAGTATAGAATGAGGGACCAACTAGTGTTATATGACATGGGATCTTAAGGGCTTGGGGTGGAAATTGTCCAAAATACCCTCATCTTAAAAGCTGTAAAAAAATACAGGTGGGTACGATTAGACCCTTCAAATCATAACTATATTATACGAGTGGTACCCTTAAATCGTCACTTTATCAGAAAGTTAAACTCCACATTCTGTCCATCCTACGACTTTCTTGTCCAACTCATATCATCACTATACGACTAGCATCATCAAGTCGTACCGTAGGTAGAACATCAAAGGCTAGACACTGGACAACATATGGTTGGGCCCTATACTTCTTGTCACTTAACCATATGATTTGTATGGTGTCTCTCATACCTTGAATAGAAATTGGTCAATATCATACTGATCAACATACGACTAGGGTCCCTAGATCCGTCACCACACTATACGAGTCATTTGAGAGTCGTATGATGATCAGAAGGTTCAAGACTCAAGATTTTTTACAAGGTCCAAAGTTTGGGAAATTTTAGAATTGGATGGATCAACAATCATAAGAAGAGCAGTTAGGCAAGGTCAGCCTCATGTTGAGGCTCTTCATGACCAACTTACTGCAATAGATTTGGGTGCTGCTTTTGGGGATGTTGTTGCTGGAGTTGTTGATATTAGTAACAACCATGCTGATGCTGATGTTGCTGCCAGTCATGATGATGAGCATATTAATTCTTAATAAAAATAAATATGTTTAAAATCACTTCTTACAGTGGTCCCTCTTACCCCTCTTCACGCTTATGTTCTCATTGCAAATGAAATCAGTGCATAGACAGATATGATAAACTCTTTCAAAAAATAGATGTACTCACTAATGTTGTTGAAGAATTGAAAGACAAGAGGGGTGTAATACCATCCAAGAAGGTGAGAGAGCCATACACTCCTACAATAGAGGTTAGGAAGACAAAAAATCAATTAGACACATACACTCAAATAGGAAACCAAAAAAATTTCAACTCCTCCGCCTCTAAAAGTTGATAAAGTTTAGGGACCATTGAACAAGGTGAACATATACGTGAAATTTGATGACAAACAGAAGGCTATTTTGAGAAAGACAATAAATTCCAAGCAACACGCAAAAAATTTCACCATAAATACCTTTCCCCCAAGATTTTAAGAAGATGATAGATATGGAAGAGTGGTATGTGGATACGGTAAGTTTACTTTTCCTAACTTAGCCTTCTAATTTACCCCATAAAGAAGAAGATATGCAATAGATGTGTCATATATTGTAACAACTGGTGGTTCATCTGTTACATAAGTTGCATTAGATGGGTAATCTACTAACAAATTCAAAGAATCCTATGTAACAAATGGACTATCCATTGCATCTTTTGACTTTGTTTTTTCTTTTTAACATTACTAACCTATTTAAAAATTATATTCTTATATCATAGTATGTTGATGAAATGCTCTACCTTACGAGGGTCTAGAAATTAGTGTACTCGAATTCTTATGATGTCGCTGATAGGATAATGGATCTCAACTTCTACAATAATTTCAAAAATAGGTATGATGAACTCATTCAGCTAGCGTCAACTCTCGATGGCCCAAGATTTAATTCATTCATTTCTAGGTTCGAATGGGATAAAGATATGATTGAATATATTAGAGGAAAGAGGCCATATCCACACTACAAGGAATGGATCAAGCCAAAGATAATTCTTGCAGTCATGAATGTGGACGTAAAACATTTTCTATCTCTTGAGATACTAATCGAGGACAAAATGATGAAGGTCTATGAATGCAACTTACCTATCTTTGATGAGGATGATTTTTTTACCACGTTGCAACCACTATTGGACTCGTTCCCTAATTTATTGAGGCAGAGTAAACTGATGACTCATTTGCCAGCAAAAGTGTTGAATGAAAAATAGGATTTTGAAGGTCAAAACAAGGATAAGGTCCTTTCATAAAATTAAACCAGTCCCACGTGCGGGTCGTACACACTTGCACACATTGAATGTTTGCTAACCAGCATAGAAATGATTAACCCAACGACCTTTCTGTGCGACAACACTGTGGAAAGGATGCAAGAAGTCAGGGCTTTTGGGATAATAATTAAAAAGTTTGATCCTATGTATGTAAAAGAAGAAGATGTTGAAATACAAACACCATGACAATTTTTATTTCAAGTCATTTTACATGTAGTGACAATTTTTTATGTTTGCTGAGAAACTATCTGTTCTGACAGATAGTTTATCTGTTGCAATAAGTTGGTAATCTGTTGCATTATGCAGATGTTATATCTAAGTCTATCTGTTGCAATAGATAGGTCATCTATTGGAATAAATCAAAATAGTAGGAAGACCTATTTGATAATTTCCAATAGATGAACTACATGTTGCAACATATGTCTAAATCTGTTTGATAATTTTCAACAGATATGTCATCTGTTGTAACAGAGATCTGTTGTAATATTTGAATCTAGTATTCTATTTCAATTAATAAGTTCAAATCTAAGGATAAAATAAAATTCATAGACAAAATAAAATAATTTAAAGACTTTAGAAATTACATGAAATAAATCAATAAATAAATGAAATGTAAAAAATTATTATGGGAATAGATGATATACTCAACAAATAAATCAACAATTTAAGTTTTGATGCCAACAATTCCTAAGGAGAGGTTATTACTTTAACAGACTCAAGCTATAAATATCTACTCAATATGGACAAATTTTTCTTCATCTGGTGCTATGAAATTCCACTTTGATCGTCGTGGATCTTTAATGTCACTTGCATACAGTTTCTGAGCTTTTGCTTCTCTATATTTCCATAAAATATTAGCATATATTTTACGGAGTAATCTTACATTATTTCCACCATTTTGTACTTCTAATCAATCGCTCAAATACTCGACATAAGCTGTAACAAAAAGACTGCAATCCCTGCATTTGTAAAAATTAGATAATGCATATTGTGCCATTAATGTAAGCATTGTGAAATTTATGAAATAAAACTAAATAATGATACTTACAGGCTACATAAAATTGATTACCTTTTTTATCCCGGTATGCTTCAATCGTCGACCAATTAGTATGAATCTTTTGGTCTAAAAAGCCACTTATATCAAAGTAAGTAGGCAATATTTTGGCTAGCTTTTGTATCTCAGACGATGACCCAGAACGTATCCTTCCTGACATCGAGTCATAAACATGGATGTACCTCACTTTTAGAACGACAACAACCAACACTCAATGGAATTCATCACCACAATTGATTGGGATGAACACTTTATCAATCAAATGCCAAGGTATGCCAGCTGGAATGCTAAAATCTTTGATGATTTTGATTAAGCATTCCTTATTTTGAAAAACTTTTGGCTGTTGTTGACAATACCTATCATAGGCGTTATTGATGTAAACTTTGTACAAATAGTTTTCTATCG